>CM074726.1:174491206-175153706 GCA_037306005.1 Rhinophrynus dorsalis
ACATGCACACACACATACACACATATTCACACACAGTCATACACACACACACACACATACACATATACACACACGCACATACATGCACACACACATACACACACAGTCATATACACACATACACACACACACAAGAAAAATCTCTGATCTCTGAGAGTAAAAGAGCAGCAGCATATTTGACTTCTTTAGAAGTATGATACAGGGGTTAGGAGTAGGGATGGGCAAACTTTCCACCTCAAAATGAAATAGGCGAAAAATGGCACTTTCCGCTTGGTGAAAAATTTCCCGTGAAAAGTGACGATTTTCCACTTTTTTTCGCTCGCTGAAATCAGTGGGAACATAGAAGTTACACACAACACATTACAAATAATTTTTTTTTGTGTCTGTGCTGGTGGGGTGTGGGGAAAGAATCAGTTAAACAGGGGATGATTTTTGGGGGGTTGTTTACTGGGATTGGGAGGCAATTAATAAAAAAGAAATCCTAAATAAAATAAAAGAAAACCCATAAGACATAGTATAAAGGGGTCTGATGAAGGTGCCTGTGTTGGTGAATTAATGAGTCATTTGAACAGGGAATTTGTTTTTGGGGGGATATCTTGACTGCTATTGGGGGGACAGTTAATAAAAAAAATAATCAATAAAATAAAATAAGACATTTGAATTTAAAGTGACGGAGACAGGAACCCCCTGACATAAGCTGCCACTGGGGCGGACTGATACTTGACTTGATGGAGTATTTTGTAGAGGATGATTTGTTTGATTTGTTGTTAGAGGCCTTTGTAGGACTTAGACTTATTAGAGGCCCAAGCCCTGAAGAAACATTGATTTTAGGACTTAAAGGGATAGTAATACTTTAAATGTATAAAAAAATATGTTGTATGGTTTATCTCCCTGAGTAAAACAAGAGTACTCCCACTGCTGAAAGGTGTTTTAGTCAATAGTTATTACAGCTCAAAGTTGAATTTTTTAGGTGCAATATCACAGTGGCCTGGAATTGTACAGTGGCGCTGTTGTTACACCATCCTATGGACAGCTCTGGTCCGTAGACCATAAATCTCCACACAACACAATATGCACACCTGGAAATCATCAAGCAACCTAAGCCTGCCTGTGGAACATCAATAGCCAATGGACACCCAGGTGCACCGGGCAACATCACACACGCACCTGACAGGTAAACAGCAATCACTACAAACAACAACACACCTTCCCATTGGTCACTCCCTACCTGATGACCGCACCTGGACAACACCCCACCACTGTCTTAAAGGGACATCTCGGCTTCCTCAAAAGTGGCGTGTTTACAGTGAGACCACTCAGAGAGAGATTACGAGCAGTATGTTTCCATTACAATTCCTGCTAAGACATCAGAGAAGGGGTCATGAGAGGGCAAACACACCTGCACATCCTTCACCTGTTGATGCTCCAGCTGGAGAACCAGACATAATCCCATCTCCACCTGGAGGACCACACCAGGCAGCAGCATCTCAACTGTCACAAACGGATTTCCAACAGCTACCCCAGCTGTCACAGGGATCTGTGAAGCAGCAAAAGGAGGATAGACGACTGCAAAGACCCAGGTTATTCTGCAAAAGACTCGCGCTCTTCATAATGATGGACGATGAAGTGATAGACTGCTACAGGTTGACATCACACAGCATCATTGACTTATATGAGGAGATCAAAGATGACGTTGACCCCATATACAGCACCAGCCATGATGTTGTATTAGTCATATATACAGCTAGCAAAATAGTTATAAGTTAGGTATCTGTTATACTTATGCAGCCATGTCTCTTGTCTTATGGGTCTATGATATAAAAGGGGGCATGAGTGGTGTTTGTTATGTAGAGATGCAAGGAGATTTTATTCCTGCATTGTATAATCAATAGACCTGACTAGTGTCTTCTTCATGCTCCTGTCCTGTAGCCAAACACAAAATGCTTTCAATCATTAACCTAATATGATTAGCTGTGCTCCATATTGTGATGTGCTAACCATGCTAGGCACCCAGTGGTGTCCTGGTGGTAGTGGTGCTGGTGGGGACATCCAATAGTAGCCTGCAGTGGTAGGAAGCATCCACCTCCCATAAGCCATCCACTCTTTGTCAGTTGTGGATGGCAGGCCATGGTCTGATGGTGGTAGAGGTGGTGGTGTTAGTGACCTCCTGCTTGTGCCCTCTCCTGGCTCCTCAGGGACTATGTATCATGGTCCCCGTGATCCTGTGTGTCACTCTTTGCTGTGCTGCTCCCTGATTGGCTGAGCTGTGTTGGCCCGCCCCTGGTTACCTATTTTATACTGGCCGCTGGCACCTGTCAGGTGCCCTTTTGTGGTGTTCCTGAGCCTTGCTGCTGTTCTCTGCGTTCCTGATTTCAGGTGTACCGACTTGGCCTGCTTGATACTCTCCTGTGTTCCTGCTTGTTGCTGATCTGGCTTTTCTATGAACCTGCTCTAGTATCCGACCCGGCCTGGCTGACGTTCCTGCTTGTTTCGGATCCGGCTTGTCTACGAACCCGCTCTGGTATCCGACCCGGCCTGGCTGACGTTCCTGCTTGTTGCTGATCCGGCTTGTCTACGATTCTCCACTGTTCCCGGTTCCAGTCTGTTTACGTTCCTGCTGCTGTCTACTGGGCGACATTCTTACTCCTGTAGTCACGCTTGTGCTCGCGACTGACCTTAACCCTTGGGTTGCTGTGTTACTGTTAACGCTTCTGAGCTGTACTACTAGCTGAGTCTCCTTAAGCTTGCAGAGCTATACCATCAGGGCGATACTGATTGCTGAGCCGATTCCTTGCTGTGCCTCACCTCTTACCAGGTGCCTTGGTTAACCCTTGCAGTGCTACGCTACTACTGCTGAGCCGGCCACTTGGGCCTGAGAGACGGCGGCTCATATTTCATCTATGCAAGGTAGTTGTTCCGGTACCATACCGGTGGTCTCCTCGCCCACGCACTTGCACTGGTGGTGTCGTTATACTCCCGTGGGGGCTACCTGGCACTAGCTATTGGCTTCCGTTTACGCCCGAGGGGGCTCGATTCTTACACTTGCAGCTTGCAGTATCCGTTATACGCCCGTGGGGGCTAATGTTCCTTGCTCTTGCAGCTTGTAGTCTCCGGTTTATGCCCGTGGGGGCTAACGACTCACGCTTCCCTAGTACTGGTGGCATTTGTTACGCCCGTGGGGGCTATCCATTATTGCTCTAGCGTTCTGGGTCAGTTCTGCCGTGCAAGTCGATTGCTCTCCTGCAGACTCTGTATTGATTCCTCACACTTATACAAGCTTCAGCTACACCTTGGGCGTGCCTACACCACAACAGAGACTGATGAGGACTGTGTTATCTATTGTGTGCTCCTCTCTGGGTTACCAGCCCTAGTATATATTTTTTACATATATTCTACTCTGTCTGTATCAAGTGTACTGGCCTGTAAGGGTCTAGACACTTATTCCTTGTTTCCACTGTGTGCCTGTAGAGTGTGATATTGTTCATTACTTCTATCAATAAAACTGTGTTTTATCATACCCTCTGTCTGAAGTGTCTGAAAACCGTAACACTATGTCACTGGGGGGTGGCATAGGTCTCAACACCCTCCTCCTGCTGTGCTGCAAGCATGGATGCTGTGTGGGAAAATGAGATACAATGTGATTATTAAGCTGAGCTATGACAAGATGCAACATGATGACATTGACATGTGAAACGTTGAGTGACAGAATGGGATGCAATGCACGAGATACCATCCTGGCAATCATTGATTGATCAGCTTGACAAGATCCTGTACATTTATGGAAGCAACCTACAGTGTTTGAGTTTTGATTGTCATATGTATCCTGAAGAGTGGGGATGGCAAGGAATACTATCTTGCCATCCCCACTCTTCAGGATACATATGATAACCAAAGGTTATCTACCCCTTCTACACCATCTGCAACTGTTTCCTCTACATGTGCCATTCAGAAACATAGTACCCCATCAATTTCACATTGGGTTGTGGTTGGCATAGAGTGCCATAGTAAAGTGTGGGGTCATTTTGAGAGTGTAGAAGATGTGTGCACTGCAAGGTGAAAGCTTGAAGCTAAAGCAAAGAGTTCAGACATCTCACCAGTTCTGGTATGAACCAACATCTGAGCACACACACACCACAGTGCAGCTATGCTTCAGGCACAAACTGGCAGCACTGGGTCTCTCAGCAACCCCACAACAGCCACCACCACCAGCAGGAGCCAGGGTAGAGGGCATGGAGAAGCCCTGACACCTCTAAGACTCAAACCAGTTCCCAGATACAGGTGGGACAGGGACCTCAGCACCAGCCCACCCTTAAACACTACGGCGCATTCCATTCAAGGTGTTTGTCCAAGCAGCATTCAAATAAGTTGACACAGCAGCTTGGACAACTGATCACTGTGGGAGGATCTTCCTACTCCATGATTGAAAGGGAGCCTTTCTGACAGGTGTTAGAGGCTCTCGCTCCCACTACTGCCTCCCGTGATGCACCATCTTCAGCAGAAATGTAGTGCTTTCACTTTACTGCTCATGTGGGCTATTGATGAAGGACGAACTGTCCAAAGCTGCTGGACTTCACCTCTGACTTATGGAGTGCCCCTAGTGCACAGCTTGCCATTCTTTCACTGAAGGCACGCTGGCAGAAACCCAAAGTCTTGGAGGACAGTGCTACAGCTGGAGGCACAGCAGATGACAGGAGCTGGGTCAGGAGGGCAGCTGGGGTATAGGTCTTTTATAGGATGGGATTACTGGTGACTGATTGAACAACAAACATGGTGAAAACATTCAAAGAATGGAGAATTTATGGGTTTGCACTGCACAGCACATACATTGCATCTGGTGGTAAGGGCAGCTCTTCAAGTTGAAGGGTGTTGCATGCTGTTGAACCTCAATGATCAATGTCATAACATTGTTGGGCACGTCTACTGTAGTGTTAAGTCAACCAGAAGCTGAGGGAGGAGCAGGAGAGGGCAAGTCTACCCCAGCATTGACTACGCCAAGATGTTGTCACCCTGTAGAACTCCTAAAGAGAATGATGTCTGCACCAACAGAAAAATCCTTACTGAGTTATTCCTATTTCTCAGTAATGGTGCCTGCAGGAATAATATATACTGGAAAAAGTGAGTTTGAAGAAAAAGAGAACTTTTATGATTATCTCCCCCACCAACCACCAATTACTTGAGGAATCAACTTGAACCCACTCCCATCAATATATGAAACAACACATTCCCTTGTGATTGCTACTTATTGATTATTTGTTTGTCTGTCCCTCTATGTTTTGTCTTTTTGATATTTTAGTAGTACTCAATAAACTCTAATTGTTTTTAAATTTAACCCTAGTGAGTGCCATAATGCAGATGCTTTATGTTTGAAGTTGTCTTTTTCTTCAAACTCTCTTTTTTAACCAGTGGAACTTCACCATGGAGATTATGGAGAGAATCCTGGATCAGCAGTGCACACTTCATTCCATGTCCTATGAACAGATCATTTGAGTTTCCGATCTGCTTGGCAAAATGGAATGAGCATTAATGTGGCAGGTAGTGGCAGTCCTCAAGTCATTCAGAGATGTCACAGAAAATTTAAGACAATCCACTGGCAGGCTAGGCCAGGTTATCCCCTTATTCACCAACATGATTCAGAAACAGAAGGGCTTCCTGGAAAGCAGTGATGTTTTACCCAGCAACATGTTATATCCAGATGTTGCTGCACTGATCAAAAGTCTGATAGAGGTGCTGAAAGTTTGCATGTGTTCCATTATGGACACCCCAGATTACATGCTAACCACCCTCTGTGACTCATGGATAAAGGGAAAGATAGCTTGCTAAAATAACAACCTGGGAACTTGGAGGGAAAAACTTGTCCACAGGTTGTTTGGGATGTAAAGCAAGAAGGGCATGGTCAGGAAAGGAGAAGTACAGGAGCTGGACATGGAAACTCTCTACAGAAGTGGCAGTAGCACCACCCAGCAGTCCTACTCCCCATCCCTTGCACATGTGCACAGTAGCAGCAGCAGCAGCAGAAATAGAAGATTGACCAGAACAGCAGATTTTTGGGCTCAGTCCCTGGATTCTTTGTTGAGCAAAACTAAAGCACCCTAAAGCAAGAGTAGTGCCACCGACATGGTTAAAGCCTACCTTGAGTAACTTCCACTGCCTTCTACTGCTGACCCCCTAAGCTACTGGGACCATAAAGCTGTTATTTGTCTGGTCCTCTCCTTTCATGCCCACCCATCAGCATGAAAAACAAGAGGGTTTTCTCAGTGATGGACAACATCCTCAATCCTCAGCGTTCACAGCTCTCCCCGCACCTCATGGACCGGATGGCCTTCTTAGAGGTCAATGTCAACAAACTTGGATATCCAGCTCTAAAGCTTCAATCTGAATGAGGTGATTCTGCCACCCACATTATCATCATCCATCAATATATTAATGTGACAGACTTTTCTAGCCCATATATCATGCTGCAGTTGTATGTGTCTGTCCATATTGGTCTAATGCTGCTGCTTGCCCTGGAATGCCAAATCTTGTCTCCTCCATCAGCTCCGGAAGGCCATACCATCTTTGTAACACAGTCACAGATGCTGCTGCTGCTTCCATACTATCTGAGATCACTTCATGTTTGTTTGGGGGTTGGGGCTTTTTTTCTTGTTTTGAAAACCACCACCAGTACTTTCTCAGTACAAAGACTTCTTTAGGCCATGCTGCTTTATGTGTCTCTCCAGACTGGTCTAATGATGGTGCTGCAGTGCCAACACTCGCCTCCTCCATCACCACCTGAAGCCCATACTGTGCTTGCAGAGCAATGTGTTCCATACCCCTCTGGCACTTAAAGGGTTAATGCTTCTTTTCCCTTAACTCCACTCTTATAAATCTCCCCCAACGGGCCTTATTCATCGAGATAAAGAGGTACAAATCTGAAACAAACCAGCTGCTCAATAGGGTTGAAATACAAATTCTGTAAATTCCCATTGATGTAAATGAGACGTTTAACCCCTTGAATTCAAAACAAATCTCCAATGCATTTGAACACTAACATTCAGTTGGTTTAGAACTCCCATTTAAATCAATGGGAATTTTCATCTCCTCCATAGGGTACAAATCACCCTCTTATGTTAATCCTTGGGTGCCAGAGGGTTGAGGAATGCATTGCTCACTCTCCTGGCACACAGAGGATTTAACATTTTGCGTGCCAGAGGGGTAAGCAATGCTTAGCTCCGCAATGTGTTGAGTACCCTCTGGCACTCTAAGGGTTAAAAGGAACACCCTTTTTAACACAGTAAGTTTTGTTTTTGTAATACAGTACAGTGGGCCTTTTTAACTCTTTGAGACCAGAAAGGTGCAAAAAGCATTGCAAAGCTATGCGTTGTACACCTCTCTGGTTCTCAGTTGGTTAATGCATGACGGTATAGTGTAGATATTCCAGTAATGCTCTTATTTTTGAGAAGTGACAATTCCCAGTGCCCCAGTTGCTTTTATATACACAATTGATCTCATGTCTTCCTCCTAGGAAGATGAATACTGTTAGGTAAGATCTGGGTTTCACATACAGTTATTAACTTGATTTATATCATGTCAGAAACTCCCTTAATCACAAACTTAACATGGTATAGTAATGGTACAATTGGTCAGGGCTTGCTAATTTTAATAAACCTTTCTCTGCTATATAACGTTTTGTACCATAGTCCTCTTATATCGGCATCCAAAGGTAAGTTCATGTGGGTGAATTTATCTTAAGGTAATCCAGGAGAATAATGCATGAGCATGGTAACACTGGGGTGAATGTACAAGTTTGAGTCTACTTCACATCAGACCTGGACTTGATTTTTACTCCGGAATCCGTACACTTGCCTAAAGTCAGCTTATTTAACAATGTGCCCCAGAGTTCATGTCCTTAACACTGCTTGTGTCAAGTGAAAGAATATGAAAAAGTCTATAGAGGAGATGCACTAAGGTGTGATAACAAGGTAATAAAGAGGAGATAACTTCTGCAGTGGCAGTGAGATCACGTCTCCGCTTTCTATGTTATTCTAGGAAGCCAATGTACTCAGATCTCTCCCACTTGAGAAATCTTAGTGAATTGGATCCATAGAATAACATAGGAATTGGAGATGTGAAATCACTAGAGAAGTCATCTCCACTTTATGACATCTTTATCACAACATAGGACATCTCCCCCTGTGTGTGTTCTGGGGTATTCTTTTCCTCTGTGCTTTGTTAACACTAATGGGGTTACGCATTAAGGAGTGATATGTGGAGATAACTTCTCCAGTGATATCACTTCTCCAATTCCTATGTTATTCTATAGACACTATGCACTAAGATATCCAACGTTGGAGACATCTTAGTGCATTGGATCCTTAGAATAACATAAGAATGGGGGAAGTGATATCACTGGAGAACTCATCACCCATGTATTTAACAACGTGTATAGGAAATGGTGTGATTTAATGCCTTTTTCCTATATATACTATGGGGCAGGTCCTGGAGTAGATTATCCACTGGTAGGTACTACAGCACTCATACACTACAGTACAAAGCTGTTCACATGCCTGATTTATTCAGTGTGTATGCCCCATGTCTGAAAGTGAGGCTAGAGAGGTCTCCAGGTATGATAAAGATTAGAAAATGTCTCCAGTGAGATAAACTCTCCAGTTCCTATGTTATTCTATGGGAGATCTTTAGTTATAGACTACAGGGAAGATGTACTAAGGTGTGATAAAGAGGAGATAACGTCTCCAGTGTGATAAACTCTCCAGTTCCTATGTTATTCTATGGTAGAGATTTAGTTATAGACTACAGGGGAGATGTACTAAGGTGTGATAAAGAGGAGATAACTTATCTGGTGTGACAAACTCTCCAGTTCCTATGTTATTCTATAGGAGAGCTCTACTTATAGACTACAGGGGAGATGTACTATGATGTAATAAAGATATCTGCATATAATTGTACATACTTCTACAAGGTTAATGTGTTTGCTTCAACAGATACCAATTTTGGACACAAGGTTCTTCAAGCCACAGTTGTGTAACCAGTATTTCTTGGTTTCTCTCTCCTTGTGGGAGACGCACTAAGGGGCAGTGCTATGGTGAAGTGTGTCTTTCAATGTATGGAGATCACTTTTTCATGGAGAATATGACACACTTCGCCATATACACTAAGAATTATTAATGCAAGGGGAGGAAGATAGACTAATTATTAGCATATGAGGTTGAGGGAAAGTTTCAGATATGTTGGGGATGAAAAGAAAAAACAAAAAGAACATTTTCAAATACTCTGAGTGCTGCTGTTCTTAGTGCTGAATCCTTTGTCATCTGAGCTTGAATGTTATGTTACATAACCTTCTGGTCCTGAAGTACTTAAAGGGATAGTAATACTTAATTTTTACTAATCCCTATATTAAAGTCATATTAAAAATAAAAGTATTGCCCCCAGTGTCATCTCTCAAACCTTTATGGTTTGAGAGATAATCACTCCTAAAGTTTCCCTCTCCCTCCCCCTTCCCTGTAGTCAGCGTTGTAGCTGACTGAATGGAAATCCGGTCTTACGACTTTCAGGCGGCTCTGCAGCAGAGCCAAGATCACATTAATAAAAAAGAAAACTTTCACTGAAATGGTCTTCTACATGTGCTTGGTTTTAATTAAAGATTTTTTTTTATTAACGCAGTTGCGGCTCTGCTGCAGAGCCGCCTGATGATCATAAGACCGGATTTCCCTTCAGTCAGCTACAATGCTGACTTCGGGGAAGGGGGAGGGAGGGGGAACTTTAGGAGAGGTTATCTCTCAAACCATAAAGGCTTGAGAGATGACACTGGGGGCAAAACATTTTTTTTTTAATATGACTTTAATATAGGGAATAGTAATAATTATTACTGTACCTTTAAATAAAATAAGAACAACCTGCTCCTTCTTGGTGATGGTGGCAGTTCTTGGAAGATAGGACAGGAATGTTAAATGTAAACAAGAGATTGTACTAGTTGCACACTTAAAGCACTGTAAAATATTTACAAAAGAGGAAATGAGTGTAGAGTCTCAGTACTGAAAGGGTTAATACAGTAAGAAAGCATGAAACAACATATCCATGTAGTAATAAGCACACAAGATAAAGTTAAACCCTTAATAACCTCTGAGGCTTAGGAGAAATGGGGAAAGGAAAAGGAAAATAAAATATTACTTTTATTACATTCTAAACTCTTCTCACATTGGAAACTGCTTAACCTCCACACCCTTGGTTCCTTAACCACTGACTCTGGTTTTGCACCTCTGTATTATCTCTCCTCCAGATTGGCACCATCTAGTGTTCTGTGGTGGCTCCTTTTCCAAATCCGTCACTGGTACCAGACATGTTGTAAAAATGTCTCACCAGATAGGGGACTCACCAAACTGGAAAGCTTTATAGTCAAGCCTCCGTGCAAATTTTTCTCCCTTTCCTTTTGTTATTCGATCCTACTCCAAGACGACATTGTGAACAAACCCTACTTCCTCACCAAGTGGGAGACAAAGCTATCATTTCAACTCAACATGTCTAGTTGGTTACATGTTCTTCGTTCTAATTTCACCAAGAATCGTGACACCCACTCACGTGAACTGAATTATAAACTTACTAGTGTAAAAGCCTGTGTACACTGTCCAAGGTCCGGGTGATGTTGCGTACCCCTCTGGCACTCAAAGGGTTAAGAGACCGGTCCTACCACCGATGCAGTCATGTACTGTAGGGACTTCCCGAAAGCACAGAATGCTCCCAGCACAGAACACCAAGCATTCCACACAGAATGCTCCCAGCACAGAACTCCCAGCATTCTGTGCGTTCAGGAAGTCTCTACTGCTCATGACAGCTTCTGACAAACATCCTAGCAAATTATTATATAGGATAACAGGGTGGTACAGATCTCCCTTACAATTAGCCAAGTTCAATCCCTCTGCCTCTCCCACTTGCTGAGATTTCAGCAGGCTATTGGCTCCTTCTCCCGCATCTGGTGCAACTGCTCATCTATACGTCCCTTTTGGGCTGAAATTGTGGCGAAGATTAACTTCATCTTAGATTTCTCCCTCCTGGTCGCCCCTCAGCTATGCCTATTCACAGATAAACAATGTGTACAGCCTCCTCTCCCAGTGCACAAGTGGTCCGCAATCCCACTTCTTCTTACTGCGGCTCGTTCTCTCATTCTTAAACACTGGAAAAGCACTAATGTCCCCTCTCTCTCCCTTTGGGTCGCCAAGGTTGACTCTTTGGTTGAGATGGAGAAACTCTATGCTATTGCTAAGTATAATTTCCCTACCTTCTTGGACACTTGGGCCAGCTGGCAGAAGTTTAGTTCACCTGGCCATACTCCTTAGATACCCACCTATTTCTCTTAGCTCTTCCTTCCTCTCTGTCTTCCTACATGCCTTTGGCTTTGATGGTAAGTCATGACGTTCTTCTAACTCAGGTTCCTCCTGTTGGCTTGCTCCTCTTAAATGTACTCACTGGTCCACATGGAGATTTCTCTTTCCCCCCTCTTTTTTTTTCTCCTTTCCCATCCTTCCTCTCCTCTTTCCTCTGTCCCCTTTTCCTGCGCTCCAACCATAGGTGCAACCTAAGATCCCTACTCAGATATACCCTCCACCGGACCAATAAAACGCTCAGTGACCTTCCTCACATAGCAGGTGGATCGACTAGTTTTCCCAAGTTTGAACTTTCCCCCTACAGTACTGGCTCATATGCTTTTTCCACCTATGAAAACATCCTTATTTTGCCTTGCTGATTGTACTGTTCTACTTTATTGTTAATTATTATTAACTGTTGTTGTGTTAACGCTTCATGAAGCTCACAATCTTTATGAACTTCAATAAAGCTTTTGAAAATTAAAAAAAAAAGGAGGGAATGAAAGCTCCCTCCTTAACACATTAAAAAAAGGCATATTGGTAAAAAATAAAGATTATATTAGCTAATTCCATACAAATGCAAGGCATCATATCTGTACCCTATGTATAGAGTTGCTGGGATGTATCCTGGCTTGACACAATAGAAATACCAAGATCTAAAATAAAAGTATATGTAAAAACTAAGGCACAATAGAACCACTTCCTCTCTGTCCTGTTGTCAGAACATATTCCAATCTTTCACAAAATATGTGGTATTATACAATTAAGTTAACCATAGGGAATTATTATCTTGATTGCCTATGCTGAGTGATCTCTTAATCAAAGAGCTATAGGTTAATGCTGGAGAAGATAACCTTATCTGTGTATTTACAAAGAATGGAGTATTGTGATTTTTCTATAGATATTGTCAATATGATAAAAAAAAAAGTACCCAAATGATCCACTGTAAAAGTAGTCACGTCGGATATCGTAAACCTGGCAAAGGTACTGCAGATTCTTAGTGATGTCAGCATATTTATGGCTGATTCACGGGGATGTTATGAAGAAGACATCTTAGTGCATATGTATAGAAGCAGATGCACCACCACTATCCTGGTTCATTATCAAACCTTAGTGCATCCCCCCGATAAGTTTACTTTCCTATACTTTGCTATATGTAAAACAAGCTACTATGTGGAGTGTTGGGGAGTAAAATAGGGCAGATGAACAGGCGAAGTTACTGTTTTTTTTATAGCTAACTCTGCCCTGCCTACTGGCGGAGGATACTTTACTCCCCCAATTGACTAAGAGAAAAGGATTTATAGGTACTAGGGATGGGCGAAACCTTTCAACTAAAAGCAGATTTGGTAAAAAAATGTCACTTTCCACTTGGCCAAAAATTTCCAACAGAAAGTGCTGTTTTCCCTCTTTTTTGCCTAGCTCATTACATTGAAATCAAAGGGAAGAAAAATGTTACTCCACCACAGGGAAGTTTTCTACAGCCATATAAAAGGCTGTCAGGCTCTCACAGCAGCCATTTTGTGTTTGTGAGAGGAGAGAGCAGCATGTTTTTGAGCTAAAGAAGATAGGGGAATAAAGGGTAAATGAAGCTTAGTTTATGGAGACATTTAGGAAGGACATTTGTTCTCTGTATTAGGGGAATCTGGGGGCACTCTGGGGGAGAGGAAGGGAGGAAGGAGGTTGACCCCAAATACCCCAAAATTTGGTATGACTGACTGGCAAAACACAGGCACCTGGGGTCCAAATTACTTTTTAATTTTACTTTTAAAGTCTCTGTCCTGGGGAAGTCTGGGGAGAGAAATTGTTGATTTTGTTTTTTAGTTTTATTTATTTTGCCCAGTCAAATTTCATCTAATAGTATCAGACTAAAGACACAAGTAGCTGCATTTTTGCAGTGCAGTTTTGATCAGCTGTTTGTATAGAGAGCAAAGGATGGGAGGAATAATTCCTTGAAACAAATGACATCAAGAATGCATGAAAAAAGATGTTAAAATGTATCTGTCTCTTTTATATTTTTTAGTACAATTTCACTGCTACAAATCAGTCGCCTGGATAAAAATAGTCTTAGAAGCTGTTTCCTGGAATTTGTGAATTTTTACAGGAACACAAATATCTTAACCCCTTAAGGACTGGGAAAATCTGAGGTGGATTTCACTTGAAGGGGAACATTCACATGAAAAAAAAAATTGGAGCGCTGGTTATAAGTCCTAATGCAATACCAGCGCTGGGTTTTGTTTTAAATTTACTTAACTATGGGCCGAGATATTTATGTTTAAAAAGTGCCACTTCCGCATACTGCGGCACCCTGTATGTGCGGCACGGAGCAGCAGGACTTCCCACTTCGCTCCCAGAAGCCCCAGCGAGCGCGTTCTCGCTTCACCTCGGAGCTGTATTGTTGTGGGCTAACGTTACATCCAGCTCAGTTTGAGATGCTACGGAGGTAACCAGCGCTCCAATTTTTTTTTCATGTGAATGTTCCCCTTTAAGGACCGGAGCAATTCTGACCTTTTTGACTATGTCTTTGTTAAACAGTGTTTTCCCTCTAAGTATTTTATTTTACACTTGCAAATTATATACTGTTTTTTCACAAGTAGGGCTTTCTTTTGATACCACACTTATATGGATATCCCACCATTTATTTTATTAAAATTTCAAGAAAACAGTAAAAAAAAACAAAAAAACACAATTTTTATTTTTTTCTCTTGGGATCATTTAGGCACAATGGGTTACATTTTTATGGAGACTACATGAAAGGTATGACTGGTCAGTCATACCTACAAAATAGGCAGTTTAAGTGGGCACTGTCCTCCCTGAGTGAAAATCCACATGTCCCTCTTTACCTCCATATTTTGTCACTTTTTTTAACCCCTTAACAACCCTTGATGGTCATAGTACGTCATGGGTCGATCTGACTTAACGACCCATGACGTACTATGACCGTCTTGGAATTCTGGACTCCCCCCACGGCCGCATGCCATTCGGGGAGTCCAGAACTGGATTTTGAAAAAAATAAATAAATGCTCCGTGGTCCTTAAGTGACCGCGCCGATTGGCCGGTCGTTAAGGGGTTAATGAGATTTGGCGGTGTGTATAAGTGCACTACATGGCTCCACAACAATCGAACTCCCATTATTGTTTGTTGAAACTTAGTTTTTTAAATAAAATGTGTGATAAAATAAAAAGCGTGGTCCATTTTTTCAGAAATGGACCTGCAGCCAGCCAGCCTCAAGCACCAGCAGTGAAGGGGTTAATACCCTCAGCTCCTGCTTGATTTTTATTTAGCATGTGTCTGCTCTCTGATTCTCTCTCCCTTACTTCAATAGTAAGGAAGAGAGAGGCACAGATCAGACACAAAGCCAGTGTGTCAAGCACACTGCCTTCTTCAATCAAAATGCTGGTACATGTGATCACTCCTGGAGCGATCATGTGAACCGGCAGACTAAACAAGGACTGAAGCTGAGCGCTCCAGTCCCAGAGAGCTCAGTTTCAGCCTGAAAAGGATTATAGCAGCGTGCGCAGAGACACGCTGCTATCATTTAACCCTTGAAGTGCCAAGACCATCATGGGTCCTTAAGGGAAGTTTACCCATGACGGTCCTGGCACGTCATGGGTAGATAATGGGTTAAAATTAAATTGAGTTATAACATTTTAAATATTGTGTATTTCCAAACTAGCTGTTTTAGGTTAGATCTCTAAATTCTAATTTAAAGGAGCAGTAAAACTTTTTAATGAAACAATATATATTGTAGGATGTTTCCCACTGCTGAGAGGTGCATATTTCCACGGTTATTACCATTTAAACCTGTGTTTTTTTACTTAACAGTGCCCTCTAGTGGTCAAATTCAAATTAGTTATTCTGTTACATTCTAATGGAGAGTAAAGTCAATGACATACAGTTCTCCATAGAATGTGATAAAAACTGCTTAGTCACTTCCTGTCAGTTAGAACTATCAGGAAGTAAACACACAGTATATTTGCTTCCTGATTATTTGAACTGTTACACCATATGAATAAACCAACTAACAGCAGTGGGAGTGCCTTTGTTTTACTCAGCAGGAAAAGCTGAAAAATATATAGGCTTTCATAAAAAAAGTTTACTGCTCCTTTAAGCTTGCATGTGTAATGCATGGTTAGACTGTCCTTTAGAGACACCACTTGGATATTTTTTGTGCAATTTGAAATGCGAGACAATAGATGACACAGTTAATTTGTTGAGATCAGTACTCACTGCTCTTTTGTTCAGAAAGGCTGTAATCTTATCTCTGCTTATTTACAGACAATACAGTACTATAACTCTTTCAGACACATATCAAGATTGTTATGGTAATGGGATTCAGGGAGAGCTTGGAAAGGGAGGAATGGCTGCTCTTACAGAACATATGAAATACTATATTTTAGGCCTCAGGAAATGAACAGAGATTGCTTACAGATATAAGCATGGAGTGCAAGGTATTTAAAGTGAACCTGTCACTTTGAATTTAAATTTGCATTATTGAAAAGTTTGTTCAAAACTGCTTGTGCATTATATTGGCCAAAAGATGAGCAGATGCATAGCTTTGATGTTCCTGGTACTTTTACAGAAAATAAAAGCAGTTTCATTGCTAATTTAGCTATGTCTTGCAAATAGTTTTTATTTTACTCAAATTATCATCTGGCATGGCACTTACAGAGCCCACCACACAGAAATATAAGCATTGATATCTCCTAAACTGTGAACTTGCTGGTGTTTTGGCTAACCTGATGCATAGAAAGTTTTCAATTTAATTTCCAGGTAGGCAAAGGTACTTTAAATTTGTATAACCCAAATAATTTCTAGGTGTTAAAGTCCATTTAACCATTTGTATACTTTACTTGAATGTTACTTCTGCAGCTCCATCTAAATTACATTGTATCCAAGTCAGGAGTGGATATATTCTGTATTTCCAGTTAATATGGTACGTAAATCTAGGAAGGGTTCCGGACAACAATGAAACCATTATACTGTACAATAAGCACAGATTATGTTAGAGGCTCCAATCCAAATTATAGGGCACCCCTTTGGTTCTTGAGGAAGTTAAATATGTCACGGATTTAGAGGTGCGTCAAAAAGCTATTTTTATTTTTGCTGACCCACTGTTAAATTTATTTTTATTATAGAATTGTATGCAAGCACAATGAAGTTATGTATTTTCATGCAGGGAAAACTCATTAGACAATCCATTATATATTAGTATTGAAGGCTCGTGTACACGGGCCAAAGTGACACCCAACGGCCTCGGCTGCTGCCGCGGAGACAGGCGGTGGGCCGTTCGGAGTGTCCAGCTGTGAATCAGCAGTGCCTCTGACTGGAGGCCAGTGCGTTCATCTCCATTGCGCATGACTACTACGTTCGTCTCCACTGCACATGTGCAGTTACGCACACAAGGATTGGCGTATTCTACCACTTTATGTTATAGGATAAATATATATATATAATCAAAATATACATGTTTACTGCTACTTTAAATATATTTAGCTAATTTGAATGCCAATATGTTTTTAAATCCCTTACAATGACATATAATTTACGTTTTCTTACTAGCAAAAGTCAAACCTATAAAAGTTTTAGATTGAAACCTGGAATGGCACAGAAATCACAGAATTTAACCTTGTGGGCTTCTCTGATGTGCCACATTTTCAGCTCATCCTGTTTGTAATATTTCTTCTTATGTACCTGATGACATTGTCTGGCAACATAACCATCATTACATTGATAAGCACCAGTACTCATCTCCAAACACCCATGTATTTCTTCCTGTGCAACTTGTCTATCCTTGATATTACTTTCACATCAACTGTTCTTCCCAAGCTCCTACACATCTGTTTTACAGGTCACCTAAATATCTCTTACATGGCTTGTATCACTCAGATATTTTTCTTTATTATTTGTGCAGTGGCAGAGTATTTCCTTCTAGCTGTCATGGCATACGACCGATATGTGGCCATATGTCATCCACTACGCTATACATCTCTGATGAACATGAAGGTTTGTGTCCAGCTCTCTTTGGTTCCTTGGTTCTTTGGTTTTATAGAATCGACAATCGGTGTGTCCTTGTTGTCTCAATATTCATTTTGCAGATCCAATGTCATTAATCATTTATACTGTGATGTGAAACCTCTTATGCAGCTCTCCTGTAGTGGAACACATGGTTTGGAGATGTCCATACATGTGTCTGGTGCACTTTTTGGACTTACACCTCTAGTATTAATTTTAATATCTTACATTTTTATTCTCTCCACTGTTCTGAAGATACGGTCAAAGGAGGGAAAGAGCAAAGCCTTTTCTACCTGCTCATCACACCTTACTGTGGTTATGTTTTTTGGAATAATTTTGAGTACGTACATGATACCAAAATCTGTCTATTCTACAGAACAGGACAAGGTGTTTGCTGTATTGTACACGTCTTGTATTCCAGTACTTAATCCTGTTATATACAGTCTACGAAATAAAGATGTAAAACAGGCTCTACAGAATCTGAGTGGGAGGCTTCTGGGATAATATGCATTATCAACCACATAATACCATTAAGACAACAGGCGAGAAGAGTACATGGTTCCCAAGTGATTCTACAGTACATAAGTTTTTACCTTATTCTAAAATGTTAAACCATATATATGACCTTTAATTTCCACGAAATATATTTCTCTATCATGTATTATTGAGCTCACTCATGGGGGGAGAAGTTCGATGAGGGCACAGGATGGCGATGTTGTGTCAGATATGTGTTGAAGGCACAATGGCAGTATGCGCTAACATGTCTTCGCCATCATATCACCTTCAATCCACCACCAATTGAGCATGCCTTTGACATGTTTATGATTTTGGACTGAAGATATCCACAATGGCTCATTTCTGTATGAAATGCAGGTTTATGTGTCACTTTCTTATTCATGTAGGGGTGTTTACACTAAGCTCTAATAGTAGTCTCTGCTGTCAGAGTTCGCAGTCCCATCATTGCCTACCTGAGTTTGGGATGTCCCTTTAGCTTCCTGTGCAGTAACAGCTCTCAATCAATCATAAGCATGGTGGGTTGTCATTCTGCTGGCAATGTGTAAGGCATGCCCTCCTTTACATATAACCAACAGTAGGACAATCCTGAAGTCTGAGAACATCCTCTCTGCTTCCCCACTTGCTCAGTGGGGATAACACCACAAAGAACATCACTCTCTTAATCTTTTGAGTGCCACAGTAATGTTCAACACTCTCTCACCTCTCCTCTGTCAGTTCGCCACTCTGCCACCCCTCCTCTGTTCCTTCTGCCATCCCTCCTTTGTCCCTTGCACCATCTTCCAGGAAGATGGAGAAAGGGACAGAGAATGTGTGGCAGAGTGTAGAACCAGCAGAAGAGGGGAGGGAAAGTGGCGAAGGAGAGGAGGAGGGGTGGGAAAGGGTAGGGAAGCGCCACCAGTAGAAAACTCAGGGTTGATCTGCCATTTTATATATATATATATATATATATATATATATATATATATATATATATAGCAACAGAAGAAATCAGCACTCACAGGACTTCAAACAAACTTTTTCCAATAGCTTTATTCTGTGGTCAACATTTCGATCCTCACATGGATCTTTATCAAGACTATATATTATATAGACAGATATAGATATAAACACAGTATAGTGCAAAAGTCTTAGGCAGGTGTAAAAATGCTGTAAACTAAGAATGCTCTCACAAATAGACCTGTTAATAGTTTTATTTTTATCAATTAACAAAATGCATAGTGAGTGAACAGTAGAAAAATCTAAATCAAATCAATATTTGGTATGACCATGCTTTGCCTTCTAAACAGCATCAGTTCTTCTAGGTCCACTTGCACACAGTTTGGTAAGGAACTCGGCAGGTTGCTTGTTTCAAACATCTTGGAAAACTACCTGCAGTTCTTCTGTGGATTTAGGCACCTCAGTTGCTTCTCTCTCTTCATGTAATCCCTGACAGACTCAATGATGTTGAGATAAGGGCTCTGTGGGGGGCCATGCCATCACTTCCAGGACTCCTTGTTCTTATTTAAGCTGAAGATAGTTCCTGATGACTTTGGCTCTATGTTTGGGGCCATACCATCACTTCCAGGGCTCCTTGTTCTTGTTGATACTGACAATACTTCTTAATTACTTTGGCTGTATGTTTGGGTTAGTCGTCATGCTGCAGAATAAATTTGGGGCCAATCAGATGCCTCCCTGATGTACTGCATGATAAATGCAGCCCCAAACTTGCAAGGAACTTCCACCATACTTCACTGTTACCTGAAAACACTCATTCTTGTACCGCTCTCCAGCCCTTCAGCAAACAAACTGCCTTCTGCTACAGTTAAATATTTAAAAATTTTGACTCATCAGTCCAGAGCATCTGCTGCCATTTTCTGTACCCCATTTCCTCTGTGTGTGTGCATAGTTGAGTCGATTGACCATATATATATATATATATATATATATATATATATATATATATATATGTGTGTATATATCTTTTAGGGGTGTTGGACTGCACTCACTGTCCCATATATTAATGCCTGGGTGCACGAGTCAAAAGAAGAGATACATACAATTCTGTGGTTGTAGACACGGCACTCACAGGATCTTGTTTAGTTGCAAACAAATCACATTTATTTGAATCAACGTTTCGGCTGTATAAAACCGCCTTTCTCAAGACTGAGAAAGGCGGTTTTATACAGCCGAAATGTCGATTCAAATAAATGTGATTTGTTTGCAACTAAACAAGATCCTGTGAGTGCCGTGTCTACAATCACAGAACTGTATATATATATATATGTGTGTGAATTATATTCATTGTGTATGTATTATGCCATTTCTCACAATTCTCCACAGTGTGCAATTTGCGGAACAGGAAGAGTCTCAGAGAAAGACTAATGCTCTGAGATGAATCTGTATGGAAGCATGCTTACGCCTTTGTTGGCACCGTTACATTGTGTGCACAGATATAAATGTCTTTGCAGTGTGTTGGATGCATCTCTACCAGCCAAGGGGTTAAATTCCATTTTTTAGAATAATGTGAATGCAATAGAAATATGAATAAGAAGAAAAATGACAAGGAGCACAGTGGATGGTTGTGTACTGTTGGTATACTGTACTTTTCTAAACCTTTGAATGCCAAATGGTGTGCAATGCACGTCCCTATCATGCTCAAAAGGTTAAGGGAGTGATGCTGTTTGTGGTGCTGAGAGGATCCTCTCCACTCCCCTACTGAACAAATGGGGAAACAGGATGTCCTCAGACTTCAGGATTGTCATACTGCTGGTGATGTGTATGGAAGGGCATCCCTTCCACATTGCCGGCAATTCGATAACCTTCTATGCTAATGGGGACCTTCACATTTCCTCCCCTTTCATCCCTAATTTTTAGAGTATATGGCAAATTGTGTCTACATCACATCACCAGACACACGTCGCCACAACATCGAACCTTAGTACTTCTCCCCATTATGTAATTTTCTTTCACCACTGATGGGGTGCTATTCTACAAATCTACCCCATTTCCATCTGCTGCTCTGTTCTCTTCCACAGCTTCTTTAGCCCACTGAGTAGAGGACACTATAATTGTTATTATATTAACATGTTAGTTCCATTTTTCTCGCTGCAGGCTGGCTCTAAGAACATGAGCGTCACATGACCTTTTCAGTCTGACCATTTCTCAGTCTCCTTTAAAATGTCAAACCTGTTGTGATTTAACACCAGTTGTATTATTTTATACATGAAAAATTCATATAATAAAACTGCCAAAAATCAATATAAAATATAATTTTTTTTCAATTATTTATATTTGTTTCTTGCAAAATCATTTTAGTGATAGTTTGCTATCTCATGATAACAAACACCAACATAAACTGCATAAAGTGTTTAATCATGTCTTTAATGTGATATCTATATACATAAAGTGCTATATGTGAAGCTCTCTGTGTGCGTAACCGCACATGCGCGGTAGAGACTGACAGAATGATGCAGAGACTGACAGAATGATGCAGTCATGCGTAGTAGAGAATGGCCTGAATGAGCTGATCCAGAGCAGGGCTCTCCAAACAGCCCACCACCTGTCTCTGCTCACGGCTCTAGGGCAGCAGCCCAGGCAGTTGGGATATATATATATATATATATATATATATATATATATATATATATATGTAGTACTGTGCAAAAGTTTTAGGCAGGGTGTGAAAAATGCTGTGGAGTAAGAATGCTTTAAAAAATTGACATGTTAATAGTTTATTATTGTCAATTAAAATGCAGAGTGAGTAAGCAGAAGAAAAATCTAAATCAAATCAATATTTGGTGTGACCACCCTTTGCCTTCAAAATAACATCAATTCTTCTAGGTACATACAGGGATTTTGTAGGCATATAGTCAGTTGTATGATTAAACAATTATATCAAACAAGTGATAATGACCATAAATTTAATATGTAGGTTGAAATTGTTAACTGAAACAGAAACAGCTGTGTAGGAGGAAGAAAACTGGATGAGGAATATCCAAACTCAGCTAACAAGGGAAGTTGCTGAAGACGGTTTAATGTCAAAAGTAATACATAATGACTGAGCACAACAAAAAGACACACAGTACTTATACTACATCAGCAAGGTCTCTCCCAGGTAGAACTTTCAAGGCAGATGGTGGTTTCCAAATGTGCTGTCCAAGCTCTTTTGAAGAAGCACAAACAGACAACAATGAGGACCTTAGATGCAGCTGAAAGACACATTATGCTTACTTCCCTTAGCAACCAGATATGTTCAGCAGTGCCATCAGCTTAGAAATGGCAGAAAACAGTGGAATCCTGGTACATCCATCTACTGTCCAGAGAAGTCTGGTCAGAAGTGGTCTTCATGGAAGACTTGTGGCCAAAATACCATACCTCCGACGTGGAAACAAGGCCAACTGACTAAACTGTGCACAGAATCAAAGGAAATGGGATGCACAAAAATGCTAGCAGGTGCTCTGGACTGATGAGTCAAAATTTTAAATATTTGTCTGTAGCAGAAGGCAGTTTGTTCAATGAAGGGCTGGAGAGTGGTACAAGAATGAGTGTCTGCAGGCAACAGTGGAGCATGGTGGAGGTTCCTTGCAAGATTGGGGCTGCATTTCTGCAAATGGAGTTGTGGATTTGGTCAGAATTAATAAGTACAGACAGATGCTTCAAGCAATACCATCAGGCAAGCATTTGATTGGCTGCAAATTTATTCTTCAGCACAACAATGACCACAAATATACAGCCAAAGTCATTAAGTACTATCTGCAGCGTAATGAAGAACAAGGAGACCGGGAAGTGATGGTATGGCTGCCACAGAGCCCTGATCTCAACATCATTGTCACAGTGTGTGCCTTATCTCAGTTCCCACGTAGCTCACCTGGTCACTGCTGAGCACCTGGTTCAGGGAATGACGGTCCTGTGTCAGTGCTCATGTCTCTCCTGGCTTCTGGTCTGGCCACGTCTGGTGATTTCAGCGGCCTTCCATGTCCTTTTCCAAAGCGATGCGTGGGGTTCAGGTGACTCTGGCTTGGGTGCGAGTTGTGAGGCATCTCGCAGTTCACTGTGTCACATTTGGACGCGAATCTGTGTATGCCGGCATCAGTCTTATTCCTTGGGACAACTGGAGACTCCACCTTCCTAGTCTCTCTGGCTGGGTATAAGAGGGCTCTGGACACTGTGTTCAGTTGCCCTTACGTTGGTGTCTGATGCAGTTGTTATTTCTTTTGAGTGCTCTGTGTATGACCTAGGCTTGTCTGACCATCCATCCTGGTGCTGACCTGTGGCTCTGTCTGACTATTCTTCCTGCTTATCCTGTGGTATAGTAGATATCCAATCTGGTGCAGACCTGTGTCTCTGGCTTACTACCCGCTCTGTGTATGACCTAGGATTGTCTGACCATCCAGGTGCTGACCTGTGTCTCTGTCTGACTATTCCTCCTATGTTATCCTCTGGCATAGTAGACATCCAATCTGGTGCAGACCTGTGGCTCTGGATGTCTTCCTGCTCTGGTATTGACCCCTGGCTAGTCCTAGGAATCACTCGACTTTTACCATTGGCTCTGGACAAACATCCACTCTGTCTCTCCCCAGGTGGTCTCTACCAAGTATACTGACTGCAGGCATGAGTCAGTAAGAGTCTCCTTTGTTCCTATCCTGTGGGAGAACTCTGTTGCTGTGCATTTGTGGTTACCTTACTCGCTACTCTGAGACTACCATGCAGTCTGCTTAGTCTTTAGCAGAGAGGTTTACTCCAGGCTGACTCCTATTTCTGGTAGGAAGTGGTGGCTTCTTCTGTTACCCTCTGCACCTTGTTGTTATTTTAATATCTATTATATATTGCTATTCAATAAATGTGGTATTACAGTACTGACTCCTGATGTATTCTTGATAACCGTGACAATCATTGAGTCTGTCTGGGATTGCATGAAGAGAGAGAAGCAACTGTGGTTACCTATATCCACAGAAGACCTGTGGTTAGTTCTCCAAGATGTTTGGAACAACCTACCTGCTGAGTTCCTTAACAAACTGTGTGCAAGTGTATCTAGAAGAATTTATGCTGTTTTGAAGGCAAAGGGTGGTCACCATATATTGATTATTGATTGTTGGTTAATGCACCAGCTGTAGAATCTGTTCAAATTGCAAGGTCACAGGTTGTAGTCCCAGTGGGGTCAACTCAACCTTTCATCCTTAGATAAAGTGAGTACCATTAAATTGGGTAATTATAATATCTATACCCCAGGACATACTTGAAAATGAGAGACAATCTCAATGTATCATTCCTGGTAAAATACTTTTATATTATATACACAGTATATATAAACCAACAAACTGTATAACCTATTTAATAATGTCTTAATGCTATAAATAATAATAATATTCTAGTAGCAGTATTCATGTTGGCACAATTCTCTTCTGGTTTGTGGATCTGAGTAGGAGTTAAATATTCTGCTATGATATGTGAATCTTGGAATAAGCAAAATATGTACATTGAACTTTAGTAAAACTTAGCAATGTGGGCCTACATTATGTAGGTATAATTCAGTCAGAATTCTGTTAACCTCTTATTAGATTCTAAACATGACTCCTGTTTTTATCTCTAGGAATTTTAATGTAAAACTGGAAATGCTTTTTCAGTGAAAATTCCTGCAACTCCCCCCCCCCCAAAAAAGAAAAATCCCTCTTTTTATTTAACCCCAAGACGCATCCTGCTTGAGCTTTACCGGTTCCAGCGAAGAGTGGGAGCGCTTAGTTCTGGCTATAGCAGTGCAGTGGGAAAATCTGAGTATATTTGGTCCTATGACTACTGTGGGACAGGGCTATGGGCACAGTATGTGTGATTCTATGGCTACCAGTGCAGTAGGAAAAGGCTGGGAGGTCAGTATGTGTTGTTCTGTGGCTAGTATGGGACAAGGCTGTGGATTCAGTATGTGTGATTCTATGGCTATTAGTTCAGTGCAACAGGACTAGTTCATAGTATGTGTGATTATATGTGTGACGATATTGCCCTGGCATCTCTGCCATGGAAGGTATAGCAGTTCAGGCACGTTATCATCCATGGGTTTCTTTCGCTAACCTGCACAGCTAACCGCTATACAAAGCACTAAGACCAGTACTTTGAGTTGCGTATCCACCGGCAATGCAGGATATACTGCACTGATAGCTCCAGTTCATATAGGATATTGTATATATCTAATCCCTGGCACTTCTCTGTGAGTAAGTACTCTATACTGGACGACAAACAGCAATATACCTGGCTACTTCAAGGACAGACAAACAAGCTCCTTCTCGGTAAATCACAAACTACTTTATTTTCAACCAACACAGCATTTTAATACAGTTCAGAGAAAGGGGCAGTTACCACATGGACAAAAGATGACACACTAGGTTTAACATCAGACAAAGGTTTCTAAAAGGGGTTGAGGTGGACACAAGACTCTAATCACCCCTGTAGAAATTTCCAGGGGAGAGGGGGGTTAGCAAAAACAGCAACCCTGTATATATTCCTAGTGATTAGCTGTTCCCCCCATAAAATCATCAATCTCAGTTGATCTGCTTCTCAGAGCCTCTGAGTGTGGGTGGGGGAAGGTTGGAGCAGGCTTCCATGACAATCCCTACCTATTCTCTCTATACCATTCAGTATTAGTGTCCACATGATCCCAGCTAGGGGGAGGAGAGGCTCCACCTCTTGCTCTGTGACAGTCCTGTTCATAACAATATGGCTACTGTGGGACAAGACAGGGGTGTCAATATGTGTGGATCCATAGCTACAGCAGGACAAGGCTGGGGGTAAGTATGTTGGATTCTATGGATACCAATTCAGTAGGACAAAGCTGGGAGGTCAGTATATGTAGTCTGATGGCTACCAGTGCAGCAGGACATGGCTGGAGGTCAGTATGTGTGGTTCTACAGATAACATAGATCATTAAAGCAGTGGAAGGTAACATGAGACCCTCCAAATGCTGCCAGACTACAGTTCTTATCATTTCCTGTCAGCCACATTGATTTGTTGTAGGACTAAGACTTGTGTTAGGCCCAGGCCCTAAGGAAACATTGATTTGTATTACTTTGGCTTGTTAGCATTAAAATCCCTGAGGAATTGCAGATCATTTTTATTAATTCTGCTTGTTAGCATCACAAGCCCTGAGGATCCAGAATCACAGATAATGAGAAAAAAATATGCCCTACTGGCCTGGTGCCAGCAGGTCATGTTCTGGTGGCCAGTTGACACTGGGCATTGTCAAGAGTAAAATACCCCGGTGTGATTGCAAAATTTGTGACTGCTGTTCTTGCTGCTGCTGCTGCTAAGTTGTTTAAGCAGCAAGATGATTAGGCAGCTCAAAGTGAATGGGATCCACAACAGCAGTGATATGAGTGATGGACAATCATGGTTCCATTTCCACTACTAATTCCAGTGATGCACCTGAGGCAGTATCAAACTTTAGCCTCTGGCTGGGTTTCTCTATTCTTCTTCCTCTTTGATTTCCACCTCGCCTATTGTTGCCTTTGGGGAGAGTCAGGGGGTACAGCAACAATGGTGCCTTATTTCTTTGGTTGGGGTTTGGCTTTAAAATGCTTCACATAAATGCCATGGTGTCTGTGTTTCATATGAGTGATGCGAGCGGTTGTGCCAAGGTGTGTTCCCTCCTTTCCCTTTTCCACTAATTTATCACAAATTTGACACATATGATGGCACTGTGCCTGCCCCAAGAGAAAAATATTCCCACACCCAGGACTTCAGAAAGGTGGAGAAGAAGGGCCTTTTTCATCTTCCCCTCTGCATTCCCTTTCACTATCTGGAGCAGAGGGTGTTGTTGCTGCTGTTGCTGCTACTGTCTACGACCAAACACTGCAACTAGGACCAGGAGTATTGCTGCTGGCAAGTGGAACCTGTCCTCCGCAAACCAGTGAGATGTCTGTAATATAGCAGCAGCAGCAGCACCGAGGATGGACTGGTGGTGGTGGTGATGATGATGGTGTCCCCCAATCCCAGACAACAACAAAAATAATTCCCTGTTCAACTGATTGTTTCCCCACACGCCTTAGGAAATGAAATAGCATTTTCTATGTGTTGTGTGTGAATTCAATCTTCCCATTGATTTCAATGCAATGCACTAGGTGAAAAAAGCAGAAAAATGCAGAGCGGTAAGTGTCAATAATTGCCATTTTGTGCTTGAAGGAGAAATTTTTCACCCAGCCATAGAGGGCTCCCTTGACTGCTAATTTTGCCACCCTACATTACTTCCCCTCCCACCTCAGCATCAGAAGGAGGACCCAGTGTGGTAACGTTAGTCCCACCAGTTGCTTTGCCATCACTATTACTACTACTAACATAACTACATCCATTTTAGTTTCCGAGTCTTCCTCCTCACTAGCAGTATGGTCACCCCTTCCCTCACTTAGAATTCTCTGAGTCTGTAGCTGCTGTATCTTCTTAATAGTAGTAGTAGTAGTAGTAGTAGTAGTAGTGGGGGGGGGGTCTGTTTGGGGATGGCAAATGTGACTTATAATCCCCTGCTGTCTCACTTGGCATCATCTCCTCCTTCCTCGCCTCCTGAGAATCACAATACACAGGCTGGCAGCAGGCACAGGTAGCTGACCTGTTCTGTTCTCACTACTAACCTCTTCTTCCTCTGTCCATGACACAAGTTTCCCCAAGATCCCTAGGGGTTAGGTATGAGGACTGGCCATCATTGGGTCTGGGGAATCAGTGCATCCAGATGCTTTAATGTTGGTATTGGTCATTTACTCCTCCTCAGACTCACTGTATAACGGTCCTTCCAGCTCCTCTTTTTATTAATATTCCAGATGCTCATAGTGATAGCAATCACTATGAGCCTCTCCTACCTAAATTTTGCTATACACTCACAGCACAACAGCCTAGCACCCTCTCTCGCTCTGTAACCTTTTTGTATTGTTTCACTACCTGGAAAACATCATTTTTTTTTAGCGAAAAGGTGAAAACTGTAATCAAAAGGGCAAAAAGTTTATAGCCATTGAATAGCAAAAAAGTTTTGGAAATAGGTGAAAATGGCAAAGATTTTTCTCACCTTATTTAAAGTGGATTTTCCCACAAAAAAAGTGGATAACCACTTTGTTTTTGATTTTATTTTGCAAGAAAATGATGGGACCTTTCCCACAAATTTACTCCTACCTAGTTAAGTCCTTCTACTCCTACCTAGGTATCACGGTGCCCGTGTTCCTGCTCTGAGGGCAACATTGTTATTTTGCCTAATTTCAATGCTGCCCTCTTATTGGCCTGATATCCTTGCTCCACCCAGGGCTTGCCTTTATATATCCTGTCATGTCTATTCCAAGGCGCCCTTTAGTGGTGTATCTGATCCTGACGCTTGTTACTGTGTCGCTGTTATTGTGTATGACCCGGCCTGCCTGACGACATTCCTGTGCTTCCTGTGTTACTGCCCCGTTACTGACTGATCTGGCTGAGAACCCGCTCCATTGCTGAACTGATCTGGCTGAGAACCCGCTCCGTTGCTGAACTGATCTGGCTCAGAACCAGCTCTGTTACTGACTGATCTGGATGAGAACCCGCTCCGTTGCTGTACTGATCTGGCTGAGAACCTGCTCCGTTACAGACTGATCTGGCTGAGAACCCGCTCCATTACCGACTGATCTGGCTGAGAACCTGTTCCGTTGCTGTACTGATCTGGCTGAGAGCCCACTCCATTGCTGACCTGTCTGGCTATTGAGCCTGTTCCGTTGCTCCTGACCAGTCTGTGCTTCCATTACATTTGTAATCTTTCCTGGCTGAGCCTTTGTTCTGTTGCCATCCGTGCATGGCTGTGCTTCCTCAGTTGTCCTAGTCTGGCCAGCATTACAAGCGACGGATTCCAGTTGCCTTGTTGTGGTGCGCCGCATGGCGCTATTCTTATCTTGTCGACCATAGGCATGGCATTCATGCTATAGCCACTTACTCTAACCACCCATGGAGGTGTGCACATGCGAAGTACCGGTACAGTGCTATCAAGTGCCGACTGAGTCACTCAGATCTATCTGTGTCTTCCTCTGCGCTATTGCATGGCTCACTCCCTGTGGGAGTTCCTGTATACCTCTGGGTGTCTCTAGTTAACTCATTCAGTGCCTAAACTGTCTAGACAGTAATTGTGCTCCTTCACTGTTGCAGTGCCTGGGCTAGGGGCAGCACTTGGTAGTGTGTGGAGACACTGAACTGTATTCCTTGTCTAGTGGCCTTTGGGCCTAGAGCCAGCAATTGCGTTTTATCACATTGCCGTGTGAGGGGACACTTGTGGTCTTCCAGTTGTCTGCCTTTGATCCACCCCTAGCATTCTAGGGTTTACCATCTGTAAGTGGTGGCCTCCGTCACTCTGGGACCCCTGTCCCTTGGTCAGTGTTACCTCGCTGCCTATTTGGGTTCTGTGCCACCCAGGCGTCTGGGTCTCATGACAATTACCACCTCCAGAACTTCCTGCCATCTTCTGTCCTGCTGTCAGTCCCGGGTCCAGTAGCCTGATTTTACCTAGTCCTCTAGGGGAAGGTTGCCTGCCTTAGGTACCTCCAGTTTCCTGCATCCTATCTCAGTCATTCAGATTACAGTCATTGCCTCATTGACTGCTATATGTTGTTGTTTCGTACTGTGGGTCTGCGGCCTTATTCCTTGTATGCACTTTACTCAATAAAGTCATTTTTAACCTTACTGGTCTGTCTGAGTGTTCATTAAAAAACTGTGACACTAGGTAAGTCCTTCTGTTATATACAGTAATTATATAGATATACCTGACTGCTTTATGATGGACTCCTACCTAGGTAAGTACTGTTGTTCACACATTAATTATATAGATACACCTGAGTGCATCAATAATATATAGCTATAGTTGTCTGCTGTATGAAGAACTCCTACCTATGTAAGTCCTTCTGTTATACACAGTTATTATATAGAAAATATACCTGTCTGCTGTATGATGGACTCCTACCTAGGTAAGTCCTTCTGTTACATACAGTAATTGTATAGATACTAGCAATGTGGAACGGCTTTGCCCATCATGTTATGACCATTGGGAATACATGTCTCAAATGTAGACACACTGATAAACACAGACATATGCAACACACAGGCAGACACAGACATGCAATGCATTGTGCACCCAAAGGGTTAAGGTATAGAGTGGCATGTAATATACACTGGTCATGTCATGAGTTAAATAGCAGTGGCAAGGAACTTTGTCTTCTGGAGTCCCTGGAGGGGACTCTTGTGGTGCTGCTGATGAGAGATCAATGAGGCAATTTGGATTAAAAGTGGGTGGGGCTTAATCATGAGTAGGTGGCAGGGCTTAACAGACATGTGAAAAAGTGTTAGGAATAGGCTGGGGAAGGAGGAGAAGTGGGAGGGAAATGGAAGTTTACAGTGTGAGCATTTTGAGGACACTTCCCCCTATGCTGCTGGTCTGTCCTGAGGGGTAAAAGTTGATACACAACCCTGTGGCAGTCAGGGGGTTCAGTGTGTACCTGATGCCTTCCTGTCCTCTGTCTTGCATGGCAAATATTGAAAGCCATGAAATAATTGAGCAATGAGGGCCTATCTGTGTATGTACGTGTGTCACAGTGTGTGTGTGCATGTTGGCCATATTTTTTTTCTGGTGGTGGAGGACGCTGAGGGAGGGCAAACCCTACCCACTAGTTTCAAAATTGCCCACCCTGTATCTCCAGCGCTGGCAGTAGGTAGGAGCTTTCTATAACTACTCCTTACTGCCACCCCTGGGTGTGTGTGTCTCCTGAGGAGAAATCAATTATGTAATAAGGCATTCTCCTCTATGTGTGTGTCTCCTGAGGATACATAAATTATGTAATGAGGGTTTCTCTTTTATATATCTAGATAAATGTAAGATTTTGCATAATGGTTTCAGTATGTTTCAAATACATAGAATGGGAAACTACTTGGGGAATCCTTGTTCGAGTAGGATTTGGGAGTGTCTTGGTCTTCACCATTCCTATTCATGCGGCTGTTCTCCCTTACCCTTGCTGGCATTATGTCCTCAGTTTGATTCCCCACTTCATTGTGAGCTAGTCGACGCGTAGCCTGTTTCTTTGCATCTGCTCTCTATGGTCTGCCTTCTCAGACTGGTGCAGTCTTGCTAGAGTTGTGCGCTCATCTTCCCATTGTTCGGGACTCCTAGTAGACGCGAGCACACAGCTTTTGTTTGATGTTTTGGTGGGGCTTTCTGTTCTCCCCACCCACCTGTGGGGCTTTATCTACTGGGCCTAGTCATGCTACCATTGCCCTTGCATGGTGCCTGTTCACCCAGCCTGTTCCTCTAGCTCCCTGGTGTTGTGTACTACCCTGGTTCAGCTGAGATTGTCCTCTGGGCTCAGATACTGGCTTGTCTGACTACCCTCTCTGGTTACCAATATTGGCGTGTCTGACCACCCACTCTGGCTACTGATACTGGCTTGTCTGACTACCCTCCCTGGTTACCGAACTGGGCTTGTCTGACTACCCTCTCTGGCTACTGATACTGGCTTATCTGACTACCCTCTCAGGCTACCAAACTTGGCTTGTCTTTCCACCCTCTCTGGCTACTGATACTGGCTTGTCTGACTACCCTCTCTGGTTACCGAACTGGGCTTGTCTGACTACCCTCTCTGGCTACTGATTCTGGCTTGTCTGACTACCCTCTCTGGTTACAGAACTTGGCTTGTCTTACTACACCTGGTTCCCACTGTATTGGCTGTATTACTGTATTTATTGTACTATTTTATGCCATTGATTTTGTCTGTAATTTTACTAATAATTTGGTGTTTCCTTTACTATTCCAGTCTGGTTATATGACACCTGACAGGGAGTACTGATGGACAATAGACTAAATACCATTGTACAGCTGTATAGGTACACTCAACGAGAATATACATCTAGATAAATCCTTAATAAGGCCTCATCTAAAATATGAAGTACAATTTGGGGCACTGGTTCTTTATAAAAAAAAGCAGAGATGTGCAACAAAACAGGGGGGTTAGAAGATTTTAGTTATAAATTGAGCCTAGATAAATTGGAATTGCTTACATTACAGAAGAGGCAACTTGACTACTATTTAACCCCTTAACGACCCTTGATGTGCCAGGAACAACATGCTAGTTCAGGACAGGTGATGGTCCTGAAACGTCATGGAATTCTGGGGTCCCCGCGCACCTCTATACCGTGGTCCATAACTGCTGGCTGTGAGCTGAGTCAGCAGGTCATTAAAACATATCCAATTCCAATACAAAGCATTCTCTGGGGAACTCCCTACTCAAAGAGCTGAGCCAAAAAGAAAGGGGGTATCCGCAAAGACAAAAAAGGCACTTTCAACTAAAACAAGGGCAGATATTTTTCATGTTAAAGGGCTAGTAATGTTTCACAATAAAAGCAGCTCCAATTAATCTTCATAGTATTTGGGCCATGGAGAGTGTTATTTCAATACTGTCAGAGTTGTAGTACAAGAGTAATTGAATGATAAAGTATCCCCCTCCCGTCCCTTTTACTGATGTAACACTGCTCACCTCAGAGCAGCAAGACTGTCTGGATGGATCACAGAGAGGGACAATCTTCAGTGAGCATAAGAGAAAAACCTGAAAAACCTGTCAAGGGGGGAAGAGTTTCCTTATGATCACAGTAAGAAGATTGTCCCTTGCTGTGATCTGTCCGGTGAAGAGACCAGATTCCACATCTGAGGGGAGGCGGTTTACACTAGGTAAAAGGGGCGGGAGGGGGATACTTTATCATTCAATTACTCTTGGACTACAACTCTGACAGTATTGAAATAACACTCTCCATGGCCCATTGAAAAGCCATGAGCTGGCTACCTTTCTGTCACTCAAAGGGTTAAAGTGGACTCCCTAAGGGCCGTATGTTCAAAATAAAAGTAGAGGAGTTCTGGGAAAACCCACTTACACTACAGGGGAGAACTGAAAATTCCCGTTGATTTAAAAAAGGGTTTTAACCCCTTGAATACCAGAGATATCTCCACTGCATTGTTTTGCAATGAGTTAGAAACTTCCCATTCAAGGGGTTAATATCCCCGTTTAAATCAACGGAAATGTTTGGAATTTTTAGTTCGCCCCCTATAGAGCAAATGGTTTGACCCAGAACTCATCCACTTTTCTTTTGAATGTACGGCAATAAGACAATTTAGCTTGTTTATATTGTATTAGTCATTTTTCAGTAAAATAAATGGTTTTTGAGAAATGAAGCTTTACATTTTGGTGGCTTACACTAGGTAAAAGGGGCGGGAGGGATACTTTATCATTCAATTACTCTTGAACTACAGCTCTGACAGTATTGAAATAGCACTCTCCATGGCCCAAATATTATGAAGATTAAATGGAGCTGCTTTTATTTTGAAACAGATAAAGAAAAATGACAATTGCAAGTAGTGTGGTTGGCGCTCACCAGATCAGTAGGAATCCATTTATGTAGGTCTATGGATAAAATATACTGTGATTCCCTAAAAATGTATATTTATTGTTGAAGATGCTTCTAAGTAAGACCTATGTATGACCTGGATAGATTAACCTATATTGTGGTATATTTAAAAAAGACTATATTGACTAAGCTAATTAAAATCGCTGGGTATATTCTATATATATTGAAAGAGACAATATTGGAATCTATAGGCATTCATGTGATTCATGAGTCATCGTTTATCTAACCAAGTGTTAAGGGTTCAAAATCGTAGGGTATTTGATGTGGATAATTTGTTCTAATGTTTTGTAACATTACAATTAGTGATGATTGAGCACCCCAATGCTCGGGTGTTCGGGTGCTCTGACCGAGCGCCCCCGGAGGCTCGAGTGCTCGGCCGAGCACCCGAGCCCCATTGAAGTCAATGGGAGGACTCGAGCATTACACCAGGCACCCCCTGCTCTGATGAGGGGAGGGTGCCTGGTCCATAGGAAAAGGGCAGAAAATGATGGAAACACCACAGAAATGGTTCAGGGACAGCATAGGGAGGATGTCTGGATGCATCTTGGACTCCAACGTCGCTGCTGGGAACGATGTTTCGCCCGTAGTACGCCATTTTTACAGACTGACCGTAAAACACACAAAAAGGAAGATAAAAACGACTTTAGGCGAAAAATTGTTACCAAACAGTATTTGCTGTATATTTACTTGTATATCATCTGCAAATTCTGCAAAAAATTTCATCGATTTTTCGGAACTGGGGCCATGATTAAGAGGGAAACGTGCGCAGAGGCAAATTCTGCAAAAAATTTCATCGATTTTTCTGAACTGGGGCCATGATTAAGAGGGAAACGTGCACAGAGGCAAATTCTGCAAAAAATTTCCTCGATTTTTCTGAACTGGGGCCATGATTAAGAGGGAAACGTGCGCAGAGGCAAATTCTGCCAAAAATTTCCTCGATTTTTCTGAACTGGGGCCATGATTAAGAGGGAAACGTGCGCTGAGCCGACCATCTAAAACATTATGGGTGAGGGTCTGCTGCGGAGCTGACCATCCTAAACATTATATGCGAAGGCCCGCTAGTGAGCTGACGCTATAAAACATTATATGAGAGGGCCCGCTAGAGAGCTGACCCAATAAAACATTATATGAGAGGGCCCGCTAGAGAGCTGACGCTATAAAACATTATATGAGAGGGCCCGCTAGAGAGCTGACCCAATAAAACATTATATGAGAAGGCCCGCTGGTGAGCTGACCTATACAAAAATTGTCAAACAGGGCCCGCTGGTGAGCTGGCCCTATATAAAAATTATATCACAGGGCCCGCTGGTGAGCTGGCCCTATATAAAAATTATATCACAGGGCATATGGAAGAGGAGGAGGAGGATGAGAAGATTAAGAGTCAACCATATACCCGTTTTTTGGGTGGAAGGGGTGAATGGGAATACAGAGTATTCCCATCATTGTAAATAACATATCTAAAGTGACTTTATGTTCACCCGGGGCTTTCCTCCAGTGGAGTGGAGAAGTCAGGGGAAATCCAGGCCTTGTTCATTTTTATAAGTGTCAACCTATCAGCATTTTCGGTGGAAAGGCGGATACGCTTATCTGTTATGATGCCACCAGCAGCACTAAATACCCGCTCAGACAGAACGCTTGCGGCAGGGCAGGCCAGCACCTCCAAGGCGTAGAGTGCCAGTTCATACCACGTGTCCAGCTTGGACACCCAGTAGTTGTAAGGCACAGAGGGATCATTGAGGACGCTGACACGGTCTGCTACGTACTCCTTCACCATCTTCCAAAACTTTTCCCTCCTTGTGACACTAGGCTGCGCATCAGGGTGAGGGTGCTGGCGGGGTGTCATGAAGGTGTCCCACGCCTTGGAGAGTGTTGCCCTGCCTTTGTCGGAACTGCTGTGTGCTCCCCTTTTCTCCCCTTCTCGGTTGGCCAAGGTAGCACGTGCTCTGCCGCCAGCGTTGTCAGATGGAAAATTTTGGAGCAATTTTTCGACAAGAACCTTCTGGTATTGCACCATTTTGCTTGTCCTCTCCACCGGAGGAATGAGAGATGAGAAATTCTCTTTGTAGTGGGGGTCCAGAAGGGTGAACACCCAGTAATCCGTGTTGTCTAAAATGCGTATAACGCATGGGTCACGGGAAAGGCAGCCTAACATAAAGTCAGCCATGTGTGCCAGAGTACCAACAGGCAAGATTTCGCTGTCCTCACCAGGAGGATGACTCTCAATCTCCTCATCCTCTTCCTCCTCTTCTGCCCACCCACGCTGAAGAGATGGAACTAAAGTTCCATGGCTACCCTCTGTAGCGGAGGCAACCGTGTCTTCCTCCTCCTCCTCCGCCTCCTCCAATTGTCGCTGAGAAGACGAAGTGAGGGTGCTCTGGCTATCACCTTGTGTAAGCTCTTCCTCCTGCATTTCCACCTCTTCCACATGCAAAGCGTCGGTTTTAATTGTGAGCAGCGAGCGTTTCAGTAGACACAGAAGTGGGATGGTTACACTGATAATAGCGTTATCGCCGCTCACCATCTGTGTCGATTCTTCAAAATTGCGTAAAACCTCACAGAGGTCTGACATCCATTCCCACTCCTCACTTCTGATTAGAGGAAGTTGAACGGAGAGGCGACGACCGTGTAACAGCTGGTACTCCACTACTGCCCTCTGCTGCTCACAAAGCCGGGCCAACATGTGGAAGGTGGAGTTCCAGCGCGTGCTCACGTCACACAGCAGCCGGTGAGCTGGCAATTGTAAGCGCTGCTGCAGCTTCAACAGGCCGGCTGAAGCTGTTGATGACTTACGGAAATGTGTACACACGCGGCGCACCTTCGTCAAGAGATCATGCAAATTGGGGTAGGTTTTTAGAAATCGCTGAACCACTAAATTAAATACATGCGCTAGGCATGGTACGTGTGTGAGCTTGCCGAGCTCCAAAGCCGCCACCAAGTTACGCCCATTATCACACACAACCATGCCTGGTTGCAGGTTGAGTGGCGAGAGCCACTGCTCGGTCTGGTGACTAATCCCCTGCAACAGCTCTGAGGCCGTGTGCTGTTTGTCCCCAAGGCAGATCAGCTTCAGCACGGCCTGTTGACGCTTCCCCACTGCAGTGCTACACTGCTTCCAGCTACCGGCTGATGGGTGAGTGGCGCTGCGCGCAGAGAATTCGGAGGTGGAAACGGAGGAGGAGGAGCCAATAACGTAGGTGCTGGCGGAAACCCTGATGGAGGTAGGGCCTGCAATCCTCGGCGTGGGTAGCACCTGTGCCATCCCAGGGTCCGAGTCGCTCCCAGCCTCCACGACATTCACCCAGTGTGCCGTCAGGGAAATGTAGCGTCCCTGGCCACAAGCACTTGTCCATGTGTCAGTCGTTAAGTGGACCTTCCCAGTAACTGTGTTGGTCAGGGCACGGGTGATGTTACGGGACACATGGTGGTGTAAGGCGGGGACGGCACACCGGGAAAAGTAGTGGCGGCTGGGGACTGCGTACCGAGGGACAGCTGCTGCCATCAGGCTGCGGAAGGACTCAGTCTCCACAAGCCTAAATGGCAGCATTTCGATGGACAGTAATTTGGAAAGGTGTGAGGTTAGTGCTATGGCCTGTGGGTGGGTGGCTGGGTATTTTCGCTTGCGCTCAAATGCCTGGGGTAACGACATTTGGACGCTGCGCTGGGACAGGGAAGTGGATGTGGTCGCTGATGGTGCTTCAGATGGTACAGGTGCAGGGCGGGAGGTATGCGGGCCTGCGCCTTCGACAGGCGATTGGCCGGCACCGAAAACAGGGGAAGAGGAGGCAGTGGTGTGGCCTGCAGACACAGATTGGCGATCCGGGCGTTCCTCCCACTTATTACGGTGCTTGGATGCCATGTGTCGGATCATGCTGGTGGTGGTGAGGTTTCTAGTGTTCATGCCTCGGCTCATTCTGGTGTGGCACAGGTTGCAAACTACAATTTTTTTGTCGTCCGCACTTTCCTTAAAAAAACGCCATACCGCGGAACACCTAGCCCTTGGCAAGGGAGATTTACGCAAGGGGGTGCTCCGTGGAACATTTGCGGGCCGGTTTGGTGCGATCCGCCTTCTTTCTTTAGCCATACCACTGCCTCTTCCAGCCTGTTGCGGTGCTGCAGATGGCTCACCCTCAGGACTGCTGTCATCGCTCGGCTCTCCACCTTCCCAGGTGGGGTCAGTCACCTCATCGTCCACCAAGTCCTCCTCCACTTCCTCACTCTGATCATCCTCCTCATTTCTTGATCCCACCACATACTCAGTCATTGACAACTGTGTATCATCCTCCTCATCAAGGTCTTGAGACAGTAATAGTGGTTGATTTGATGGCAACTGTGTCTCATCATCATCATCCACTTCCTTTGACCTTAAATGCCGTTCCCCTCTGTCATCTTCTTGTGATTGGGTACCCTCTAGAGGTTGTGAATCAGGGCACAAGATGTCATGTTCCTCTGCAAGCGTGCTTGGAGAGAGGCTCAAATGAAGGATTGGTGATGAGACGAGCTCCTCACTATATCCCAGTGTGGGATCACTTCTTTGGCCAGACCCTCTATGGTGGGAGGAAGGATGATCAGGGTGAGGATTATGTTGACCAGACTCTTGGCTACTGAGAGTGGACTTGGTGGAAGACAGGGTGGTGCTTAACCGACTGGAAGCAGTATCAGCTGAAATCCAACCGACCACCTGTTCGCAGTGGTCTGACCTCGAGAGTGATGTCCTGCAACGCCCTGTAAACTGAGACATGAAGCTAGGTATGGTGGATGTCTTTCTTTCTTGTGCTCTGGCACCAGGCACAGTTTCTACGTGTCCTGACCCGCGCCCTGAACTATCAGGATCACGTCCACTTCCCCGTCCCTTTTTACCCGCCTTCTTCATATTACACGGAATATGTGCTGCTAATCTGCAACTTTGCACACTAAACAGAATGTGCTGCTAATCTGCGGCTAGGCACAGTGAATGGAATATGTGACTTTTATTTTTTACACTTTGCACACTAAACAGAATGTGCTGCTAATCTGCAACTTTGCACACTAAACAGAATGTGCTGCTTATCTGCGGCTAGGCACAGTGAACGGAATAAGTGACTTTTATTTTTTACACTTTGCACACTAAACAGAATGTGCTGCTAATCTGCAACTTTGCACACTAAACAGAATGTGCTGCTTATCTGCGGCTAGGCACAGTGAATGGAATATGTGACTTTTATTTTTTACACTTTGCACACTAAACAGAATGTGCTGATAATCTGCAACTTTGCACACTAAACAGAATGTGCTGCTTATCTGCGGCTAGGCACAGTGAATGGAATATGTGACTTTTATTTTTTACACTTTGCACACTAAACAGAATGTGCTGCTAATCTGCAACTTTGCACACTAAACAGAATGTGCTGCTTATCTGCGGCTAGGCACAGTGAACGGAATATGTGACTTTTATTTTTTACACTTTGCACACTAAACAGAATGTGCTGCTAATCTGCAACTTTGCACACTAAACAGAATGTGCTGCTTATCTGTGGCTAGGCACAGTGAACGGAATATGTGACTTTTATTTTTTACACTTTGCGCACTAAACAGAATGTGCTGCTAATCTGCAACTTTGCACACTAAACAGAATGTGCTGCTAATCTGCAACTTTGCACACTAAACAGAATGTGCTGCTTATCTGCGGCTAGGCACAGTGAACGGAATATGTGACTTTTATTTTTTACACTTTGCACACTAAACAGAATGTGCTGCTAATCTGCAACTTTGCACACTAAACAGAATGTGCTGCTAATCTGCAACTTTGCACACTAAAAAGAATGTGCTGCTAATCTGCAACTTTGCACACTAAACAGAATGTGCTGCTAATCTGCAACTTTGCACACTAAACAGAATGTGCTGCTAATCTGCAACTTTGCACACTAAAAAGAATGTGCTGCTAATCTGCAACTTTGCACACTAAACAGAATGTGCTGCTAATCTGCAACTTTGCACACTAAACAGAATGTGCTGCTAATCTGCGGCTAGGCACAGTGAACGGAATATGTGACTTTTTTTTTTAAACTCTGCCCCCCAAAACAAAATATAACTGCTGCCCCCACACACAATAGTCCTAAAAAGGACTTTTGGGTCTTTATGTTGTTCAAACACACTTTTATTCTCCCTACACTGACTTTCCCTTCCTATCCTCATCTCTCCCTGGCTAAGACTGAGCCGAACTCGCTGGTCAGGTGCTATACAGCACCCGATCACGGGTTCTGGCCAGCCAATCAGTGTAATGCCAGCAGCCAACATGGCTGCTGGCATTACACTGATGTCAGAGCCTACCCGCACGTTTATTGGCTGCGCAGCAGCCACGAAACGTGCGGGGAGGAGACCCGAACATGGCGGGCGAGCACATGCGGTACTCGTACGAGTACCGCCATGTGCCGAGCAGAGCGATGCTCGAGCCGAACCGAGCTTCGGCCGAGCATGCTCGCTCATCATTAATTACAATGCCTTTAAGTGCAATAAGTTTGTGGAATTATTTGCCTCAAGAGGCTGTGTTAGCTGATACTGTAGATACTTTCAAGGTAGAATTAGTACTTTTCTAGTTCAGAGCAACACAGATAATTATGCATGTTGGTTTCAGTGCACATAGGATGTGAATCCAGGGAAATATCCAACTGCATTTTGGAGTCAGGAAGGACTTTTTGTTACCAAAGTGGAACATAATTAGAGATGGCTTTGAATGGAGTTTATTTTTCTTTCTCTGGATCAACAAAAAGAAGGTTCATATGCAAAAGTCTGAATTTGGTCTACGTGTTATTTAACCATTTGGGTGCAATAGAATGGTTAAATGCATTGCAAAGCACATTTTTGGATGCCTCTCCAGCATTCGGAGGGTTAATATTGTGTGATTTGTTATTGTATCTAATATAGCTCACTTGTATCAACAGCGCTGTAACACACCTAATTAGTTAACCCTTTGATGAACAGACAGTTGGCAATCACATTACTTCCCAAAGTTTTACTCGGTCCTCAAAGGATTAATGATGTCATAGTGTAGAAATTCCAGTATGGAACTTATTATTAGGAACCACAAATCCCCATTCCCCAGGCCTGAAGTCCTGCAGGATTCTCAGCAGTCTTATAAGTACAACTGAGCTCATATCCCAACTCTAGAAAGATGAGAGCTGCTAGGTAAGATCTGATCTGCATGTGTAGTTAATACCTTATACTGGACCAGAAACTGATCAGAGTTTCCTGGAATTAATATATCTTGTTTTTTTTACATGCACCTTGCTCTGCTTTAAAATCTAGAATCTCGTATTGGCCACCTATAGCTGTAGCTTAAAATCTTTCTGTCTGATGTCTGAATTTTAACTATTTATATGCTCTACAGCAGTGATTCACAGCTCCATTCCACAGGACACATTAACAAGTGTTTGTAATGTTTCACAAAAACAGCAGCTTCAATTAATCTTCATAGTATTTGGGCCATGGAGAGTGTTATTTCAATACTGTCAGAGTTGTAGTTCAAGAGTAATTGAATGATAAAGTATCCCCCTCCTGCCCATTTTACTGATGTAACACTGCTCACCTCAGAGCAGCAAGGTGGTATCCAGGTGGATTACAGAGAGATTGCAATCTTCAATTAGCATCAGGGAAAAAACCTGGCAAGGGTAGTAGGGTTTCATTGTTTTCACAGTAAGAAGATTGACCCTTGCTGTGACCTGTCTGGTCTATGGACTAGATTCCACATCTTAGGGGAGGGGGCTTAGACTAGGTAAAAGGCGCAGGAGGGGGAAACTTTATCATTCAATTACTCTTGAACTACAACTATGACAGTATTGAAATAACACTCTCCGTGGCCTAAATACTATGAAGATTAATTGGAGCTGCTTTTATTGTGAAACATTACTATACCTTTAACAATACCCCTAATTGAGCACAGGTAATGCAATCAAAATAACTGAGCCATTAACCCCTTTAAGTCCACTGGTTATGGGGTACTTTTACCAATAAGACCCACAAAGACTACATTCGGGGAGCCGGTACATGTGAGCGATCACATCTACCAACTCTCCAAAAAAGAGGCTGAAGCAGACTCCTCTGGTCTTGGATCAGTCAGTTTCAGCCTCCCCTATTGATCACAGAGCACCCGCAAGAGCGCTGTGATCAAAAAAGTCATGACGTGCCAGGACGGCCACCAGACCTTAACTCACAGACATGTGTGACGGTCCTGGCACATCACTGGTCAGTAACAGGTTAATTATCCACCTGTCAATATGAAGATGTACAGTATTGAAAACTTCACCTGTTACCATGTCCATGGAAAAACACTGATATCACCGCTCTACAGAGTTGTTACTATTGCAGTTCCCTTTAATGCACATGGTATCTGGCTCCGGAGCGAATGTATTCTGTATTCCAAGTGAACACTCTGATTGGGACCATATATAATAATGTAAAGAAGGGCAAAACTGAATCAAACACAATAGGAAATAAATTGAAATTTTTATGGGGCGTTTAACCCCTTGAATGCTAGTGAGGTCTCCAATGCATTGCGAAGCTAGCATTCAGGGGATTCAAATTCCTGTTTGAACCCATGGGAATAAGTGGAATGTGTGTTTATTCCCAGAATTTTCATCTTATTGAATAAGGCCCTTTAGTTATGGACATCAGGGGGACAAGTGTAGACTGTGACAATGAATTGGAGATCCTAGCCCAGGGGTGTCCAACTTCAGTCCTGAACAGCTACCCGCAATCTTGGATGCAACCTTTTAACCCCTTAAGGACTGTGCAGTCCGGGGGTGGGTGAGAGCACTTTTGTTTTTCACAGAAGTGATCTGAGCTCACAGGGTTCCATGCAGGAGTACTATGATCACAAACTTCCATGACGTGCCAGGACCATCACCAGTCCTTAACCCCTTAACGACCGGCTGCACAGGCACGCGGAGGTCACTAAAGGACCACGGAGCATTTGTTTTTTTTATTTTAACGATCGGACTCAGGTCTCCCCGAACAAGGTGCAGCCGCGCTGGTCATAGTACATCATGGGTCGTTCAGGTACTTTTTACCCATGACGTACCATGACCGTCAAGGGTCGTTAAGGGGTTAATTCCAGGTCCTGGCATGTCATTGCACATTAACGGGTTAAGGACGAGAAGGTTGAGCACACATTGAGTAGCAACTTGTTACATGCACCTTCCGGTCCTTAAACGGTTAAGGATTTCCCAGTCTGAGGCTCTCCAGCCAAAATGAATGATCCACTGATTAACTCACCTGTGCTTAATTAGGGAAATCCTTACTTCCTGGCCTGTGTGCGGCCCTTGAGGACTGGACTTGGACAAACCTATACAAATGTGAGGAGGTGAGACGCACGTACGATCTTCCATTACTGTTGTGTGAATAATAATACACACGTAGGACCTTATTCATCAAGATAAAGAAGAGAAATTCTGGGGCCAAACCGCTGCACGGTAGGCTTGAAATTAAATCTCTGCAAATTCTCATGGATTTAAATGTAACTTTTAACCATTAATTGCTATAGATTTCGCCAATGCATTGTAAAGCAATGGATTTGAGACTTCTGCAATATTAACCCTGTGAGTGCCAGAGGGGTACACAACACATAGTTTTTTTCAATGTGTTGTGTACCCCTCTGGCACTCAGAAGGTTAAAGTGGTTCTTTCCCTGGAAAGTATAATTTCTCCCCTGAATGGAGCAGTTGGTTTGCTCTAGAATTGCACCTATTTAACTTTGATGAATAAGGTCCCTGGAATAATTCTAGCAGAATAAGACATATGAATATATATATATTACATACTAGCAATGTGCGTTGCCCATCATGTTATGCAGGGAATGTTTTTTTTTTTTAATATAAATGTTAGTAAATGATAGTGAAATATAGCGTAGGGTGTATGTGTCAGAAAGGTACACACAGTGATACACAGACACATGTGCAAACACACACACATATACAGGGGGACACACAGTGATGGAGACGCATGCAACACACATACACACACACACACACATGCACTGACATACACAAACAGTGACACACAGATGCAAATCAGAACATACACACAGTGTGAGCAGTGTAACATATCTCGCAACATTTCATATGGCCATAGAGGGACACTTGTGTTTTAGGTGGTGTTACTGGGGGCGTGGCTGGTGGTGTAGTTTAGAGAATTTTTAACCCTTTGAGTGCCAGGGGGTAATCAATACATTACATCCCCTCTGGCATTGAAATGGTTAAGTTACTCTTTGTGTAACTGAATGATTTAGAAGAAGATAAAAGTATTTTTTTACACAGACTAATTTAACAGATATATACAGAAGTTTATACCCACATTACTGTGGGTTTTACTGATGTGGAGCAATCTGATACACTGGTATATACACCACACAGTGTGATCTCCTAAATATAGGAGCAGAGAGATTTGGTGTCAGACAGGGACTGTCCCTCCTATACTGTATAGCGCCAGTCCTTATACACAGACTGTATACTATACAATGCCAGACCATATATAAATAGTTTGTCATACATGCTATACAGTGAGCTATGTACAGCATGGAGATGATTGCAGGAACTGGCAACTCTACTTACAGACAGACTAATAAACAATCTGCTTCTTTCTCTGTCTTTCTTCAATATATAAATACAGTCATAACCATGTCTCTGCCATTTACCAGCTCAGCTGAAGCCCTGCTCTGCACTGCCTGATCACGTCTCTGCCGTTGTTCCAGTTTCCCAGCTTCTCTGTGCTAGCAAGTCAGCTCCCCAGCATCCTGCCTGCTGACTGGTTAGAAATTGGCTCACTTGTAGTAATTGGCAGGGCTGTGCAGGGTCACAGACAGGGAATGAAGAAGCTGCATATGAGTGGTTTATTGTAGCGAGCCCATAACCTTGTATCTATGTGCTGGGAACCCTGATGCATAATACAGATTTGGACCATGGCCTTCCAGCTGTAGCTTGAACATAGTTTCCATCATCCTCAGCTGCTCAGCGTGCATGTGTGTATATGCGTGTATGTGTCTGCCAGTGTGTGGGGGGGCATGTGTGTGTGTGTCTGTGGTGTAGGAGTGAGTGGCAGCCATTTTTTTTCAGCCTTAGATAGTAGTGGGTGGGCTGGATAGTGGGGGCGGGCCAAAAATCACACCCCCATTGAATCACCCAATGGGAGCAGTAACTCCTCCTTACTGCTGCCCCTGGATGTGTTTTGCCAGACACAAAGTCTTCTTTTATATATATATATATATATATATATATATATATATATAAATATATATATATATATATATATATATATAGACAAGATCTAGACACTTCTGCCCAGTGGAACTTTTATTGCACTGCTATTTACAAGGCTGGATTTACATTCCAGGCTCCCCTAGGCACGACACTATGAGCACCCTTAGCTGTGCCTATGGCTACACCCCACTCCTCACATGACCACGCCACCAGTCTCATCCGCTGTTTCCTGGCACAGAATACACCTTTGGCCTACAACAAGCAAGGACATAAAAGCTTTAACCCCTTGTTTGCTAGACAGATGTACAAAGTATTGCTCCACAGTGTGCTGGAGATCTGACTACCCATAAAGGGGTGTATAAGCTACTGCATGGCTACTGAGATTGCTCTGGCTCTACCCACAATTCAGGATGTCGGTGTGGCCAGCACAGCTGAGGCGCCCCTCAAAATTTTGAGCTCTAGGAAGGTGCCTAGTTTGCTTATTGGGAAATCCGGCCTTGGCTATTTACCTCGTTTTTATAACACATCACCCCGGGACAGTGAAATAATACCTTTCTGTAAATACTTCAAAATTATTCAGGATCACATAGATAGATAGATAGATAGATAGATAGATAGATAGATGTGTGCTTTATCTGGGCAATTTAGTGAGATTTTTAATATTTCTTACAATAATATCAGCCCTCACTTCTGCTCCAAAAAAAGCGAATTCTATAGCAATTTTTTGAGCCTCTAAAGAGATTTTAACCCCTTAAGGACCAATAACTTGGGAAGTAACCTTCCCTTAATGACCACTTTGATCCTTTCTGAGGCCCTGGTACACGTGACCTGTTACGTGTACCTGTGCGCTGCATTGGGGTCTGAGAGAGACCACTCCAGTCTTGTCGAGGTCCATTTTAGACCCCGTTTTTTACTTACAGTGCTTCCTATGGCCGTCACCAGTCGGCAAACACCGCTTGAAGGACATAGTACTTCATGTCGTCCTTAAGGAGTTAATTAAAGGATAAAAGTTTAGGCAACAAAAGCTTTGTGGATCTTTTTTAGATCCTTGAATCTTTCAGCACAACTGGGGGGAGATTCACTAAGCGGTGATAAAGAGGTGATAAAGTGGAGATAACTTCTCCAGTGATAAAACTTCTCCAATTCCTATGTTATTCTGTGGAACCGATCCACCAAGACTTCTTCAGCTTTGGAGATCTTAAGTAGTCAAGGCTGGGAGGGATCAGTATGTGTGGTTTTCTGGCTACCAGTTAAGTAGACAAGGCTGGGAGGGGTCATTTTGTGTGGTTTTCTGGCTACCAGTAAAGTAGTGAAGGTTGGGAAAGGTCAGTATTTGTGGTTCTTTGGCAACCAGTTATGTAGTCAAGGCTGAGAGTGGTCAGTATGTGTTGTTCTCTGGCTACCAGTTAAGTAGTCAAGGCTGGGAGGGGTTAGTATGTGTGGTTCTCTGGCAACCAGTCAAGTAGTCAAGGCTGGGAGGGATCGGTATGTGTGATTCACTGGCTACAGTTAAGTTGTCAAGGCTGGGAGGGATCAGTATGTGTGGTTCTCTGGCTACAAGTTAAGTAGACAAGGCTGGGAGGGGTCAGTTTGTGTGGTTTTCTGGCAACCAGTAAAGTAGTCAAGGCTGGGAAAGGTCAGTAAATGTGGTTCTCTGGCTACCAGTTAAGTAGTCAAGGCTGGGAGGGGTAAGTATGTGTGGTTCTCTGGCTACCAGTAAAGTAGTCAAGGTTGGGAGGGGTCAGAATATGTGGTTCTCTGGCTACCAGTAAAGTAGTCAAGGCTGGGAGAGGTCAATATGTGTGGTTCACTGGCTACAGTTAAGTAGTCAAGGCTGGAAGGGATCAGTATGTGTGGTTCTCTGGCTACCATTAAGTAGTCAAGGCTGGGAGAGGTAAGTATTTGTTGTTCTGTGGCTACCAGTTAATTAGTCAAGACTGGGAGAGGTTAGTTTTTGTGGTTCTCTGGCTACCAGTTAAGTATTGAAGGCTGGGAAGGGTCAGTTTGTGTGGTACTGTCACTACCATAAGAAAAGGCTGAGGGGTTAACATGTGTGGCTCTGTGTCTACCAGTGCAGTGGGGCAAGGCTGAGGGGTCAATATATGTTTTTTTGTGGCATCTGTTGGACAAGGCTGGGATGGCAGCCAGGGGGGGCTGCAAATGCTTTCACACAGAACTGGCAGGAATGATGGGAGTGTAGTCTGGCAGCAGACCCCAGTTATCACGGAACAAGGTTGTGGGTGGTCAGTTTTTGTGGTTCTGTGGTTTCCAGTGTAGTGGAACATAACTGGGGGTCAATATTTGTGGTTATTTGGCTACCAGTGCAGTGGGACAAAAGATGGGTGTGCATTATGTGTTCCATATATACCATGGGTCAAGGCTGAGGTTCTAAGGCTACCAGTGTTGTGGAGGTTGTGGTGGAAAAAAGCAAAAAAACAACACTTTTCAGAGGTAAATAGTGATGTGTTTGCCTCTCTTTTCTCTTTTGGGGCAAAATATTTTATTGATACATACCCTAGAGTTACAAAAAAACATAAAGGGTGCAGAATTGTTCTAGATATTCTTATTAATAGGGTATTGTCCTCCTCCTTCGTGTGGTTATTTGTTAAAGTAATGAAGGTTCTCATGCCATGATGTCTCCATGATGTGTGGGGAGATGACATGGGGCTATGGTAGTCATGTTCCAGATACACCACAAAAGTATTGTAAAACTATATAAGTGATATTAGGGGAAAAATAATTGCTGGTGGTTGATTTTATTGTGTATATATTCTTGAGTACTGATTTATATGTTTTATTTTATCTTATAGATTGTCTTATTATGTTGAAGTGGTTTTATGTCATATATATGGAAACAACAAGTAACTGTGAATTTGTGAACAGAGATCATAGTTAAATTCCATTTGTCATCAACCTACGCCTCCTTGCCAGTATACATTCAATAAACAGTTATTTATGTGTATGTCTGGTTGCTGAGGAAACTTGCATGACATCTATGTGTGGTATAAACGTTCTCATGTCGACGGAGTCACAGGAGTTGTTGTAGTGGAAGTGATGAGTCAATGTGAACTGATGGAAATGGATGCTGGAATTTTCTAGGTGGGGTATTCAGAATGCAGGTAAACAATGTGTATCAGGTTGTGCTGAAGAAGAGGAAGGATTACGTTTCCTGAAAAGTTCTATGGTCTGATATCTCAGCCTTTTGCCTATGCATTAAATATTGTTGCTACTCCAATAAACACGTTCAGTGATTACCAGTAACTGGGTGAGTGCCTCTCTTGTTCTTTTCCTGTATGTACATATAAGTCACCTTGGAAGCAAGTGAATAGAGAGAGAGTATTCTCATCAAGCTAATTACTTTTTTGTCTAAAGGCTTTGGATGATAGTGTTGCTTGAGTGAGGTCAGAACTATTGTTTCATATATCCAGAGAGATGGTTCAGTTGGTTAATGCACCAGAGTTAGAATTTGTACAGACCATAATGTTGCAGGTTCTAGTCCCACCAAGATCAGCTCAGCCTTTCACCCATCTGAGGTAGATAAAATGAATCCAAGATGTACTTGAAAATGAGAGACAATCTCAATGTATTCTTCCTGGTAAAATACTTTCATGAAAAAAAAAATATATATATTGTAATGCTTCAGTTTTGAGTAGCGCTAATTTGGGGACATTTATGAATCTGCCAGTAGAGCTAATTTTTTGTGTATATATATATTTAGCTTTAAAAAAATCCTGTGCCTGACTTTTAGTGTAGATATGATTGCTTTACTATGTACCTGTCCATATACTCCAATTATCTTTAAGATTTCAATGTGAGCAATCACAGAACACCAACCATATGGCATGCATAGGAAAATGAACACATTTTATTCATATTTCTTCTGCTCCTTTCTAGTACAAAGCAAGAAACAAAGGATAGAGGAATGGACTAAGGGGAATTATCTCACACATCCATACTGGTGACCCCTTGATGAAATGCATTGCACATCCCTCTCGTTCTTAAATGGTTAACCCTTTGAGTTCCACAGATGTATCCAATGCATTGCAACTCAATGCACTGGGTACCTCTCCGGCACTCAATGTTAAAGAGGAGAATTTTCAGTGGAAATAAGTATTTTAGCAAGAAATTCTTACATTCCTCTTATTGTCTTTGGACAAAAAAGGTTCAGTCATCCTATATAATAAAATGCTAGGATGTTTGTCCGATGCAGTCATGCACAGTAGAGACTGCCTGAACGGCGAACACAGGGACAGTGCGAGAGACAACTGGAGAGACCCCACTAGGGACACGGGTGAGGAGGAAGTGTGAGGGGAAGAGACAGCAAGAAGTGCAGAAAGACTGGTATGGGGAGAGTGTGAGAGACAGTTGGAGAGGCATCACCATGAGGACAGTGTGAGAGACAACTGGAGAGACACCACCATGGGGAGAGTGTAAGAGACAGCTAGAGAGAGGAGAGACACCAGTAAAGGGAGAGAGAACTGGAGAGACATCAGCAAGGGCAGAGTATGAGACGGAACTGGTGAGAGAAAAGACACCAGCAAGGGGAGAGTATAAGAGTGAAGAGAAACACCAGCAAGGGGAGAGTGTAAGAGAGATGAGAAACACCACCAAGGGGTGAGTGTAAGAGAGAGATGGAGAGAGAAGACACCAGTAAAGGGAGAGTGTGAGAGACAGCTGAAGAAAGGAGAGACACCAGTAAAGGCAGTAAGGATGGGCAAAAATTTTCGCCTCAAACTGAAATTGGCGAATAATGGCACTTTCCGTTTGATTAATAATTTCCCGCGAAAATTGCAGTTTTTCTGCTTTTTCTCGCATTTTCCACCCGTTGAAATCAATGGGAAAAAAGTTTCCTACAGCCATATAAAAGGCTGTCAGGCTATCACAGCATGCCATTTTGTGTTTATGAGAGAAGAGGGTAGTAGTTAGTTTTTTGAGCTAGTAGAGAAGACAGAGAGGGAAATTGAAGTTTAGTTTAGGGAATCTCTTAGGGAGGACATTTGTTCTGTTTATTTGGCGAGTCAGTGGGGAACTCTGGGGAGAAGAAGGGAGGAAGGAGGTTGACCCCAAATACTCCAAACATCCATGTAACTGACTGGCAAGACACAGGCAGCTAGGGATCTATTTGCTTGCTGATCTTGCTGTTATTGTCTCTGTGCTGGGTGGGGAAGTCTGGGGAAAGACATTGTTGATTTTGATTTTCAGTTATAATTTTTTTTGGACACACTGTGATAAGACAACAGGGTGGACAACTTAAAAAAAAAAAAATAAAAAAAAATAAAAAGAATAAAAAAGAATAAGAACTAAATATATTAGGTGACAGTGGCAGACAGCTAAATGGTCTTAGGCAAGTCATCATACAGCTCCATCGGTTGTGTTGTGTACCGTACAGTAAAAAAACACAGTATAGTTGCGTAATGTCCAGCAAACACACAGGGGAAGGGGGAGGAGTGGAGCAGTGTAGGGACGTGAGAGTAAAGGAGTAGTTCAAAAACTGACTGCAGCAATGGTTGCTGAAGCGTGTGCAATAAATGATGATGATCCCTCTACTCCAAGGGAGGATGCAGTTTGTCAAGGTCCCAGCAAAACTAGTTCCAGCACTACCAGTGCCAGTAGAAATAAAGAACCATATAAGAAGAACACTGAAGACAACAACAAGTCACATTCAAGTGTTGATGATGCTGGCAATAGCATAATAGAGGAAGGTGTAGCAGCTGAACCACCTGCTGCATCAGATAGTGAGACAAATAAGCACCAAAACACCCATCCTCAAAGTAGTAGGGAAATTTGTTACAGTAAAAGTGTCACGGTTCCCCAGAGATGTTCAGGAGTCAGTACGGTATAGTTAAATGCAATTTATTCAACTATAAGTAAGGTAGTACACAATAGCATAAACAGAATAAGCAGGAACAGGCAGAGGGTCACAGGCCAGCAAGCACTGCTATCAGAAATAGTAGGCTGCCAAGATGGACCACACTGCTGGAGACTAGGCCTCAGCCACTGGTAGTCTCTGCTGGAACCAGGCACAAGAACTGGAACAGGAGCAGGAACATAGGGTCTGATCCGACGCAGAGAGGAGGGTACCTGACTCACGCCTGCAGTCAGTCTGTAGCAGAGGATACCTGACTCACGCCTGCAGTCAGTCTGTAGCAGAGGATACCTGACTCATGCCTGCAGTCAGAATGAAGAAAGCGGAAGCTTGACTCACGTCTTCAGTCAGTTCATAGCTCATCTACTAGAGCCCTAGGTTTGGGTGTCTGCTAGGTACAGGGGAATAACAAGAGAATAGTCAGACAGAGCCACAGGTCAGCACCAGAGAGGGTAGTCAGACAAGCCAGGTCATACACAGTTCAGATAGCCAGCCAGAGCCACAGGTCTGCACCAGACTGGTTGTCCACTTAAAGGAGAAGTCAGGAGAATAGTCAGACAGAGCCACAGGTCAGCACCAGATTGGATGGTCAGACAAGTCAGGTCATACACAGAGCCCAAGGACACAGAACTGCTTAGTACAACAACGCAAGGGCAACTGAGTCAGGACTCAGACTGCCCTTTATAGGTAGGAGGAGCAGGCTCAGAGGAAGGAAGTAGGTAGGAGGAGACTACAGGAAGCATGGCATAAAACAGAGGCCTGCTACACTCTGAAGTTTCGCGCCTGCAGATGACGCATCTTGGTCTGATGTGTCCAACCACTGCCATCCTCCTGCATCATCCATGCGGCATGAATGGCCACTGAAACCAAGGTAAGCTGTGACAAAAAGTAAAAATAATTTGTACGAGACCTCCAAAAGCTCAGAGGAATATAAGGGTAGCAGTGGGCAAGAACTGTCAGGTGATGCTAATGATGCTGAGGACAACATAATGATGACTGATGATGATGCAGATCTAGAATATATCCCTCCAGCACCCTTTTGTTGTTCACATACACATGAAGTTGAGAGTGGGGATGATGGCAGGAATATAAGGTTAGCAGAAAGTCAAAGTCTGAATCTTCCACCATTTTTAAGAAACACTGTGCCTGTCTATAAACTGTTTGAGAAAGCCATTGGAAAGTCTGACCCTGGACAAGCACAGATGTCAAAAATCAAATAGTCACCTCAGTCATCATCAGCATCATTGCCTCTACAAAGTCCAAGTCCCACTCAGCCACACACACCTGTTTTGAGTACCCAGCAACAGCAACACAGGTTAACATCAACAATGTTAGATATGACGAGTGCCTCTGCTGCTGCTGCTGTAAGTGCTGCACCTTTGACAGTAGTAGTGGCAGTAGAACTGCATCAACATCTAGCCCCAGTAGTAGTAGCAGTAGCAGCACCACCTCAGGAACCCCTCATTCCATGAAGTCCACAGTATGGAGATACTTCACTCAGGATCCTCAAACTAAGCATGTTGCTATCTGTTGTCTGTGCAAAAAGCCAGTGAGCAGGGGAAAAGCAGGCTCACACCTAGGTACCTCCTCTATGAGATCCCACCTGAAGCACAACCACAAGTCTGACTGGGAGAGACACCATCAGCAGCCCAAAGGTGCCACAACTAGCACCAGCAAAAGCACTTTAAAAAGTTCCCAGGGCTCTAAGGCAGAAAAAAGAAGTAATGAAGTTATTTATGTGTCAGAGAGTGTGCTGCTGCCAGTTCCAACAGTTAGTTCAGTCCAAATAACACCTATGGCTCCTGCTGCAGAGGAGTATTATGACTCTGGCTTTGCTGTGGGGCATAGACTGCCCACACATGCTGCATCTACTGCCACCACCTCCTCTAGTAATGTTAAAGCAATAAAGTTTCATGGTTCTTCTGCCATGTCCTGCCAACCCACACTGACTGAGTTCCTGGGAAGGAGTCAAAAACTTCACAAAAATAATCTTAACATACGCTTGTGGAATGGCAAGGTTTCCAAGATGCTGGCAGTGGACATGCTGCCGTTTTGTAGAAAACCGAGCTTTCAGAGAACTGATGTCATGTGTAGCTTCACGCCGGAATAGCCCAAGCTGCAGTTATTTTTCCAGGACGGCTGTGCCTGAATTGTACAAACAGGTGGTTAGTGTGGTGGACAAAGGACTTAAAAGTGCGTATGGCAAGAAAATCCACCTGACAACAGATATGTGGACAAGTGGGCAGAGCACAGACTATATGACTGTGACTGCTCACTAGGTTTACCTCCCAGCACCAACAGTGGAAAACCCTAGCTTACAGCATCAGGTGACAGTCAGTAATCATGATTCTAGTTGTGGCAGTGTGATTAAAAGGCGGCATCAGCAGCAGGATAGCCCATACCTTTGTCACACCACCTTGTGCATGCAGAGTCTTGATAGACAATCCCACAAAGCTGTAGATGTTCTGAATAAGCTAGAGCAGGTGATAGAGGAATGGCTTGTACCCCATTCCTTAAAAGCTGGTTTTGTGTCTGTTGATAATGGCTCTAACATAATCGCTGCTTTGAGAATTGGTGATATGGTGCATGTGCCCTGCTTTGCCCATGTGCTAAATTTAGTTGTGACCAGATTCCTGGAGAATCAGAAACCCTCAAAAAGATGCTTACCATTGCCAGCAAAATCTGTGCCCATTTTAGTTGCTGCTACAGTGCACGCAACACTCTATATTCCATACATGAGCATAACAACGTACCCCATCACCAGCTGAAAATGGAGGTCCCTGCCAGGTGGAATTCCACCATATATATATATATATGCTAGAGCATTTGTATGAGCAGAATAAGGCCATTAGCAAGTACACCATGCAAAACTAGAAGGCTTTGGAGGGAGCCTCTTTGTCACCTGGCCAATGGCAACTCATATGCAATGTATGTGAGCTGCTGAAACCCTTTGAGGAGGCAACCATGCTGATGAGTCGCATTGGGGCAGAAATTAGTGAAATTCTACCACTGATATTTTATTGCAGAAAAAAATGAGGAGTGTGGCTGAGGATTCTTACCAGAATGATAACACAGACATGCACCAGCTGGTAAAGGGCATGTTAGAGTGCTTTGAACAAGATCCTCGCATAATGTATATTAAAAGCAATGAGCAATACATTCTTGCCACTTTGCTGGACCCCCACTTTAAACACAAAATTTCAGAATTTCTGCCAAAGGGCCATCAGCAGTTTGTCACAACAAGGAGTCATGGTGATCATCAGCAACTCTCTGAGGAATCGGATTCTGTCAAGGAATATTGTGACATGCTTATTGATTGAGGCAAAGGTTCCATTGTGGAGCATGAGAGAAGAAAGTGAGGGCACAACAAACATCTAGGCAGTATAGTGAAGAGGAAGGCAGCAAAGCATTTGAACCAGCAGAAGCAGCTACATCATCAACCAGAATATTACATTTGGAATACAGGGCAATTCATGGGTCTCAGCAGGGGCGGGAAAAAAACCAACATGGGTAGTGGTGGTGGTGGTGGTGGCGCCGGCGGCACATCTCTTTGGGACTTGCTCCCTGAGTATGGTTTGGTAACTGACACACGGGAACACCGTGTAGCTCCTAGAAGTGGTCCCACTTCATGTGAGATGGTTTCCGCATACTTGCAGGATATCTAAGTTTTAGACAGAAACAATGATCCAATGGGCTACTGGCAAACAAAGCAGTGTGTGTGTGGCCAGCATTGACACGTACTGCAGTGGAAAGCCTCAGTTGTCCTCCAGCAAGTGTTGAGTCTGAGAGGGTTTTCAGTGCGGCTGGTTATATTGTCAATGACCGCAGGACACGGCTATCAAGCAGCAATGTTGGGAGACTAACATTCTTAAAAATGAACCAACATCTCATACCATCTGAGTATCAGGTAACAGAAACCACATATGACAGACAAAGCCAGGACAAATATATTACCAGCAGCACAGATGAGGAGGTTGAGGAGGGTTGTGAAGAAGGTTTCCACCATCTACCCCACTTGGCACCACTGCTATGAGCGACAAGTAATGTGTGTCAATAATCTGAGAAGGATGATAGCGCATGACAATGGTAAAAATAGATGAGAGTTGGTACCGTGTTAGCCGTAGAAATACAGGAGGCAAATATAGTTGTTGATACCTTTACTGGCTAACTAAGCAGATTTAGAATGCAATCTTTCAAGACCTTAGGTCTCTTCCTCAGGCATGTTATACAGATAAATATGAAAACATCTCTTATATACAAGTACTCACTGCATTGTTTAGAATGGAAATCTAGTCCAGATCCAGACATCTTTGATCAGTCAATGGTAAATTACATTCTTCCTCCGAGGCTTTAGAGGTATTTACAATCCCATTAGGGCTGTTGGAAAGGTCAATCTACAATGTGATAATGTGACAAGAACTCTCTGTCTTTATTCAAACCATTATGAATAGCATTAAACTTCAATATTAACTTAATATCCCATACTTTTCTGTCCCTCTGAGTGCAGAACAGTCCCATCAGTACAGTTAATCTAATGTCTCTGACACTGTGTCCATTTTGGCAAAAATGTTCTCCCACTTGTGTCTCTGTCTTTTTGTTGTTGACACTGAATATCTGGGAATTAAACCTTTTATATAGTGGTTGTCCAGTTTCACCCACGTAAAGAGCTGGTGGGCATTTTGCACACATGATATATTACATTGGATGATTTGCAGGTGAAGGTACCATTGATCTTATGGTGTAACTGGGTGTTTGGTATGAGTACCTTGTCTGTGGTGTAAATGTGTGCACAGGTTTCACACATCTTTTGTAGGCAGGGAGATGTGCCATTTTTTGTATTTTTATTCAGGGCACTCCTTACCATCAGTTGTTTTAAATTTGGTGGCTGTTTGAGGGATAGTAAGGGAGGCTGTGGGAATATGTTCTTAAGTATTTCATCCTTATTTAATGTTGTTTGAAGTTCAACGTAGAACTTCAACCTGGGGGTGGTAAGTGAACGCCAGTGGCACCCGGTTTCCCTTATGTTGTTCTTTGTAGCTCAACAGATCTTTTCTTGGTATGTGAGTAGCTTTCTGTATCTGACTGTCAATAATCCTTGCACTGTTATCCTGTTTTATAAAGTCTTTTCTGAGTTTCTGGAGGTACTTGTCACTGTCCGTCATGTCAGAACAGATGTGGTTGTATCTGATGGCCTGGCTGTATATGATGGAGTTCTTTGTGTGTTTTGGGTGGAAGCTATTGTTTTTCAGGTAGGTTGGTCTGTCTGTTGGTTTGCGGTACAAGGATGTGTGGATGGAGTTGTTCTGAATACTACCTTCAGAAAATGGGGACTGCGATTGGTACCAGAATGGCACCACAATATGCCAACTTGTTTATGGCAAAATTGGAAAAGGACTCCCTGTCCACCTGCCAGATAAAACCCCTGGTCTACCTCCGCTACATAGATGATATTCTTATCATCTGGACCACCAGACAAGAAGAACTTCTCAGATTCCATAAGAACTACAATACATTCCACCCGAATACTAACCTAACACTCAGTCACTCAAACATTAACTTCCTATACACGAGTGTAAGGAACCTATCCCCAGTTTGAAGTTCTGCTCAAAATATCAAGAGAACTTCAAACAACATTACATAAGGATGAAATACTTAAGAACATATTCCTACAGCCTCCCTTACTCTCCTTCAGACAGCCTCCAAATTTAAAACAACTGATGATAAGGAGTGCCCTGAATAAAAATACAAAAAATGGCACATCTCCCTGCCTACAAAAGAGGTGTGAAATTTTTTTACGTTTTCACGAAAAGTCATGCGGGAAATTTTCCACACTTTTCACCCATCCCTAAAATGGCAGACTGTCCAAACGGCAGTCTCTACTGCACATGACTGCATCGGACAAACATACATCTGGCCTTTTATGATGCACTTTAGCCCATGTACAGGGTCTTTTACACAAGTTTGTAATACAAGACAATACAATTATTTCAAAATAATATACTGTTTCTTTTTTACTAATAGTAAAAGATGGTAAACCTGTAAATGATATAGATGGAAAACTGGAATCACACAGACTTTGCAGAATTTAGCCTTGTGGGCTTCTCCGATATGCCATGCCTACAGATCTTCCTATTTATAATATTTCTTCTTATGTACCTGATGGCATTGTCTGGCAATATAACCATTATTACATTGATCTGCACCAGTACTCCTCTCCAAACACCCATGTATTTCTTCTTGAGCAGCTTGTCTGTCCTTGACATTACTTTTACATCAACTATTCTTCCCAAGCTCTTACACATCTGTTTTACAGGTCACCTAAATATCTCCTACATGGGTTGTATCACTCAGATATTTTTCTTTGTTATTTGTGTAGCTGCAGAGTATTGTCTTCTAGCTGTCATGGCATACGACCGATATGTGGCCATTTGTCATCCTCTACGCTATACATCTCTCATGAACACAAAAGTTTGTGTACAACTCGCTTTGGCTCCTTGGTTCTTTGGTATTATCGACTCAACAATTGCTGTGTTCTTGTTGTCTCAATATTCGTTTTGCAGGTCCAATGTCATTAATCATTTCTACTGTGACATGAAACCTCTTATGCAGCTCTCCTGTAGTGGAACACAGAGTATAGAGATGGCCATTCAAGTTTCTGGTGCACTTTTTGGATTCACGCCTCTGGTATTAATTATAATATCTTACACTTTTATTATCTCCATGATACTGAAGATACACTCAAAGGAAGGGAAGAGTAAAGCTTTTTCTACCTGTTCATCACACCTCACTGTGGTTATCCTGTTCTTTACAATTATTTTGAGTACATACATGAGACCAAATTCTGTCTATTCTGTGCAACAGGACAAGGTGTTTGCTGTATTGTACACATCTTGCATACCGATGCTGAATCCTGTTATATACAGTCTAAGAAATAAAGATGTGAAACAGGCTGTACAGAATCTTAGAGGGAGGTTTCTGAGATTATCTGCATTTTCACCCGCAAACAATAATGAAACATAGAGACAGACAGAAGGCAAGCAGAAGTACTTTACAAATGTAATTTGACCTATTGTAAAATCTTAGACAACTCATCTGATCCTTAATTTTAAAGAATTCTGTTTGTCTATTCTATGGTTTTGTGCTCACTCATGTTACTTACTGTCACCACTGATGGGATGCTGATCCATAAGTCTAACACTTTTCCACCAACTGCTCATCTCTCTTGTACCTCATTTTATCCCTCTGAGTGCTAGATGAAAGTAAAATGTTATTGTACACACATTTCCTTTCAGTCTTTCCAGCTGCAGACTGGTACTGAGAACATAAGAACCATATGACTGTTTTCTCTTTTTTATTTGTCAATCTGCTTTAAAATCTCAAACCGGCTGAAGTTTATGCCAATTTTATCATTCTCTCATGAAAAGTAGATCATACCTATGCTTGAGAACTCTCATGATTTTGACCTAAATCTCAGGATGAGAGAACCCAGGATTAACTACTAACTCTTTTGCACCAAATAACTGCTCATTTGGGCCCTAAATTGCTGCAGTTTCTATGAGAAAGATAGATGGAGATGTCCTGCTTCTCTTCTGTATGTTCAGGCAGTGAAAACTCTGTGACAGCATGTTAACGGTTCCCTGACGATCGAAAAGATCTCCTCCTAGTCAGACCAAGCAGGGATATATATCACCTGAAATCTGCTTAATATTTCAAACATCTCAGGTTGGCTCATTTTGTAAGTTCCCAGGTATGATCATAATATTGCCACAAATCAGTATAAATTTAAACATTTATATGACAATTATTTACATTTATTGCTCTCAGTATCATCATAGTGATACCTGTAGTTGTATAAGTGTATCTCATGACATGCAAATAAAATCAATCTAAACTTTGTATAATTTCATCATGTTATTAATGTTGAAACTATGTAATACATTATCATAAATTATTCAGTAAATAATTAAAAATTATAAATGGTTGTTTGTGTTTTATAATGGTCTTGTAGCATCATGCGCTGTGGCACACGACTCCTTTGGCTGGTTTATCTGAGAAGTTGTTAAATATTCTGATATATTAAATACTCATTGTTGAATATGAAAAATATATGCACTGAGTTCTAGTAAGACTTAGCATTTCAAGAGCCATACGATGGGTGGAATTTAATTTGGAATGCTGCAAATATCTTTCCATTTATAGGAAGAAGTTTAACCCTTTGGATACTAAAGATGTTTAAAACACCATACTTTGCAATGAGTTGGAGAAGTTGTTCACAGCAAGTGGGTTATGTATTGGTTTCTTTCGTTCTTTCACTCTTTCGTTCCTTCACTCTTTCTTAAACAACTGTTTTATTAGACAGTCAGTGCTCACAGGTTCAAACATGCAAAAGAATGCCATCTGACACACACAACACTTAGAAGGTAAACAATATGATAAGAAAATGTCTGACAGATTAGGAGAAGTAGTTTGATTACAAGAGACACCCCACCTCCCGGGCAACCTCCCTAGCCCATTAGCGCAGTTATTAACTGTAATGCTTGTTATTGCTTATTATTAGTATCCAATACACGTACAATGCTGATTATTATATTAAAAGGTGTTGGTTGATTTCTGTGAGCAGAGATACAATATATAACATGTTTATAAAATAACAGTACTGCTCAAACTGACAAAAACCAGGAAGTGTCTACACATTAAAGAGTGGTAGCCACTAGTGATGAGCGAGCATGCTCAGCCGAAGCTCGGTTCGGCTCGAGCATCGCTCTGCTCGGCACATGGCGGTACTCGTACGAGTACCGCATGTGCTCGCCCGCCATGTTCGGGTCTCCTCCCCGCACGTTTCGTGGCTGCTGCGCAGCCAATAAACGTGCGGGGAGGCTCTGACATCAGTGTAATGTCAGCAGCCATGTTGGCTGCTGGCATTACACTGATTGGCTGGCCAGAACCCGTGATCGGGTGCTGTATAGCACCTGACCAGCGAGTTCGGCTCAGTCTTAGCCAGGGAGAGATGAGGATAGGAAGGGAAAGTCAGTGTAGGGAGAAGAAAAGTGTTTTTGAACTCTTTAAAGACCCAAAAGTCCTTTTTAGGACTGTTGTGTGTGGGGGCAGCAGTTATAATTTGTTTGGGGGGGGCACAAATTTAAAAAATAAACGTCACATATTCCGTTCACTGTGCCTAGCCGCAGATTAGCGGCACATTCTGTTTAGTGTGCCTAGACGCAGATTAGCGGCACATATTGTTTAGTGTGCAAAGTTTAAAAAATAAACGTCACATATTCCGTTCACTGTGCCTAGCCGCAGATTAGCGGCACATATTGTTTAGTGTGCAAAGTTTAAAAAATAAACGTCACATATTCCGTTCACTGTGCCTAGCCGCAGATTAGCGGCACATTCTGTTTAGTGTGCCTAGCCGCAGATTAGCGGCACATATTCCGTGTAATATGAAGAAGGCGGGTAAAAAGGGACGGGGAAGTGGACGTGATCCTGATAGTTCAGGGCGCGGGTCAGGACGCGTAGAGACTGTGCCTGGTGCCAGAGCACAAGAAAGAAAGACATCCACCATACCTAGCTTCATGTCTCAGTTTACAGGGCGTCGCAGGACATCACTCTCGAGGTCAGACCACTGCGAACAGGTGGTCGGTTGGATTTCAGCTGATACTGCTTCCAGTCGGTTAAGCACCACCCTGTCTTCCACCAAGTCCACTCTCAGTAGCCAAGAGTCTGGTCAACACAATCCTCACCCTGATCATCCTTCCTCCCACCATAGAGGGTCTGGCCAAAGAAGTGATCCCACACTGGGATATAGTGAGGAGCTCGTCTCATCACCAATCCTTCATTTGAACCTCTCTCCAAGCACGCTTGCAGAGGAACATGAGATCTTGTGCCCTGATTCACAACCTCTAGAGGGTACCCAATCACAAGAAGATGACAGAGGGGAACGGCATTTAAGGTCAAAGGAAGTGGATGATGATGATGATGATGATGAGACACAGTTGCCATCAAATCAACCACAATTACTGTCTCAAGACCTTGATGAGGAGGATGATACACAGTTGTCAATGACTGAGTATGTGGTGGGATCAAGAAATGAGGAGGATGATCAGAGTGAGGAAGTGGAGGAGGACTTGGTGGACGATGAGGTCACTGACCCCACCCGGGAAGGTGGAGAGCCGAGCGATGACAGCAGTCCTGAGGGTGAGCCATCTGCAGCACCGCAACAGGCTGGAAGAGGCAGTGGTGTGGCTACAGAAAGAAGGCGGACCGCACCAAACCGGCCCGCAAATGTTCCACGGAGCACCCCCTTGCGTAAATCTCCCTTGCCAAGGGCTAGGTGTTCAGCGGTATGGCGTTTTTTTAAGGAAAGTGCAGACGACAAAAAAATTGTAGTTTGCAACCTGTGCCACACCAGAATGAGCCGAGGCATGAACACTAGAAACCTCACCACCACCAGCATGATCCGACACATGGCATCCAAGCACCGGATCGCCAATCTGTGTCTGCAGGCCACACCACTGCCTCCTCTTCCCCTGTTTTCGGTGCCGGCCAATCGCCTGTCGAAGGCGCAGGCCCGCATACTTCCCGCCCTGCACCTGTACCATCTGAAGCACCATCAGCGACCACATCCACTTCCCTGTCCCAGCGCAGCGTCCAAATGTCGTTACCCCAGGCATTTGAGCGCAAGCGAAAATACCCAGCCACCCACCCACAGGCCATAGCACTAACCTCACACCTTTCCAAATTACTGGCCATCGAAATGCTGCCATTTAGGCTTGTGGAGACTGAGTCCTTCCGCAGCCTGATGGCAGCAGCTGTCCCTCGGTACGCAGTCCCCAGCCGCCACTACTTTTCCCGGTGTGCCGTCCCCGCCTTACACCACCATGTGTCCCGTAACATCACCCGTGCCCTGACCAATGCAGTTACTGGGAAGGTCCACTTAACGACTGACACATGGACAAGTGCTTGTGGCCAGGGACGCTACATTTCCCTGACGGCACACTGGGTGAATGTCGTGGAGGCTGGGAGCGACTCGGACCCTGGGATGGCACAGGTGCTACCCACGCCGAGGATTGCGGGCCCTACCTCCATCAGGGTTTCCGCCAGCACCTACGTTATTGGCTCCTCCTCCTCCGTTTCCACCTCCGAATTCTCTGCACGCAGCGCCACTCACCCATCAGCCGGTAGCTGGAAGCAGTGTAGCACTGCAGTGGGGAAGCGTCAACAGGCCGTGCTGAAGCTGATCTGCCTTGGAGACAAACAGCACACGGCCTCAGAGCTGTTGCAGGGGATTAGTCACCAGACCGAGCAGTGGCTCTCGCCACTCAACCTGCAACCAGGCATGGTTTGTGTGATAATGGGCGTAACTTGGTGGCGGCTTTGAAGCTCGGCAAGCTCACACACGTACCATGCCTAGCGCATGTATTTAATTTAGTGGTTCAGCGATTTCTAAAAACCTACCCCAATTTGCATGATCTCTTGACCAAGGTGCGCCGCGTGTGTGCACATTTCTGTAAGTCATCAACAGCTTCAGCCGGCCTGTTGAAGCTGCAGCAGCGCTTACAATTGCCAGCTCACCGGCTGCTGTGTGACGTGAGCACGCGCTGGAACTCCACCTTCCACATGTTGGCCCGGCTTTGTGAGCAGCAGAGGGCAGTAGTGGAGTACCAGCTGTTACACGGTCGTCGCCTCTCCGTTCAACTTCCTGTAATCAGAAGTGAGGAGTGGGAATGGATGTCAGACCTCTGTGAGGTTTTACGCAATTTTGAGGAATCGACACAGATGGTGAGCGGCGATAACGCTATTATCAGTGTAACCATCCCACTTCTGTGTCTACTGAAACGCTCGCTGCTCACAATTAAAACCGACGCTTTGCATGTGGAAGAGGTGGAAATGGGGGAGGAAGAGCTTACACAAGGTGATAGCCAGAGCACCCTCACTTCGTCTTCTCAGCGACAATTGGAGGAGGCGGAGGAGGAGGAGGAGGAGGAGGAGGAAGACACGGTTGCCTCCGCTACAGAGGGTAGCCATGGAACTTTAGTTCCATCTCTTCAGCGTGGGTGGGCAGAAGAGGAGGAAGAGGATGAGGAGATTGAGAGTCATCCTCCTGGTGAGGACAGTGAAATCTTGCCTGTTGGTACTCTGGCACACATGGCTGACTTTATGTTAGGCTGCCTTTCCCGTGACCCACGCGTTATACGCATTTTAGACAACACGGATTACTGGGTGTTCACCCTTCTGGACCCCCGCTACAAAGAGAATTTCTCATCTCTCATTCCTCCGGTGGAGAGGACAAGCAAAATGGTGCAATACCAGAAGGTTCTTGTCGAAAAATTGCTCCAAAATTTTCCATCTGACAACGCTGGCGGCAGAGTACGTGCTACCTTGGCCAACCGAGAAGGGGAGAAAAGGGGAGCACACAGCAGTTCCGACAAAGGCAAGGCAACACTCTCCAAGGCGTGGGACACCTTCATGACACCCCGCCAGCACCCTCACCCTGATGCGCAGCCTAGTGTCACAAGGAGGGAAAAGTTTTGGAAGATGGTGAAGGAGTACGTAGCAGACCGTGTCAGCGTCCTCAATGATCCCTCTGTGCCTTACAACAACTGGGTGTCCAAGCTGGACACGTGGTATGAACTGGCACTCTACGCCTTGGAGGTGCTGGCCTGCCCTGCCGCCAGCGTTCTGTCTGAGCGGGTATTTAGTGCTGCTGGTGGCATCATAACAGATAAGCGTATCCGCCTTTCCACCGAAAATGCTGATAGGTTGACACTTATAAAAATGAACAAGGCCTGGATTTCCCCTGACTTCTCCACTCCACTGGAGGAAAGCCCCGGGGGAACATAAAGTCACGTTAGATATGTTATTTACAATGTTGGGAATACTCTGTATTCCCATTCACCCCTTCCACCCAAAAAACGGGTATATGGTTGACTCTTAATCTTCTCATCGTCCTCCTCCTCTTCCATATGCCCTCTGATACAATTTTTATATAGGGCCAGCTCACCAGCGGGCCCTGTGATACAATTTTTATATAGGGCCAGCTCACCAGCGGGCCCTGTGATATAATTTTTATATAGGGCCAGCTCACCAGCGGGCCCTGTTTGACAATTTTTGTATAGGTCAGCTCACCAGCGGGCTTTCTCATATAATGTTTTATTGGGTCAGCTCTCTAGCGGGCCCTCTCATATAATGTTTTATTGGGTCAGCTCTCTAGCGGGCCCTCTCATATAATGTTTTATAGCGTCAGCTCACTAGCGGGCCTTCGCATATAATGTTTAGGATGGTCAGCTCCGCAGCAGACCCTCACCCATAATGTTTTAGGTGGTCGGCTCAGCAGCAGACCCTCATTCCTAATGTTTTAGATGGTCAGCTTAGCGGCATGCCCTCGCCCCTAATGTTTTAGAGGGTCACCAGCAGGCCATTAATCCTAATTTTTCAAGGGTGTGTATGATGCCCTCCTTTATGTGTAATAAAGGGTGTATTGGAGTGACATTGCAGTCTAATTTTTGGCAGCCCTTTCACTTAGTGCATAGGCTTTATGAGTGTTGGACCACTACCTGAACCATTGTACCACAATGTGAATGAGGCCCTCCATTTTGTGATATACAGGTTGTATCGGAGTGCCTCAGGCCTTCCCATTGAATTAAATAGGGCTGGGGTGTTCGACAGCGCAGAAGGTAGTTCTTGGCTTCATCCACTAAGTCACTTCGTCACTTTTACTGAATGGATCAGACCCCACTGTTACGACTATAAATTTTGGACTTAACAAGGGCAAACGGACATGTTGTAAAACCTGTGGTAGCTGCGGCCTCCGTTCCTGAATGCTGTACCTTACCCGGGCCATAACCACGTTGAACACCTGCTTTTACGCTGCGCACGTTTCCCTCTTAATCATGGCCCCAGTTCCGAAAAATCGATGAAATTTTTTGCAGAATTTGCAGATGATATACAAGTAAATATACAGCAAATACTGTTTGGTAACAATTTTTCGCCTAAAATCGTTTTTATCTTCCTTTTTGTGTGTTTTACGGTCAGTCTGTAAAAATGGCGTACTACGGGCGAAACATCGTTCCCAGCAGCAACGTTGGAGTCCAAGATGCATCCAGACATCCTCCCTATGCTGTCCCTGAACCATTTCTGTGGTGTTTCCATCATTTATCTGCCCTTTTCCTGTGGACCAGGCACCCTCCCCTCATCAGAGCAGGGGGTGCCTGGTGTAATGCTCGAGTCCTCCCATTGACTTCAATGGGGCTCGGGTGCTCGGCCGAGCACTCGAGCCTCCGGGGGTGCTCGGTCAGAGCACCCGAACACCCGAGCATTGGGGTGCTCGATCATCACTAGTAGCCACGCCTACTATAAACTGATTGACTGAGCCAAACCTAAGACTAGAACATTAACGTTCCCAGAGAGGTATTCAGTTTATGTCAGTAGAGAGGATTCCAGTGATGAACGTTAATAAAAGACTGAGGGTGCCGCCTGGGTTTTGGGGAGTAGCTGCCTTACTTTTCCCTCTTTAGTATTAACCAAATATCAGACAACCCCAAAAAAATAACAAAACGAAAACAAGAGTCTCAAACCAAACCCACCCCTCATAAAAATTAAAAAAAAGAAAGATTAAGGAAAAATTATAGAAAAGGGAAAAGAAAAAGGTTAGTGAAAGGGAACCCTGCAACCAACACATCTCAGCAGATACCACATCCCCCCATTGGTCTCCAGCCTATTTTTTTTTTATGGTGGAGACAAAATGTCTTCAATCTATCCATCCCTTAAAGCTCTAGCATCTAATCATGACTTGTATTTAACACTTGTATATAAATGTTTCTGCATATCTCTAGGTACATTTTGATAAAGGGCTCCCAAATCAGTATACATTTCTTACTCTTCATTTCTCTATTTTGTAATGCCAATAACCAGGTTTCTTTTAACCCTGTGAAAGCCTGTGTTGGTGGGGTGTGGAGAAAGAATCAGTTGAACAGGGAATTTTTTTGGGGGGTTGTTTACCGGGATTCGGGGCAATTAATAAAAAAATAAAATCCTAAATACAGTTAAAAAAAGCCCATAAGACATGGTATAAAAGGGGTAGGGGTGGGCGAAAAGTGGGAGAAATTTCCAGCATGGCTTTTTGCGAAAACATGCTGATCTTTCATTTTTCCCACAAAAAATTTCACCCTTCTGCTTATGCAAAAATGTCATCCTTTTCTCCTACTTTTAACAAATTTTCCACCTATTTTAACACATATTTTGCCTATATTTCCTATAGGTACTGCATTTCCCACTGTAATATTACTTCTTCTGAGGGCTGAAGGTTAGAAATAAGTGGCTGAAAGTCAAAGTTGTGAGTCCTACAGTAACATATGGCTTGAAAAATGTGTTAGCATGCAGAATGCATTTGTCCTTTAACCACAACACTTACTTCCTGCTTAAGTGACACTGGCACGTATTCATGATGATGTCAATTAATGAAAAATAAAGTACAACCTACAATGTGGCAGATGTGTATTGTAGTGGTTGTGCTGGAGGACTGGCATGGTGTGATTTGTGTATATATTTTACCATTGTCATACTCTATCCTCCTTCTCAGATTATTGACACACATTACTTATCGGCCACAGCAGTGGTCCCAGGTGGGGTAGATGGTGGCAACCCTTCTTCACATCCGTCCTAAACCTCCTCATCTGTGCTGCTGTTAATATATTTGTCCTGGCTTTGTCTGTCATGTGTGGTTTCTGCTACTACTACTACTGAAGCTAAATGTTGATGTAATTCTACTGCCGCTACTACTAGGTGTCAAAGGTGAAGCACTTACAGTGGCAGCACCAGAGGTACTCATCATATCTAACACTGTGGATGTTAACCTGTGTTGCTGTTGGTGGATACTCAAAACAGGTGTGTGTGGCTGAGTGGGACTTGGACTTTGAAGAGGCGATGATGCTGATGATGACTGATAGGGTGACTGTGTGCTTTTTGACATCTGTACTTGTCCTGGGTCAGACTTTCCAATGGCTTTCTCAAACACTTTATAGACAGGCACAGTTCTCCTTAAAAGTGGTGGAAGATTCAGCCTTTGACTTTCTGCTTATAGCCCTGTCTTCACCCTTACTCTCAACATCACCTGTATCTGAACAAGAGAAGGATGCTGGAGTGATATATTCTAGATCTGCATCATCATCAGTCATCATTAGGTCACCCTCAGCAGCAGCATCATCACCTGATGGTTCTTGCCCACTACTACCCTTATATTTCTCTAAGCCTTTAGAGGTCTCAAACAATTTCTTTTTACTTTTACTGTAACAAAATTTGCTACTACTTTGAGGACAGGTGTTTTGGTGCTTGGTAGTGATGAGCGAGCACCCCAATGCTCGGGTGTTCGGGAGCTCTGACCGAGCACCCCCTGAGGCTCGAGTGCTCGGCCGAACACCCGAGCCCCATTGAAGTCAATGGGAGGACTCGAGCATTACACCAGGCACCCCCTGCTCTGATGAGGGGAGGGTGCCTGGTCCATAGGAAAAGGGCAGAAAATTATGGAAACACCACAGAAATGGTTCAGGGACAGCATAGGGAGGATGTCTGGATGCATCTTGGACTCCAACATCGCTGCTGGGAACGATCTTTCGCCCGTAGTACGCCATTTTTACAGACTGACCATAAAACACACAAAAAGGAAAATAAAAACGACTTTAGGCGGGAACATTGTTACCAAACAATATTTGCTGTATATTTACTTGTATATCATCTGCAAATATCCCAAAAATTTCCTTGATTTTCGGAAGTGAGGCCATGATTAAGAGGGAAACGTGCGCAGAGGCAAATTCTCCCAAAAATTTCCTTGATTTTATTGAACTGAGGCCATGATTAAGAGGGAAACGTGCGCTGAGCCGACCATCTAAAACATTATGGGTGAGGGTCTGCTGCAGAGCTGACCATCCTAAACATTATATGCGAAGGCCCGCTAGTGAGCTGACGCTATAAAACATTATATGAGAGGGCCCGCTAGAGAGCTGACCCAATAAAACATTATATGAGAAGGCCCGCTGGTGAGCTGACCTATATAAAAATTGGCAAACAGGGCCCGCTGGTGAGCTGGCCCTATATAAAAATTATATCACAGGGCATATGGAAGAGGAGGAGGAGGATGAGAAGATTAAGAGTCAACCATATACCCGTTTTTTGGGTGGAAGGGGTGAATGGGAATACAGAGTATTCCCATCATTGTAAATAACATATATAAAGTGAGTTTATGTTCCCCCGGGGCTTTCCTCCAGTGGAGTGGAGAAGTCAGGGGAAATCCAGGCCTTGTTCATTTTTATAAGTGTCAACCTATCAGCATTGTCGGTGGAAAGGCGGATACGCTTATCTGTTATGATGCCACCAGCAGCACTAAATACCCGCTCAGACAGAACGCTGGCGGCAGGGCAGGCCAGCACCTCCAAGGCGTAGAGTGCCAGTTCATACCACGTGTCCAGCTTGGACACCCAGTAGTTGTAAGGCACAGAGGGATCATTGAGGACGCTGACACGGTCTGCTACGTACTCCTTCACCATCTTCCAAAACTTTTCCCTCCTTGTGACACTAGGCTGCGCATCAGGGTGAGGGTGCTGGCGGGGTGTCATGAAGGTGTCCCACGCCTTGGAGAGTGTTGCCCTGCCTTTCTCGGAACTGCTGTGTGCTCCCCTTTTCTCCCCTTCTCGGTTGGCCAAGGTAGCACGTACTCTGCCGCCAGCGTTGTCAGATGGAAAATTTTGGAGCAATTTTTCGACAAGAACCTTCTGGTATTGCAACATTTTGCTTGTCCTCTCCACCGGAGGAATGAGAGATGAGAAATTCTCTTTGTAGCGGGGGTCCAGAAGGGTGAACACCCAGTAATCCGTGTTGTCTAAAATGCATACAACGCGTGGGTCACGGGAAAGGCAGCCTAACATAAAGTCAGCCATGTGTGCCAGAGTACCAACAGTCAAGATTTCGCTGTCCTCACCAGGAGGATGACTCTCAATATCCTCATCCTCTTCCTCCTCTTCTGCCCACCCACGCTGAAGAGATGGAACTAAAGTTCCATGGCTACCCTCTGTAGCGGAGGCAACCGTGTCTTCCTCCTCCTCCTCCTCCTCCTCCGCCTCCTCCAATTGTCTCTGAGAAGACGAAGTGAGGGTGCTCTGGCTATCACCTTGTGTAAGCTCTTCCTCCCCCATTTCCACCTCTTCCACATGCAAAGCGTCGGTTTTAATTGTGAGCAGCGAGCGTTTCAGTAGACACAGAAGTGGGATGGTTACACTGATAATAGCGTTATCGCCGCTCACCATCTGTGTCGATTCCTCAAAATTGCGTAAAACCTCGCAGAGGTCTGACATCCATTCCCACTCCTCACTTCTGATTACAGGAAGTTGAACGGAGAGGCGACGACCGTGTAACAGCTGGTACTCCACTACTGCCCTCTGCTGCTCACAAAGCCGGGCCAACATGTGGAAGGTGGAGTTCCAGCGCGTGCTCACGTCACACAGCAGCCGGTGAGATGGCAATTGTAAGCGCTGCTGCAGCTTCAACAGGCCGGCTGAAGCTGTTGATGACTTACGGAAATGTGCACACACGCGGCGCACCTTGGTCAAGAGATCATGCACATTGGGGTAGGTTTTTAGAAATCGCTGCACCACTAAATTAAATACATGCGCTAGGCATGGTACGTGTGTGAGCTTGCCGAGCTCCAAAGCCGCCACCAAGTTACGCCCATTATCACACACAACCATGCCTGCTTGCAGGTTGAGTGGCGAGAGCCACTGCTCGGTCTGGTGACTAATCCCCTGCAACAGCTCTGAGGCTGTGTGCTGTTTGTCCCCAAGGCAGATCAGCTTCAGCACGGCCTGTTGACGCTTCCCCACTGCAGTGCTACACTGCTTCCAGCTACTGGCTGATGGGGGAGTGGTGGTGTGTGTAGAGAATTCGGAGGTGGAAACGGAGGAGGAGGAGCCAATAACGTAGGTGCTGGTGGAAACCCTGATGGAGGTAGGGCCCGCAATCCTCGGCGTGGGTAGCACCCGTGCCATCCCAGGGTCCGAGTCGCTCCCAGCCTCCACGACATTCACCCAGTGTGCCGTCAGGGAAATGTAGCGTCCCTGGCCACAAGCACTTGTCCATGTGTCAGTCGTTAAGTGGACCTTCCCAGTAACTGCGTTGGTCAGGGCACGGGTGATGTTACGGGACACATGGTGGTGTAATGCGGGGATGGCACACCGGGAAAAGTAGTGGCGGCTGGGGACCGCGTACCGAGGGACAGCTGCTGCCATCAGGCTGCGGAAGGACTCAGTGTCCACAAGCCTAAATGGCAGCATTTCGATGGCCAGTAATTTTGAAAGGTGTGAGGTTAGTGCTATGGCCTGTGGGTGGGTGGCTGGGTACTTTCTCTTGCGCTCAAATGCCTGGGGTAACGACATTTGGACGCTGTGCTGGGACAGGGAAGTGGATGTGGTCGCTGATGGTGCTTCAGATGCTACAGGTGCAGGGCGGGAGGTATGCGGGCCTGCGCCTTCGACAGGCGATTGGCCGGCACCGAAAACAGGGGAAGAGGAGGCAGTGGTGTGGCCTGCAGACACAGATGGGCGATCCAGGCGTTCCTCCCACTTACTACGGTGCTTGGATGCCATGTGTCGGATCATGCTGGTGGTGGTGAGGTTTCTAGTGTTCATGCCTCGGCTCATTCTGGTGTGGCACAGGTTGCAAACTACAATTCTTTTGTCGTCCGCACTTTCCTTAAAAAAACGCCATACCGCGGAACACCTACCCCTTGGCAAGGTAGATTTACGCAAGGGGGTGCTCCGTGGAACATTTGCGGGCCGGTTTGGTGCGGTCCGCCTTCTTTCTGTAGCCACACCACTGCCTCTTCCAGCCTGTTGCGGTGCTGCAGATGGCTCACCCTCAGGACTGCTGTCATCGCTCGGCTCTACACCTTCCCAGGTGGGGTCAGTCACCTCATCGTCCACCAAGTCCTCCTCCACTTCCTCACTCTGATCATCCTCCTCAAGTCTTGATCCCACCACATACTCAGTCATTGACAACTGTATAACATTCTCCTCAACAAGGTCTTGAGACGGAAATAGTGGTTGATTTAATGGCAACTGTGTCTCATCATCATCATCATCATCCACTACTTCCTTTGACCTTAAATGCCGTTCACATCTGTCATCTTCTTGTGATTGGGTAGCCTCTAGAGGTTGTGAATCAGGGCACAAGATGTCATGTTCCTCTGCAAGCGTGCTTGGAGAGAGGGTCAAATGAAGGATTGGTGATGAGACGAGCTCCTCACTATATCCCAGTGTGGGATCACTTCTTTGACCAGACCGTGTATGGTGGGAGGAAGGATGATCAGAGTGAGGATTATGTTGACCAGACTCTTGGCTACTGAGAGTGGACTTGGTGGAAGACAGGGTGGTGCTTAACCGACTGGAAGCAGTATCAGCTGTCATCCAACCGACCACCTGTTCGCAGTGGTCGGACCTCGAGAGTGATGTCCTGCGACGCCCTGTAAAATTACACATGAAGCTAGGTATGGTGGATGTCTTTCTTTCTTGTGCTCTGGCACCAGGCACAGTTTCTCCGCGTCCTGACCCGCGCCCTGAACTTTCAGGATCACGTCCACTTCCCCGTCCCTTTTTACCCGCCTTCTTCATCTTACACAGAATATGTGACTTTAATATTTGAGTTTGAAAACTTAACAGTATTTCTTATTATTCTGCAACTGTACAGAGTACACAGAATAGGCTGTTAAACGGCGGTGAAACACACTGAATGGAATATGTGACTTTGATATTTGAGTTTGAAAACTTAACAGTATTTCTTATTATTCTGCAACTGTACAGAGTACACAGAATAGGCTGCTAAACTGCGGTGAAACACACTGAATGGAATATGTGACTTTGATATTTGAGTTTGAAAACTTAACAGTATTTCTTATTATTCTGCAACTGTACAGAGTACACAGAATAGGCTGCTAAACGGCGGTGAAACACACTGAATGGAATATGTGACTTTAATATTTGAGTTTGAAAACTTAACAGTATTTCTTATTATTCTGCAACTCTGCACAGTACACAGAATAGGCTGCTAAACGGCGGTGAAACACACTGAATGGAATATGTGACTTTGATATTTGAGTTTGAAGACTTAACAGTATTTCTTCCTATTCTGCAACTCTGCACAGTACACAGAATGTGCTGCTAAACTGCGGCGAAGCACACTGAATGGAATATGTGACTTTGATATTTTAGTTTGAAGACTTAACAGTATTTCTTCCTATTCTGCAACTCTGCACAGTACTCAGAATGTGCTGCTAAACTGCGGCGACGCACACTGAATGGAATATGTGACTTTGATATTTTAGTTTGAAGACTTAACAGAATGTGCTCTAATCTGCAACTTTGCACACTAAACAGAATGTGCTCTAATCTGCAACTTTGCACACTAAACAGAATGTGCTCTAATCTGCAACTGTGCACACTAAACAGAATGTGCTCTAATCTGCAACTTTTCACACTAAACAGAATATTTTTTTTTTTGTTTTTTTCCCCCCACACAAAATAACCTGCTGCCCCCACACACAGTAGTCCTAAAAAGGACTTTTGGTTCTTTTTTTTTGGTCAACAAGACTTTTCTTCTCCCTACACTGCCTTTCCCTTCCTATCCTCAGCTCTCCCTGGCTCAGACTGAGCCGAACTCGATGGTCAGGTGCTATACAGCACCCGACCACGGGTTCTGGCCAGCCAATCAGTGTAATGCCAGCAGCCAACATGGCTGCTGGCATTACACCGATGTCAGAGCCTCCCTGCACGTTTATTGGCTGCGCAGCAGCCGCAAAACGTGCGGGGAGGAGACCCGAACATGGCGGGCGAGCACATGCGGTACTCGTACGAGTACCGCCATGTGCCGAGCAGAGCGATGCTCGAGCCGATCCGAGCATCGGCCGAGCATGCTCGCTCAACACTAGTGCTTGGTTGTCTCACTGTCTGATGTAGCAGGCGGTTCAGCTACTACACCTTCCTCTATTATGCTATTTCCAGCATCATCAGCACTTGAATGAGACTTGTTGTCCTCTTCAGTGTTCTTTTTATATGGTTCTTTATTTCTACTGGCACTGGTGGTGCTGGAACTAGTTTTGCTGGGACCTTGACAAACTTCATCCTCCCTTGGAATAGAGGGATCATCCTCATTGATTGCACACGCTGCAGCAACCATTGTTGCAGTCAGTTTTTTAACTACTACTTTACTCTCACGTCCCTGTACTGCTCCACCCCTCCCCTTCCCCTTGTGCATTTGTTGGACATTACGCAACTACACTGTGTTTTTTTACTGTACGGTACACAACACAACTGATGGAGCTGTATGATGTCTTGCCTAAGCCCAGTCAGCTGTCTCTGTCACCTAAGATATTTAGTTTTTTATTATTTTTTATTTATTCATTTATTATTTTTTTTAATCTTTTTTTTTTTTTTTTTTTTTTTTAAGTTGTCCACCCTGTTGTCTTATTACAGTCTGTCAAAAAAAAAATTATAACTGAAAAACAAAACCAACAACATCTTTCCCCAGACTTCTCCATCCAGCATAGAGACAATAACATCAAGATCAGAAATCAAATAGATCCCTAGCTGCCTGTGTCTTGCCAGTCAGTCACATGGAATTTTGGAGGATTTGGGGGTCAAACTCCTTCCTCCCTTCTTATCCCCTAGTTTGCCCCCAGACTCCCCTAATACAGAGAACAAATGTCCTAACTAAATAACTCCTAAACTAAGCTTCAATTCCCCTTTATTTGTCTATCTCCTCTAGCTCAAAAACATGCTGCTCTCTCCTCTCACAAATGCAAAATGGCTTCTGTGAGAGCCTGACACCCTTTTATATGGCTGGAGAAAACTTTCACGTGGTGGACACATATTTTTCTTCCCATTGATTACAATGGGCGGAAAAGGCGGAAAAACAGCACTTTTTGTGGGAGATTATTCACCAAGCATAAAGTGCCATTATTCGCCGATTTCAGTTTGAGGTGAAAATTTTTGCCCATCCCTAAAAAGGGGTCTGAGGAGGGTGCCTGTGTTGGTGGGTGGAGTCTGGGGAATTAATCAGTTGAACAGGGAATTTGTTTTGGGCGGGTTTCTTGACTGGTATTGGGGGGACAATTAATAAAAAAAGAAATGAAATAAAATAAGAAATGTGTATGTAAAGTGAGAGAGACAAGAACCCCTTGATATAGCTGCCACTGGGGTGGACTGATAATTGACTTGATAGAGTATTTTGTAGAGGATGATTTGTTAGATTTGTTGTTAGAGACCCAAGACCAGAGGAAACATTGATTTGTAGGACTTAGACTTATTAGTAGGGGTAAGCGAAAAGTGAGAAAAATTTCCCACATGACTTATCGTGAATAACAGCCCATTTTTTGCTTTTATCGAGAAAGTTTTCTCTTTTCCTCCATTGCAAAATTATACTCCTTTTCACCTATTCCAGCAAATTTTTTGCCTATTCCAACACATTATTCTCCTATTCTAACACATTTTTCTCATATTCTTACACATTTGTCTCCTATTTGAACACACTTTTCTTATTCCAACACATTTTTTTCCTATGTTTAATATGGTGCAACATTTCCCAGCACAAAATTACTTCTTCTGAGAGCTGTGGTGGATAACTAAGTAGCTGGAAGTCAAATGTGTGAGTCCTACAGCAACATGTACCTTGAAAAATGTGTTAGCATGCAAAGTGCATTTTGCCTTCTCCCACAACACTGACTTCCTGCTTAAGTGACACTGGCACGTATTCATGGTAATGTCAAGTCAAATATTGATGTCAAATAAAGTACAACCTACAATATGGCAGATGAGTATGGTAGTGGTTATGGGGGAATGCATGGTGTGATTTGGTGGGGCTTTGACAAACTGCATCCACTCCGGGAGGAGAGGGATCATCATCATTTATTGCACATGCTGCAGCAATGATTGCTGCAGTCCGTTTTTGTACTAATACTTTACTCCCACGTCCCTGCACTACTCCACCTTTCCCCCTCCCTCTTGTGCATTTGCTAGACATTACTCAACTACTGTGTGTGTTTTTACTCAGTACACAACTGATGGATTGTGATGTCTTGCCTTGGCCCTCAACAAAATTCTCAATGTCGTCTGCTGTCTATCAAGTCTGCCTCAGTCACAGAGCTCTCAGTCAGCTAATCTATGTATTTGTTTAATTATTTATAGTAACATAGTAAATTAGGTTGAATAAAGACACAAGTCCATTAAGTTCAACCATTGCCTCATACCCTAGTGACATGAGAACTGTATCGCTATCCTGCTACCAAATAAGTTAGTCTTTTTCAGACCTTCCTGATCTGCCTACTAATAAACAGTATAACCCTGTATGTTCTTTTTGAAAGAAATGTATCTAATCTTCTCTTGAATGTATCCATTGTATTTGCCATAACCACCTCCTTGGGCAAAGAATTCAACAATTTAAGAGACCTTACTGCAAAAAACCCCTTCCTCTGCTGAAGTCTAAACCTCCTTTCCTCTAATCTCAAGGGGTGTCCCCTGGTCACCTGATCAGGCCTTGGAATAAATAGCTCACCTCGGAGATCCTTGTATTGACCTCTCATAAACTTGTACAATGTGATAAGGTCTCCTCTTAGTCCTCTTTTCTCTAGGAGTAAATAAACCATGTTTGTCTAGTCATTCCTCATATGTCAAGTCCTCCATTCCCTTAATTAATTTTGTTGCTCTTCGCTGTACCCTCTCTAGTTCTAGTATATCCTTTTTCAGAACCGGTGCCCAAAACTGCACTGCATACTCAGGGTGAGGTCTTACCAATGATTTGTAAAATGGCAAAATAATGTTATCCACTCTTGTTTCGATACCTCTTTTTATGCAAGACATGATTTTGCTTGCCTTTGCTACTGCTGTTTGACACTGGTCACTGTTTCCAAGTTTGTAGTTGACAAGGATCCTCAGGTCTTTCTCTAGCAACGAGTCCCTTAAAATGATTCCATTAAGTTCATAAGTAACCTTGGGATTGTTTCCTCCCAAATGCATGACTTTACACTTCCCCACATTAAACTTCATATTCCATTTGTTTGCCCAATCTGCCATTTTATATAAATCCCTCTGTAGAGAACAATTATCCTGTTCTGAATTAATTACCCTGCATAATTTAGTTTCATTTGAAAATATTTATATTTTGCTTTCTATATCTATTTCTGGGTAATTTATAAACATATTAAAAAGCAGCGGGCCTAATACTGAACCCTGAGGTACTCCACTCTCCACTTTAACTGTACTGGAGAATTGTCCATTTACAACCACACACTGTTCCTTATCTTTCAACCAGTTTTGTATCCAATTGCAAAGGTTATCTCCTAGCCCCGATTTCCTTATTTTATACACCAGCCTTCTGTGTGGCACTGTATCAAATGCCATTGCAAAGTCTAGATATATTACATCTACTGCCTTGCCATTATCCAGGTTGCTGCTTACTTCCTCATTGAAGCTGAAAAGGTTAGTTTGGCATGATCTATTCTTCATAAATCCATGTTGATTCCAGCTAATGATCTTATTTTTTGTGTTGTAATCCTGAGTATAGTCCCTTATTATCCCTTCTAGCAATTTTCCCACTACAGAGGTCAAACTCACAGGTCTATAATTTTCAGGTTCTGTTTTAGTTCCCTTCTTAAACAGAGGCACTACACTGGCTCTTCGCCAATCTTGTGGCACTGAGTCTGTGGTGAGAGAATCTTTAAAGAGTAAATATAGGGGCTTTGCTAGCACTACACTAAGTTCCTTAAGAACCCTTGGATGTATACCATCAGGACCCAGTGCTTTGTCAGTCTTAATTTTGTTCAGTCTACCCATGACATCTTCTTGAGTTAACCCAATATCTGATAACTGTATTGCTTTGTTAGTTTCTTGTTCTACCATTCCTTGCTCCCTTGTATATACTGATGCAAAGAAAGTGTTTAGAACATCTGCCTTTTCCTTATCCTCACTAATCAACTCACCCATCTCATTTTTAATAGTCCAATGCACTCCCTCTTAAGTTTTTTGCTATTTATATATTTGAAAAACATTTTGGGATTAGTCTTGCTCTCCCTTGCAATTCAAGTTTCATTTTCTATTTTCTGTACCCTAATTGCCTTTTTGCAATCTTTGTTGCACTCTCTGTATTTTAAGAATGAATGTTCAGTTCCTTCAGACTTAAATAGTTTTGAATGTTTTTTTTTCTTTGTCATTTCCTTCTTTACATGTGTAGTTAACCACATTGGCTGTGACTTACTCCTTTTGTATTTGTTCCCCATTGGTATATACTGTTGGGTACATTTCTGCGAATTTGAATTCTGACCATTTATCCTTAGTATTTTTGGCTTTAAATAATGTATCCCAGTCTATGTGTTGCATTGAAGCCCTTAACAATTTGAAGTTAGCTTTTTTAAAATTAAGAGTTTTGGTTGAACCTATACAGTTTTGCTTTGCCAGACTGATCTCAGATGTAACCATGTTGTGATCACGGTTTCCCAAATGTTCTCTTACCTTAATATTGGATACCATTTCTGTGTTATTCGTCATCACTAGATCCAATATATTGTTATTTCTTATCGGCACTTCCACCATTTGTGACATGTAGCTTTCATGAAGTATGCTCACAAACCTGCTACCCTTAGCACTCTGACAGGTCTCATTTTTCCTGTTGATATCTGGATAATTAAAATCTCTCATAATTATAGTATGCCCAAGCTGGGCAGTTTTGCTTATTTGCAATAGCAGTTGGGCCTCAACATTGTCATCAATATTTGGTGGTTTGTAGCATATACCCACCAATACCGTTTTTTTTTATACTTTTTACACCACATTTAGTCTCAATTTCTACCCACAAGGACTCCACATTTTGGCCAGTTTCCTTACTAATATCACCCCTCAAAACTGGATTTAGCTCCGGTTTCAAATATAAACACACACCTCCCCCCTTTTTATTAATTCTGTCTCTCCTAAACAGGGAATAGCCCATTATATTTACAGCCCAATCATGTGTATCATTCCACCATGTTTTTGTTATACCAATTATGTCAAATTGCTCATTGACCACCAGCAATTCTAGTTCTCCTATTTTATCTACCAAACTTCTTGCATTTGCTAGCATACAATTAATTTTGACGTCTTTACATATATCACTCCCTACATGCCTTTTATCTCCATCTTCATTTACTAGGAATTCCTCCCTATTTTCTACATTTATCCCCACCCTTTCTCCACCCCCCCTGGTCATTTACTTGGACCCAGTTCCTATCTGTTCTATCTACCCAATTTTTGCAATCTATACCCTCCTCCCCTTTCCTAGTTTAAAAGCTCCTCCAAGCTTCTTAGCATTCTCTCCCCTAACACAGAGGCTCCTCTACTATTTAGGTGGAATCCATCACTTCCATATAGATTGTATCCAAGAGCAAAGTCAGCCCAGTGCTCTAAAAACACAAAACCCTCCTTCCTACATGAATTCTGGAGCCATTGATTAAGCTCCCTGAGCTCCCTCTGCCTACATGCACTGGCGCATGGCACAGGCAGTATTTCAGAAAATACTACCTTAGAGGTCCTTGCCTTGAGCTTGCATCCTAAATCCCTGAAATCATTCTTTAGTGACCTCCATCTTCCTCCTACTTTGTCATTGGTACCAATATGTACCAAGACAGCTGGATCACTTCCAGCCCCTCCCAATAATCTGTCAGCCCTGTCCGCAACATGCCGAACCCGCGCACCCAGGAGACAACATACTGTACGGCATTCACGTTCCTGACGACAGATTATCCTATCTACCCTCCTAATAATAGAGTACCCTATTACCACCACCTGCCTTGGTTTCTGCCTGCTCTGCATCCCATCTATCATGGAAGGAGGACTGTTCCCCTGGATGCTAGAGGAATCGGCCCTCTACAGTGTTGCCAATTCTGAGCTATCCTCATCAACATCTTCACACAATCTAGCAAATCTGTTGGACTGAGTCAACTCAGAACTGGCCTTCCTCTTCCTCTGCCCACTACCTCCCCTCCTTACGGTTACCCAGCTGCCTACCTGTTGTTCCTCCTCTACAACTCCACCCTCTTCACCACTAACCCCACATACTACCTGCTCTGTGAGTTCTATACTCCTTTCCAGGTTTCCAGTGTCTCGCAGTGTTGCAATATTTCTTTCCAAATCCAATATCTTAGACTGTAAAAAGAAAATATGCTCACACTTGGCACAGTGATTGTTCCAAGTGTTCAGACATATGACAAGAAGTGCACTGCATGAGATTGCCTAACTATCACAGTGCCTGTGATTATCCTGTCACTCTCATCTGTGGCAGACTGTGATTTGTTCAGTTGGTTTGGCCCGCCCCTTGGTGACCTTTTTATACCTGACTCTTACATCTGTCAGATGCCCTTTCGTGGTGTTTCTGAGCCAGACTTGCTGTTGCTGTGTTCCTGTATCCGGATTCCTATGTACCGACTTTGGCCTGTCCTGACTAAGCTCCAGTGTTCCTGATCGTGTATGACCCGGCTTGTCTGAGAATCCTCTACGTGCTATGACCCGGCTTGTCTGAGAATCCTCTACGTGCTACGACCCGGCTTGTCTGAGAGACTTCTACGTGCTACGACCCAGCTGGCTGACTTCCTGCTTCGAGATCATCGCAGCCTGTTCCAGCAACCTGCTTGGCCTGTTGTCGCAGCCGCGACATTCTGAATCCTGCGTTGCTGTGCCGAACTAGTGTGACCATTACACTCCTGTGTAATCCATCCTTCAGTGCAGAGTTCCTCGCTGACTTGGATAAGCTGTGCTCCTTGTACCGAGCCTCTATGCTCTGCAGAGCTAAGTTACCATACCGAGCCTGGGAGATTCAAACGTACCTTTTAACCCTTGCAGTGCCGCTTCTCTCTTGCCGGACCTCCTTTCTGATTACAGAGCCGTTATCTTGTAAGTCTACTGCTGCTGAGTTGGCCGCTACTTGGACGGCAACTCCCAGTTACGTTTGCAGAGTAGTCTATCCTGTTGGTCCGGTTGGGCGTCTTTGGCTCTCGGTCTCACGGTTATTACCGGAGGTATCCGGTGCGGCTATTGGTGGCAAGGTTAGGCTCCAAGCTCTTGCAAGATCTGAAGGTAAACGCCCGTGGGGGCTATTGGCTCGTGTTGTGCTTACGTTGGTCTCCGGTTATACGCCCGTGGGGGCTAAAAACGCCAGCTTTGCATTTCAGGCTAGTCTCGATCACGCCCGTGGGGGCTACCTACTCTTGCACTTGCAGTCTCAGTGGTCTCTTGGCGAACGCCCACAAGGGCTATTTTGAGTCACTGTTCTGCTATAGCTCACGTTGGTCACTGAACATCTACTACCCATCATTGCATGAACTCTGTGCTGTGCACATTTGCTCAGTTTATCACTACACCATACGGGCGTGCCAAACCCCACAGCTGAGACTGACAAATTGTTCTCATTTACCCTTTAGGGGCCAGTTCCCTATTTTCTGTACCTATGTTGGGTGCCTTCTATCCATTATAGTGAATCTATATGTACTGTGTATTCACTTGCAATTGTTGCTGTCAACTGTAGAGGGCGATCATTTGTATTTATTTTTTTTCAATAAAAGATTGTTTTATTTTACCTACTGGTCTGAGTGTCAAAACAAACCGTTACACTAACCTGCTATCACTCATGCTTGGTTTTACAGTTCAAATAGATTTATACTGTCCTCTAATGCTCACTCTAAGGTAAGTAACCAACTTTAAATGTGAATGCAGTAGATCCCTTGAAATTATCGTCACCTCAGAGCTCTGCTGATTTCCAACTCCTGATTCTATTCCAACTCCAGATTCTTTCTAACTCCTTCACTTGCCTGTAGTCACTTGAAAATGCAGTCTCATTTTTTATTTTATTTTTATTTAATTAATTATTTATTTATTTATTTATTTATTTATTTTTTTTAGGGTCAACTTCCTAACTCCATTATTCTCCCCATTGTGCCCCCAGGCTCCCCTACTACCGAGAACAAATGTCCTACCTAAATGACTCCCTAGAACTAAGCTTCAATTTGCCTATCTTCTCTAGCTCAAAAACATGCTGATCTCCTCTCACAAACACAGAATGGCATGCTATGAGAGTCTGACAGCCTCTTATATGGCTGGAAAAACGTTTGTGATGTGAAGAAAAAATTTTCTACCCTTGATTTCAATGCAATGAGCTAAGCGAACAAGGAGGGAAAATGCAGGAAAACTAGAACTTTTCGCAATAATTTTTTCACCAAGAGTAAAGTGCCATTTTTCACCGATTTCAGTTTGAGTTGAAAATGTTTGCCCAACTCTACTTACTAGAGGCACAAGCCCTGAAGAAACATTGATTTTTAGGACTTAAAAGAGCAATTCATTTTTTATGAAAACATATATATTGTAGGGTGTTTCCTGTTGAGTAAAATAAGTGTACTCCAAATGCTGATAGATGTATATTTCCAGAGTTATTACTGTTGAAACCTGTGTTGTTGTTTTTTTTGACCTCTAGTGGTCAAATTCCAATTAGTTATTCTGTTAGATTCTAATGGAGAAGAAAGTCAGAGACAGAATGTGATAGAAACTGCCAAATTATTTCCTGTCAGTTAGAACAATCAGGAAGTAAACTGTAATGGTTTGTTTGACACACAGACAGAGTAGGTTTGGATAAAACACAGTTTTATTAAGCAATCAGCAATACAATAACCCTCACAGGTCCTGTAGTATATTCTCAGTATAATACAGACACAAGACAGGTTACATTTACATATGCCTACACAGGTCCTGTATAAACATAGAGTCCATAACACGATATACTGACACAGGTCAGGCAGAATTTGAAGAAATCCCAGTGTTTCGGTACTGCATGGGTTAATAGCCTTCAGCAAGTGTAAACAGTCCCATGTGTGGTAAGGCCTGTTTAGAAGCTCACCTAGAATAGAGAGCTTAAATACAAGTAACGCCCAGTAATAGGTTAGCAGACAATGGAGAACTGCCTGAGCAGTAACGGAGGCTGAGCAACATAGAGCACTGCCGGAGCAGTAACGGAGACAAGACCACGGGATCACTGCCGTGGCAGTAACGGAGACTGAGGGACATGGGCACTGCTTTAGCAGTAATGGAGACCAGGCAACTTGTACTCTGCCGTAGCAGTAAACGGAGACTAAGCCACTTGCACTCTGCTGTAGCAGTAAACGGAGACTAGCCCACTTGCCCTCTGCCGTAGCAGTAATGGAGACTAGGCCACTTGTACTCTGCTGTAGCAGTAAACAGAGGCTAGACCACTTGCACTCTGCCGTAGCAGTCATGGAGACTAGGTCACTTGTATTCTGCCATAGCAGTAAACGGAGACCAGGCCACTTTCCCTCTGTCGTAACAATAACAGAGTCTAAGCGACTGGAGGCTGCCGTGGCAGTAATGGAGACTGTGTAACTGAGCACTGCCATGACAGTAACGGAATGAGCAACTGAGCAACTCGCCCTGAGGTGACAACCAACCGGAAGTGACTCGAATGACAAGCAAATAGGAATGTCGCCGAGGTGAAACAGAGGCAACCGGAGCAGGAACGTCAGCCAAGCCGGGTCGATACACGGAGCAGGAACGTCAGCCAACCCGGGTCGGTGCACAGGAGCAGGAGAAGCAGAATGGTCAGGCAGTCCAGGTCAGTTCACAGGCAGGAGACGAAATGCAGAGTAGTCAGGCAGGCTGGGTCAATACACTGAGAACAACTGAGATCAGGAACAAGCGCTGGTACTGGAACACCACGAAAGGGCACCTGAGAGGTGCCAGAACCCAGTATATAAAGGCCATACTGGGCGGGACAAGCACAGTATAGCCATAGGAGTAGAGCAGGAGTGTAGACTGACAGAATGTCGCAAAAGAGCATGGGCACCGTGATATAAACACAGTAAATTCACTTTCTGGTTATTTGAACTGTTAGAAGTTTGAATAAAACAACTGATATCGGTAGGAGTAATTTTGTCTTACTCAGCAGGAAAAGCTCTATAACATATATGTTTTTTTTTGTTTTTTTGTTTAAGTTTACTACTGTTTTAAGTTTGTTTGGCACAAGCCCTAAGGAAACATTGATTTTTAGGACTTAGGCTTGTAGAAACAAACCCCCAAAAAGTGTTTGTTTTTTATGTAGGACTGTGTTTTTTTCTTCATTATTTTTTTAAAGCACATGCCTTGAGAAAAAATAAATGCCCTATTGGCCTAATCTCATCAAGTCATGTTGGCCAGTGGCCACTGGCCGTTGTCAAATGTCCTGAGTCCATAACTGCGGAATTTGCAACAATAGCAGTAACATGGGTGAAGGATTTTGAAGGTTCCACTTGCCATGACTAGCTCCAGTGATGCGCCTGAGGCAGTAGTAGCACAATAAGTAGCCCCCAGTCTATGTGGTGAAAATAAGAAATTGGCCAATAATTCTTCTCCACCTGTCTCTCCTCCAATATGGTGGGTTTGTTATTATAAGAATACAATTTGTTCCCTTGAGAGCAGAACTGTGCCTCTCATCTGCAACTGCAATGTGCACAGTGTTTGTGGTAAGTAACATCTGGGGACACAACTGTATCCAAACACTATGACACCAGGACCCAAGTACTGCCGCTGTCACTATACCCATTGTCCACACCCATCTAAGGACACATGACAAGTTTCTGACAGTTTAATAGTAATGATGAACCCACCCTGCCACCATCTTAGCATATTCTGCAGGATGGAATCTCCTCAGATGACGCTTGATGCCCTGCTTGCGATTCTTCTCCACCAAACTGCCATATTTGGTCAGTGCACCATACAGTGTGCAATGGGTGGACTCGAACTGTCACATCCTAACATCAACAGAGTGGCTATCATTTAAGGAGGTAACAATGAACGAGGTGGATTGGCAGAAGATGTAGTTACCCTAGAAGGTGATGGCGAGTTGTTTCACTTGTCATGGAACTTCCAGTCTCTGCCTGAATTTCTCTATTCTTCCTCCTCTTTGATCTCTGCCTCACCTCTTGTTGCCTTTCTGGAGAGCCAGGGGGTATAGCAACAGTGGTGCTTGATTTCTGTGGTGGGTGTTTGTCTTTAATATGTTTGACGTAAATGTCATGGTGTCTGTGTTTCATGTGTGATATCAGGGTGTCACGGACTCAATAAAGAGGACTTGGACCAGTACTAAGGTAACACAATCTTTATTAAGGAGCACAACGTACAGGACAATGTAACACAGCAATAATACAGGCAAAGAAGAAGACGTCAGGAAATATCCTGCTGTTGATATGGTACGGACTAGTTCCAGAAGGCAGATAAGGGGAACTGTCTCAGGTCTGCACCAGAGGATAACTCCAAGTCCACACCTGAAGGTCAACGTACCAAGGAACGCAACACACTACAGGTCTGCACCTGTATAGACAACACTCCCAGAGAAACCCACTATGCTACAGGTCCGCACCTGAATGCCACAGAGGTATAAGGGGAGAGGAAGTCCTCCAGAGCCACCAAGTTATCCACTGGAGCGCTGGTATGCTGGGTGCGCAGTGGATAACCCCGGGCAACACCAAGGTGGTTGGTCAGACAAGTCGGAAAGGGATGGAGTGAAAACGGAACCAGTCCCGCAGGTTTGCACCAGATTGGATGTCAGACACGCCAAGGGTCATACACGGAGTGGGTAGTCAGACAGAGCCATAGGTCAACACCAGATCGGGTACTCAGACAAGCCTAGGTCATACACAGAATGGTTAGTCAGCCAGAGCCACAGGTTTGCACCAGATTGGATGTCCGACACGCCAAGGGACATACACAGAGCGGGTAGTCAGACAGGGCCAAAGGTCAACACCAGAACGGATAGTCAGCCAAACCAGTTTATGCAAGAGCTCAAACACAACTGCACTGGAACACCATGAAAGGGCAACTGAAGTGGTGGCTAGACAGTTTATGAACAAATTGCTCCACCCCAAGAGGTGGAGCAAAAAACGACACTGTCACTTTAAGAACTGGGTCGCAATGTCATCAGGGAATCCCTGAGACGTGCGCCCGAGTTCAGATGCGGCTGGAGGCTGCTAGAGGGAGCAGCGAGGAGACCGGTCATCTGGAGGGAACCCAGCACGTACCAGTACTCCCAGGGAGTGCGGCACAACGCAAGTAAGGAAGCCGGCCACCTACCGGGTCTGGCGGTCGGCAAGGTAAGCGCCGCTTACACAGGGCTCTTGTGCCAAGGTGTGTTTCCTCCTTTCCTATTCTCTCTAACTTATCACAAATTGTGCACAGTGCCATTGCTGATGACTGCACTGTGCTTGCCCCAAAAGAATAATAGTCCAACACCCATGACTTCTGGGGGGAGGGATAAGGAACAGATGGAGAAGAATGGCCTCTTTCTTCTTGTCCCCCACATTCCCCTTCAATGTCTGTGGCAGTGGATAATGTTGCTGCTGTTGCTGCTACTGCCTCAGATTCAGCACTGCAACTAGGACCAGGAGTATTGCTGGCGCTGGCAAGTGGAACATGTCTTAGTTCCACATCACTTGTTGACCCCATTTCCACTGTGTCCACGGTGGTCTGTGGCACACTAGTTTGCTCCTCAGCATACTGCAGCTCTTGCATCTCAGCATCAGAAGGAATTAGAGCAGTTGCAAATTCCTCTAATTCCAAAATCTCACTGCTAGTGGTGGTGGTGATGCCCATATTCATTCCTGTCTCCCATTCCTTCTCAGTTTCTGATAAAAAGGCCATCAGTGTCTCTTTCACCCCAGCTTCTCTAGCATCATCATCACCACCCCCACTAGTCCATATGTGCTGCTGCTCTATTGCAGATATCTCACTCTCACTGCTGCTTGGAGGAGGTGACTAGCAATGTGACAGAGGGCCCCCTAATGTCACACTTGTCATTTCTTGGTGATATGAAGAAGGCAGACTGTCAGTGGCACCACTAGCAACAGACACAGGCATCTGATCTGTGCTCCTGCTGGGGGTGGTATTAATTGTGTTCCTGCTCTCCCCCAACAACAGTTCTGGCCTCTTAAGTCTTCAGGATCCTGTTCATTTGGACACTTCAGTGAAGGGAAGGGGAGGACTCCCAGGGTCAGAGGAATGGTGTGGTCTCCCTTGACTGCTAGTCTGGACACTCTCAAATGCTTCCATGACCACTTCCCTAACACTAGTCCCACCAGCTGCTTCACCATTACTGCTACTACTACTACTAACACCAACAACATAAAGTTCAGCCCCAGAGTCTTCCTTCTCACAGTCACTAGTAACATGAAGATATTGATTACCCCTCCTTAACTCCTAACACTAACAAGCTGCTGGACCTTCTTAGTGATAGTAATACTAACACTGTTGGCACTGCTTGGGGATGGCAAGTGTGACTTAGGGTCGCCTGCTGTCACACTTGGCATCATCTTCCCCTTCTTCCTCCTCCAGAGTATTACAAGACACACTAGCAGGAGCTTCAGCACTGGTGGCAGCAGGGGCATCAAGTCTGACAGTAGGCACAGTACTGTTAGCATCAGTTTCAGCACTGGTAGCAGGCACAGCACTGGTGGCAGCAGGGGCAGCACATCTGACAACAAGCACAGAACTGCTTGTAGCAGTAGCAGGGGCAGCAAGTCTGACAGCTGTCACAGCACTGGTGGCAGCAGGTTCAGCACTGGAAGCAGGCACAGAACTGGTGGCAGCAGGGGCAGCACATCTGACAGCAGGCACAGCACTGCTTGTAGCAGTAGCAGGGGCAGCAAGTCTGACAGCAGGCACAGCACTGGCCGCAGCATGGCAGTATGTCTGACAGCAGGCACTGCACTAGTGACAGTAGGGGCAGCACACCTGACAGCAGGCACAGCAATGGTGGTAGCAGTAGCAGGTGCAGCATGTTTGACAGCAGGCACAGCAGTAGTGGCAGCAGGAGCAGCATGTCTGGCAACAGGTACCACAATGGTGACAGCAGGGGCAGCACGTCTGGCAGTAGACACAGGCAGCTGTCCTATCCTGCTCTCATTACTACCATTTCTTCCTTGCTTATCATTAAATTCCCCAAGATCCCTAGGGGTGAGTTGGGGAGCTGGATAGCATTGGTTCTGTACCTCCTCCTTTTCAGACTAAGTGGACACATAAGGGTTCTTCCTCCTGCCTCAGACTACCTCCTCCACTTCAGATTCAGTGGACACATAAAGGTCCTTCCAGTTCCTCCTTTTATTATTTTTAAAGTTACTCATAGTGATAGCAGTCACTATGAGTCTCTCCTGCCTCAGTTTTTCTAAAAGATCATAGCTTAACAGCACAGCACGTCTACCTCGCTCTGTAACTACTTCTATTGTGTTCCACTTCCTGGAATATGTCACATTTTTATAGCGAAAAGGCAAAAAACACGTAAATCAATTGGCGGAAACTTTTTAGCCATTGAAAAGATGGTGAAGAATTTTGGCCAATGGGTGAAAAATGCAAAGATATTAATCACTGGTTTTATATCGGATGTGAACGTAAAGGAGGGTAATGCATGTGCTTTAAGTTCCAGAAAATTTTGCTAGGTGACACAGTAAAGCTGTATCATAGAACAGTGCTGCCATCCAGTCCTTGGTATCATCGTAGTACCATTCCAGCAAATTCTGGGCATAAGTGGCCAAGTAGACACACATAACATTGGGCATGTTCAGTCTCTCTTTATTTAAGGGTAAGCATAGTCTTGTAAAGTCTAGTCTGAGGAGTTCGATCCTCAAACAAATAAATTCAGGGTGGCTAGTAGTTTTTTAAGAACGGACACATAAAATCGGAGTGGGACACACTTGAAAATATATTGGATCTTGGGGAGGGCCACCATTTTTAGAAGTTTCACCCTGCCAAACTAGGAGAGGGGCAAGGGTTTCCAGAGGGCTAGGTCAGACTCAGGGGTTTTCAACAGGGCGGTATTCAATCCAACCACACAATGCAGGTCCTAAGTTCTTGATGGAGTTCTTAGCTCAGACAAAAGGGTAGATAGGTCTAAGGTCAGCAAGTAGGGCTGTTGATAATCCGAGGGGCAAGATTTCTGATTTGGAGTAATTAATCTTGAATTGTGAGACTGCACTATAGTGATCTAAAGTCGCAATAAAGGCAGGTAAAACTGCAGTCTGTAGATAGAGAAAATCATATAATCTGCCGCGCTGACAGCAGCCTTATCTGGCAGCCCAGCCACAGCTCCCATCTGGCGGTTCCATCTGCAGTGTTGTATGCCTGCTTCTTCCTTCAGCCTGGCTGCATGGCTTGTTGGCGTCTCAGCGCATCTATGTGCAGGGTTCCGGTGCTTCCGGCTCCTTGCATCAGCATATTGGCACACGTCTTTTGTGGCTTCTCCTCTTCCTGTGTCACTGGGCATAAAAACTTCCTGGACACCACTTTCAGTCGCCCTTTGGTGGTGTCCAGTGCAGTTGGCTTGTGGTTTTGTGCTTACCTGGTTCATCTGACTACCCGTTCTGGTGCCAACCTTTGGTTTGTCTGACTACCCGCTCTGTGTATGACCCCGGCGTGGCTGACATTCCTTCTGGTGTGGACTTGCGGCTCTGGTAGACTAACTTCTCTGTGTATGACCCTTGGCCTGGCTGACTATGCGTTCTGGTGCTGACTTGTGGCTCTGTCCCACTACCCACTCTGTGTATGGCCCTGGCTAGTCCGGAAACCAATCTGGTTCAGACCTGCGGCTCTGGTTTATGTTTTGCTCTATCTATATTCCGGCTTGTCTGACTATCCACCTTGGTATATCCTGGGGTTGTCCCCTGCGCACCCAGCATACAAACACTTCAGTGGATAACTTGTTGGTTAACCTAGGTGGCTCTGGCAGACTTTCCCTTGCTCCTGTTCTATACTGCGGTGTTCAGGTACAGACCTGTAGCACAGTACCTGTCTCTGGGACCTTGTCTGTACAGGTGCGGACCTGTAGTAGATCCTCAGGTGTGGACTTGAGGTGGTTTCTCTCCTGCTTGCCCTCTGGGGCTCGATATCCCTACTCTGGTACCTTGTCTGTACAGGTGCGGACCTGTAGTAGATCCTCAGGTGCGAACTTGAGGCAGTTTCTCTCCAGATTGCCCTTGGGGGTTCGGTTCGGTACTACTACAGCACTATCCTTCCAGACGTCTTCTATATTGTATGGGTTTCTTGCTGTACCATTGTTCTGTACGATGTGTATCTTAATAAAGATTGTGTTAAATACAGTACTGGTCCAATTCTCATTCTTACGAACCGTGACAATAGTAGGTTCTATATCAGCAGAGGTCAATGAGTGGAGCTTAAATTGGTCAGTAAAGAAGTAGTCTATACGAGAATATTTCCTGTGGACAGAGGGAAAGTAAGTGTATTGGTGGGCACTAAGGTACAGGTAGCACCACACATCAGTCAGGAAACAATTCTTCAAGTGATCACATAGACAATGTAGGACCACTTATTGTGTGCTAGATCGTCCGTTAGAGCCAGACCAGGTTAAGGTCAATAGGAATATTAAAGTTACCTTCAAGCACCAGCTGTCCAGAATGAAAAGTGGCTACCTGATCAATTACAGCAGAAAAGATGTAGGAATGGCCAGAACTGTGGGCATAAATACTAGCTAGAGAAATCCCATAAAGTGCATCTTTAATAACAGGGTCAGCTAGGCAGCCCTGCAGCACACAAGGGAGGTGATTCCCTAGTAAAATAGCCACTCCCTGTTTCTTTTCCACTGACGCCAACCAGAAACTTCCTATTAGAGAAGGACGGGGGGTATCGCTCTCAAAATGGGTTACCTGGATAAATACAATATTAGCCTTTAGTCTAGAAGTCTCTAATGCCTACCGACTGCTTCTCCAGGGGGTTCCAGCCCCTGGCATTTATTGATACGATTTTTACACTTTTTATGGCAGCAAGAAATGAATGAAAGAAAGACAAGCTGCACCTCAGGACGGGGATTCTGAAGTCCATCCTCTCACCAAGGTCCAATTGGGGTTAGGGTAGGGGGGATGGGACAGAAAAAGGGCAGAAGAAGGAGGGCAGAAGAGAAAAGAAAAGAAAGTAACAGAGAACAGGAGGGAGGAGCACAATAGATCATGGGCAGAGAAGATGGGCCCAAAGGGCTCGGAAAGTCTTCCGGAATAGATCACACTGGCATTGTTATCTCCTCTTTATCACACCTTAGACTGTCACCCCTGTAGTCTATAACTAAAGCTCTCCACAGAATAACATAGGAACTAGAGTTTGTCACATTAAAGAAGTTATCTCCTCTTTATCACATCTTACTACATCTCTCCCTGTAGTCTATAACTAAAGATCTCCCATAGAATAACATAGGAACTGGAGAGTTTACCACACTGGAGACTTTATCTCCTCTTTATCACACCTTAGTACATCTCTCCTGTAGTATATAACTAAACCTCTCCCATAGAATAACATAGGAACTGGAGAGAGTATCTCACTGGAGAAGTTATCTCCTCTTTATCACATCTTACTACATCTCTCCCTGTAGTCTATAACTAAAGATATCCCATAGAATAACATAGGAAATGGAGAGTTTAATCACACTGGAGAAGTTATCTCCTCTTTATCACACCTTAGTACATCTCTCCTGTAGTCTATAACTAAAGATCTCCCATAGAATAAATAGAAACTGAAGAGTTTACTTATCACACAGGAGACTTTATATTTTCCTTATCACTCCTATAATACATCTTAGTACATTTTCTCCGGTTCTCCTTAGTACTTCAGACTCAGTGAAAGCCTATATATTTACGGCAGCATAACATTCCAGTTTAATTAATGATGACATAGAAATTCCAGTGAAGATCTTAGCATAAGGAGCCACAAACTGCAATTCCTTGGACACTAAATCCTACAGGATTATCAGATGCCATATAAGTACAACTGAGCTCATCAATCCCAATCGAGGAAGACAAGCGCTGAAGGTGAGATGTGAGATGAATGTACAATTATAACCCTCATTTTTATCATGTCAGGGAGACTGATTTACAATGAAAGGGGGTGCTTTTCTTGAGCAAAACAAGTGCCTCTTAGGGAACAAATAAATGTTCCTAAATTTTCCATTGGTTTAAAACGGGTCCTTAACCCTTTCATTGCCAAAGAGGTATCCAATGCATTAAGTGGCTGCTTCCTCTCTGGCACTCAAAGGGTTAAACTACCAACTGCTAGAAAAGACACCAGCCTATTGCAAAGCAATTCATTTTAGACTTCTCTAACATTCTAGGGTTACAAGCTAATTTAACTCAATTGAGATTTTTATTAGTTGCCTGTGGGGCATTTAGTCCTATCCATAATTGCACCATATTTCTTAGTAAATCAGCCTCAGTTACTCTTTTTTTATGATGAAAAGGAAATGGTGCAGTAAGGGCAGAAATTGGTCAGGGTTTGCTGGTTTTAACCACTTGAATGCCAAAGGGATTTCAGATATATAAATTGGTTTATTAACCCTTTGATGCCAGAAGGGTATGCAACTCATTGCAAAGCAATGCATTGCTTACCCCTCTGGCACTCAAAAGGGTTAAACGTTAAACAGCAGTAAGGTGTATCTATATAATTACTGTGTGTAACAGAAGCACTTACCTAGGTAGGAGTCCATCATACAGCAGTCAGGTGTATCTATATAATTACTGTGTGTAACGGAAGCACTTACCTAGGTAGGAGTCCATCATACAGCAGTCAGGTGTATCTATATAATTACTGTGTGTAACAGACGGACTTACCTAGGTAGGAGTCCACCATACAGCAGTCAGGTTTATCTATATAATTACTGTGTGTAACAGAAGCACTTATCTAGGTAGGAGTCCATCATACAGCAGTCAGGTGTATCTATATAATTACTGTGTGTAACGGAAGCACTTACCTAGGTAGGAGTCCATCATACAGCAGTCAGGTGTATCTATATAATTACTGTGTGTAACAGAAGCACTTACATAGGTAGGAGCCCGTCATACTGCAGTCAGGTATATCTATATAATTACTGTGTGTAACAGAAGCACTTACCTAGGTAGGAGTCCATCATACAGCAGTCAGGTTTATCTATATAATTACTGTGTGTGACAGAAGGACTTACCTAGGTAGGAGTCCATCATACAGCAGTCAGGCTTATCTATATAATTACTGTGTGTAACAGAAGCACTTACATAGGTAGGAGTCCATCATACAGAAGTCATGTATATCTATATAATTACTGTGTATAACAGAAGTACTTACCTAGGTAGGAGTCCACCATACAGCAATCAGGTTTATCTATATAATTACTATGTGTAGCAGAAGCGCTTACCTAGGTAGGAGTCCATCATACAACAGTCAGGTGTATCTATATAATTACTGTGTGTAACAGAAGCACTTACCTAGGTATGAGTCCATCATACAGGAGTCAAGAATATCTATAGAATTACTGTGGGTGTAACAAAAGTGCTTTCCTAGGTACATTTCCATCATACAGCAGTCAGGTGTATCTATATAATTACTGTGTAACTGACGGACATTGAACAAAAATGTATAGATAATAGCAAACACCAACACAACTAATAGGAAGACAATGGTAATAACCTTCACCTAATCCTGTTTTACTGATATGGATCTTATGAAAATGATAACTGGAGTACAGAATAAAATATAAACAAATGTCAGTATAAGTGGATTGAAACAAATATGGTCTGGTAAATAATACAAATATAAAATATTAAAAAAAAATAACACTGTATATAGTAATTCAATAGTGGAAAACTACAATTAATTCTAATAATAAAAGAAGGGGATGACTCCCCAAACATCTACTTTTAAACAGATTGTCCCCTGGATGGTAAATACTCAAATATCTTTTAATATCTAGTGTCTAGTATATTTTTGAAGAGATAAATGCTTGGAATCATATAAACAGTCTTGATGAGATGTGATGGTGATAGGATGATTTATAGAGTTGAAACCAAAGGAGAATGAATGTCAAAGTTAATGACTAGATGAAGTAATTCAGTCATTCAAAAAGTATCTTTTGAACAATATTACACAGGAGAGGGCTGGCGACTTGATGCCTGTGGGTTAAATACAATCAAGTGAACCATTTCTATTATTTTTCATCCCACTGTCCAAGCCAACCCCCTGTTTTGAAGTGATACAACCTAACTTTCAATTGAAAAGACGCTACATGTGATAATACAGAGCTTACAGTTGAAATGGAGCTACACTAGTGATATTATAGACTTTACAAGGAAAATGGGTTATGCTACTAGTGTAGCTCCATTTGGATTGTAACTCGGCGTTATCATTTGTGTAGCTCCATTTCAATTGCAAGCCCTGTGGTATCACTAATGTGACTCCATTTACTTCAGCAAGAGGGTGATTGAGTGAGGCAGTGGACAACCAGCAAAGACATATGACCAGCTTAGGGGGCAATTACCCCTCTGTCCTACAGGCCAGCTCTCCCCTGATGTTAAACCTCATTCTTGGATAAAATACTCAGGTATCCCTTTCCTTATACTGACTGCAGGCGTGAGTCAGATATCACTCCCTACTGACTGCAGGCGCAGTACTCTCGCTTTGTCGGATCAAGATCCAGTGTTCCTGTTCCTGCAGATACTACCAGTGACTGAGGCCTAGTTTCCAGGTGAGTGGTCAAGCTTGGCAGCCTACTATTCCTGATAGCAGTGCTCGCTGGCTTGTAACTCTCTGCTTGCTACTTGTGTATTTAGTGTGCTCTACTTTTCTATTATTAATACATTTTGCATTTAACTATACCGTACTGACTCCTGAACGTTATTGGTAACCGTGACAGCAAGGGGGTGATTGAGTGAGGCAGTGGCCCACCAGTCAAGACAAATGACCGGCTCAGGGGGCAATTACCCCTCTGTCCTACAGGCCAGCTCTCCACAGATGTTAAACCTCGTCCTTGGATAAAATACTCAGGTATCCGTGCTGCTATAGTTTTCTCCTGGGGACCCCTCGGATAGTTGATATGTAAAATGGCAAAAAGAGATACAGCACACCAGAATATCTAAGTGTAGTAATGAAATCACTGAATGTGTGAACATACAAAAAAAAAATCAATGGATATAAAGAATAGAGATGGGTGAAAAGTGAGAAAAATTTCCCAAATTACTTTTTGCAAAAAACAGACTATATTCCTCTTTTTCGCAAAAGTTTTCTCCTTTTCTCCAATGCAAAATTTGTCCTCCTTTTTGCCTATTCCAGCAATTTTTATGCCTCTTCCAACACATTTTTTCCTATTCAAACACATTTTTATTTTTTTAAGTTGTGCACCCTATCTTGTCGCATTTAAAAAAAAAAAAAATGATAATTATATTATTTCTCCAGACTTCCCCAGCACAGAGACAATAAAAGCAAAATCAGCAAGCAATCTGAATCCCAGCTGCCTGTGTCTTGCCAGTCAGTCACACCAAAAATTTGGGGTCAGCCACCTTCCACCCTTCTTCTCTGCCAAAATGCCCCCAGGCTCCCCTAATACAGAGAACAAATGTCCTACCTAATTCCCCCTTATTTGCCTATCTTCTGTAGCTCAAAAACATGCTGCTCTCTCCTCTCACAAACACAAAATGGCTGTTGTGAGATCCTGACAGCCTCTTATATGTCTGTAGAAAAGTAGAGAAAACTTTAGTGTGGTGGAGAAAAAAATGTTTTCCCATTGATTTCAATGCAATGAGCTAGGCAACAAAGCTAGAAAATGACACTTTTCTCTGGAAAATTTTCACCAATAGGAAAGTGCCATTTCTGGCCAATTTTTGTTTGAGGTGAAAGTCTTCCACCCTTCCCTAATAAAGAACAGTATTTAGAATGGCGACAAAGGAATTAATAGAGGGATGTGATGCTGAGAAAGTCTACAAATAAAAGAGCCCACTATACAGCAATAGATGGTAGGACATCAATGGGAACTCCATATTGGGGAACTGTAGTGATATTTCAAATACTTGGAAATGAAGGGCTAATGTGCAGATACTATAGTAAAGTTATCAGCTGTAAGAACAAACATTAACACTGTCTGACAAGAGATCCACAAGACAATCTGAACCCAGAGTGAAGAAAACTATGGCTAACACAGTACTACCCTTTACCTAGAGTCAAGAAAGGAAATGATAAGACACCAGGACTAGCAAATCCGATCCTCCTTTTCAGAATGGTATAAACATATTGTTCTTACTGGACTGTGAATCCAATAGGCAATATACTGGTCACTCTTACAGTCTCCTTCCCTCTCAACTCTTTACTTCCACTTGTCCACTTCTGTGATCTAAAATGGATATCACTGTAAATGGTACAGAACGTATCTACCCCCCATAAGTTAGGGGTAGTAATAGATTTTAGAAATTGTCAAAACACTAGACTTTCTAGATATTTAAGCTGATACTCTGGCTCCAGGTGGAATGAATAAGGAACTTGACCTTCATTGTTTATGAATTTGAGATCAAGATCCCCATCTATCCCTCTTCTTCTTTTTGCCTTTCCTTAGTGGGGGTTCAGACCTTTATTTTGATTTAGTACTTAACCCCAGGGTATACGTATCTTGTTTATTACTATTCATCATAACTCTTTCAGGTTAGTTAGTCATCAAATCAGTCCACTATGTCTTAGTTGCCAATATGATATTTTTTCCTAACACCTTGGTCCTGCAATATAAATATATATCATACAGTGTATATAAAGTGGGAATACATTATTTTATTCCTCTGTGATGGTGGCAAACATAAATTAGATCCAATCTACAGAAAATAATAGAAATCTCTTTTCTTTATGCCGTCTCCATCTAGCTATCCTGGGTGAACTCTTTTAAACTGTAATAATGTTGGGTTATAGAAGAAACAAATCCCTCTTCAGTAGTATTGGGCTGGTGTAATTAACCAGCAAATGGAGACCTTGTAATGTTGTACTTGATAGCCCCAATTTTGGGAATCTGCTCTCTATTTATTCTCGGTATATTTGATTTTATATGTTTGCCTATTGAATATCTACAATCACTCATGTTATTTTATATGAGAGACAGAGACTTGGATAATGCATTAATTATGTCATTCTAAAAGGTCCAGTGGGGGAATTAGATCTAATCTCAATTGTACATATTTACATAATTTTTAGAGAACATATATCTCTTTAATCTCTGCCTATTTCTATGCAATATGAGAAACATTATGATACATCATATGTAATGAGAGAAATATCATTAGGGCCTCATTCGACTCTGATTGGTCAGAGGTATCTTAAATTGAGGTCATGCCACATTTGAATGCTTTACAAATACACATTTGTTTTAATCCTGACGAACGGGCATTGGAGAGCCCATAAATGTGTTGATTGGAGAAAAAAAAACATGTTATTTATGTTTTATTTTGCTTAGGGATAAATCTATATAATGTATATTTTTGTGGTGTCCTCGTATTTAAGAACTATATGCAGTACGGATCCACACTCCACAAACAAAGGTGTAATCCAACAAGACAGAAAGATCATGAGGGGAAGCATCATCTCTGGGATCAGAACAGCTTGAACAGTTGCACTTAGAGTTCCTGATGAGAGGGATCACAGAAACAGACAACTGGGAGTAAAGACCAGAGAAGGACGGAGACTGCACGAGTGACCTGTACAATATCTCTCAGGGCTCACTTCCAAGGTTCAATCCTGTAAGTACAATATGTTTGTATGAGGAAATAAAATTGGATATCGAATTTCTGTGGTTCATGCATCTATTCTGTAAGTGCATCCCTGAGGTGGGAAGGGAAGACCAGACATTTTAGCCCTGGTGCCTTATCCTTTACATTCTTGAGTTGACAATGAAATTCCCATTGGGTGTTCTACCACCTCTTGCTGTTAAGTGGGCTATTTTTTTCTAGTTTTTCTCAGAATCACATCCCTCTATTGATTCCTTGGATGCCACTCTAGTCAAATTTCTTTATATTAAGTGTTTTATTATATTTCCACATGTTCTGTGATCTTGCTATAACACTTAGATATTCTGGTGCTTTGTTAAGTTTTTTTTTGTCGTTTTATATAACTTACCTGGGTAGGAGCCATGCATGTTGTAGACATGTATAGTCTATATAATTGCTGAGTGTAACAGAAAGGCTTAGTTAGGTGTCCATCATACAGCAGTCAGGTGTATCTATATAATTACTGTGTGTAACAGAAGCACTTACCTAGGTAGGAGTCCATCATACAGCAGTCAGGTGTATCTATATAATTACTGTGTGTAACAGAAGCACTTACCTAGGTAGGAGTCCATCATACAGCAGTCAGGTGTATCTATATAATTACTGTGTGTAACAGAAGCACTTACCTAGGTAGGAGTCCATCATACAGCAGTCAGGTGTATCTATATAATTACTGTGTGTAACAGAAGCACTTACCTAGGTAGGAGTCCATCATACAGCAGTCAGGTGTATCTATATAATTACTGTGTGTAACAGAAGCACTTACCTAGGTAGGAGTCCATCACACAGCAGTCAGGTGTATCTATATAATTACCGTGTGTAACAGAAGCACTTACCTAGGTAGGAGTCCATCATACAGCAGTCAGGTGTATCTATATAATTACTGTGTGTAACAGAAGCACTTACCTAGGTAGGAGTCCATCACACAGCAGTCAGGTGTATCTATATAATTACTGTGTGTAACAGAAGCACTTACCTAGGTAGGAGTCCATCACACAGCAGTCAGGTGTATCTATATAATTACCGTGTGTAACAGAAGCACTTACCTAGGTAGGAGTCCATCATACAGCAGTCAGGTGTATCTATATAATTACTGTGTGTAACAGAAGCACTTACCTAGGTAGAAGTCCATCATACAGCAGTCAGGTGTATCTATATAATTACTGTGTGTAACAGAAGCACTTACCTAGGTAGGAGTCCATCATACAGCAGTCAGGTGTATATCTATATAATTACTGTGTGTAACAGAAGCACTTACCTAGGTAGGAGTCCATCATACAGCAGTCAGGTATATCTATATAATTCGTGGATTTTCCTAGCATAGTGTGAAGGAAAGTCAGAATTTTATTAAGACACGGAGGCGAATATTATGCATAAACTCTCTCCACTGCTTCCTCTAGCAGCAAAGGGATCTTTATTGAAATACAAAGAAAAAACTTCCTGTAACCCATAGCAACCCTCCAACCAATGACATTAAGTCCCATGTTATAAGAGAGGTTGCACACTCCCAGAACTCCCTCTTTCTTGCTAGCTGACTGTATTTCCGTAATTCTGCAACGACAAACTGTAACCAAATCGAAGAACTCCGACTCTCGACCACCTCCATTCGAACTAGGATAGGAGAAATTAGGCAAACCAGCCAACGAACTCCAGAAAACATGTGATCATCAACGGACACCATCGGCCATCAACCTGCAAAGAGAGAAAATAAATGAAAGGGAGGGGAAAAAATGGGAGGGATAATATTCGCCTCCGTGTCTTAATAAAATTCTGACTTTCCTTCACACTATGCTAGGAAAATCCACGAATTTTATGGCAGAACGGAGGCTTCATATTATGCAAGTTTAAAGCATATTAAGTAATCAATCAAAGATGAGCTACAACAGTAGAAGCCACATGTTCAACAGGTTTACAATAAAAATTCTTAAAAGTAGACTCCTTGGACCAATCAGCGGCCCGAAGAATATCCTCCAAGCGACCTCCAGCTCGAACCGCCATAGAAGCCATCGCACCCCTAGTTGAATGTGCTCCAAATAAAGACACATCAATACCCGCCAGTTGCATAACCCAGCGGACCCAGCGGGCCAAAGTAGCAGCTGAAACAGGTAAGTGAGGGCTGCGAAAAGAAATGAGTAACTGAGGACAGGCGGGTCGCCGCAAAATGGCTGTACGAAGCTCATATTCCTGTAAGCAACGTACAACACATAATTGAGGGTGAGTAGGAAAAGACGGATAAGAAACCGTTTGGATAGATGTCTTGGTGCGACGAGAAACACGAAATTGTACGCCCTGTGACGTGAAAGACCGAGAAAGAATATCCAAAGCTTTAACATCAGAAACCCGCTTGAAAGACACCAAACACAATAACATAGTAAGCTTGGCTGACAATTGCTTCAAAGACAAAAGATTATTAGGAGGCCAGTTCTCCAAAAAACGAAGAACATCGTTGACATCCCAAAGCGATTGATAGCGTGACTGAGGGGGCCTTGAAAAACGTATCCCTCGCATAAGTCGACAAACGACTACCGATTGACCCACTGGAATTCCGCCAGAAGGAACATGGCCAGCCGAAATGGCTGAACGATAAGTATTAATGGTACGATACGCCTTTCCAGAGTCGTAGAGAGTCGATAAAAAATTAGCGACACTCACTGTAGATGCCGATACGGGATCCAGATCCCGTTCCACGCACCAACGACTCCATGCTGACCAGGCGGATCCATACATGGCCCGGGTACCTGGAGCCCAAGACTCCGCCAGAAGAGCTTGAGCCGAATTCGAAAGGTCACTGGTTCCTGAGGTACCCCCGAAAGGAACCACGCAAGAAGTGGAAGGTCCCCGGATATTAAGAGATCGTGCGGAGCGCCGGAGGGGTCCAACAACAGGCGTGGAAACATTGGTAGAAGGCGGGGAAAATCCGCCGATAATTCCAACAGTGGAGGAAACCATGGTTGTGTCGCCCAAAAAGGTGTCACAACCACCACTGTCGCCTGTTGTTGACGAATCTTCAAAAGAGTTCGAGGAATCATTGCGAAAGGGGGGAACGCATAGTTTGTCCCCGGAGTCCAAGATTGCAGGAAATCGTCCGTTGCTAAAGCTTCCGGATCCGGACGCCAGCTGAAAAATCGCGGAATCCGACGATTCAGACGAGAGGCAAAAAGATCGATGCCAAATGGGCCCCAAATGTGGTGAAGCGAAGCAAAAACGCCGGAATGGAGCATCCAATCGCTGTGATTGGTCAAATATCTGGAGTTCCAATCCGCAACCGCGTTGGAAAGTCCAGGTAAATGTTCTGTCACCACAGTAATATCCCGATCTAAACAAAAGTGCCAAAAATCCTTGGCTAAATCCGCTAGCTGTTTGGATCTCGTACCGCCGAGACGGTTGATGTACCGCACCGCGGAAACATTGTCCATCTTCAATAGGACGCAGCATTTCACTTGATCCTTTGTCAGACTCTTCAGAGCAAAGGATCCCGCCAGGAGTTCTAGACAATTGATGTGAAGAAATGCTTCTTCTGGGGACCACTTGCCTCCGGTGGAGAGATCTCCCAGACGAGCACCCCAACCCAAAAGGCTGGCGTCGGACTCTATAACGAGATCTGGAACGACGCCAAAAATGGCTCTGCCATTCCAGGCGTCGAGATGCTTGAGCCACCAAATGAGCTCCTCGCGAGCATCGGATGAAAGATCGATAAGATCGGCGTAGCCTAAGCCTCGGCGCAGATGAAGAGCCTTCAAACGTTGAAGGGCGCGGTAATGTAGGGGTCCCGGAAAAACTGCTTGAATTGAAGCAGCTAGAAGGCCCACCACACGGGCCAATAGACGGAGAGAAATTCGTTCCTGACGGAGAATGTAACGAATTTCCTTGCGTATGGCTCGAATCTTGGACCCGGGAAGCCTCAGAGAGGCCGCTTTGAAATCCACCACGAAGCCCAAAAATTCCATGTGTTGAGACGGAATCAATTGGGACTTTTCCCAATTGATCAGGAAACCCAGATTGGAAAGTAGATGAATAGTGGCATTTGCTTGGTCGAGCAACGTATTGGGGTCCTGCGACATTAACAGCATGTCGTCCAGGTAAATAATTAAATGGAAACCTCGGCTGCGTAAATAAGCGACGACAGGTTTCAGGAGCTTCGTGAAGCACCAAGGAGCAGAGGACAAACCAAAAGGAAGGCAAGTGAACTGCCAAATCCTGTCCCGCCATATGAAACGTAGAAATTTCTGAGACGAAGGGGCCATAGGAACCGTCAGGTAAGCATCCTGAAGATCGATCTTCACCATCCAATCTGCTGGAAGGAGAAGATCCCTTAAAAGATGGATGCCCTCCATCTTGAAATGACGGTATAGTACATAATCGTTGAGAGCCCGCAGGTTGATTACCGGTCTGAAACCGGACTCTTTCTTTCGGACTAGAAAGATATTGCTTATGAACCCTACAGGGAAGTTGGACGAACGAGCGATTGCTCCTTTCTTTAGTAATGCGGATATTTCTTTGTCCACTAGTATGGCGTCTATCCCCGAGAAATGGAAAGGGGGGGGCAATACCTCTTGACATGGAGGGGCGAAGAATTCTATGTGAAACCCCTGAACCGTTTGAAGTATCCAAGGGTCCGCAGTTAGACTGCACCAATGGTGGGAAAAACGTGCTAATCTGCCACCCACCTGAACAGGGGAAGAAAGGGGATGAGGAATTACACTCACCAGAGTAGGGTCGACTTCTGGAAAATCCCCTGCCGGATCGTGCTCTCCAGGATCGTCCACGGGATGGGAAGAAAGGTCCCTGATTCCTTGGATCTTGTGGGGTTTGACCCCGGTAAGTAGAGAGGGAGGGAGCCTGAAATTGTGGCTGTTGGCGTTGGCGGGCTCGGCCGGAAGAGCGGCCCCTACCTCTCCCGGCCCTGTCAAAAATTTTGGGGCGGAACACCTTTCGCAAAGAGCTTTGAGCCTTATCTAAGGCTGTAAAAGAGGACACAAATTTGGCTAAATCTTTGATGAAAGAGTCCCCAAAGAGTTGACCCTGAGCCGTCGGGCCAGGTTCTGTATTTGCCATATCAGCGAGTTTGGGATCGATGCGAAGGAGGAGAGCCCGCCGTCGCTCCGATGCCAAAGCCGTATTAGCATTGCCAATCATACAAATGGCTCTCTGTATCCATCCACGTAATACATGGACATCGACAGGAGAACCCGATTGTAGTGCATCCTCAGATATTTCAAAAATTTTTGTGAGAGGTCCCAAGGAATCTAGGAGTTTATCCTGGCAGGATTTGAGTGCCTGATCAATCCCTTTCCGGGGATCTTTCCCCGATTTAGCAATGAATTGAACCATTTTGGAGTCTAACTCCGGTGTCTCACAAACTTTGTTAGGAATAACTGGGCGAGGACATTCCGCCCGCAATTTGGACCTAGTTGCTCTACTAATAGATTTACGGACCCAAGCCTCCAAATATTTAGCTATGTGAGGTCTTGGGGTCCAATCTGAGGAGCGGGGGTGTTTTATGCCTTCGGGGTCGAACATAGGTTCACCAAGAGCATCCGTAAGTGGAGGGGTAGTGGAAGTAGAAGGAACATCAGAAAGGTCAGTAGACTGGGATTTGCGCTTTTTTGGTTGCGACTCATCAGAGTCGACTTCTACCACATTAGATGGGACCCAATCCTCATCTGAAGACTCCTCAGAAGAGGAAGAGCAATATGAATCTGGTTTTAACCTCCGCAGGTTCTTAGTGTTAGTAGGTTGTAACCTCCTCAGGTTCAGTATACCCCCATTGGTGTCCTCCGGGGGAGAGGATCCAGCGTGTGGGATTAAACCACACTGATCAAGATCACCCATATTGAGTGAAATAGCGCTGTCCCTTTTAGGACTCATATCAGAAATGTGTCGCCGTTTTTGGGCGCATTTCCTTCCACTTTGGGTATGGGAAGATATAGGTTCTGAATGCACCCCAGAGTTTTTTGAGGACCCACTGATACCACCAGAAACAGGTTCATTAAAATTAAGATTAAGAGACCCTGAGACATCTGAACCCTTCATGGCTGAAGCAAAAGATTGAGTAAAGGATGAAGAAAATTTCTGCATAGCAGATTGCATAGAAAGCTCAATAAACTTATTAAATTGTATAGATCCAGCCTGTAATATTGTATGTGAATCAATAGGTTGGTTTCCATTAAGGGTAGAGGGGTCAGGGGCCCCACCGACCTGGGCTGGTGTAATATCAGAGGCATCAGCAAACTCTGGGCAATTCCCTTCAGAATCTGACATAATGGCAAAAAATTTAAATTGATATAAAGCGCAAATAATCGCTGATAATGTATGAATCAATAATGAATGAATATAAAGAGCAAAGTGAGGAGAGGGAATAAACACTTTGACACTTGGAAGAAACACTTGCCCACGCCAAACAGCCGAACCGATTCTGAGGAAACAGAATACAAAATGTCGGCTGTCAGAGCTCAGAAGGTTATGACGTGACCGCGCGCATGCGCGGCCGAAACCCGGAAGTAACCGCCGCGCGGCGCGAGACCAACAGACAACTGAGGTAAAATAAACCACGCGCTATAGAAAACGGGCGCCGAGAAAACCGAGCAAACTAACTATAAAATAAAGAATACTAATAACTTACAAGATACCCAGGTAGCCAAAGTAAAGACTGGGAATAAAGAAAATAAGAAGGACGATCGTAGGAAGAATATCACTGGCAAATAAAGTATAAAAGAAAGGAGACAAGCATAAGAAACTTCAAGAGGCAGATAAAGTGAAGAAATAATGGAGGCAACAACATGAGAAAATATTTTCACATTTAAAATAATATAAATAATTAAATAGCCTAAATAATAAAGACTATAAATGAAATATAAATAAATTAAATTATACATAAATTATACATAAATTATAAATAAATAATATAAACAATATATACGTTCTGTAGTCCCATAAATATTCTGAAGAGGCTGTAATGAAAAACAGACTCCCAGGTGTACTATAGGTATCCAAAACTTTGACAGTAGGTATACTTATCTTGTAGGAAGCAGCAAAGAAAGAGGGAGTTCTGGGAGTGTGCAACCTCTCTTATAACATGGGACTTAATGTCATTGGTTGGAGGGTTGCTATGGGTTACAGGAAGTTTTTTCTTTGTATTTCAATAAAGATCCCTTTGCTGCTAGAGGAAGCAGTGGAGAGAGTTTATGCATAATATGAAGCCTCCGTTCTGCCATAAAATTACTGTGTGTAACAGAAGCACTTACCTAGGTAGGAGTCCATCATACAGCAATCAGGTATATCTATATAATTACTGTGTGTAACAGAAGCACTTACCTAGGTAGGAGTCCATCATACAGCAGTCATGTGTATCTATATAATTACTGTGTATAACAGAAGGCCTTACCTAGGTAGGAGTCCATCATACAGCAGTCAGGTGTATATCTATATAATTACTGTGTGTAACAGAAGCACTTACCTAGGTAGGAGTCCATCATACAGCAGTCAGGTGTATCTATATAATTACTGTGTGTAACAGAATAACTTACCTAGGTAGGAGTCCATCATACAGCAGTCAGGTATATCTATATAATTAGTGTGTGTTACAGAAGCACTTACCTAGGTAGGAGTCCATCATACAGCAGTCAGGTGTATCTATATAATTACTGTGTATAACAGAAGGACTTACCTAGGCAGGAGTCCATCATACAGCAGTCAGGTATATCTATATAATTACTGTGTGTAACAGAAGCACTTACCTAGGTAGGAGTCCATCATACAGCAGTCAGGTGTATCTATATAATTACTGTGTGTAACAGAAGCACTTACCTAGGTGGGAGTCCATCATACAGCAGTCATGTATATCTATATAATTACTGTGTGTAACAGAAGCACTTACCTAGGTAGGAGTCCATCATACAGCAGTCAGGTATATCTATATAATTACTGTGTGTAACAGAAGCACTTACTTAGGTAGGAGTCCATCATACAGCAGTCAGGTGTATCTATATAATTACTGTGTGTAACAGAAGCACTTACCTAGGTAGGAGTCCATCATACAGCAGTTAGGTGTATCTATAAAATTACTGTGTGCAGCAGAAGGACTTTTTGTCAGGTATATCTATATAATTACTGTGTGTAACAGAAGCACTTACCTAGGCAGGAGTCCATCATACAGCAGTCAGGTGTATCTATATAATTACTGTGTGTAACAGAAGCACTTACTTAGGTAGGAGTCCATCATACAGCAGTCAGGTGTATCTATATAATTACTGTGTGTAACAGAAGCACTTACCTAGGTAGGAGTCCATCATACAGCAGTTAGGTGTATCTATAAAATTACTGTGTGCAGCAGAAGGACTTTTTGTCAGGTATATCTATATAATTATGTGTGTGTAACAGAAGCACTTACATAGGTAGGAGTCCATCATACAGAAGTCAGGTGTATCTATATAATTACTGTGTGTAACAGAAGCACTTACCTAGGTAGGAGTTCATAATACAGCAGTCAGGTGTATCTATAAAATTGCCATGTGTGTACCAGAAGGACTTGCCTAAGTAGGAGCTCATAATACAGCAGTCAGGTGTATCTATATATATATATATATATATATATATATATATCTATATATATATATATATATATATATATATATATATATATATATATATATATATATATATATATATATATATAATTATATGCACTTTTTGTTGTTAAAATCTCCCAAAAGGTTTGGTACAGAATGATCGGCATTATATAGAAAAGTTTGGGGAAATACAGTACTGTGCAAAACCCTTAGGCAGGTGTGAAAAAATGCTATAAAATAAGAATGCTATTTTTATCAGTTAACAAAATGCATAGTGAGTGAACAGAAAAAAAATCTAAATCAATTCAATATTTGGTGTGACCACCTTTTGCCTTCAAAACAGCATCTATTCTTCTAGGTACACTTGTACACAGTTTGTTAAGGAACTCAGCAAGCAGGTTGTTCCAAACATCCTGGAGAAATAATCACAATTCTTCTGTGGATAGGCAGCGTCAGTTGCTTTTTTCTCTTCGTGTAATGCCAGACAGACTTGATGCTGTTGAGATCAGGGCTCTGTGGGGGCTATACCATCACTCCCAGGGCTCCTTGTTCTTCTTGACACTGACAATACTTCTTAATTACTTTGGCTGTATGTTTGGGGTAATTTTCATGTTGTAGAATAAATTTGGGGCCAATCAGATGCCTCCCTGATGGTATTGTATGATGGATAAGTATCTGCCTGTACTTCTCAGCGTTGAGGAGACCATTAATTCTGACCAAATCCCTAACTCCTTTGCAGCCACAAACTTGCAAGGAATCTCCACCATGCTTCACTGTTTACTGCAGACTCATTCTTGTACCTCTCTCCAACCCTTTGGCAAACAAACTGCCTTCTGCTACAGCCAAATATTTTAAATTTTGCTACATCAGACCACATTTTCTGCCATTTTTTTGCACCCCTGTTCCTGTGTTATCATGCATAGTTGAGTCACTTGGCCTTGTTTCCACATCGGATAAATGGCTTTTTGGCCACAAGTCTTCCATGAAGACCACTTCTGACCAGGCGTGTCCGGACCATAGCTGGGTGTACCAGGATTCTACTGTTTTCTGCCAGTTCGGAGCTGATGGCAATGCTGGACATCTTCTGGTTGCAAAGGGAAGTAAGCATGATGTCTTTCATCTGCTTCACACTGTGTCTATAGTCCTCAACATTGCCTGTTTCTTTGTGCTTCTTCAAAAGAGCTTAGACAGCACAACTGGAAACCCCTGTGTGCCTTGAAATTTCTGCCTGGGAGAGACCTTGCTGATGCAGTATAACTACCTTGTTTCTTGTTGCTGTGCACATTCTTGCTATGGTGTATGGCTTTTGAAATTAAACTGTTCAGCAACCTCACCGTGTTAGCTAATTTTGGCTGTTCCTCACCCAGTTTTATTCATCCTACACAGCTGTTTCTGTTTCAGTTAATGATTGTGTTTCACCCACATATTAAAGTGATGATCGTTAGCACTAGTGTTGAGCGAGCACCCCGATGCTCGGGTGTTCGGGTGCTCTGACCGAGCACCCCCGGAGGCTCGAGTGCTCGGCCGAGCACCCGAGCCCCATTGAATTCAATGGGAGGACTCGAGCATTACACCAGGCACCCCCTGCTCTGATGAGGGGAGGGTGCCTGGTCAATGCCCCCCTTCATCTCCACAATGCCCCTTTTCCACAATGTCCCCCTTCCACAATGTCCCCCTTCATCTCCACAATGTCCCCCTTCATCTCCACAATGCCCCCCTTCATCTCAACAATGCCCCTCTTCCACAATGTCCCCCTTCCACAATGTCCCCCTTCATCTCCACAATGCCCCCCTTCATCTCAACAATGCCCCTCTTCCACAATGTCCCCCTTCCACAATGTCCCCCTTCATCTCCACAATGTCCCCTTTCATCTCCACAATGCCCCCCTTCATCTCAACAATGCCCCTCTTCCACAATGTCCCCCTTCCACAATGTCCCCCTTCATCTCCACAATGCCCCCCTTCATCTCAACAATGCCCCTCTTCCACAATGTCCCCCTTCCACAATGTCCCCCTTCATCTCCACAATGCCCCCTTCATCTCCACAATGCCCCCTTCCATCTCCACATGTCCCCTACCTCCAGTCCCTGGTGGTCCAGCGGAGCGTCTGTAAGATCTGTGCCTCCTTCGGCACAGATCCCTGCCACCCGAACATGGCGGGCGAGCACATGGCGGTACTCGTACGAGTACCGCCATGTGCCGAGCAGAGCGATGCTCGAGCCGATCCGAGCATCGGCCGAGCATGCTCGCTCAACACTAGTTAGCACCTGTTTGGTATAATTGTATAATCATACACCTTACTATATGTCAACAAAATTCCTGACTTTGTTTAAGTGTACCTAGAAGAACTGATGCTGTTTTGAAGGCAAAAGGTGATCACACCAAATATTGATTGATTTAGATTTTTCTTCTGTTCACTCGCTATACATTTTGGCAATTGATAAAAAATAAACTATTAACATGTCTATTTGTGAAAGCATTCTTACTTTACAGTATTTTTTTCACGCCTGCCTAAGACTTTTGCACAGGACTGTATATTTGCTTGAGAACCTCTGTTCTTTCAACCAATTTAATTGATGACATTGACATAAATCTCACAGCAAATAGGACAGGAGAAAAGAGAAATCTTTGATTTATTCCCCAAACAGGGCAAACACCTGCTATACACACTTTATAGTTCTTATAGTAACAATCTGCAGTGAATATTTCTTAGGGATATGCTTTTTTTAAAGAGTTAGTAATGTCTAGTTAAAATAATTTCTCTGACTCTTCTTTATATTAAAATTAAGAGATCGCTCTATATTTAAATCCTTACTTTGGTGTAGTTCAAAAGTTATGCAGAGAGATAAAGATCCACCGCCACCCCTTCTGGCCATTTCACCAGAAGCTGCAGTCTGGTCAGGATGGCTGTAGCAAGGGACAAACTTCAGTAAGCAAAGGGAAATCCTGCCCTCCTTCATCAAGTGGGACAGATTTCCCTTATACTTACTGAAATTTGTCCGGCACTGAAGAAGTCAAGTCTCATGACCCGGTTACAGATTCAGAGGTGACCAGAAAGGGCAGGTGGTGAAATCTTTATTGCTACATAACTTTTGAATGACACCAAAGTAAGGGCTTAAATATAGCGCAATCTCTTAATTATAATATAAAGAAGACTCAGAGAAATTATTTTAACTAGACATTACTAACCGTTTAAAGGGATAGTAATGTTTCATAATAAAAGCAGCTCAAATTAATCATCATAGTATTTGGACTTTGGAGAGTGTTATTTCAATTCTGTCAGCGTTGTAATTCAAGAGTAATTCAGTGATAAAGTATCCCCCTCCTGCCCCTTTTACTGATGTAACACTACTCAGCCAGATCAGAAGGGAGGTGCCCAGGTAGACTGCAGAGAGGGACAATCTTCAATTAAGATAAGGGAAAAACGTGTCAAGGGGGGCAGGGCTTTCATTGTTCTCATAGAAAGAAGATTGTCCCCTTCTGTTATCTGTCTGGTCTATGGACTGCATTCCACATCTGAGAAGAGATGGCTTACACTAGGTAAAAGGGGCGGGAGGGGAAACTTTGCTTGTGAATATCTCTCAAACCATAAAGGTTTGAGAGATAAGACTGATAGCGTTCTTCATGTTTTTTTAATGCCTACAAAATAAAATAAAGATAAAATGAAGTATTACTATCCCTTTAAGTACTTCTGTCTATAGTGTCGCGTTAGTTATGGGCAGTGCTAATTGTCACTTGAAAAAAGGTATAATCATTTGTATAGAGATAACCTTTTTCATAATTAAATATTGCATTACGTTAATAAACACTATACAGTTTCTTTTTATACTTGCATAAATATTTGCAATTGATTAGGTTGCAAGGATGTTTATTGTTCACATTCTCTGAAATCATATTTCTCTTTTTTGAATAGTTTAAAGCTGACAAACCTGTAAAGGATATCGATGGAAAACTGGAATCACACAGAAGTCACACAATTTAATCTCATGGGCTTCTCCGATGTACCACATCTCCAGCTCATTCTGTTTGTAATGTTTCTTCTTATGTACCTGATGGCATTGTCTGGCAACTTAACCATCATTACATTGATAACGACCGATACCAATCTCCAGACACCCATGTACTTCCTTGTGTGCAACTTGTCCGTCCTTGACCTGACTTTCACATCAACCATTCTTCCTAAACTCATACACATCTGCTTTACTGGGCACCTGTATATTACCTATATGGGCTGTATCGTTCAGATGTTTTTCTTTGTTATTTGTGTAGTGGCAGAGTATTGCCTTCTAGCTGTTATGGCGTATGACCGATACATAGCCATTTGTCATCCACTACGCTACACATCTCTCATGAGCACAAAAATTTGTGTCCAACTGGCCTTAGCTTCATGGTTTTTTGGTCTCTTAGATTCAACAACCTATGTGTCCTTGTTGTCTCAATATTCATTTTGCAGATCCAATGTCATTAATCATTTGTTCTGTGATCTTAAACCTCTACTGCAGCTCTCTTGTAGTGGAACTCAAAGTGTGGAAATGGCCATACAAGTTTCTGGTGCACTTTTTGGATTTACACCTTTAGTACTAATTATAATATCTTACATTTTTATTATTTCTGCTATCCTGAGGATACGTTCAAAGGACGGAAAGAGCAAAACTTTTTCTACCTGCTCATCACATATTACTGTGGTTATCCTATTCTTTGGAATTATTTTGAGCATGTACATGAGACCAAAGTCTGCCTATTCAATAGAACAGGACAAGGTGTTTGCTGTATTGTACACATCCTGTATTCCAATGCTGAATCCTGTTATTTACAGTCTAAGGAATAAAGATGTGAAACAGGCTTTTTTAAAAATCTGAGAAGGAAGCTTCTAAGATAATATGCATTATCAAATAAATAAATAAAAACTAAACATTGAAGCATAGAAAAGACAAATGGCAAGAAAATTGTCGCTTCAAGGTTACCCTTTATTTCAGCTGTATTTCAACCATCTTAAACATTGCTTATAGTCTTTTTCTGACCCTTTGTCATGTAAACTTGAGCCCACTCATTTGATTATATTTCACTAGCCTTGTTAAACTGCTTTTCCATGAATCCCCCTGAATTCGACTATCTGTTCTGTTCTTTTCTACAGCTTGTTCATCCCTCTGTGTGCAAAAAAGCTTTTTAGAGGATATCTATATTTGCTTCCATGCTTTCTTGCTGCAGACTGGCACTGAGAACACAAGAATCACCATTCAGTTTACCAGTTTCTTAATCCGCACATCATAGTTTTGGGAATTTTACTCCAGTTTTATGTATTTTACATGAAAAATATGATTATTAAATTACGATGAATGAATATGAAGTATATAATTTTTATGATAAATATTAACCATTTAAGGACCGGATGCGCTTGCACATGGCCGGCACTTAAGGACCACGGACCATTTTTTTTATGTGATTCCAAATCAGGGTTCCCGGAATGGAAGCCCTTAAATCCATGACGAATTCTGGCACATCATGGATCCTTATTGCATGTTGGACCCGTGACGTGCCAGGCCCATCATGTGTCTTTAAGGGGTTAGATGTGTTTCCTGCAATATTGGGGTAGTGGTAGTTGCAGTAATGTACTTTCATCTCATGAAGTAGAAACGTAATCAACATAAACACTATATATCATTTCATTATAGTATTAATTCTATAACTAATACATTCTTTATCTTTGTTGGTCTTTGTGTTTTATATTGTTCATGTAGCAGAACATGTTTCTTCAGGGATTTTTAATCAGGTGTATTAGAGTAGGACTTACCATAAAGTTAAATACCTTGGTGAGGCGGTAAGCTTACACATGGATTGGCCAATTTGTGGGACTAAATTCTCACTTATTTTACTTAGATTTACTAAGGATTATTATATATGCCCATTACAGGGCACACATTATTCACAGAATATAGAGTAGCGCAGGTCTGTTTGTTTGTATGTGTTTTCACTTTTGGGTCTAGGCCTAATGTCAGAGGGACTGGAGTACCCTCTCATTCCTTGCTGCTATCTGTATCATTCATTTATATACTTATATTTAATTTACATTTATTATATGGATATTTTATGATGACTTAGCGCTGTGAGCTTTCTTCCTTTTTTCTGTTTTTGTGCACATATCTGCTTTAGCTCATTTTATCCAATTCAATCACAAAAACACATTATTAAAAAATACATTATTACTTTATTTCAACATTCCTTTCCTTTTCTTTCCCACTTGACCTTTAAGAACCAGGCTTTTTGGCCTGTTCCATTGTGTATGCCCCTGTCTGTTTGGTATGAACCATCCCTCACATGACTTGTGAGGATGGATTTAAATGGAACATAGTTCTCTATATAATCACTTCATTAATGCAGGCCTATAAGGTCCCTGCACCAGGTAAATCCTTCATCTACACCTTTTTTATTTTATTATATGTCTGTTGTTTTTAATTGCATTACACTGGGACCCACAAATAATAAAAACATCAAAATATAATTTAAAGGGTCCCCTCCGACGCGTTTCAAAATAATATATTTCTTCAGGGATTTTTAATCTAGAAGATAGTATTTGCAGGTGTATTAGAGTAGGACTTACCATAAAGTGAGATACCTTGGCGTGGTTGGTAAGCTTACACATGGACTGGCCAATCTGTGGGACTAAATTCTCACTTATTTTACTTAGATTTACTAAGAATTATTATATATGCCCATTACAGGGCACACATCATTCACAGCATATAGAGGAGGACAGGTCTGTTTGTTTCTATGTTTCTTATGGGTCTAGGCCTAATGTCAGGGGGACTGGAGAACCCTCTCATATCTTGCTGCTATCTATATCTTTCTTCTGTATACTTATATTTAAAGGGATAGTAATACTTAAAATGTAAAAAAAAATATGTTGTAGGGTTTATCCCCCTGAGTAAAACAAGAGTACTCCCACTGCTGAAAGGTGTTTCATTCAAAAGTTATTAATTTTCAAAGTTGAATTTTTTAGGTGCAATATCACAGTGGCCTGAAATTGTACAGTGGTGCTGTTGCTACACCATCCTATGGAGATTTATGGTCCTGGGACTAGAGCTGTCCATAGGATCGTGTAGCAACAGTGCCACTGTATAATTTCAGGCCACTGTGATTTTGCACCTAAAAAATTCAACTTTGAAAAGTAATAACTTTTGAATGAAACACCTTTCAGCAGTGGGAGTACTCTTGTTTTACTCAGGGGGATAAACCCTACAACATATTTTTTTTTACATTATAAGTATTACTATCCCTTTAATTTATATTTATTATATGGATATTTCATGATGAGTTAGCGCTGTGAGCTTTCTTCCTTTTATCTGTTTTTGATAAAAAAAAATATTAAAGTGAAGTAACACATACTAATAACAATCTCCCAGTTACCTTACTGGGGCAAGACAATCCTAATGGCTGCTATGACTTTTACCCTTGTCCGAGGTATTCCTTCTGGCACTGAAAGGGTTACAGCTTGCATTGTAAATTCTCAATTTTTTTTTAAAAAAAGTAACATCTATTATATACACATTCAATAATATAATTAAAATTATTAAAATATGACACGTTCTCTCTTCACAATTTCAGAGACTGGTCCTTTTTATGCACAATCTCCCATATTTCTATATTTATATCTTTTTGTACAAACTTTTTACACATTTTCTTGTTAGTACATTTCGTTATATTTTTCCTAAGTCTCTACTTGCTGTATTATATATAGAAAATATATTAAAATGCGTAGGCCAACATCTTCCACCCAGCATACTGAGTTGTGTATATGTGTGTGCGCCTGTGTGATGATGTAATTGTTATAAGCATGATGATGTATGTGAACACAACAGTAACATGGCTTCTAAGAGCTGTATCTATCTTGGAAAACTCAACACCCTGTATAATTCACCATGGTGCTTTGTCCTCCAGTGTAATAACACTACCCATCATTGTGATATGTTTAACTTTGGAGTGCCAGAGGAGTAGGCAACACACTGCGTATCCCTCTGGCACTCATAGGATTAAGGAACTAAACTGGCTAACACTGGGCCCACTAAATATATATATATACAAGTGGCAATGTAGCCCTCTGGCACAAAAAAGTTTAAGAGGAAGATTAACACGAATGACAGGTTTAGTTGTGAAGAGTGAGGCAAGGGTACAGTTTTTGGTGGCAGGCAGATGGTCAGTGCTGTATGTGGGGAGAGTCAGCCATGTTATTTTGTTTTAGCAGTGGATCTTAGAGGTAGGCTAACTCCTTGCATTGATTTTCACAGGAGTAGCAGGTGCCTTAGGCCCCTGTCTACTCCTGTGAAAATCATGCCCGGACTGACAGTATGGAGGAGATTTAAATATCTCCTCCTTACTGCTGCCCCTGGGTGTGTGTGGCTGGAGATGCAGGTTTTCTCATACATACATATATATATATATATATATATATATATATATATATATATATATATATATATATATATATATATATATATACAAATGCACTCAGCCTGGGAGAACCCCTTTGCAGAGAGAGGCAGCACACATCACGTATCTTCAAGCAGTTTATTGCAGATGCATAAGATGCTAGACACTACTAGCCAAACGTTTTCGGTCCAACCTCACGGACCTTCATAAGGGCAAAAGGGAACAAGTGTTAATAACAACAAATAAATACCTGTTTATTCCTGAGCACTAGCCAATCGCACCGTGGTGAGTCCCATCCACCGAGCGCCAAAGTCTCAGCATTGTTCGGCGCTCCACGGTGCGCTGACGTCAGACGGACCCGTTGCTAAGCAACAGGTACCGAAAAAAACAAATCATACTTCTTGTGCTCATAGCAGCCCTGCCGGTTGAAGGCAGATTTCTGGTGTTACAGTTAATATGAAGGATGGGAGGTCTGTCAAACAGTGCCTGAGACAGTGAGGCTGACAATTCATCGGTAAACAAGGAATATCTGATTAACATCACCGGAAAAGATCCATTGAGATTCATACAGCTTGGGATCGACTGCAGAAGCCACTATAACCTAGGTATAATACCGGAAGAACAGCGAAGAGACCCAAGGTAAAGAGTTTATCTTTATTGGCTGCATTTCACTTTGTCTAAAGCCCATTTACCAGCCATGAGAAGAATTAGACATATACATCTTTATACAGACCTCCCGCTATAACATCGTTAAGATATAGCGCTTCAAGAGTTAATACTGGCATTTATCTCTTTGTCTTTAAGACGTGCCGTGATTGAATTGAATTGAAGGATTGCACCATTTATATAGTTCATTTCGATTTGAAGTGACTGTTTTACACCGAAGAAGAAGACTCTTCTATATTAGAGAAGATTTTGATACGTCATCGATTACAGTCACCCTCATTTCAGTCACCCCTATAGCCAATGGTATTAATACAGTAGCGGGCACTGGAACTTTTTATTCTATTTTCTTTTTTTTTCGTTTTTATATTTTTAGTTTTTAGCACTGGAGCTTCTAATGTTATTCCATTGCTATTATATTGTATAGTCAGACACTGTTGATTTATTATGAATAAATCATATTTGTAGATTATTTTACCATAGAGAGAGTCACTCTCCGATTGTTGTATATATACTTGAATGACAGAGAGATATAGAAAGCATTGTGCTGCAATGGGATTTGGCTGGGAGATCAATAGAGCTGATGTAGGCGAGTAAAAGGGCTTCCATCCTACCCCAAGTACAGAGTAGGCAGGGCTGGATTTTCCATAAGGCAGAGTAGGCATCTGCCTACAGGCGCACCCTACAGAGGGGCGCCTGCCATTGCAATCGATATATTTTTATTTTATCGATGATAAGGTATGTGCCTTCTGTGCAGACCTGTAGCTGCTGAGCTCCCCCGGCTATTTAGTAATGCAGAGCGCTGGGAGATGACATCATCTCCCAGCGCTCTGCATTACTAAAGAGAAGACCGCGCGGGAGCTCCAGCAGCTACAGGACTGTGCAGAAGCACAGATCTCTCCTGCCACTGGACCACCAGGGAGGTAGGAAACAGATGGGGGAGGATGTGAGGCTTAATATGGAGCTGATAGGGGCAATGTGAGAGCAATATGGGGATAATGGGGGGCAAGCAATGTGGAGCTGATGGGGGCAATATGAAGTTGATGGGGCAATGTTGAGATGAAGGTGCAATATGAGGGCAATATGGAGCTGATGGGGGCAATGTGGAGATGATGGAGACAATGTGAGGGCAATATGGATTTTTGGAGATGGCCAATAGGGGGAGTGCGCTTCAGATTTATATGGCTACAGGCTCCTGAGATGTAAATCATGCCCTGAGAGTAGGAATGGGCAGGATCGGAAAACCCTCTCACCTCAATGATGGAGGATTTCCCTCTTTGATGTGAGACTGTTTATTCATTTTGCTCACTCCTACCCGGGTACTTGGGGTAGGATGGAAGCAGGGGACCCCTTTTACTCCCCTTCATCAGCTCTATTGATCTCCCAGGCAAATTGGAGATTATTTGCTGGGGGCATCAGGAAGGCTCCTGACAACCCACCACGAGGCCTGACTTAATAATGGCAAGGTGTTTATAAGGTCAGTGTGTTTTCTGTTGATTTGTCTTGAGAAAGGTCCTGGTTTTGACCAAAACATTGATAAAATAAAAATTCCTTAGTTCAGAAAGTCCCACTGGTGCTGCCTTTTTGTTATTTATTTATGTATATATAATTATGGATGCATCAAATTAACGTTTTTTTTCATCTACTGGATCAAGTGTGTTGTCTCGTACTGGGCCAGTATCTAGATTTTGTCTGATGTCACATTTTCAAGATAATGACAGTAGTGGGATAAAGCCATGTTTTCTTAGGCCGTTTATTTTTAGTCTCTAAAAAATGTAATGCATTTGATTAAGCTGTTATTTCTCATGCTCCATATCAATTCATATTACACTTATTTGGGAAGAAAGCCCAAAATGTATTAATAAATCTAACATTTTTGACTGAAATAATTGTATCTATGCAGCATGTATACTGATGACACTAAGCTATGTAGGGAAATACATACAGAGCTGGATGTTTTTTCTTTGAGAAGGATTTAGATAAACTGTGTGAATGGGCAGAAAAGTGGCAGATGTCATTTAATGTAGATAAATGTAAGGTTATGCATTTGGGCTGTAGAAACAAACTTGCAACATATATTCTAAATGGGAAACAACTTGGGGAACCCTCATTAGAGAAAGATCTAGGAGTACTGATTGACGATAGACTTCACAGCAGTGTGCAGAGTCACTCAGCTGCTGCAAGAGCAAATAGGGTACTATCCTGCGTAAAAAGAGGTGTAGAAGCAAGGGATGGTAATATTATCCTTCCTCTGTATAAATCCTTGGTTTGGCCTCATCTAGAATATGGAATACAATTTTAGGTGCCTTTTCTTAAAAAAGACATTACTGAAATGAAAAAGGTGCAGAGACGTGCAACAAAACTGATAAAGGGATTGGAGGAACTGAGTTATGAAAAGAGACTAGCCAAACTGGGTTTGTTTACATTAGAGAAGAGATGTCTAAGAGGTGATATGATTACTATTTACAAATACATTCAAGATCAATACAAAGAACTATCTAATGAATTATTTACGCAAAGAGCTGAGCTAAGAACAAGAGGTCATCCATTAAGACTAGTGGAAAGGCACTTTCGATTAAAACAAAGGCAGGGATTCTTTACAGTAAGAATGATAAGGCTATGGAATTTTTTGCCTCGGGATGTTGTGCTTGCAGATAATGCAGCTGCAGTCAAAAAAGCAATGGATGCCTATCTAGCACAGAACAATATTAAAAATTATGACAGATGGCTTCAAAGCAGACAGGATATTAATCCGGAGAACTATTTGACTACCAATTGGAGTTAGGAAGGAATAATTACTAGTGATGAGCGAGCATGCTCGGCCGAAGCTCGGTTCGGCTAGAGCATCGCTCTGCTCGGCACATGGCGGTACTCGTACGAGTACCGCATGTGCTCGCCCGCCATGTTCGGGTCTCCTCCCCGCACGTTTCGCGGCTGCTGCGCTGCCAATAAATGTGCGGGGAGGCTCTGACATCAGTGTAATGCCAGCAGCCATGTTGGCTGCTGGCATTACACTGATTGGCTGGCCAGAACCCGTGATCGGGTGCTGTATAGCACCTGACCAGCGAGTTCGGCTCAGTCTTAGCCAGGGAGAGATGAGGATAGGAAGGGAAAGTCAGTGTAGGGAGAAGAAAAGTGTTGGAACAACATATAAAGACCCAAAAGTCCTTTTTAGGACTGTTGTGTGTGGGGGCAGCAGTTATATTTTGTTTGGGGGGGCACAGATTTAAAAAAAAAAAACGTCACATATTCCGTTCACTGTGCCTAGCCGCAGATTAGCAACACATTCTGTTTAGTGTGCAAAGTTGCAGATTAGCAGCACATTCTGTTTAGTGTGCAAAGTTGCAGATTAGCAGCACATTCTTTTTAGTGTGCAAAGTTGCAGATTAGCAGCACATTCTGTTTAGTGTGCAAAGTTGCAGATTAGCAGCACATTCTGTTTAGTGTGCAAAGTTGCAGATTAGCAGCACATTCTGTTTAGTGTGCAAAGTGTAAAAAATAAACGTCACATATTCCGTTCACTGTGCCTAGCCGCAGATTAGCAGCACATTCTGTTTAGTGTGCAAAATTGCAGATTAGCAGCACATTCTGTTTAGTGTGCAAAGTGTAAAAAATAAACGTCACATATTCCGTTCACTGTGCCTAGCCGCAGATTAGCAGCACATTCTGTTTAGTGTGCAAAGTTGCAGATTAGCAGCACATTCTGTTTAGTGTGCAAAGTGTAAAAAATAAACGTCACATATTCCTTTCACTGTGCCTAGCCGCAGATTAGCAGCACATTCTGTTTAGTGTGCAAAGTTGCAGATTAGCAGCACATTCTGTTTAGTGTGCAAAGTGTAAAAAATAAACGTCACATATTCCTTTCACTGTGCCTAGCCGCAGATTAGCAGCACATTCTGTTTAGTGTGCAAAGTTGCAGATTAGCAGCACATTCTGTTTATTGTGCAAAGTGTAAAAAAAAAAGTCACATATTCCGTTCACTGTGCCTAGCCGCAGATTAGCAGCACATTCTGTTTAGTGTGCAAAGTTGCAGATTAGCAGCACATTCTGTTTAGTGTGCAAAGTGTAAAAAATAAACGTCACATATTCCTTTCACTGTGCCTAGCCGCAGATTAGCAGCACATTCTGTTTAGTGTGCAAAGTGTAAAAAATAAACGTCACATATTCCTTTCACTGTGCCTAGCCGCAGATTAGCAGCACATTCTGTTTAGTGTGCAAAGTTGCAGATTAGCAGCACATTCTGTTTAGTGTGCAAAGTTGCAGATTAGCAGCACATTCTGTTTAGTGTGCAAAGTTGCAGATTAGCAGCACATATTCCGTGTAATATGAAGAAGGCGGGTAAAAAGGGACGGGGAAGTGGACGTGATCCTGATAGTTCATGGCGCGGGTCAGGACGCGTAGAAACTGTGCCTGGTGCCAGAGCACAAGAAAGAAAGACATCCACCATACCTAGCTTCATGTCTCAGTTTACAGGGCATCGCAGGACATCACTCTCGAGGTCAGACCACTGCGAACAGGTGGTCGGTTGGATTTCAGCTGATACTACTTCCAGTCGGTTAAGCACCACCCTGTCTTCCACCAAGTCCACTCTCAGTAGCCAAGAGTCTGGTCAACATAATCCTCACCCTGATCATCCTTCCTCCCACCATAGAGGGTCTGGCCAAAGAAGTGATCCCACACTGGGATATAGTGAGGAGCTCGTCTCATCACCAATCCTTCATTTGAACCTCTCTCCAAGCACGCTTGCAGAGGAACATGAAATCTTGTGCCCTGATTCACAACCTCTAGAGGGTACCCAATCACAAGAAGATGACAGAGGGGAACGGCATTTAAGGTCAAAAGAAGTGGATGATGATGATGAGACACAGTTGCCATCAAATCAACCACTATTACTGTCTCAAGACCTTGATGAGGAGGATGATACACAGTTGTCAATGACTGAGTATGTGGTGGGATCAAGAAATGAGGAGGATGATCAGAGTGAGGAAGTGGAGGAGGACTTGGTGGACGATGAGGTGACTGACCCCACCTGGGAAGGTGGAGAGCCGAGTAATGACAGCAGTCCTGAGGGTGAGCCATCTGCAGCACCGCAACAGGCTGGAAGAGGCAGTGGTGTGGCTAAAGAAAGAAGGCGGACCGCACCAAACCGGCCCGCAAATGTTCCACGGAGCACCCCCTTGCGTAAATCTCCCTTGCCAAGGGCTAGGTGTTCCGCGGTATGGCGTTTTTTTAAGGAAAGTGCGGACGAAAAAAGAATTGTAGTTTGCAACCTGTGCCACACCAGAATGAGCCGAGGCATGAACACTAGCAACCTCACCACCACCAGCATGATCCGACACATGGCATCCAAGCACCTTAATAAGTGGGAGGAACGCCCGGATCGTCAATCTGTGTCTGCAGGCCACACCCCTGCCTCCTCTTCCCCTGTTTTCGGTGCCGGCCAAGGCGCAGGCCCGCATACCTCCCGCCCTGCACCTGTACCATCTGAAGCACCATCAGCGACCACATCCACTTCCCTGTCCCAGCGCAGCGTCCAAATGTCGTTACCCCAGGCATTTGAGCGCAAGCGAAAATACCCAGCCACCCACCCACAGGCCATAGCACTAACCTCACACCTTTCCAAATTACTGGCCATCGAAATGCTGCCATTTAGGCTTGTGGAGACTGAGTCCTTCCGCAGCCTGATGGCAGCAGCTGTCCCTCGGTACGCAGTCCCCAGCCGCCACTACTTTTCCCGGTGTGCCGTCCCCGCCTTACACCACCATGTGTCCCGTAACATCACCCGTGCCCTGACCAACGCAGTTACTGGGAAGGTCCACTTAACGACTGACACATGGACAAGTGCTTGTGGCCAGGGACGCTACATTTCCCTGACGGCACACTGGGTGAATGTCGTGGAGGCTGGGAGCGACTCAGACCCTGGGATGGCACGGGTGCTACCCACGCCGAGGATTGCGGGCCCTACCTCCATCAGGGTTTCCACCAGCACCTACGTTATTGGCTCCTCCTCCTCCGTTTCCACCTCCGAATTCTCTGCGCGCAGCGCCACTCACCCATCAGCCGGTAGCTGGAAGCAGTGTAGCACTGCAGTGGGGAAGCGTCAACAGGCCGTGCTGAAGCTGATCTGCCTTGGGGACAAACAGCACACGGCCTCAGAGCTGTTGCAGGGGATTAGTCACCAGACCGAGCAGTGGCTCTCGCCACTCAACCTGCAACCAGGCATGGTTGTGTGTGATAATGGGCGTAACTTGGTGGCGGCTTTGGAGCTCGGCAAGCTCACACACGTACCATGCCTAGCGCATGTATTTAATTTAGTGGTTCAGCGATTTCTAAAAACCTACCCCAATTTGCATGATCTCTTGACCAAGGTGCGCCGCGTGTGTGCACATTTCCGTAAGTCATCAACAGCTTCAGCCGGCCTGTTGAAGCTGCAGCAGCGCTTACAATTGCCAGCTCACCAGCTGCTGTGTGACGTGAGCACGCACTGGAACTCCACCTTCCACATGTTGGCCCGGCTTTGTGAGCAGCAGAGGGCAGTAGTGGAGTACCAGCTGTTACACGGTCGTCGCCTCTCCATTCAACTTCCTGTAATCAGAAGTGAGGAGTGGGAATGGATGTCAGACCTCTGTGAGGTTTTACGCAATTTTGAGGAATCGACACAAATGGTGAGCGGCGATAACGCTATTATCAGTGTAACCATCCCACTTCTGTGTCTACTGAAACGCTCGCTGCTCACAATTAAAACTGACGCTTTGCATTTGGAAGAGGTGGAAATGCGGGAGGAAGAGCTTACACAAGGTGATAGCCAGAGCACCCTCACTTCGTCTTCTCAGCGACAATTGGAGGAGGCGGAGGAGGAGGAGGAGGAAGACACGGTTGCCTCCGCTACAGAGGGTAGCCATGGAACTTTAGTTCCATCTCTTCAGCGTGGGTGGGCAGAAGAGGAGGAAGAGGATGAGGAGATTGAGAGTCATCCTCCTGGTGAGGACAGCGAAATCTTGACTGTTGGTACTCTGGCACACATGGCTGACTTTATGTTAGGCTGCCTTTCCCGTGACCCACGCGTTACACGCATTTTAGACAACACGGATTACTGGGTGTTCACCCTTCTGGACCCCCGCTACAAAGAGAATTTCTCATCTCTCATTCCTCCGGTGGAGAGGACAAGCAAAATGGTGCAATACCAGAAGGTTCTTGTTGAAAAATTGCTCCAAAATTTTCCATCTGACAACGCTGGCGGCAGAGTACGTGCTACCTTGGCCAACCGAGAAGGGGAGAAAAGGGGAGCACACAGCAGTTCCGACAAAGGCAGGGCAACACTCTCCAAGGCGTGGGACACCTTCATGACACCCCGCCAGCACCCTCACCCTGATGCGCAGCCTAGTGTCACAAGGAGGGAAAAGTTTTGGAAGATGGTGAAGGAGTACGTAGCAGACCGTGTCAGCGTCCTCAATGATCCCTCTGTGCCTTACAACTACTGGGTGTCCAAGCTGGACACGTGGTATGAACTGGCACTCTACGCCTTGGAGGTGCTGGCCTGCCCTGCCGCCAGCGTTCTGTCTGAACGGGTATTTAGTGCTGCTGGTGGCATCATAACAGATAAGCGTATCCGCCTTTCCACCGACAATGCTGATAGGTTGACACTTATAAAAATGAACAAGGCCTGGATTTCCCCTGACTTCTCCACTCCACTGGAGGAAAGCCCTGGGGGAACATAAACTCACTTTATATATGTTATTTACAATGATGGGAATACTCTGTATTCCCATTCACCCCTTCCACCCAAAAAACGGGTATATGGTTGACTCTTAATCTTCTCATCCTCCTCCTCCTCTTCCATATGCCCTGTGCTATAATTTTTATATAGGGCCAGCTCACCAGCGGGCCCTGTGATATAATTTTTATATAGGGCCAGCTCACCAGCGGGCCCTGTTTGACAACTTTTGGTATAGGTCAGCTCACCAGCGGGCCTTCTTATATAATGTTTTATTGGGTCAGCTCTCTAGCGGGCCCTCTCATATAATGTTTTATAGCGTCAGCTCACTAGCGGGCCTTCACATATAATGTTTAGGATGGTCAGCTCCGCAGCAGACCCTCACCCATAATGTTTTAGATGGTCGGCTCAGCGCACGTTTCCCTCTTAATCATGGCCCCAGTTCAGAAAAATCAAGGAAATTTTTGGGAGAATTTTCCTCTGCGCACGTTTCCCTCTTAATCATGGCCTCAGTTCAGAAAAATCAAGGAAATTTTTGGGAGAATTTGCCTCTGCGAACGTTTCCCTCTTAATCATGGCCTCAGTTCAGAAAAATCGAGGAAATTTTTGGGAGAATTTGCCTCTGCGCATGTTTCCCTCTTAATCATGGCCCCAGTTCAGAAAAATCAAGGAAATTTTTGGGAGAATTTGCCTTTGCGCACGTTTCCCTCTTAATCATGGCCTCAGTTCAATAAAATCAAGGAAATTTTTGGGAGAATTTGCCTCTGCGCACGTTTCCCTCTTAATCATGGCCTCAGTTCAGAAAAATCAAGGAAATTTTTGGGAGAATTTGCCTCTGCGCACGTTTCCCTCTTAATCATGGCCTCAGTTCAGAAAAATCGAGGACATTTTTGGGAGAATTTGCAGATAATATACAAGTAAATATACAGCAAATATTGTTTGGTAACAATTTTCCGCCTAAAGTCGTTTTTATTTTCCTTTTTGTGTGTTTTACGGTCAGTCTGTAAAAATGGCGTACTACGGGCGAAAGATCGTTCCCAGCAGCAATGTTGGCGTCCAAGATGCATCCAGACATCCTCCCTATGCTGTCCCTGAACCATTTCTGTGGTGTTTCCATCATTTTCTTCCCTTTTCCTATGGACCAGGCACCCTCCCCTCATCAGAGCAGGGGGTGCCTGGTGTAATGCTCGAGTCCTCCCATTGACTTCAATGGGGCTCGGGTGCTCGGCCGAGCACTCGAGCCTCCGGGGGTGCTCGGTCAGAGCACCCGAACACCCGAGCATTGGGGTGCTCGCTCATCACTATCCTAGACCTATCTGCAGCATTCTACACAGTCGACCATACCCTTCTATCACAGGTTCTCCAATCACTTGGCGTCTGCGGCCTAGCACATTACTGGCTTTTATCCTATCTCTCTCAACGGTCTTTCTCTGTGACATACGCTAACACCTCCTTACCTCCGATCCCCCTCTCAGTAGGTGGACCCCAAGGCTCTGTTCTGGGACCTCTTCTCTTTTCTCTGTATACACTCTCCTTGGGGCAACTGCTAAAATCCTTTGACTTTAACTACCATCTCTATGCAGATAACATGCAAATATATCTCTCTGCACCGTCAATATCTCCTGAAATACAGCAGCGGGTCTCAGATTGCCTTACTGCTGTCTTTTCCTGGATGGCTCATCGTCGCTTTAAACTTAACATGTCCAAGACTGAGCTTCTTATCTTCCCTCCTAAATCCTGCACAACACCTTTAGTTTCTATAACTGTCGAAGGCTCCACAATTTACCCTGTAGACAAGGCCCGCTGCCTCGGGGTAACTTTGGACTCTTCCCTTTCCTTCTTCACCCACATTAATGACGTTACCAAAACCTGTTGCTTCTTTCTTCGGAATATAGCAAAAATTCGGCCATTCCTCTATCTACAACATAAACTCTCATGCATGCTCTTATCCTTTCTCACCTGGACTACTGCAACTCTTTACTTATTGGTCTTCCTACTAACCATTTCACTCCTCTTCAATCAGTTCTTAATTCAGCCACCAGAATACTCTTCCTCTCCTCCAGAACAGTACTCACCCCACCACTCTTAAAATCACTGTCATGGCTTCCCATAAAGCAGCGTATCACATTCAAAATCCTCCACCTTCAATGCACTCCATGACTTGTCCCCGCCTTATATTTCATCTTTGATATCCTGCCATATTCCTGCACGTCCACTACGCAGCACACATGATGGACGGCTCACTGCCCCTTTAACCACTATCACTGTTTCATGATTGAAAGCTTTCTCACTTGCTGCCCCTACCCCTGGAACTCCCTACCACCCAGTATTCACCAAGCCTCAACCCTCAACAACTTTAAATCAAAGCTAAAAGAGCACCTTTTATCTCTAGCAACAGCGTAATATGGAAACATTATCATTATCACACATTATCATCATAAGCCAAACACTGCACTTCCTCCTCTACCAGCTTGTATCTGTATGTCACCCATCCTATACTTAGATTGTAAGCTCTACGGGGCAGGGACCTCTTATCCTAATGTATATTCACCTGTTGTTCCCCTTATGACTGCCTATATAAGCACTTAATCACCACACTTATTGTACCCCGTCTATATTAATTGTAATCTGTAAAGTGCCAAGTACACTGGCTGGCACTATATAAATAAAAATATACATTACAATACAATACAGTTTTATACATATTTGTATTAAGTTTACAGATACTCAGTGTCATTATATCATTGTTCATTTCTCACACACCAACTCGCATAAACACATGACCTTGAATGCATACACTCATACTCCTACATGCATGCTATCACATACATACACACACATGCTGTCATGTGGGTGAACACACACACACACACGTACACATACACATGTATATATACACACAATACATTTCTGGTCCATAAAGGGTTAATAATACAAGTCATTTATACAGAGAGATAATTTAGTAAACTGAACATTTTAACACTTACAACATAATTTAAAAATATTTCAGTCTTCTCCTTAAAGCTGACTTAACGTCTCTGTTATTAAAGCTGTAAATGAATGGATTTAGAATGGGGACAGCAGCTGTGTTAAAGAGAGAAAACAATTTATTGGACTCCAAACTGTCCACTGTAACTGGTCTCTGATACTGACAGATGAGGGTGGTGTAAAGAAGGATGACGACTGTGAGGTGTGAGGAACACGTGTAGAAAGCTTTACGTTTCCCACTGCTGGTGCGGATCTTCAGTACTGAGATAATAATTAAAACATAACAGATGAAGATGAGAAGAAATGGGATGACGCTTAGAAGGAACACGCCTTCAATAAGAAACAAGAACTCTAAAAGAGAAGTGTCATTGCATAAAAGCTTCATAACAGGCACAGGATCACAAAAGAAGTGGTTTATTATATTGGACCTATAACAGGTGAAGTCTGACAGTAATACCACAAGTGGCATGATTTCTAAGAAGCCCAATAACCAGGTACCAATGGCCAACAGAAGGCAGAGTCTATGGTTCATGATGAGGTGGTAATGTAGAGGCTTACATATGGCCACATAACGATCATAACTCATGGCTGTTAGAAACAGCAGTTCATCAGTATTAAGACTTCCAAAAACATATGTCTGTACAAGGTAGTTTATGTAGGAAATTGTGTTGTTTCCCGTTACATATATAACAAGGGTATTGTGTAGAGTGACAGTGGACAAAGACATGTCCAGGATGGACAAGTTACCCAAGAAGAAGTACATTGGGGTATGTAGCTGATGATCCAGACAGATGAGTAGAAGAATTGTCATGTTACCACCAAGAGTAATGAGATAAATGAGCAGAACCAACAGGAAAATTGGAGTCTGAAGCTCAGGCAGGTCTGAAATCCCCTTAAGAATGAAATACTTTGCCAAGGTCTGATTTGACTTCTCCATTTATTTAAATGTATCTACCAATGCCTCTAAAAAAGAAATGCAAATTATTATGTTGTATCAGCACTGCTGTCATACATTCCTTATCTTCACTGCCCCCATACACTGCTTGTCCACAATGCACCCATACACTGCTTATATTTACTGCTCCCATACACTACTTCTCTGCACTATTCCCATACACTGCTTATCCACACTGCTCACATACATTAATTATCCACACTGCTCCCATACACTGCTTATATTTACTGCTCCCATACACTCCTTCTCCACACTACTCCCATACACTGCTTATCCACACTGGTCACATACATTACTTATCCACAATTCTCCCATACACTGCTTATATTTACTGCTCCCAAACACTGCTTATCCACACTGCTCCCATACCCTGCTTACCCATACTTCTCACATACATTCCTTATCCACACTGTTCCCATACTCTGCTTATCCACACTACTTCCATACACTGCTTATCCACACTGCTCACATACATTCCTTAAGCTCACTCCTCCCATACACTGCTTATCGTCATTGCTTCCATACACACCTTATCTTCGCTGCTCCCATGCGGTCCTTTTCCCCACTGCTCTCATACACTGCTCCCATACTCTCTTTATCCTCACTGCTCTCATACACTGCTCATCTTTACTGCTCCCATACATTCCTTATCCACATTGCTCCCAGACACTGCTTATCCACATTGCTCCCATACACTGCTTATCCACACTGCTCCCATACACTCTTTATCCTCACTGCTCCCATACACACCTTATCCTCCCTTCTCCTATACACTCCTTATCATCACTGCTCTCATACATTCCATATCATCACTGCTCCCATACAATCCTTATCATCACTGCTCCTATACACTGCTTATCCATACTGCTCACATACACTGTGCATCTTCACTGCTTTCATACACTGCTCATTAACACTGTTCGCATACACTGCTTATCCACACTGCTCTCATACAATCCTTATCATCACTGCTCCCATACACTGCTTATCTTCAATACTCACATACACTCCTTATCATCACTGCTCCCATAAATTCCATATCCTCACTTCACCCATACACTGCTTATCTTCGCTGCTTTCATACACTCCTTACCATCATTGCTCCCATACAATCATTATCATCACTGCTTTAATACACTCCATTTAATTACTGTTCTCATACACTCCTTATCACCATTTCTCCAATACACTCCTTGTCCACACCATACACTCCTTATCAGCACTGCTCCCATACATTCCATATCATCACTGCTCACATACACTGCTTATCCTTACTGCTCTCATACACTGCTTATCATCACTGCACCCATGCATTTCAGATCATCACTATTCCCATGCACTCATTACCATCACTACACTGCTCATTCACACTGCTTATCCTCACTGCTCCCATACACTGCTTATCCACACTGCTCCCATGCACTCCTTATCATCACTGCTCCCATACATTCCATATACTCACTGCTTCCATGTACGCCTTATAATCACTGCTTTAATACACTCAATTTCATTACTGGTCTCATACACTCCTTATCACCACTACTCCAATACACTCCTTGTCCACAATATTTCCATACACTCCTTACCAAAACTGCTCCCATACATTCCTCATCATCACTACTACCATACAATTCTTATCATCACTGCTCTCATACACTCCTTATCCTCACTGCTCCCATACACTGCTTATCATCACTTATCCCTTACAGTCCTTATCATCACTGCTTTAATACACTTCATAGCATAACTGTCCTCATACACTCCTTATCTATATATATAAAAGAAGACTTTGTGCCTGGCAAAACACACCCAGGGGTGGCATTAAAGAGGATTACTGCTTCCATTGGGTGATTCAATGGGGGTGTGATTTTTGGCCAGTCCTCACTATCCAGCCCGCCCACCACTATCTAAGGCTGAAAAAAAAAATGGCTGCCACTCACTCCTACACCACAGACACACACGTGCCCCCCACACACTGGCAGACATATACACACATATACACACACTGATACAGAAACACACACACTCAAGCTGAGCAGCTGAGGATGATGGGAACTATGTTCAAGCTACAGCTGGAAGGCCATGGTCCAATCTGTATTATGCAGCTGATTTCTAAACAATCAGCAGGCAGGATGCTGGTAAAGTGGAACAACGGCAGATACATAATCAGGCAGTGCAGAGCAGGCCTTCAGCTGAGCTGGTAAGTGGCAGAGGTGTGACTGTATTTATATATTGCACAAAGAGAGAGAAAGAGAGCAGATTGTTTGTCAGTCTGTCGGTAAGTAGAGGTGCCAGTTCCTGTAATCATCTCCATGCAGTACATACCTCACTGTATAGCATGTATGACAAACTATTTATATATGGTCTGGCATTGTATAGTATACAGTCTGTGTATAAGGACTGGCACTATCCAGTATAGGAGGGACAGTACCTGTTTGAGACCCAAATCCCTCTGCTCCTCTATTTAGGAGATCACACTGTGTGGTGTATATACCAGTGTATCAGATTGCTCCACATCAATAAAACCCACAGTAATGTGGGTATAAACTTCTATATATATCTGTTAAATTAGTCTGTGTAAAAAAATACTTTCATCTTCTTCTAAATCATTCACTTACAGAAAGAGTAGCTTAACCATTTCAATACCAAAGGGGATGCAATGCATTGCTTACCCCTTGGCACTCAAAGGGTTAAAATTGTCTACAATGGTCTGGCACTGTATAGCAGTGGTTCTCAACCTGTGCTCTCAGTGGCTATTAACAGGCCAGGATTTTAGAATTTCCTTTTAAGATCACAGGTGAGTTAATCAATACAACTGAGCCTCTGATCAACACACTTGTGTTCTAGCAGGGAAATTCCTAATTCCTGGCCTGTTAGTGGCCACTGAGGGCAGGGGTTGAGAACCTCTGCTGTATGGTATACAGTCTGCATGTGTCTGTGTAAAAAGACTGGCACTATACAGTATAGGAGGGACAGTCCCCGTTTGACACCCAAATCCCTCTTCTCCTCTGTTTTGGAGATCACTCTGTGTGGTGTATATCCCAGTGTATCAGATTGCTCCACATTAATAAAACCCACAGTAATGTGGGTATAAACTTCTGTATATATCTGTTAAATTAGTCTGTGTAAAAAAATACTTTTATCTTCTTCTAAATCATTCACTTACAGAAAGAGTAACTTAACCATTTCAATGCCAGAGGGGATGCAATGCATTGCTTACCCCCTGGCACTCAAAGGGTTAAAAATTCTCTTGAATACACCACCAGCCAGGCCCCCAGTAACACCACCTAAAACACAAGTGTCCCTCTTTGGCCATTTGAAATGTTGGGAGGTATGTTACTTACACTGCTCACACTGTATGTATGTATGTATGTTCTGCTTTGTATCTGTGTGTCACTGTTTGTGTATGTCAGTGCATGTGTGTATATGTATGTGTGTTGTATGCATCTCTGTCTACCACTGTGTCCCCCCCCCCGTATATGTGTGTGTTTGAACATGTGTCTGTGTATCACTGTGTGTACCTTTCTGACACATACACCCTACTCTATATTTCACTATCATAACATTTATTAAAAAAAAAAAAAAATTCCCTGCATAACATGATGGGCAATGCCATCCCAAATTGCTAGTCATTACTAATTCCATACACTCCTTACCATCACCGCTTCCATACACTTCCAATATATTCTTTATCATCACTGCTTCTATACACTCCTTATCATCACTGTTCTCATACACTCCATATCATCACTGCTCTCATACACTCCATATCATCACTCCTCCCATCCACTCCATATCATTACTGCTCCCATACACTCCATATCATCACTGTTCTCATACACACCTTATCATCACTGTTCTCATACACTCCTTATCATCACTGCTCCCATCCACTCCATATCATCACTGCTCCCATACATTCCATATCATCACTACTCCCATACACACCTTATCATTACTGCTCTCATACACTCCATATCATCACTGCTCCCATCCACTCCATATCATTACTGCTCCCATACACTCCATATCATCACTGTTCTCATACACTCCTTATCATCACTGCTCCCATCCACTCCATATCATCACCGCTCCCATACATTCCATATCATCACTGCTCCCATACACACCTTATCATTACTGCTCTCATACATTCCATATCATCACTGCTTCTATACACTCCTTATCATCACTGTTCTCATACACTCCATATCATCATTGCTCTCATACACTCCTTATCATCACTGTTCTCATACACTCCTTATCATCACTGCTCCCATCCACTCCATATCATCACTGCTCCCATACATTCCATATCATCACTGCTCCCATACACACCTTATCATTGCTGCTCCCATACACTCCATATCATCACTGCTCCCATACACTCCATATCATCACTGCTCCCATCCACTCCATATCATCACTGCTCCCATACATTCCTTATCATTACTGATCCCATACACTCCTTATCATTACTGCTCTCATCCACTCCATATCATCACTGCTCCCATACATTCCATATCATCACTGCTCCCATACATTCCTTATCATTACTGCTCCCATACATTCCTTATCATCACTGCTCCCATCCACTCCATATCATCACTGCTCTCATACACTCCATATCATCACTGCTCCCATCCACTCCATATCATCACTGCTTCCTTACACTCCATATCATCACTGCTCCCATGCACTCCTTATCACTGCTCCCATACACTCCTTATCACTGCTCCCATCCACTCCATATCATCACTGCTCTCATACACTCCATATCATTACTTCTCCCATACACTCCATATCATTACTGCTCCCATACACTCCATATCATCACTGCTTCTATACACTCCTTATCATCACTGCTCTCATACACTCCTTATCATTACTGCTCTCATAAGCTCCTTATCACCACTGTTCTCATACACTCCATATCATCACTGCTTCTATACACTCCTTATCATCACTGCTCCCATACACTCCATATCATTACTGCTCTCATAAGCTCCTTATCACCACTGCTTCCATAACAAACAGAGATGTTTTTTTTGGGGAACTAAGGTAATTCTTCATCAAACAATCTGTACCATAGGGAGAAAATACAAATGATTTAAATGAATGTTATAACTCTTGAAAGCCTAGAAAGGACTCCAATACACTGAGAAGCACTGAAGCAGTTAAAAGGCCAATTTCATTTGATGGGAATTTGGGGGAATTCTTACTTTTCCCCTATGATGAAGCAGGCTTTACCCAGAATTGATCCGGTTCTGCTTAGTGTGGGAGCTGCCAAATGTCAGACTGCTCACACAGAGACAGATGGGAAATCCAGGAATTTAGAGAAGCCAATGTACTATGGAGAACTGATGTATTTTCTGGGGTAAACCAGTGGCTCCATTAGGAAGTGGCTTAACCCTTTGAGTGCCAGAGGGGTAGTTGCAATGTGTTGGCTACCCCTCTGGCACCCAAAGGGTTAATTAGTCATTGGAGGACCCATATGAAAATATTCTCCCACAAGCATACCTAATACCTTAGGGGCCCTAGAGCCAATGCCCCCCCCCCTTGGATAGTGGGCGTTATCACAACTGCACCCCCTGTACCCCCATATTTACTCCAATGACCGTGGTAGAAACATACAAATCGCAATTGATTTAAACTGGGCTATTAACTCTTTAATTGTTGGAAATGTCTCCATTACATTGCTTCATGATGAATTGGAGATCTCAGTAGCATTCAAGGGTGTGAAAATCCCAAATAAACAGGAGTTTATGGAATATTTATCTGTACCCAGTGTTGTAGTTGGTTTGCTCAAAAACCTGCTGTATGATGGACTCCTACCTAGGTAGGTGCTTCTGTTACACACAGTAATTAGACAGATATACCTGACTGCTGTATGATGGACTCCTACCTAGGTAAGTGCTTCTGTTACACACAGCAATTATATAGATACACCTGACTGCTGTGTGATGGACTCCTACCTAGGTAAGTGCTTCTGTTACACACAGTAATTATATAGATACCCCTGACTGCTGTATGATGGACTTCTACCTAGGTAAGTGCTTCTGTTGCACATAGTAATTATGTAGATACGCCTTACTGCTGTGTGATGGACTCCTACCTAGGTTCTGTTACACAGTAATAATAGTTCATAAACTGCACCACAATAGACAAATAAAAGTTCAAATAACTCCCAGATACTTCAATCCTAGTTTAATCCTTGAATCCCAGAAAGGTTTTTCACAAATCTGGTGGACACCATTCTAGGATTTAAGGGGTTAACTGGTTTGTCCCATGATTTTTCTAGTTCTTATTTGTACATCAGCATTAGTGACACTAGAGAACTATAAGTAACTCCTGTTGCATATACATGTAAAGTATTTGTGTAAGACATTAGTTAGTTTTGACTCACCTGAATGAAAAGTATTTGTGTAAGAAATTAGTTCAATCTGGCTCATCTGATGCCGATCATCATGTGTCTCTTCTCTGTGCAGAGTATTTATAATCATCTGCTAATCCTGATAATGCGTCCCTAGGTAATTTCATATTCCAGAGCGCCAACCCCTTATCCTGTCTGATATTTTTTTGTTATAATTAATGAGTTAAAGTATCTTAGAAATGAAAAATAATTAGTGAATACAAACAAAATGCTTTTCCTTTAGCTATTTTTATCTGATTCAGTCTTTTTCTTAAATAAAAATACATATTTAACTATTATAATTATTAGTATAATTGTCTGAGCATGTTTTGTCCAGCTTTTTAAGACAGAAGTCAATTTAACCATTTTAGTTGCAAATATTTTAAAACATCAGTGGAGTAAAGGAAACTGAAACTTTATCCTTTACGTTCCAGTGGGGTGAGCAATGCATTGATATTACAGGTCAACCTATTTGATTTAAACTACAATTTTTATTGAGGTCACCAAGTGGCACTTTTAACGTCCCATACTATGCAGAGCTGTAGTCTGTGACTCAAGTTCTCCTATAAAGTATATTATACAAAGTTTCCATTTGGAGCTGTTGCCAGCGCTTTCATACAAAAAATAGTCTGGGTTCTAATTACTTTTCAATGAAAAATTATGTATATACATATAACTATATAAAGCGGTTGAGTAAACACTAGATGAAAAGGAATGTAGTGGGGTTGGGGAATCTGGTAGGGATGGTAGTGATAAGGAAGCAAGTAATGCTGATAATGATGACCTAATTATTAATGATGAGGATGATGAAATTCCTCTATACTCCTCCATGGCCTTAATATTCGCTACTTTTGCTAGGCATGTTATCACGGTGCCCATGCTATGCTGGTGACATTTTGACACTTTGATACTTCCTGATACCTTTTTATTGGCTAACGTGTTGTTACTCCTCCCATTGACAGCCCTTAAATACTCAGTCCTGTCACTTCTGCAGTGCCCTTTTTTGGTGTTCCCGTTGCTAGTTCTTGTTCCGTTATATTCGTATGATTCCTGTGTATGACCCGGACTGCCTGACTACTCTGCCTGTGTACGTTCCTTTCTCTGTGTACTGACCCGGCTTGGCTGGCATTCCTGCTCTGTGTACCAACCCGGATTGGCTGACGTTCCTGCTCTGTGTACTGACCCAGCTTGGCTGGTGTTCCTGCTCTGTGTACCAACCCGGATTGGCTGGCGTTCCTGCTCTGTGTACTGACCTGGCTTGGCTGACTTTCATGCTCTGTGTACTGACCCGGCTTGGCTGACTTTCCTGCTCTGTGTACTGACCCGGCTTGGCTGACTTTCATGCTCTGTGTACTGACCCGGCTTGGCTGACTTTCATGCTCTGTGTACTGACCCGGCTTGGCTGACTTTCCTGCTCTGTGTACCGATCTGGATTTGCTACATTCTTACTGTGACCTGATCACTCCTGTGCCTAGTCCTCTCTCTCTGGTGTGGAGATCCCGGTTGCACCACGGTATGCTTGGCCTGTTTACTGCTATACCTGAGGTTGGGTTACTCTTGGGCGCCTCAGTCTGTTATTCCATCTAGCAGTTGCCTCAGACCGGAGCGTTTGTTAACCCCTTGCGGGGCGGTGCTGTGACTTGGGTCACAGTCTATTTCAGTCTCGGTTTGACACTACCCTGTACCTCCCGGTGCTGTGCATTTGGGTTACAGTCTATTGCAGTCCCGGTTTGGCGTTACACTGCACCTCCGGTTGCAGCCTACCTCTGGTGCTCCAGGAGCCAGTCGCACATCTTGGGCTTCGCTTGCTCCTTTGTGGCTATAGTCGCTATTGTGTCACTCTCTGAGTAGAGAGTGTACTCTGGGCCTTCCACTATTAGGGCCTATCTGCTGTTCCTGGCCTAATAGTACCAGTCTGCCGTTGTCTCACTGAATCATACGAACTTTACCTGACCTGTGTCAGTATTGTATATTGTTTTACATATACTGGACCTGTGTGGAGTATTAACTTGACTGTAACCTGTCCTGTGTCAGTGTCATATTGTATTTATATGCTGGACCCGCGAGGGTTACTATTATTCTGTGTGATTTAATAAAACTGTGTTTTACCAAAACCTTCCGTCGCTGAGTGTACATAAAACCTTTACACATGTCTTGAAACAGGTAGATGACCATGCCATGACTTCGGCCCTTACCCAGTTGAACTTGGGATTGTGTCTGTGCAACCATGGATAACCCAGAACCACCTGATAGTGAGGAGAGTGGATCACCTGGAATTGTAAAGTTTCATGATGGAGAGCTCCTACAACCATTGACAAAGGAGTGGTTTCATGGGGGACCTGCGGCGGCTGTAGGGGTCTGCCATCAATTGCCTCAATGGCCACCATGCTAGGGGGGTGTCATGAGGGGTCATGATACCCCTCTTGAGGTCTGAAGTAATTTTTTAATACAAATTACAAAAAAAAAAGAAAAAAAAAATCATTCTTACACATAAATTAAATATTTAATTACATTTTCACACAAATTACATCTATAATAAAAACAAACACCTTTTTTATACATATACAGGTTGCCTATTAACCCTATGAATACCAGAGAAGTAGCAAACACATTACAATACCTCTCTGGTACTCATAGGGTTAATCTTGCAATACAAAATACGAGGACATGTCGAGTATAATAGAAGAATAATGTCGGATGAAAATGGTGAAAGAAAATCATGGGAGCACTGTAGTCGACTTTTCAAGGGGGAGGGGGGTTAAAATGTCGGATGTACAATATTTGCCAAATTAATATGGTGAAAGAAAGCACTGTAAGTTGACTTTGGAAGGGGAAGGGTTAATTGTCGACTATGAACAATATTAGTCGAATTAAAGTGGTGAAAGAAAGCACTGTAAGTCGACTTTTAAAAGGGGGGCTTAATATATCGAGGGGGGTACTTTATGTCGGATTTCTATGCTGTATACTGTATTATACACTGCTTTTGTTTGAACAACGATGGTTTTGAAACTGACATTATGGCTTCTACACCTCAACCTCTGAGGCGCAGAATTTCTGACTTAAATGTAACCACAAAACAGGCGGTAATACTGAGCGTGGGTAATAGGATACTAATTGCACGTTGTTTTTAGTTGTTTCCTATGGGCTTTTTTCAGACTGGCGGTAAGTATAATTACCGCTGATTTTGCTTTCAGAAGTCGGGTAATAGGATAGCAAAAACTGACTTAAAAAAAACGCCTGTTTTAGTTTTAGCGCTGGTAATAGAATAGTCTCTGATTTAAACAATCCCAGTTTGGCTAGTCTTTCTTTATAACTCAGATCCTCCAATCCCTTTATTAGTTGTGTTGCACGCCACTGCACGTTTTAGAACTGGTGCCCAAAATTATACTCCATATTCTAGATGAGGCCTAACAAAGGATTTATACAGAGGTAGGATAATATTAGCATCCCTTGCATCTACACCTCTTTTTATGCAGGTTAGTACCCTATTTACTCTTGTAGCAGCCGAGTGACTCTGCACACTGCTGTGAAGTCTATTATCTATCAGTACTCCTAAATCTTTCTCTAATGAGGATTCCCCAAGTTGTTTCCCATTTAGAGTATATGTAGTGTTTGTTTCTACAGCCCAAATGCATAACTTTACATTTATCTACATTTATCTGCCACTTTTCTGACCATTCACTCAGTTTATCTAAATCCTTCTGCAGAGAAAAAACATCCAGCTCTGTATTCATTTCCTTACTCCTTGTCATATTCCATACTGAGACACACACACACATTCCATACTGAGACACACATACAGATCTCATAGTGAGACATACACATACACATTCCATACTTAGATACACATACAGATCTCATAGTGAAACACACACACACATAACAAACATACAGATCTCATAGTGAGACACACACACATTCCATACTGAGACATACATACAGATCTCATAGTGAGACACTCACATACACATTCCATACTTAGATACACATACAGATCTCATAGTGAAACACACACATATAACACACATACAGATCTCTTAGTGAAACACACACACACATACAGATCTCATAGTGAAACCCACACCCACACACATATTCCATACTGAGACACACATGCATTCCATACTGAGACACACATACAGATCTTATAGTGAGAGACACACACACATATTCCATACTGAGACACACACACACACACACACACATTCCAAACTGAGACACACATACAGATCTCATAGTGAGACACACACACACACACATATTCCATACTGAGACACACATACAGATCTCATAGTGAGACATACACATTCCATACTTAGATACACATACAGATCTCATAATGAAACACACACACACATAACACACATACAGATCTCATAATGAAACACACACACACACATAACACACATACAGATCTTATAGTGAGACACACACATTCCATACTGAGACATACATACAGATCTCATAGTGAAACACACACACACAGATAACACACATACAGATGTCATAGTGAGACACACACATATTCCATACTGAGACACATATACAGATGTCATAGTGAGACACCCACACACACACACACACACACACACACTGCATACTGAGACACACATACAGATTTCATAGTGAGACACACATATTCCATACTGAGACACATATACAGATGTCATAGTGAGACACACACACACACACACACACACACACTGCATACTGAGACACACATACAGATTTCATAGTGAGACACACATATTCCATACTGAGACACACATACAGATCTCATAGTGAGACACACACACACACACATATTCCATACTGAGACACACACATTCCACACTAAGACACATATACAGATCCCATAGTGAGAGACACACACACACATATTCCATAGTGAGACACATACGTATTCCATACTGAGACACACATACAGATCTCATAGTGAGAGACACACACACACATTCCATACTGAACACATACACACACACACACACATATTCCATACTGAGACACATATACAGATCTCATAATGAGACACACACACACATTCCATACTGAGACACACATATAGATCTCATAGTGAGACACACACACACATTCCATACTGAGACACACATATAGATCTCATAGTGAGACACACACACACATTCCACACTGAGACACACATACAGATCTCATAGTGAGACACATACACACACACATATATATATTCCATTCTGAGACACACACACATTCCACACTGAGACACATATACAGATCTCATAGTGAGACACACACACACACACACACACACACACATTCCATACTGAACACATAAACACACACACACACACACATATATTCCATACTGAGACACACATACAGATCTCATAGTGAGACACACACACACACACATATTCCATACTGAGACACACATACAGATGTCATAGTGAGACACACATACACATGTCATACTTAGACACACATACACAACCCATATTGACACACATACACATTCATAGTAACATAGTAAATTAGGTTGAAAAAAGACACAAGTCCATCATCAAGTTCAACCTTCGCTTCATACCTCAGTAACTAAGAATTTTATAGCTTTCCTGCTACCAATTAAATTAGTCTTTATCAGACCTTCCTGATCTGCCTACTGATAAACAGTATAACTCTGTATGTTCCCTTTTGAAAGAAATGTATCTAATCTTCTCTTAAATGTGTCCATTGTATCTGCCATAACTACCTCCCTGGGCAATGAATTCCACAATTTGACAGACCTTACCGTAAAAAAACCCTTCCTCTGCTGAAGTTTAAACCTCCTTTCCTCTAATCTCAAGAGGTGTCCCCTGGTCACCTGAGCAGGCCTTGGAATAAATAGCTCACCGCAGAGATCCTTGTATTGACCTCTCATATACTTGTACAATGTGATAAGGTCTCCTCTTAGTCGTCTTTTCTCTAGAGTAAATAAACCAAGTTTGTTTAGTCGTTCCTCATATGTCAAGTCCTCCATTCCCTTAATTAATTTTGTTGCTCTCCGCTGTACCCTCTCTAGTTCTAGTATATCCTTTTTCAGAACCGGTGCCCAAAATTGCACTGCATACTCAAGGTGAGGTCTTACCAATGATTTGTATAATGGCAAAATAATGTTATCCACTCTTGCTTCAATACCTCTTTTTATGCAAGACAGGACTTTGTTTGCCTTTGCTACTGCTGTTTGACACTGGTCACTGTTTCCAAGTTTGTAGTTGACAAGGATACCCAGGTCTTTTTCTAGCAACGAGTCACCTAAAATTATTCCATTAAGTTTATAAGTAGCCTTGGGATTGTTTCCTCCCAAATGCATGACTTTACACTTCCCCACATTAAACTTCATATTCCACATGTTTGCCCAGTCTGACATTGTATGTAAGTCCCTCTGTAGAGAGAAAATATCCTGTTCTGAATTAATGACTTTGCATAATTTAGTATCATCTGCAAATATTGATATTTTGCTTTCTATATCTATTTCCAGGTCATTTATAAACATGTTAAAAAGCAGCGGACCCAATACTGAACCCTGAGGTACTCCACTCTCCACTTTAACTATACTGGAGAATTTTCCATTTACAACCACACACTGTTCCCTATCCTTCAACCAGTTTTGTATCCAATTGCAAAGGTTATCTCCTAGCCCCAATTTCCTTATTTTATACACCAGCCTTCTGTGTGGTACTGTATCAAATGCCTTTGCAAAGTCTAGATATACTACATCTACTGCCTTGCCATTGTCAAGGTTGCTGCTTACCTCCTCATAGAAGCTGAAAAGATTAGTTTGGCATGACCTATTCTTCATAAAACCATGTTGATTCGTGCTAATGATCTTATTTTTTGTGTTGTAATCCTGAATATAGTCCCTTATTATGCCTTCTAATAGTTTTCCCACTACAGAGGTCAAACTCACTGGTCTATAATTCCCAGGTTCTGTTTTAGTTCCCTTCTTAAATAGAGGCACTATGTTAGCTCTTCGCCAATCCTGTGGCACTGAGCCTGTGGTAATAGAATCTTTAAAGAGTAAATATAGGGGTTTTGCTAACACTGCACTGAGTTCCTGAAGAACCCTTGGATGTATACCATCAGGACCCGGTGCTTTGTCGGTCTTAATTTTGTTCAGTCTTCCCATGACATCTCCTTGAGTTAACCCAATATCTATTAATTGTATTGTTTTATTTGATACTTGCGGAGGCTCTTCTACCATTCCTTGCTCCCTTGTATATACTGATGCACTATTTACTATTTACACAGTGTACCCATAGTGTGAGACATATATATAGCAACAGTGGTCTTGAGCAGAGCAGATCAGGGTATTTCTCCCAGCAGCAAAAACAGGTTTTGGTTCCTCACAACTTCCTGTATAGTGGAGGAGGTCTGGTGGTTGCTAGGCAACCAGCAGACATGGCTCTGTGCAGGTAGGAAAGTTTGTATGGAGGGGAATCAAGTGAAGTAAGAGTTATTTGGCTGTTATTTTGTTGGAGGAGATCACACTGTGTGGTGCAAACCTGTAGTCATTAGTAGGAGCGCAGCTGTGTGTCAGTAGGGAAGCAAAAACACAGTTACAGCCTTAACCCTTTGATTGCCAGAAAGGAATCCCATACACTGGGTTGCAATGTGTGGGATCCCTTTATGGCACTGTGTGTTTGATGTTGTGTGTGTGTGTTTGATGCTGTGTGTGTTTGATGCTTTGTCTGTGTGTGTTTGATGTTGTGTGTGTGTGTGTTTGATGCTGTGTGTGTTTGATGCTATGTTTGGTGCTATGTGTGTGTGTGTGTGTGTGTTTGATGCTGTGTGTGTTTGATGCTATGCTTGATGCTATGTGTGAGTTTGGTGCTGTGTGAGTTTGGTGCTGTGTGTGTTTGTGTTTGATGCTGTGTGTGTTTGGTGGTGTGTGTTTGGTGCAATGTGAGTGGAGCATGTGTGTATTAAGGTGGTGTAGGAGCAAGTGGCAGCCATTTTGTTTTTTTCCTCAGTTGGATAGTGGTGGGCGGGCTGGAGCGTGGGGGCGGGCCAACTCCCTGCAGTACTGCAACTCCTGTGAAAATCACGCCCCCATTGAATTACCCAATGGGAGCAGTAAATCTTCCTTATTGCCACCCCTTTGTGTGTGTCTCCTGAGAAGACATAAATTATGTAATGAGCCATTCTCTTCTATGTGTGTGTCTCCTGAAGAGACATAAATTATGCAATGAGCCTTTCTCTTTTATATATATATATATATGTAGATGTAATCTGTAAAGTGCCAAGTACACTGGTTGACACTATATAAATAAAAATATACAATACAATACTTTACAATACAGTTTATATATATTTGTATTAAGTTTACAGATACTCAGTGTCATTGTTCATTTCTCATACACCAACTCGCATAAACACATGACCTTGAATGCATGCACTCCTAAATGTTTGCTATCAAATACACACATACATACTGTCATGTGGGTGAACACACACACACACGTACACATACACATGCATATATACACACAATACATTTCTGGTCCTTAAAGGGTTAATAATACAAGTCATTTATACAGAGAGATAATTTAGTAAACTGAACATTTTAACACTTACAAAATAATTTAAAAATATTTCAGTCTTCTCCTTAAAGCTGACTTAATATCTCTGTTATTAAAGCTGTAAATGAATGGATTTAGAATGGGGACAGCAGCTGTGTTAAAGAGAGAAAACAATTTATTGGACTCTAAACTGTCCATTGTAACTGGTCTCTGGTACTGACAGACGAGGGTAGTGTACAGAAGGATGACGACTGTGAGGTGTGAGGAACACGTGTAGAAAGCTTTAAGTTTCCCGCTGCTGGTGCGGATCTTTAGTATTGAGATAATAATTAAAACATAGCAGATGAAGATGAGAAGAAATGGGATGACGCTTAGAAGGAACACGCCTTCAATGAGAAACAAGAACTCTAAAAGAGAAGTGTCACTGCATGAAAGCTTCATAACAGGCACAAGGTCACAAAAGAAGTGGTTTATTATATTGGACCTATAACATGTGAAGCCTGACAGTAATACCACAAGTGGTATGATTTCTAAGAAGCCCAATAACCAGGTACCAGTGGCCAACAGAAGGCAGAGTCTACGGTTCATGATGAGGTGGTAATGCAGAGGCTTACATATGGCCACATAACGATCATAACTCATGGCTGTTAGAAACAGCAGTTCATCAGTATTAAGACTTCCAAAAACATACGTCTGGACAAGGTAGTTCATGTAGGAAATTGTGTTGTTTCCCGTTACATACATGACAAGGGTATTATGTAGAGCAACAGTGGACGAAGACATGTCCAGGATGGACAAGTTAGCCAAGAAGAAGAACATTGGGGTTTGTAGCTGATGATCCAGGCAGATGAGTAGAAGAATCGTCATGTTACCAGCAAGAATGATGAGATAAATGAACAGAACTAACAGGAAAATTGGAGTCTGAAGCTCAGGCAGGTCTGAAATCCCCTTAAGAATGAAATACGTTGGCAAGGTCTGATTTGACTTCTCCATTTATTTAAATGTATGTACCAAAGCTTCTAAAAAAGAAATGCAAATTATGATGTTGTATCAACACTGCTCTCATACATTCCTTATCTTCACTGCCCCCATACACTGCTTGTCCACAATGCACCCATACACTGCTTATATTTACTGCTCCCATACACTACTTCTCTGCACTACTCCCATACACTGCTTATCCACACTGCTCACATGCATTCCTTATCTTCACTGCTCCCATGCACTCCTTATTCTCACTGCTCCCATACACTGCTCCCATACTCTCTTTATCCTCACTGCTCTCATACACTGCTTATATTTACTGCTCTCATACACTGCTCATCTTTACTGCTCCCATACACTCCTTATCCTCACTTCTCCTATACACTCTTTATTATCACTGCTCCCAAACATTCCATATCATCACTGCTCCCTTAGACTTCTTATCATCACTGCTCCCACAGACTCCTTATCCTCACTGCTCCCATACACTGCTCATCCACACTACTCCCATATGCTGCTTATCTTCACTGCTTTCATACACTGCTCATTAACACTGTTCGCATACACTCTTTATCATCACTGCTCCCATACATTCCATATCATCACTGCTCCCAAACACTGCTAATCCACACTGCTCACAAACATTCCATATCATCACTGCTCCCTTAGACTCCTTATCATCACTGCTCCCACAGACTCCTTATCCTCACTGCTCCCATACACTGCTTATCCACACTACTCCCTTACACTGCTTATCTTCACTGCTTTCATACACTGCTCATTAACACTGTTCGCATACACTCCTTATCATCACTGCTCCCATACATTCTTTATAATCACTGCTCCCATACATTCTTTATAATCACTGCTCCCATACATTCCATATCATCACTGCTCCCATACACTGCTTATCCATCACTGCTCCCGTGCATTCCTTACCATCACTACACTGCTCATTCACACTGCTCCCATACACTGCTTATCCTCCCGGCTCCCATACACTCCTTACCATCACTGCTCCCATACACTCCTTATAATCACTGCTTTAATACACTCCTTATCGTCACTGCTTCCATACACTGCTTATCATCACTGCTCCCATACACTCCTTATCATCATTGCTCCCATACACTCCTTACCATCACTACTCCAATACAATCCGTATCATCACTGCTCCCACACACTCCTTATCGTCACTGCTCCCACACACTCCTTATCGTCACTGCTCCCATACATTCCTTGTTATCACTGCTTTAATACACTCAATTTCATTACTGTTCTCATACACTCCTTATTACCACTGCTCCAGTACACTGCTTATCATCCCTGCTCCTATACACTTCTTATCCACACTGCTCCCATACACTCCATATCAACACTGCTCCCATGCATTCCATATCATCACTGCTCACATACACTCTTTATCATCACTGCTCTCATACACTGCTTATTCACACTGCCCCAATGCATTCCATATCATCACTGCTCCTATAAATTCTATATCATCACTGCTTCCATACACTTCCAATATATTCTTTATCACCACTGCTTCTATATACTCCATATCATCACTGCTCTCATACACTCCTTATCATCACTGCTCTCATACACTCCTTATCATCACTGCTCCCATCCACTCCATATCATCACTGCTCTCATACATTCCATATCATCACTGCTCCCATCCACTCCATATCATTACTGCTCTCATGCACTCCATACCATCACTGCTCTCATACACTCCTTATCATCACTGCTCCCATCCACTCCATATCATCACTGCTCTCATGCACTCCTTATCATCACTGCTCTCATACATTCCATATCATCACTGCTCCCATCCACTCCATATCATTACTGCTCTCATGCACTCCGTATCATCACTGCTCTCATACACTCCTTATCATCACTGCTCTCATACATTCCATATGATCACTGCTCTCATACACTCCTTATCATCACTGCTCTCATACACTCCTTATCATCACTGCTCTCATACATTCCTTATCATCACTGCTCTCATACACTCCTTATCATCACTGCTCTCATACATTCCTTATCCATCACTGCTCTCATACACTCCTTATCCATCACTGCTCTCATACACTCCTTATCCATCACTGTTCTCATACACTCCTTATCATTACTGCTCTCATACACTCCTTATCCATCACTGCTCCCATACACTCCTTATCATCACTGCTCTCATACACTCCTTATCATCACTGCTCCCATCCACTCCATATCATCACTGCTCTCATGCACTCCATATCATTACTGCTCTTATCCACTCCTGCTTCCATAACAGACAGAGAGGCTGATGTTTTTTTGGGGAAATAAGGTTTTTCTTCATCAAACATACTGTACCATAGGGAGCAAATACAACTGATTTAAATTATGTTGTATTTCTTAAAAGCCTAGAAAGGGCTCCAATACTTTGAGAAGCACTGAAGCAGTTAAAAGCCCAATTTCATTTGATGGGAATTTGGGGGAATTCTTACTTTTCCCCTATGATGAAGCTGGCTTTACCCAGAATTGATCCAGTTCCTCATAGTGTGGAAGCTGCCAAATGTCAGACTGCTCACACAGAGACAGATGGGAAATCCAGGAATTTAGAGAAGCCAATGTACTATGGAGAACTGATGTATTTTCTGGGGTAAACCAGTAGCCCCATTAGGCAGTGGCTTAACCCTTTGAGTGCCAGAGGGGTAGTTGCAATGGGTCGGCTACCCCTCTGGCACCCAAAGGGTTAATTAGTCATTGGAGGACCCCAAATGAAAATATTCTCCCACAAGCATACCTAATACCTTAGAGGCCCTAGAGCCAATGCCCCCCTCCCTTGGATAGTGGGCTCTATCACAACTGCACCCCCTGAACCCCCCTTATTTACTCCAATGACCGCGGTAGAAACATACAAATCGCAATTGATTTAAACTGGGCTATTAACTCTTTATATGTTGGAAATGTCTCCATTACATTGCTTCATGATGAATTGGAGATCTCAATAGCATTCAAGGGTGTGAAAATCCCAAATAAACAGGAATTTATGGAATATTTATCTGTACCCAGTGTTGTAGTTGGTTTGCTCAAAAACTGCTCAATTTCTTTTTTGTTCATCAACCTCAGTGTTTGTAATTACAGTGATGAGAAATGCACAGTCAACACAACTCATGTAGTCTTAAATATAGAGGAACGCTATCATCAGTGGCTTTTTCAATTAATTTATTTAACACAATGACTTACCTATGTAGAATTTCTTTGTACAATTATCAGGTATACTTGTATAATTACTGTTTGTAACAGAATGACTTACCTAGGTAGGAGTCCATTGTACAGCAGTCAGGTGTATCTATATAATTACTGTGTGTAACAGAAGCACTTACCTAGGTAGGAGTCCATCATACAGAAGTCAGGTGTATCTATGTAATTACTGTGTGTAACAGAAGCACTTACCTAGGTAGGAGTCCATTGTACAGCAGTCAGGTGTATCTATATAAGTACTGTGTGCAACAGAAGCACTTACCTAGGTAGGAGTCCATCACACTGCTGTCAGGTGTATCTATATAATTACTGTATGTAACAGAAGCACTTACCTAGGTAGGAGTCCATCATACAGCAGTCAGGTGTATATCTATGTAATTACTGTGTGTAACAAACACACTAACCTAGGTTGGAGTCTATTATATAGTAGTCACATGTGCTTTTGATCTGTGTTGTTGGCTACTGAAGTTCATATGAACTATTCAGTGCTATAGAAAACCATTGCTTGTTGGGGTTAACTCAAGGCAGACTTCAACAGATATCACAAAATACAGGACACTGGAAGTTAATTACAATAAATTACATACATAGATATATCAGATTGCTATATGCAGGAGTCGTGTCAAGAAAATTCCTTCTATTATACCCCGTAATTACATAGATATACCTTGCTACTATGTGAAACACTCCTAAATTGGTAAGTCCTTCTGTTACACACAATATTGATTTAGATATACCTGATTGCTGTAGCAGTAAGTCATGCTGTTGGAAACAGTGACTATTTCACTATATGTGACTGCTGTATGAAGTACACTACCTAGTTAAGTAATTCTGATAAACTCAGTATTTATATAGATATACCCGACTAACGTATGATGGACTCCTTTCTAGGTAAGTCTTTATTTTATACACAGTAATTATAAAGGTATGGCTGACTGCTGAATAATTGATACCTAACTAGATACGCACTTCTATTATACACAGTAAATATTTAGATAGACTTGGCTGCTGTATGACTGACTCTTATTTTGATACGTCCTGTTACACACAGTAATTATATAGATACACCTGACTGCTGTATGATGGGCTCCTACCTAGGTAAGTGCTTCTGTTACACACAGTAATTATATAGATACTCCTGACTGCTATATGATGGACTTCTACCTAGGTAAGTTATTCTGTTACACACAGTAATTCTATAGATACACCAGACTGCTGTATGATGGACTCCTACCTAGGTAAGTGCTTCTTTTACACACAGTAATTATATTGATTTACCTGACTGCTGTATGATGGACTCCTACCTAGGTAAGTGCTTCTGTTACACACATTAATTATATACATACACCTGACTGCTGTATGATGGACACCTACCTAGGTAAGTACTTCTGTTACACACAGTAATTATATAGATACTCCTGACTGCTGTATGATGGACACCTACCTAGGTAAGTACTTCTGTTACACACAGTAATTATATAGATACAGCTGACTGCTGTATGATGGACACCTACCTAGGTAAGTGCTTCTGTTACAGTAATTATATAGATAAACCTGTCTGTTGTATGATGGACTCCTACCTAGGTAAATCATTCTGTTACACACAGTAATTATATAGATACACCTGACTGCTGTATGATGGACACCTACCTAGGTAAGTGCTTCTGTTGCACACAGTAATTATATAGATACACCTGACTGCTGTATGATGGACTCCTACCTAGGTAAGTGCTTCTGTTACACACAGTAATTATATAGATACACCTGACTGCTGTATGATGGACTCCTACCTAGGTAAGTGCTTCTGTTACACACAGTAATTATATAGATACACCTGACTGCTGTATGATGGACTCCTACCTAGGTAAGTGCTTCTGTTACACACAGTAATTATATAGATACACCTGACTGCTGTATGATGGACTCCTACCTAGGTTCTGTTACACAGTAATAATAGTTCATAAACTGCACCACAATAGACAGATACAAGTTCAAATAACTCCCAGATACTTCAGTGGGGCATTTTAATCCATGAATCCCAGAAAGGTTTTTCACAAATCTGATGGACACCATTCTAGGATTTAAGGGGTTAACTGGTTTGTCCCATGATTTTTCTAGTTCTTATTTGTACATCAGCATTAATGATGTTAGAGAACTATAAGTAACTCCCATTGCATATACATGTAAAGTATTTGTGTAAGACATTAGTTAGTCTTGACTCACCTGAATGAAAAGTATTTGTGTAAGAAATTAGTTCATCGTGACTCATCTGATGCCGATCATCATGTGTCTCTTCTCTGTGCAGAGTATTTATAATCATCTGCTAATCCTGATAATGCGTCCCTAGGTAATTTCATATTCCATAACGCCAACCCCTTAACCTGTATGATATTTTTTTGTTATAATTAATGAGTTAAAGTATCTTAGAAACGAAAAATAATTAGTGAATACAAACAAAATGCTTTTCCTGTAGCTATTTTTCTCTGATTCAATCCTTTTCTCATATAAAAATATGTATTTAGCTTTTATAATTATTAGTATAATTGTCTGAGCATGTTTTGTCCAGCTTTTTAAGACAGAAGTCAATTTAACCATTTTAGTTGCAAATATTTTAAAACATCAGTGGATTTAAGGAAACTGAACCTAATCCTTTGCGTTCCAGTGGGGTGAGCAATGCATTGATATTACAGGTCAAAATGCAAAAAAATATGGTGATGAATGGCGCTCTATATATACACTATTATAAAATTAGATCCAGCTGCTCTATTTCACTGTGACCAAGGAGCCAATAGTCACTGTCAAGTAGCAAAAACAAACAAAGAAAGGAAATAAGCGCTTAGACCTAATAAATAAAAAAAAAAATATATAATATAAAATATAAATGGCACAAAGATACAAACTAAATATATTTATTTTAAACAATAAAAAATGTAAAATAGTTATAAACTACACAAAATAAGTATACAATATTAAATGCAAATATACCAGAAATATCTAGACAATAATGTCTAGACAATAATAAAAAGTCCCAAAAGAATCAAACTCTATCTTCAGACTGAGAATAAAGGGAAGGATAACATTCAGCTGTATATCTGTTGTGAATTACTTCTGAAGCCAGGTCAACCTATTTGATTTAAACTACAATTTTTATTGAGGTCACCAAGTGGCACTGTTAATGTCCCATACTATGCAGAGCTGTAGTCTGTGACTCAAGCTCTCCTATAAAGTATATTATACAAAGTTTCCATTTGGAGCTGTTGCCAGCAGTTTGATACAAAAAATAGTCTGAGTTGTAATTACTTTTCAATGAAAAATCTCATAGCAATTGGATTACCTTTGTTTTACTTTACACACAATACACTAATACATACTTATACATATATACATACACTCACACACATATACACACAGCCCACTCTATTTCAATCCATGCCAAATGTTTCAAGTCCCAAATGGACTTTCCTGAGGAAGGTAACTATAGTAACAAGTAACAATAAAGTGGTTGAGAAAAACTAGATGAAAAGGAATGTGGTGGGGTTGGGGAATCAGGTAGGGATGGTAGTGATAAGGAAGCAAGTAATGCTGATAATGATGACCTAATTATTAATGATGAGGATGATGAAATTCCTCCATACTCCTCCATGGCTGTAATCTCTGCTACTTTTGCTAGGCATGTCTTGGAACAGTTAGGTGACCATGCCATGACTTCGGCCCTTACCCAATTGAACGTGGGATTGTGTCTGCGCAACCATGGATAACCCAGGACCACCTGATAGTGAGTAGAGTGGATCACCTGGAATTGTAAAGTCTCATGATTGAGAGCACCTTCAGCTATAGACAAAGGAGCGGTTTCGTGGGGGACCTGAAGTGGCTGTAGGGGTCTGCCATCAATCGCCTTAATGGCAAGTGGACAAGTACGGAGCTGCAATGCAATGGAGTGCTTCTGGGTGAGGCCATCTGCACCAGAGTCAATAAGTGCCTCTGTAATAATGGAACAATCACCCCAAGAGAGCCCAACGGAGACTAGAGGCTTATCCTTCTGGATAGCTGGGGACACTGAGATGCCACCTAAGGTCTGTCTCCTATAGGATCTTAGGTGTGGGCATTTTCCCGGAAGTGTGGGGCAAGTTTGGAGCATATGCCCCGCCTTACCACAGTAAAGGCACTGGCCCTTTCTCCTCCTAAAGGCCCCTTCAGCAACCGAAAGGCGAGTGAACCCAAGCCGCATGGGCTCCACATAGCCTGAGGTCTCGAGACTAGGAGGCGTGGGAGGAGAGGGAGGCAGGCAGGGGTGGGGATGAAAATCTCAGGTCTAAAAGGATGGGATGCCTCCGCAGGCGCTCCCTAAAGGAAGGTCTCTCATATGTACAGGAGTCAGTCAAGATGCAATATGAGACCAGTTTCTCTAAATCTCTGGGAGATATGGGCTCTCATGTCTTCTGACTATTTCTACCCAAAAGACAAACAACCATAGACTGAGCTGAGCCATAGTTGCCTTTAATACATTGCTGGAATGCAGAGATGGTGGGGGCTGGGCTTTGCTTCCACTCTACTCGAGGTCTGTGCTAAGGAATGTTAATTGATTCCTGCTGTGCTTCCTTGACCAATCAGAGGAGGTTATTGATGAGCCAGTTAAGAATGTATGATTTCAAGTCTTAATCTGCATTCTTATCCTGATAAGGATGCTGGTGACTGATTGGTCAAGCATAGAAACACTGTCCCAAGAATTCGTTTGCATGCTGATCTAGATAAGAGTCTCTGTAGTGTATATAAGCTGTATGTTTGAGTCAAAAGAGAGTTCTTCCCTTCATCAAGTCTTGGCTGATGTTTGGGAACAGGAGGGTCAGTTTACTATTGGAGTGTTATTCTGAGGGAGAAAGGAACTATAAAAGAGGTATCCAGCTTATGATACAAGGCGTCACGTTACAACTGGTGGCAAGTGGCGGGATTCGGCTTATCCCAAGGAACTGAAACTGAGACCAGCATCCAGGGGGAGATATAGCTGCTGGCTTGACCCCGGTCTCAGCAACGCAGAGAGCAGTGGATGGAGCAACAGCGAAACTGAGACCAGCATCCAGGGGGAGATATAGCTGCTGGCTTGACCCCGGTCTCAGCAACGCAGAGAGCAGTGGATGGAGCAACAGCGAAACTGAGACCAGCATCCAGGGGGAGATATAGCTGCTGGCTTGACCCCGGTCTCAGCAACGCAGTGAGCAGTGGATGGAGCAACAGCGAAACTGAGACCAGAATCCAGGGGGAGATATAGCCACTTGCTTGACCCCGGTCTCAGGGACGGAGCGAGCATTGGGTAGAGCGTAGGTTCACCTGAACTGGAGGAAGCAGTATTGCGGCGGGCTTAGCGAAGTCCTGGAGGATCTGCTGGAGTCCATAGTGCAAGGGGGCCCCAACCTGTGAATAGCCAAAGCAACTTGAATATCCTAGAACTTGGAGTACTAGTATCCAGTGCATTGGGAGGTACCTGGGATACTGCCTGTGGAACATGGCAAATCTAGGACCAATGGGAGCTGTTAAGTCCAACTGGAGACGAATTGAGAAGCTGGTGGCATTGCGATGGCCGTTTCTGGGAGACAATCCTCTGCTGGACTGGGAGGACAGCATGGACTGCTTTGTGAAGGTGGAAAGTAAGCTACAGGATCAGTATATCGCCCTGTACCAGTAAGCGGAGCAGAAGTATTACAGCATGATCCGCCCCTGTTGTTCTGCTGCGTGCAATGGATACAATGGCCCAGGAGTAGGATGGGAGGCCATCTATGTCGACCCCAACTTTGGCAGCAAGGAGGAGAGTAGGTTTTGGGAAATCAGGGATGCCCGGGAGGAGATGATGGGCTTCCAGAATATCCCTGAGCTAGCAGAGGAGCTGGAGGACCTGATGGAGCAAGAGTGGCATCTGGAGTGAGCTTACCAAAGCCTTATCCGGAAAGTTTCGAAGCATACGGGGGAGGGACCACGGGCGGCCCCCCCATATACTATACCACAGGAAGACATGGCCTGGCTGACCAACCCACTCTGGGATGGAGGCTCCGACCTTGGAATCGAACAGTTCTTTGAGTCCTGCGACCCAGTGGGGTGGAGAATGAGGAATCTACTACCCCACCTAGGACCCAATCCGTCGGAAGAGACTGTTGCCCAACTTAAACTGTCGGTCGAGCAACAGTACTTTCAAGACATCCAGAGCCCATGCTGGGGGAGTGAGACAGTGATATGCACCAGCCCCTTTGTTACCCCGGACCTGAGGAGTGGGAATTCGCTACTCCTCAGCCCCAAGAATGCCCCTGTACCAGGGGGTGGGACAACCGTCCCCCCTGGTGGACCTTTGGCCCCTTCCTCTGTTTTTCCTACTGTTGTGAGTGAGAGAGAGCTCACCAGCAGCACCAAGAAGATGCTCCCTTTGTTAATGGACACTGCCCTGGAGAAGGAGTGATGTGTGCTCTCCAGGGGCACTGATGATATGGCCCTGAGGAATGGGACTGCGGTCTTCCTTGAGGCAGAGAATGGCCCTGCTGTTTGTGGCCTGAAAGAAGAGGACCCCAGCAGACTGAAGGAGAACAGTGCTGCTGGATCTCTTGTTGGTGAGTAGGAGCGAGCTCCCCAGGGCCTGGGAAACCCCTGTTGCTGTGGATGAGATGCAGGTCCCCACCAGCAGCCCCTGTCCTTCCCCTTTGTTATTGGATACTGCCCTGGAGAAAGAGAAATGTGTGCTCTCCAGGGGTGTGGATGTTATGGCCCTGAGGAATGGGACTGCGGTCTTCCTCAAGGCAGAGCATGGCCTTGGAGTTTGTGGCCTGAAAGAAGAGGACCCCAGCAGACTGAAGGAGAACAGTGCTGCTGACCCTCTTGTTGACCCTATGGACTGTGAACTGGTGGGTGGGAATGCGTTCCCCACCAGCCCCCCTGTGAACCCTGGCCTGGTGAGTAGGAGTGAGCTCCCCAGGGCCTGGGAAACCCCTGTTGCTGTGGATGAGACGCAGGTCCCCACCAGCAGCCCCTGTCCTTCCCCTTTGTTAATGGACACTGCCCTGGAGAAGGAGCAATGCGTGCTCTCCAGGGGTGCGGATGTTATGGCCCTGAGGAATGGGACTGTGGTCTTCCTCAAGGCAGAGAATGGCCTTGGAGTTTGTGGCCTGAAAGAAGAGGGCTCTAGCAGACTGAAGGAGAACCGTGCTGCTGGCCCTCTTGTTGACCCTATGGACTGTGAACTGGTGGGTGGGAATGCGTTCCCCACAAGCCTCCCTGTGAACCCTGGCCTGGTGAGTAGGAGCGAGCTCCCCAGGGCCTGGAAAACCCCTGTTGCTGTGGATGAGACACAGGTCCCTACCAGCAGCCCCTGTCCTTCCCCTTTGTTATTGGATACGGCCCTGGAGAAAGAGAAATGTGTGCTCTCCAGGGACGCAGATGTTATGGCCCTGAGGAATGGGACTGCGGTCTTCCTCAAGGCAGAGAATGGCCTTGGAGTTTGTTGCCTGGAAGAAGAGGACCCCAGCAGACTGAAGGAGAACAGTGCTGCTGACCCTCTTGCTGTACAGGTGGACTGTGAATTGGTGGGTGGGAGCAAGCCCACCAGCCCCTATGTAACCCCTGCTGTGGTGGATGAGACGCAGGTCCCCACCAGCAGCCCTAGTCCGTCCCTTATTGCTATTGCCCTGGAGAAGGAGGAAAATGTGTTCTCCAGGTGCTGGGAAAAGATTGCCAGGAAGATTGGTCAGGTGTTCCCTCGCAAAAAGAAAAGAAACCAGGAAATTGATGGCCTGGAAGAAGAGGAATCCAGCAGACTGCCAAAATGCAGTGCTGCTGCCCCTTGTGCTGTCCCTGTGGACTGTGAACCGGTGGGTGGGAGCGAGCCCACCAGCCCCTATGTGACCCCTGGCCTGGTGGTTGGGAGCGAGCCAACCAGGCCCTGTGAAACCTTGGCTGTGATGAGTGGGACAACAGTCCTCATCAGCAGTCCAAAGCCTGTTGCCCCTGATACCCCAGCCTTGGTGAGTGGGACCACGGTCCTCACCAGGGATGCCCTTGTTGCCCCTGGATCTTTTGACCCCAGCCTGGTGGGTGGGAAGTCATTCCCCACCAGGCCAACTGTTGATCCAGCCCAAGGGAGGGGGACCACCGTGCTCCCTAAGGAAATTGGGAGTTGCCCCAGTTTTGCCAGCAGCCCACAGTCTGTTTGTCCTGGATTGGTGAGTGGGAGTGCGCTCCTCACCGGTCCTCTGGATGCCCCTACCCTGAGCAAAAGAGTCCCCAGTGTTTCCAGTAGCCCTTTGGATGTTGCCTCAGCCCAGGAGAGTGGGAGCAGCATCCTCTCCTGTTCCCGTGGGGTACTTGCCCAACCAAAAGGGGGAGATGTCCCCAGCTTCCACCAAGGTGACCCCCAGGCCATTGGGAACCCAGAGAAACTGTTGCCAAAAGGAGGTCCACCTTATAGACTGGCTATGGACGCTGAGCCACTGGACCCAGACCCAAGAGGGTCTGACCCCAGCTCTGCCTGGAGCCTGGCCCAGGAGAGGCCACCCAACTTGGTGATAGCCAGGACCAAGAGGAACACGTTTCCCTGGCCCAGGACCAAGGACCCCAGTTTTATTCCTGGCCCCGGACAAGGGGCTCGTTGATTCTTTCCAGACCCCAGGACTGTAGGGGCTGGCTGGGGACAAGACTTTTGGGACAAGTACTGTTGTGGACATGACACTACCAGATTTTGTGTCCACTCCGGACAGCAGCGAGCTGACCCGTGTGGATCATGCTGTGGCTGTCGGAGGTGGACAAGGGGGAGATATGTGACGGAACTGTGGCGACCATGGGAGATATTAGTGTGTTAGAGATATGGTATCTCATGTCTTCAGACTATTTCTACCCAAAAGACAAACAACCATAGACTGAGCTGAGCCATAGTTGCCTTCAATACATTGCTGGAATGCAGAGATGGTGGGGGCTGGGCTTTGCTTCCACTCTACTCAAGGTCTGTGCTAAGGAATGTTAATTGATTCCTGCTGTGCTTCCTTGACCAATCAGAGGAGGTTATTGATGAGCCAGTTAAGAATGTATGATTTCAAGTCTTAATCTGCATTCTTATCCTGATAAGGATGCTGGTGACTGATTGGTCAAGCATAGAAACATTGTCCCAAGTATTCGTTTGCATGCTGATCTAGATAAGAGTCTCTGTAGTGTATATAAGCTGTATGTTTGAGTCAATAAAAGAGAGTTCTTCCCTTCATCAAGTCTCGGCTGATGTTTGGGAACAGGAGGGTCAGTTTACTATTGGAGTGTTATTCTGAGGGAGAAAGGAACTATAAAAGAGGTATCCAGCTTATGATACAAGGCGTCACGTTACAAGGACCACTTTCCAAATATATATATTAGACTAACCCCATCCAGAATGAAGGCCTAGTTTAAAAAATTATAAGCAATGCTTCTTTGCAAAGGAAAAAACGGCTAACCCCAGCTCTACAGTTGCACCTTGTTTGGTCCTTAATAGTGAACTGCTGGGGTCTATGTCTGTATTATGCTTCACTCTTAGGGAGACATCTTCAGAGTTTTCAAAAAACAAGCCAGAGGATGTAAGTGAGGATGAACAAATGCAACGTTGCCTGTTCTGTGGATAGTCATAAATCAACATCGTCACCACAGAACAGGCAACATTGCTTTTGTTCATCCTCAAAGCCTCTTACATCCTTTGGCTTGTTTGTTGTGGAAGAATCTTCAACCACAAAAGTAGCAGAACCCATCTAATGTCTCCTACTAGCCTGATACATGTATTTCTTTCCCTCTTTCTATCTCTCTCTCTCTTTAAATTCTCCTATAAGGAGCTGTGAAATTAAACAAACACCATTCAGCATAATGGGAAGTTGAGGCTCCTTATTTTGTCAAGAAGATATCAAGAGACAGCACAACAGAGGAAAAAAGACTTTCCTGTTGGTAGAAAATCTAGTTTTGTTTTGGCTGATTTTCCAGAGGGATGATCCCTATTACTGATAAGGCAGGTATACTAATACATTCAGTTCACTATAGGAGTGATTAAAATGCGAACATATTGTGTGAGCAATATTTAGTTCCAGATTGTGGGAGGACCAGAGGCCGGGATTCATCAAGGTGCGAATGGCTTAAAGAGCAAGAAAAGCTAAGGATTTCTTTGCTCATTAACCATTCGCCCATTCAGCAACTTAAGAATTGTATCTGGCCATCGTTTATTCTTCAATAAGCGCTGGCCGGATAGATCTGCAAATGTTATCCGCTAGTTTCAAGCTAGTGGATCCCATTGGATCTCATTGCAATGTATGGGCCGAACACATGCATACATATTTTCGCTTATATGTATGAGTGGGTTTTTCCCCTGACTGGTTAATTTACACAAATTTCCCTGTTTTGCATACACAAAGCAGGGAAACACTCCAAATCATTGAATGCTCGAAGGTATCCATCAGTGGTCGTGGTGAAGAGCAGTGTATTTGATACACTACTTTTTCCACACCTTGATGAATCCTGGCCAGAGTAGCAAATAGATTAAGGACTTTGGTAAAGCAAGCTACACATTGGATTGGATTGGATATGGATTATTGGGATTATTCTCACCCTATGTTCTGGTCCGCTTACTTCTGTTTACCTGTGCTTACTTAATAAAGGTGGAGTTCATTATATGTACCTGTCTCTTGCATGTTCATTGAGAACCGTGACAATCAGTCAACAAATTCCCCTCCAAAACAAATTCCCTGCTCAACTGTTTTTTCCTCTGACTCCGCCAACACAGACACCCTTTTCAGACCCCTTTAATACCATGTATTATGTTTTTTTTTAATTGTATTTTGTTTTTATGTTTTTTATTAACTGTCCCCCAAATTCCAGTGAACAACCCCCCCCAAAAAAATTCCCTGTTCAACTGATTCTTTCCCCACACTCCACCAACACAGGTACTCTCATACACCTTTTATACTATGCCTTTGGGAAATAAAATAACATTTGCTATGTGTTGTGTGTAAATGCAGTATTCCCATTGACTGCAATGGAATGAGCTAGGTGGAAAAAGTGGAAAAACAGCACTTTTTGCAGGAAATTATTTCCAAGCAGGAAGTGCCATTATTCGCCCATTTTGGTTTGAGGCGAGAATGTTTGCCCATCCCTACACCTAATAATGCCCGCAGTTACTTTCCCCATCTTTGGCCAATTATATTTTAAGTCTATTGTCTGCTTCTCTCTCCCTTGCTATCACAGTAAGAAAGAAAGGGGCAGAGAACAATGACAGATGGAATGTACAGAATACACTATCACAGTGAGGAAGCGAGAGGCAGACAACAGTGACAAAGGCAGTTTAGAGAATACATCATCACAGTGAGGAAGAAAAAAGCAGAGAACAGTGACAAAGACAATATTCAGAATATGCTATCACAGTACAGAATACACTATCACAGTAAGAAAGAGAGAAGCAGAGAACAGTGACAAAGGCAATTTACAGAATATACTATCTCGGTACAGAATACACTATCCCAATAACGAAGAAAGAGGCAGAGATGAGTGGCAGACGGAATGTAGAGAATACACTATCACAGTGAGGAAGCGAGAGGCAGAGAACAGTAACAAAAGCAATTTACAGTATACACTATCACAGTACAGATTACATTATCACAGTAAGGGAGAGGCAAAGAACAGTTGCAGAAAGAATGTACAGAATACGTTGCCTTTCTCCTTGACTCAACTTGTACGTCATCTCTGTAGCAGCAATCACATGTACCGGCAAAACAGGTAAAAATCTGAAACTGACTGCTCCTGTCCTGGAGCAGTCAGTTTCAACTCCCCAGAAAGATCACAGCGCACCCTGAGGAGTGCTGTTATAATTTAACCCATGACATGCAAGGACCTTCACAGGTCCTTAAGGCACAGACACTGGTGACAGTCCTGCCATGTCATTTATCATTAAAGGGTTAAGGACCTAAATTGGCTAACACTGAAATATAGACACATCCCTCACCACTTAGTCAAAAGCACCTTTCCTCTAGTCTTAATGGGTGACCTTTCATTCTTAGCTCAGCTCAGCATAAATAATTCATTGGATAATTCTTTGTATTGACCTTGAATGTATTTGTAAATGGTAATCATTAGAGATGAGCGAGCACCCCGATGCTCGGGTGCTCGGGTGCTCTGACTGAGCACCGCCGGAGGCTCGAGTGCTCGGCCGAGCACCCGAGCCCCATTCAACTGAATGGGGCGACACGAGCATTACACCAGGCACCCCCTGCTCTGATGAGGGGAGGGTGCCTGGTCAATGCCCCCCTTCATCTCCGCAATGTCCCCCTTCATCTCCGCAATGTCCCCCTTCATCTCCTCTATGCCCCTCTTCCACAATGTCCCCCTTCATCTCCGCTATGCCCCTCTTCCACAATGTCCCCCTTCATCTCCTCTATGGCATAGAGGAGATGAAGGGGGACATTGTGGAAGAGGGGCATAGCGGAGATGAAGGGGGACATTGTGGAAGAGGGGCATAGAGGAGATGAAGGGGGACATTGTGGAAGAGGGGCATAGCGGAGATGAAGGGGGACATTGTGGAAGAGGGGCATAGACTCTATGCCCCTCTTCCACAATGTCCCCCTTCATCTCCGCTATGCCCCTCTTCCACAATGTCCCCCTTCATCTCCACACTGTCCCCCTTCATCTCCGCAATGCCCCCTTCATCTCCTCAATGCCCCCGTACCTCCAGTCCCTGGTGGTCCAGCGGAGCGTCTTCAGATCTGTGCCTCCTCCGGCACAGATCCCCGCCACCCGAACACGGCGGGCGAGCACATGGCGGTACTCGACGAGTACCGCCATGTGCCGAGCAGAGCGATGCTCGAGCCGATCCGAGCATCGGCCGAGCACGCTCGCTCAACACTAGTAATCATATCACCCCTTAGATGTCTCTTCTCTGATTTAAACAATCCCAGTTTGACTAGTCTTCCATTATAACTCAGATCCTCCAATCCCTTTATTAGTTGTGTTGCACACCTCTGCACGTTTTAGAACTGGTGCCCAAAATTATACTCCATATTCTAGATGAGGCCTAACCAAGAATTTATACAGAGGTAGGATAATATTAGCATCCCTTGCATCTACACCTCTTTTTATGCAGGCTAGTACACTATTTGCTCTTGCAGCAGCTGAGTGACTCTGCACACTGCTGTGAAGTCTATTGTCTATCAGTACTCCTAAATATTTCTCTAATGAAGATTCCCCAAGTTGTTTCCCATTTAATGTATATGTAGTATGTTTGTTGCTACAGCCCAAATGCATAACCTTACATTTATCTACATTTATCTGCCACTTTTCTGACCATTCACTCGGTTTATCTAAATCTTTCTGCAGAGAAAAGCATCCAGCTCTGTATGCATTTCCTTACTCCTTGTCATTAGCAATTACTGAGACGCTATCTTCAATTCGCTCTTCCAGATCATTAATTAACAAATTAAAAAGCATTGGTCCCAGGACTGAACCGTGTGGCACCCCACTTATATCTTTAGACCAAGTTGAAAAGGTTCCATTTACAACAACTCTCTGCCATCTATCATTTAGCCAGTTCTCAATCCATGTGCAGATAACACAACCCAAAACAAAGTCTTTTAATGAAGTAACCTGTTGTGAGGCACTGTATCAAAGGTTTTTGCAAAATGCAAGTACACTACTTCCCTTGTTCAAATTGCTACTTACTCTTTCGTAAATGCAAGTAAATTAGTTTGGCATGATCTATTCTTCATAAAACCATGCTGACTCCTACAAATAATTTTGTTTGTCTTCACATAGTTTTGAAAACTGTCAGGTAGTAATTCTTCTGGTATCTTACCCACTATGGAAGTCAAGCTCACAGGTCTATATTTTCCTGGTTTGGATCTTGCCCCTTTTTGAACAATGGAAGTACATCAGTTTTCCTCCAAACACAGAGCATTATGATGGATGAAAGTGAATCAATTAATATTAAGTATAATGGTCTTGCTATTACTGAACTAAGTTCCTTAAGTACCCTTGGGTGTATACCATCAGGTCCAGGTGCTTTATGCACCATAACCTTTTCCAGTCTCTTTTGGACTTTGTCCTCAGTAAGCAAAGTACATGATGGAGGAAATTCTGTGGATTTGTCTATTTGCCCATAGCCTGTCATTGTTGATTCCTTTGTTTCTACTAAAGCAAAGCCTGTATTTAGGGTGTCAGCAATAGCCTTATCCTCACTAATCAATTCACCTGTCTCAGCCTTAGAAGGACCAATATCACCCTTTTTTGTTAATAATATACTTGTAGAATTGTTTATGATTTTTCTTGCTCTCATTTGCAATATTTCTCTCATTTTCAATTTTAGTTAGCTTAATTGCTTGTTTGCAGATTTCATTACATTCTTTGTGTTTTTTAAATGATGCATCTGAACCGTTTGTTTTTTAAAAGCCTGGTTCTTATTTCTCATTTCCCTACAAGTCTCATTGGTTTCACTTTACTCCTCTTGTGCTTATTCCCCAATGGTATGTATTGATGCATAGATTTGTCTAAGATCAATATAAACAAATCCCAGGATTCTATTATCTTTGAAGATTTCATCCCACTGAATATCCTTTATTACTGCTCTTAGCTTAGTAAAATTAGCCTTTTTAAGTTTGAATGTTTTGGTTAAACTCTTGCTATTAGGTTTCTCATAACAAATTTTAAAGGCAGTCATATTGTGGTCACTGCTGATGGGAACAGCGACTGAAGGGAACAGCATTTCCCAAGCACCTTACCTACAGCTGCTTTGAGAACTAGTAAGTGATTACATTTTTTTGGAAGAGTTGCTAAATACAACAAAAACTATAATTGCAGGTGGCATTTTACAACATGCATCACTTTCTTAACCCCTTGGATGCTATTTACATCTGCCCCCCCCACACACACATGCATAAACACACACACACATATTTCACTTTATTCTGTGTGATGATTCTATTAGACTCAAGAGGGCAGCAGATCCTAGTGGACAGGGGTCACTGTTATTAAAATGTGTATATGAACACAGTTGTTGCTTATTTCACTGTGGTACTAATAGAAAATAATGTTTATGTTAAAGGGTTGGGTGATTGATTTTTGACCCCATGGGCTATAAGACCAAAGACTAGAAGAGTAATGCTGGGCCAAATCAATTGCATCACTGAGGACAAAAAAAACATACCGTTGAGTTAAAGAAATCCAGTCATAAAAAAATCCAGTTCTTATTTTATGCCTTATATGTAATAAGTAAAATAATTTACATAATCTTATTTCAAGCATGCAATTATGAAGAAATGCTTTGGAAATCATCCATTTTGTGTACTTTTTCTCTGCACATGCATACAAACTGCGTCATGGAATGTACTGCTCATCTAGGAGTGCAAACTGCAGGCAGAACTTCTGCTTCAGCTTCCAAATACTTATATTACCATAATTACTATAATACATCATCTCCTCACCTATACACTTTGTCGACACTGAAAAGAAAGTAATGATGTAGAAATGTAATTAATATGCAGTATAACTGTAGGAAATGTTTTCTTAAATCTTTATTATTTAAAAAAAAAACAGCAAACAAGAAAGAGCTATGCTAAGGTCCTAGCAAAATCACAACTATTTGTCTGTTGATTTCCACTGTTTGTTGGTCGTTTGGGTGCCAGAGGGGTGAGCAATGCACATCCCTATGGCATTCAATGCTGTCCATGGTGCTGAAAGCCTTCTCTGCATTCCCCTACTGGCTGGGTAGGGAAGCACAGAGAATGTTGTTCAGAATTGTCGTAGCTCTTCCTGCTGTTTCTCCATAGGAGAGTAAAGGGGAGCTCCCAGCTACGACAGCCTTAGTTAGGTGAAGTGGAGACAGTGAACTCCAACAGCAGAGGCTGTTATCGGAGTTTACTGAATGAGTCGAAATGTCACATTATAATATGAATACACCCCCTTGCATACAAATGTATCTGATTATGCTTAATTTCCATATGGAAATGAGCAATTGTCAAATCGAAGAATACGAATTCATAGACATGGTGAAGACATGTCGGATGAACGTTGATGTGGGTATATTTTTGTCGGAGTTCAGGTGAAGTGAGGTGCCTACGACACTGCTCCGACAGAACATTGACATTCATAGCCCTCTTCGACCTTTAGTGCATCTAGGCCCTAGTGTCATTATGTCATTGCTTAGTGTGTACAATCTTATACATACACACATGCTCTTGAATCTACACACCAACATATACATGCATGCTATAATATGTACATACATATACACGCAGATGCCCACATGCTTTTGAATGCACACACTATCACATATATTCATGCTATAACATGCAGATACACACACACTCATATATAGACACAAAAACTTTTTTATTAATAATTTTTATTAATTTTATTTAAGAAATACAGAAATAAGAAAAAAATGGTTAATAAATAATTTTATAGTCCTAATTATACATACAAATTAGCAAATTATAATATTACTAGTTGAAGAGCCCGTTACACGGGCCACAGTGCCACTGCCAGCCGGTCGTGGGGCAGTCATGCGCAGCAGTCTCTACTGCGCATGACTGTGTTGTTACACACGTTTTAGTGAATTATTATATAGGATGTAGCTAGAACATGTACCTTACATTTTAATTAAAAAGAGAACTTTACTTAAAGGGGAACTACCACCCCACAATAACTTAACCTGAAATCAGTCTTCGTCACTGTGACGAGATGTCCGTGCTTCCTGCTTCTGTGACCATCGGAAAAACGCAAAAATCTTTGGAACGGGTAATATTTCTGGCGACTAGCGCTACTAAGCAGCTAGTTGCCAGATGAAGACTGATTTCAGGTTAAGTTATTGCGGGGTGGTAGTTCCCCTTTAAACTTTATTAAATAAAAAGGATGAATTAAAATACCAATATTATATCCATGGGTTCCAGATTTCATTGAGAGTTTTCATATTATCATGTGAAATAGTTATAACATTTTCTAAAAAGAAACTCTGTTCATTATATGTAAGATATATTCCTACAACAGAATATTGCTTAACCCCTTAAGGACCGGAGGTTATGGGACATTTCCGTCCCATAACGACCGCATAGGGGCACTTTGACGAGCCGGTACACGTGACCTGTCACGTGTATCGGCGCGTCACTATGGGACTTGAAACAGATCGCTCCGATCTTGGAGCGGTCTATTTCATGCCCTATTTTTACTTACAGTGCTCCCGGTAGAGCGATGTAAGTAAAAAGTACGTGACGTACCAGGACCTTCAAGGGTCGTTCGAGCAAATTTACCCTTGACGGTCCTGGTACGTCAAGGGTCCCTAAGGGGTTAACCAATTACCAGATATAGTTTTCAGTCATAATGAATATCATCAACTTTCCACGTGTTTAGAGTTTCATGAATATTATTCCCAAATTCTCCATACATATAAGCAATAACATTTTCATGTATAACTTTATCTTTATTATACTTCAAAATTTACACAATGAACTCCATTGATTTTTTTGACTCATATTTTGTGTTTATACTGTTAGTTTATTAAACATACATGCTTACTGGTGTATTGGATGGTATTACACATAAATGGTTATCGTTGTATAGGTCAGCATGTACTTTATTTCCCATAATGATGTGTATTATGATTGAATTCATGTTGCCCTAGACTAGATAACAATAATAGTGGGTGTTTAATGTGAGTATTTAATGTTTCTGAGACCAGTTTAATAATATTAATCATTTCCTTATCACTACTTGTGTTTTTTCATTTACTTGATCAAGTGTGTTGTCTTGTACGAGGCCAGGAGCTTCCCAGGCCGATATATATATATATATATATATATATATATATATATTTTAGTTAGTGAGTTGTTATGTTAGCAAGCAAATAGAATGAGCACTCTACAGGACTTATGAAATGTGAGGAAGCACTTTTTAGATTGACGAAACTTTAACAATAAATTATTACATTATATAATTTTTCATAAGTCCTTTTGAGTGCTCATTCTTTTGGTCTGTAAACATAACAGCTCACTATATTTTGTACATTTCATGTATGCAGCACCAAAGCATATTTGTGATAATTTTTATCTTTATATGGGAGTGCCCATCTTCACTAAAATTATTTATATACACTACTGTTCAAAATGTTGGGGTCAGAAATTCCCTTGTTTTCCATGAAAACATACATCAAATTGCAAAATGAATAGGAAGTACAGTCAAGATGTTGAATCCATTTGCAGCAAATGTAGTTATTCCATTAACCCCTTAAGGACCGGCTGATCGTGCATGCAGCCATCACTTAACCCCTTAGTGACCGGCTATGCACACATGCGGCCGGCACTTAACACCCGGGGTGCTTTTTTTTTTTTTTCAAAAGATTCAGGAGTCCCAGAACGGCATGCAGCCACGCAGGGACCCGGAATCCAAGGACGTACATCCTCTGTCCTTAAGGGACATCTGCTCAGGACGTACATGTATGTCCTCGGGCATTAAGGGGTTAAAAATCAGCTGTTTTAAGGTACAATAAAAAAAACAAAAACTATATATATATATATATATATATATATATATATATATATAGTTCATTACAATCTATGCCCATTTGTTATACCACAAAGCCTCTAACCCACTTGGGTAAGTATATAGCTTGCTTCTAGATTTTTTCTGATGTCACATTTTCAAGATAATGACAGTGGTGGGATAAAAGCCATATTTTCTTAGGCTATTTATTTTTAGGCTCTAAAAAATGTAATGCATTTGATAAGCTGTTATTTCTCATGCTCTATATCAATCCATAGTACACTATTTTTTTAATCTTTTAATAATTTGGGTGTTGAGATAAAAGACTAATTACTTTGGAATATTTTGGAAGGGAGCCCAAAATGTATAAATAAATATAACATTATTGCCAACATTCTAATTTTGATTTAATTAATTGTACCTATCCAAGATACACACCTACACACACTCACCAATGACTGGTGAGGGATGATAGGAGTTTTAATCTAGCAAAAAACAGAGAGTCTCATGTTGCTGATCACTGGGTTACAGGCAACTGTAGAAGATTTACTTTGTTGGTTTTGAGAGTATGTAGCACCTACATAGTAAATACAATTGACTCATCTGTAGTGATCCATTAAGTTGAACCACTTGGGTGCCCAATGTGTTCCATATCCCTCTGACATTCAAAAGGTTAAATTAAAAAACACATTTAACTAAATGACAAAAATAATGATCAAGGGGATATAGTAACTGCAATTGCAGATTTGCAACAAATAATAATTTACAATTAACCCATTAACTCCATTTCTCTTTTGTACATCAACCTCTGGCACTCAAAGGGTTAATGTTTTAGTGCTAATTTTGAACATGAATCCAGTTCATTATAATGATTGCAGGTATACAGATATGATTATAAATACTTAAAGATTTTATTATATAGTGTAGATTTTTTTTTATCTGCTTAAAGATAACCTGCAGTTTTATACATATTTGTATTAAGTTTACAGATACTCAGTGTCATTATATAATTGTTCATTTCTCACACACCAACTCGCATAAACACATGACCTTGAATGCATACACTCATACTCCTACATGCTTGCTATCACATGCACACACACACAATGTCACATGGACAAACCAACACACATAAGCATGCATATATACACACAATGCATTTCTGGTCCTTAAAGGGTTAATAATACAAGTCATTTATACAGAGAGATAATTTAGTAAACTGAACATTTTAACACTTACAACATAATTTAAAAATATTTCAGTCTTCTCCTTAAAGCTGACTTAACGTCTCTGTTATTAAAGCTGTAAATGAATGGATTTAGAATGGGGACAGCAGCTGTGTTAAAGAGAGAAAACAATTTATTGGACTCCAAACTGTCCACTGTAACTGGTCTCTGGTACTGACAGATGAAGGTGGTGTAGAGAAGGATGACGACTGTGAGGTGCGAGGAACACGTGTAGAAAGCTTTACGTTTCCCGCTGCTGGTGCGGATCTTCAGTATTGAGATAATAATTAAAACATAACAGATGAAGATGAGAAGAAATGGGATGAAGGTTAGAAGGAATGCTACTTCAATGATAAACAAGGACTCTAAAAGAGAAGTGTCATTGCACGAAAGCTTCATAACAGGCACAAGGTCACAAAAGAAGTGGTTTATTATATTGGACCTATAACAGGTGTAGCCTGACAGTAATACCACAAATGGTATAATTTCTAACAAGCCCAATACCCAGCTGCCAGTGGCCAACACAAGGCAGAGTCTACGGTTCATGATGAGGTGGTAATGCAGAGGCTTACATATGGCCACGTAACGATCATAACTCATGGCTGTTAGAAACAGCAGTTCATCACAAGTAAAACCTCCAAAAACATACATCTGTAGAAAGCAGTTTATGTAGGAAATTGTGTTGTTTCCCGTTACATACATAACAAGGGTATTGTGTAGAGTGATAGTGGAAGAAGACATGTCCAGGATGGACAAGTTACCCAAGAAGAAGTACATTGGGGTTTGTAGCTGATGATCCAGACAGATGAGTAGAAGAATTGTCATGTTACCAACAAGAGTAATGAGATAAATGAGCAGAACCAACAGGAAAATTGGAGTCTGAAGCTCAGGCAGGTCTGAAATCCCCTTAAGAATGAAATACGTTGGCAAGGTCTGATTTGACGTCTCCATTTATTTAAATGTATCTACCAAAGCCTCTAAAAAAGAAACGCAAATTATTATGCTATATCATCACTGCTCCTTTATACTCCTTATCAACATTGCTCCCACACACTGCTTATCGTTACTGCTGTCATATACTGTTTATCTTTACTGCTCCCAGACATTTCTTATCCACACTGCTCCCATGCACTGCTTATCTACACTGGTCCTATACACACCTTCCCATCACTTCTTGCATACATTGCTTATCTTCACTGCTCTCATACACTGCTCATTTATACTGTTCCCATACACTACTTATCCACATGCTCTTATACACTCCTTATCATCACTGCTCTCATACATTCCATATAATCACTGCTCTCATACACTCCTTACCATCACTGCTCCCATACACTCCTTATCACTGCTCTCATACGCTCCTTATCATCACTGCTCCCATACACTCCTTATCATCACTGCTCTCATACACTCCATATAATCACTGCTCTCATACACTCCTTACCATCACTGCTCCCATACACTCCTTATCACTGCTCTCATACGCTCCTTATCATCACTGCTCCCATACACTCCTTATCATCACTGCTCTCATACACTCCATATAATCACTGCTCCCATACACTCCTTACCATCACTGCTCCCATACACTCCTTATCACTGCTCTCATACACTCCTTACCATCACTGCTCCCATGCACTCCTTATCATCACTGCTCTCATACATTCCATATAATCACTGCTCTCATACACTCCTTACCATCACTACTCTCATACACTCCTTATCCTCACTGCTTCCATACACTCCTTATCATCACTACTTCCATACACTGCTTATACACACTGCTCTCATACAGTCCTCATCATCACTGCTCCCATACACTCCTTACCATCACTGCTCGCATACAGTCCTCATCATCACTGCTCCCATACACTGCTTATAATCACTGCTTTAATACACTCCTTATCATTAATGCTCTCATACATGCCTTATCCACACTCTTCCATACTCTGCTTCCATACACTGCTTATCAGCACTGCTCCCATACATTCCTTATCAGCACTACTTCCATACACTGCTTATCAGTACTACTTCCATACATTCCTTATCAGCACTACTTCCATACACTGCTCATCATCACTACTTCCATACACTGCTTATCATCACTACTTCCATACACTCCTTATCAGCACTACTCCCATACACTCATCATCACTACTTCCATACACTCCTTATCAGCACTACTTCCATACACTCCTTATCAGCACTACTTCCATACACTCCTTATCAACACTACTTCCAAACACTCCTTATCATCACTACTTCCATACACTCCTTATCAACACTGCTCCCATACACTCCTTATCATCACTGCTCCCATACACTCCTTATCATCACTACTTCCATACACTCCTTATCATCACTACTTCCATACACTCCTTATCATCACTACTTCCATACACTCCTTATCATCACTACTTCCATACACTCCTTACCATCACTGCTCCCATACAGTCCTCATCATCACTGCTCCCATACACTGCTTATCATCACTACTTCCATACACTCCTTATCAGCACTTCTTCCATACACTCCTTATCATCACTGCTTCCATACACTCCTTATCAGCACTACTTCCATACACTCCTTATCAGCACTACTTCCATACACTCCTTATCAGCACTACTCCCATACACTGCTTATCATCACTACTTCCATACACTCCTTATCAGCACTACTCCCATACACTGCTTATCATCACTATTCCCATACACTGCTTATCAGCACTTCTTCCATACACTCCTTATCATCACTGCTTCCATACACTCCTTATCAGCACTACTTCCATACACTCCTTATCAGCACTACTTCCATACACTCCTTATCAGCACTACTTCCATACACTCCTTATCAGCACTACTCCCATACACTGCTTATCATCACTACTTCCATACACTCCTTATCAGCACTACTCCCATACACTGCTTATCATCACTATTCCCATACACTGCTTATCATCACTGCTTCCATACACTGCTTATCAGAACTACTTCCATACACTCCTTATCAGAACTACTTCCATACACTCCTTATCAGCACTGCTTCCATACACTCCTCATCAGCATTACTTCCATACACTCCTTATCAGCACTACGTCCGTACGCTCCTTATCATCACTACTTCCATACACTGCTTATCATCACTGCTTCCATACACTCCTTATCATCACTACTTCCATACACTCCTTATCAGCACTACTCCCATACACTGCTTATCATCACTACTTCCATATACTCCTTATCAGAACTACTTCCATACACTCCTTATCATCACTACTTCCATACACTGCTTATCAGCACTGCTTCCATACACTCCTTATCAGCACTACTTCCATACACTCCTTATCAGCACTACTCCCATACACTGCTTATCATCACTACTTCCATACACTCCTTATCAGCACTACTCCCATACACTGCTTATCATCACTATTCCCATACACTGCTTATCATCACTGCTTCCATACACTCCTTATCAGCACTACTTCCATACACTCCTTATCAGCACTACTCCCATACACTCCTTATCAGCACTACTTCCATACACTGCTTATCAGAACTACTTCCATACACTCCTTATCAGAACTACTTCCATACACTGCTTATCAGCACTACTTCCATACATTCCTTATCAGCACTACTTCCATACACTCCTTATCAGAACTACTTCCATACACTGCTTATCAGCACTACTTCCATACACTGCTTAGCAGCACTACTTCCATACACTGCTTATCAGCACTACTTCCGTACACTCCTTATCAGCACTACTTCCGTACACTCCTTATCAGCACTACTTCCGTACACTCCTTATCATCACTACGTCCGTACGCTCCTTATCATCACTACTTCCATACACTGCTTATCATCACTGCTTCCATACACTCCTTATCATCACTACTTCCATACACTCCTTATCAGCACTACTCCCATACACTGCTTATCATCACTACTTCCATACACTCCTTATCAGAACTACTTCCATACGCTCCTTATCATCACTACTTCCATACACTGCTTATCAGCACTACTTCCATACACTCCTTATCAGCACTACTTCCATACACTCCTTATCAGCACTACTCCCATACACTCCTTATCAGCACTACTTCCATACACTCCTTATCAGCACTACTTCCGTACGCTCCTTATCATCACTACGTCCGTACGCTCCTTATCATCACTACTTCCATACACTGCTTATCATCACTGCTTCCATACACTCCTTATCATCACTACTTCCATACACTCCTTATCAGCACTACTCCCATACACTGCTTATCATCACTACTTCCATACACTCCTTATCAGAACTACTTCCATACACTCCTTATCATCACTACTTCCATACACTGCTTATCAGCACTACTTCCATACACTCCTTATCAGCACTACTTCCATACACTCCTTATCAGCACTACTCCCATACACTCCTTATCAGAACTACTTCCATACACTCCTTATCAGCACTACTTCCATACACTCCTTATCATCACTACTTCCATACACTCCTCATCAGCACTACTTCCATACACTGCTAATCATTACTGTTCTTATACACTCCTTATCATCACTACTTCCATACACTGCTTATCATTACTGTTCTTATACACTCCTTATTATTACTGTTCTCATTCACTCCTTATCCACACTACTTCCACAACAGGCAGAAATGCAGATTTTTTTTTTTTTTAGGGGATCTAAAGTTATTCTTCATCAAGCAAGCGAGCAAATACAAATGATTTAAATGGATGTTGTAACCCTTGAAGTCCTAGGGAGGACTCCAATATATTGAGAAGCACCGAAGTGGTTAAACGTTATTATGAAATGTTATCTGGGTCATCCAACACAAAAATATTCTCCCACAAGCGTATCTAGTACCTTTGAGACCCTAGGGCCAACCCCTTGGACGCTGGACTCTATAACAACTGCACCCCCCATATTTACTCCACTAACTGCAATAGAAATATACAAATTGCAATTGATTTAAACTGGGCTATTAACCCTTTAAATGCTGGAAAGTTCTCCAGTACATTGCTTCATGATGACGAGTTGGAGATCTCAATAGCATTCAGGGGTGTAAAATCATCTCTTAAATAGACAGGAGTTTATGGAATATTTCCTTGTACCCTGTGTTGCAGTTGGTTTGTTCAAATTCTCCATTTCTCTTTTGTACATCATCCTCAGTGTTTGTAATTACAGTGATGAGAAATGCACAGTCAGCACAACTCATGAAATCTTAAATATAGAGGAGAGCTATCATTAGTGGCTATTTCACTTAATTTATTTAACGCAATGACTTTCCTATGTAGAATTCCTTTGTACAATTATCAGGTTGTCTGTATAATTACTATGTGTAACAGAATAACTTTCCTAGGTAGGAGTCCATCATACAGCAGTCAGGTGTATCAATATAATTACTGTGTGTAACAGAAACACTTACCTAGGTAGGAGTCCATCATACAGCAGTCAGGTGTATCTATATAATTACTGTGTGTAACAGAAGTACTTACCTAGGTAGGAGTCCATCATTCAGCAGTCAGGTGTATCTATATAATTACCGTGTGTAACAGAAGAACTTTCCTAGGTAGGAGTCCATCATACAGCAGTCAGGTGTATCTATATAATTACCGTGTGTAACAGAAGCACTTACCTAGTTAGGAGTCCATCATACAGCAGTCAGGTGTATCTATATAATTACCGTGTGTAACAGAAGCACTTACCTAGGTAGGAGTCCATCATACAGCAGTCAGGTGTATCTATATAATTACCGTGTGTAACTGAAGCACTTATCTAGGAAGGAGTCCATCATACAGCAGTCAGGTATATCTATATAATTACGGTGTGTAACAGAAGCACCTACCTAGGTAGGAGTCCATCATACAGCAGGCAGGTGTATCTATATAATTACCGTGTGTAACAGAAGCACTTACCTAGGTAGGAGTCCATCATACAGCAGTCAGGTATATCTATATAATTACTGTGTGTAACAGAAGCATTTACCTGGGTAGGAGTCCATCATACAGCAGTCATTTGTATCTATATAATTACTGTGTGTAACAAAAGCACTTACCTAGGTAGGAGTTCATCATACAGCAGTCAGGTGTATCTATATAATTACTGTGTGTAACAGAAGTACTTAGCTAGGTAGGAGTCCATCATACAGCAGGCAGGTGTATCTAAATAATTACTGTGTGTAACAGAAGGACTTACCTAGGTAGGAGTCCCTCATACCGCAATCAGGTGTATCTATATAATTACTGCGTGTAACAGAAGCACTTACCTAGGTATGAGTCCATCATACAGCAGTCAGGTGTATCTATATAATTACTGTGTGTAACAGAAGCACTTACCTAGGTAGGAGTCCATCATACAACAGTCATGTATATCTATATAATAACTGTATGTAATGGAAGCACTTACCTAGGTAGAAGTCCATCATACAGCAGTCAGGTATATCTATATAATTACTGTGTGTAACAGAAGGACTTACCTAGGTAGGAGCTCATCATACAGCAGTCAGGTGTATCTAGATAATTACTGTGTGTAACAGAAGTACTTACCTAGGTAGGAGTCCATCATACAGCAGTCAGGTATATCTATATAATTACTGTGTGTAATATAAGGACTTACCTAGGTAAGAGTCAATTCTACAGTAGTCAGGTATACCTAGGTAAGTCCATCTGTTATGCACAGTAATTATATAGATACACCTGACTGCTGTATAATATACTCCTACCTAGAAAGTGCTTCTGTTACATACAGTAATTATATAGCTTTACCTGACTGCTGTATGAAAGGCACATACACAGGAAAGTGTTTCTGTTATAAATTATATAGATTTACCTAACCTGTATGATGGAATCCTATGTAGGTGAGTACTTCTGTTATACAGAATTGTTCTACCTCTTCTCTGTACATCAACATTTATTACTCTAGAGAAATATAAGTAGTTCCCATTGCATTTACATGTAAATTATTTGTGTAAGACATTACTTAGTTTTGACTCACCTGAATGAAAAGTATTTGTTTAAGAAATTAGTTCATTTTGACTCACCTGAATGAAAAGTATTGGTGTAAGAAATTAGTTCAATTTGACTCACCTGAATGAAAAGTAGTTGTGTAATAAATTAGTTCAATCTGGCTCATCTGATGCCGATCATCATGTGTCTCTTCTCTGTGCAGAGTATTTATAATCATCTGCTCATCCTGATAATGCGTCCCTAGGTAATTTTATATTCCAGAGCGCCAACCCCTTATCCTGTCTGATATTTTTTTATAATTAATGAGTTAAAGTATCTTAGTAACGTGAAATAATTAGTGGATATAAATAGTGTTGAGCGAGCATGCTCGGCCGATGCTCGGATCGGCTCGAGCATCGCTCTGCTCGGCACATGGCGGTACTCGTACGAGTACCGCATGTGCTCGCCCGCCATGTTCGGGTCTCCTCCCCGCACGTTTTGCGGCTGCTGCGCAGCCAATAAACGTGCAGGGAGGCTCTGACATCGGTGTAATGCCAGCAGCCATGTTGGCTGCTGGCATTACACTGATTGGCTGGCCAGAACCCGTGGTCAGGTGCTGTATAGCACCTGACCAGCGAGTTCGGCTCAGTCTGAGCCAGGGAGAGCTGAGGATAGGAAGGGAAAGGCAGTGTAGGGAGGAAAAAAACAAAAATTGTGAAAAAAAAAAGAACCAAAAGTCCTTTTTAGGACTACTGTGTGTGGGGGCAGCAGGTTATTTGGTGTGGGGGGAAAAAAACAAAAAAAAAAAAAAAATATATATATATTCTGTTTAGTGTGCAAAGTTGCAGATTAGAGCACATTCTGTTTAGTGTGCACAGTTGCAGATTAGAGCACATTCTGTTTAGTGTGCAAAGTTGCAGATTAGAGCACATTCTGTTTAGTGTGCAAAGTTGCAGATTAGAGCACATTCTGTTTAGTGTGCAAAGTTGCAGATTAGAGCACATTCTGTTAAGTCTTCAAACTAAAATATCAAAGTCACGTATTCCATTCAGTGTGCGTCGCCGCAGTTTAGCAGCACATTCTGAGTACTGTGCAGAGTTGCAGAATAGGAAGAAATACTGTTAAGTCTTCAAACTCAAATATCAAAGTCACATATTCCATTCAGTGTGCTTCGCCGCAGTTTAGCAGCACATTCTGTGTACTGTGCAGAGTTGCAGAATAGGAAGAAATACTGTTAAGTCTTCAAACTAAAATATCAAAGTCACATATTCCATTCAGTGTGCTTCGCCGCAGTGTAGCAGCACATTCTGTGTACTGTGCAGAGTTGCAGAATAGGAAGAAATACTGTTAAGTCTTCAAACTCAAATATCAAAGTCACATATTCCATTCAGTGTGTTTCAACGCCGTTTAACAGCCTATTCTGTGTACTCTGCAGAGTTGCAGAATAGTAAGAAATACTGTTAATTTTTCAAACTCAAATATCAAAGTCACATATTCCATTCAGTGTCTTTCACCGCCGTTTAACAGCCTATTCTGTGTACTCTGCAGAGTTGCAGAATTATAAGAAATACTGTTAAGTTTTCAAACTCAAATATTAAAGTCACATATTCCATTCAGTGTCTTTCACCTCCGTTTAACAGCCTATTCTGTGTACTCTGTACAGTTCCAGAATTATAAGAAATACTGTTAAGTTTTCAAACTCAAATATTAAAGTCACATATTCCATTCAGTGTGTTTCAACGCCGTTTAACAGCCTATTCTGTGTACTCTGCAGAGTTGCAGAATAGTAAGAAATACTGTTAAGTTTTCAAACTCAAATATTAAAGTCACATATTCCATTCAGTGTCTTTCACCGCCGTTTAACAGCCTATTCTGTGTACTCTGTACAGTTCCAGAATTATAAGAAATACTGTTAATTTTTCAAACTCAAATATTAAAGTCACTTATTCCATTCAGTGTGTGTCACCGCAGTTTAGCAGCCTATTCTGTGTACTCTGCAGAGTTGCAGAATAGTAAGAAATACTGTTAATTTTTCAAACTCAAATATTAAAGTCACTTATTCCATTCAGTGTGTGTCACCGCAGTTTAGCAGCCTATTCTGTGTACTCTGCAGAGTTGCAGAATAGTAAGAAATACTGTTAATTTTTCAAACTCAAATATTAAAGTCACTTATTCCATTCAGTGTGTGTCACCGCAGTTTAGCAGCCTATTCTGTGTACTCTGCAGAGTTGCAGAATAGTAAGAAATACTGTTAAGTTTTCAAACTCATATATATTAAAGTCATATATATCGTGTAAGATGAAGAAGGCGGGTAAAAAGGGACGGGGAAGTGGACGTGATCCTGAAAGTTCAGGGCGCGGGTCAGGACGCGGAGAAACTGTGCCTGGTGCCAGAGCACAAGAAAGAAAGACATCCACCATACCTAGCTTCATGTCTGATTTCACAGGGCGTCGCAGGACATCACTCTCGAGGTCCGACCAGTGCGAACAGGTGGTCGGTTGGATGACAGCTGATACTGCTTCCAGTCGGTTAAGCACCACCCTGTCTTCCACCAAGTCCACTCTCAGTAGCCAAGAGTCTGGTCAACATAATCCTCACTCTGATCATCCTTCCTCCCACCATACACGGTCTGGTCAAAGAAGTGATCCCACACTGGGATATAGTGATGAGCTCGTCTCATCACCAATCCTTCATTTGACCCTCTCTCCAAGCACGCTTGCAGAGGAACATGACATCTTGTGCCCTGATTCACAACCTCTAGAGGCTACCCAATCACAAGAAGATGACAGATGTGAACGGCATTTAAGGTCAAAGGAAGTAGTGGATGATGATGATGATGATGAGACACAGTTGCCATTAAATCAACCACTATTTCCTTCTCAAGACCTTGTTGAGGAGAATGTTATACAGTTGTCAATGACCGAGTATGTGGTGGGATCAAGACTTGAGGAGGATGATCAGAGTGAGGAAGTGGAGGAGGACTTGGTGGACGATGAGGTGACTGACCCCACCTGGGAAGGTGTAGAGCCGAGCGATGACAGCAGTCCTGAGGGTGAGCCATCTGCAGCACCGCAACAGGCTGGAAGAGGCAGTGGTGTGGCTACAGAAAGAAGGCGGACCGCACCAAACCGGCCCGCAAATGTTCCACGGAGCACCCCCTTGCGTAAATCTACCTTGCCAAGGGGTAGGTGTTCCGCGGTATGGCGTTTTTTTAAGGAAAGTGCGGACGACAAAAGATTTGTAGTTTGCAACCTGTGCCACACCAGAATGAGCCGAGGCATGAACACTAGAAACCTCACCACCACCAGCATGATCCGACACATGGCATCCAAGCACCGTAGTAAGTGGGAGGAACGCCTGGATCGCCCATCTGTGTCTGCAGGCCACACCACTGCCTCCTCTTCCCCTGTTTTCGGTGCCGGCCAATCGCCTGTCGAAGGCGCAGGCCCGCATACCTCCCGCCCTGCACCTGTAGCATCTGAAGCACCATTAGCGACCACATCCACTTCCCTGTCCCAGCACAGCGTCCAAATGTCGTTACCCCAGGCATTTGAGCGCAAGAGAAAATACCCAGCCACCCACCCACAGGCCATAGCACTAACCTCACACCTTTCAAAATTACTGGCCATCGAAATGCTGCCATTTAGGCTTGTGGACACTGAGTCCTTCCGCAGCCTGATGGCAGCAGCTGTCCCTCGGTACGCGGTCCCCAGCCGCCACTACTTTTCCCGGTGTGCCATCCCCGCATTACACCACCATGTGTCCCGTAACATCACCCGTGCCCTGACCAACGCAGTTACTGGGAAGGTCCACTTAACGACTGACACATGGACAAGTGCTTGTGGCCAGGGACGCTACATTTCCCTGACGGCACACTGGGTGAATGTCGTGGAGGCTGGGAGCGACTCGGACCCTGGGATGGCACGGGTGCTACCCACGCCGAGGATTGCGGGCCCTACCTCCATCAGGGTTTCCACCAGCACCTACGTTATTGGCTCCTCCTCCTCCGTTTCCACCTCCGAATTCTCTACACACACCGCCACTCCCCCATCAGCCAGTAGCTGGAAGCAGTGTAGCACTGCAGTGGGGAAGCGTCAACAGGCCGTGCTGAAGCTGATCTGCCTTGGGGACAAACAGCACACGGCCTCAGAGCTGTTGCAGGGGATTAGTCACCAGACCGAGCAGTGGCTCTCGCCACTCAACCTGCAAGCAGGCATGGTTGTGTGTGATAATGGGCGTAACTTGGTGGCGGCTTTGGAGCTCGGCAAGCTCACACACGTACCATGCCTAGCGCATGTATTTAATTTAGTGGTGCAGCGATTTCTAAAAACCTACCCCAATGTGCATGATCTCTTGACCAAGGTGCGCCGCGTGTGTGCACATTTCCGTAAGTCATCTACAGCTTCGGCCGGCCTGTTGAAGCTGCAGCAGCGCTTACAATTGCCAGCTCACCGGCTGCTGTGTGACGTGAGCACGCGCTGGAACTCCACCTTCCACATGTTGGCCCGGCTTTGTGAGCAGCAGAGGGCAGTAGTGGAGTACCAGCTGTTACACGGTCGTCGCCTCTCCGTTCAACTTCCTGTAATCAGAAGTGAGGAGTGGGAATGGATGTCAGACCTCTGCGAGGTTTTACGCAATTTTGAGGAATCGACACAGATGGTGAGCGGCGATAACGCTATTATCAGTGTAACCATCCCACTTCTGTGTCTACTGAAACGCTCGCTGCTCACAATTAAAACCGACGCTTTGCATGTGGAAGAGGTGGAAATGGGGGAGGAAGAGCTTACACAAGGTGATAGCCAGAGCACCCTCACTTCGTCTTCTCAGCGACAATTGGAGGAGGCGGAGGAGGAGGAGGAGGAGGAGGAGGAGGAGGAAGACACGGTTGCCTCCGCTACAGAGGGTAGCCATGGAACTTTAGTTCCATCTCTTCAGCGTGGGTGGGCAGAAGAGGAGGAAGAGGATGAGGATATTGAGAGTCAGCCTCCTGGTGAGGACAGCGAAATCTTGACTGTTGGTACTCTGGCACACATGGCTGACTTTATGTTAGGCTGCCTTTCCCGTGACCCACGCGTTGTACGCATTTTAGACAACACGGATTACTGGGTGTTCACCCTTCTGGACCCCCGCTACAAAGAGAATTTCTCATCTCTCATTCCTCCGGTGGAGAGGACAAGCAAAATGGTGCAATACCAGAAGGTTCTTGTTGAAAAATTGCTCCAAAATTTTCCATCTGACAACGCTGGCGGCAGAGTACGTGCTACCTTGGCCAACCGAGAAGGGGAGAAAAGGGGAGCACACAGCAGTTCCGACAAAGGCAGGGCAACACTCTCCAAGGCGTGGGACACCTTCATGACACCCCGCCAGCACCCTCACCCTGATGCGCAGCCTAGTGTCACAAGGAGGGAAAAGTTTTGGAAGATGGTGAAGGAGTACGTAGCAGACCGTGTCAGCGTCCTCAATGATCCCTCTGTGCCTTACAACTACTGGGTGTCCAAGCTGGACACGTGGTATGAACTGGCACTCTACGCCTTGGAGGTGCTGGCCTGCCCTGCCGCCAGCGTTCTGTCTGAGCGGGTATTTAGTGCTGCTGGTGGCATCATAACAGATAAGCGTATCCGCCTTTCCACCGACAATGCTGATAGGTTGACACTTATAAAAATGAACAAGGCCTGGATTTCCCCTGACTTCTCCACTCCACTGGAGGAAAGCCCCGGGGGAACATAAACTCACTTTATATATGTTATTTACAATGATGGGAATACTCTGTATTCCCATTCACCCCTTCCACCCCAAAAACGGGTATATGGTTGACTCTTAATGTTCTCATCCTCCTCCTCCTCTTCCATATGCCCTGGGATATAATTTTTATATAGGGCCAGCTCACCAGCGTGCCCTGGGATATAATTTTTATATAGGGCCAGCTCACCAGCGGGCCCTGTGATATAATTTTTATATAGGGCCAGCTCACCAGCGGGCCCTGTTTGCCAATTTTTATATAGGTCAGCTCACCAGCGGGCCTTCTCATATAATGTTTTATTGGGTCAGCTCTCTAGCGGGCCCTCTCATATAATGTTTTATAGCGTCAGCTCACTAGCGGGCCTTCGCATATAATGTTTAGGATGGTCAGCTCTGCAGCAGACCCTCACCCATAATGTTTTAGATGGTCAGCTCAGCGCACGTTTCCCTCTTAATCATGGCCTCAGTTCTGAAAATCAAGGAAATTTTTGGGAGAATTTGCCTCTGCGCACGTTTCCCTCTTAATCATGGCCTCAGTTCTGAAAATCAAGGAAATTTTTGGGATAATTTGCCTCTGCGCACGTTTCCCTCTTAATCATGGCCTCACTTCAGAAAATCGATGAAATTTTTGGGAGAATTTGCAGATGATATACAAGTAAATATACAGCAAATACTGTTTGGTAATAATTTTTCGCCTAAAGTCGTTTTTATTTTCCTTTTTGTGTGTTTTACGGTCAGTCTGTAAAAATGGCGTACTACGGGCGAAAGATCGTTCCCAGCAGCGATGTTGGAGTCCAAGGTGCATCCAGACATCCTCCCTATGCTGTCCCTGAACCATTTCTGTAGTGTTTCCATCTTTTTCTGCCCTTTTCCTATGGACCAGGCACCCTCCCCTCATCAGAGCAGGGGGTGCCTGGTGTAATGCTCGAGTCCTCCCATTGACTTCAATGGGGCTCGGGTGCTCGGCCGAGCACTCGAGCCTCAGGGGGTGCTCGGTCAGAGCACCCGAACATCCGAGCATTGGGGTGCTCGCTCATCACTAGATATAAACAAAATGTTTTTTTCTGTAGGTATTTCTGATTCAATCCTTTTCTCCAATAAAAGTACATGTTTAACTACTGTAATTTTTATTATAAGTGTGATAGATTAAACATGTTTTTTCAGTTTTTTTAAGACAAAAGTCAATGTAAGCATTTAGTTGCAAATACATATTTTAAAACATCCGTGAAATAAAGCAAACTAAACTCTACCCTTGGAGTACCAGTTGGGTGAGCAACACATTGATATTGCAGCTCAAACTTGTTTTATTTAAACTACAGTTTGTTATTGTTGTCACCACCACCAGATGGCACTGTTAATGTCTCATACTATGCAGAGCTGTAGTCTGTGACTCAAGCTCTCCTCTAAAGTATATTATACTAAGTTTCCCTTTGTAGCTTTTGCCAGTAGTTTGATACAAAAAAATAGTCTGAGATGTAATGGATTTTCATTGAAAAACCTTATAGCAGTAGGATTACCTTTGTTTTACTTTACACAAACACACACACAAATATATACGTAAACCTACATATATACATACCCTCACACACATACACACAACCCACAGATATATACACCTATATATATATATATATATATATATATATATATATATACTTATATATATATACATATATACACATACATTCATACAAACATTCACACACACTTACAAACACAAATATAAACTTATACATATATACATACACTCACACACACTTACACACAACTCATATGTATCTATATATAGATATACTCAACCTAGGATGCTCCAATAACCAAAAGAGATAGCACTTCAGTGCAATAAATCATAAGAAAAAGACTCTATTTCAATCCATGCCAAAAGTTTTTGGTCCTAAATACACCTTAATGAGGAAGGTAACAATAGTTACAAGTAACAATAGTTTGAGAAAAAGCAATGTGGTAGTGTTGGGGCATCTGGTGAAGATGGTAGGGATGTAGGGATGGGTAAAAATGTTTGCCTCAAACTGAAAATCGGTGCATAATGGCACTTCCATTTTGGCAAATATTTTCCTGCGACAAGTGACGATTTTCCACTTTTTTTCGCCTAGCTCATTCTATTGAAATCAATGGGAACATTGGATTTATACACAACATATAGCAAATATTTTTTAATTCACAAAGGCATAGTATAAAAGGGGCATGAGGGTGCCTGTGTTGGTGGTGTGTGGGGAAAGAATCAGTTGAACAGGAAATGTATTTTTGGGGGGTTGTTTACGGGGATTGGGCTGCAGTTAATAAATAAAAAAACCTATAAGACATGGTATAAAAGGGGTCTGAGAAGGGTGCCTGTGTTGATGGGTGGAGTTTAGGGAATGAATCAGATGAACAGGGAATTTGTTTGGGGGGGGGGGGGGGTTCTTGACTGGTATAGTGGGGCAGTTAATTAAAAAAAAAAATTAAATAAGAAATTTGTATGTAAAGTGATAGAGATAGGAACCTCCCGACATAAGCTGCCACTGGGGTGGACTGATATTTTACAGAGTATTTTGTAGAAAATGATTTGTTGTTAGAGGCCCAAGTCCTGAGAAAACATTGATTTTCAGGACTTAGACTTATTAGAGGCACAAAACCTGAAGAAACACTGATTTGTAGGATTTAAGCTTGTTTTTCACAAGCCCTAAGGAAACATTGATTTGCAGGAATTAGGCTTGTTAGAAACAAACCCCCAAAAATTGTTAATTTTTTTTGTAGGACTATGTTTTTTTTTTCAAAGCACAAGCTCTGAGAAAAAAATATGCCCTACTAGCTAGTGCCAGCAGGTGATATCCTGTTGGCCAGTGGCCACTGGCCATTGTCAAATTCCCTGATGTAGATGTGGAATTTGTGACTGTTGTTCTTGCTGCTGCTGAGTTGTTTAAGCAACAGGGTGATTAGGCAGCTCAGTGGGAATGGGATCAACAACAACAGAAACATGGTTGATGGATGATGAAGGTTCCATTTGCCACTACTTGCTCCAGTGACACATCAGCAGCACAATAAGTAGCCCACAGTATATGTGGCAAAACGAAGAAGTCAGCCAATAATTCTTCTCCACCTACCCCTCCTCCAAAATCATGGGTGTGTTATTAGAATAGAAATGTTTCCCTTGAGAGCAAGAACTGTGTCTCTCTTCAGCAACTGCATTGTGCACAGGGTGTGTGAATGTGTGTGGTAAATAACATCTGGGGGCACAACTATATCCAAACACCATGACCTAAGTACTGCAGCTGACCTATACCCCTTGTCCACAACCGACACATGACACCTTGCTGACAGTTTAATAGTAATGATGAACCCTCCCTACCAGCAGCTTAGCATATTCTGTGGGATGGAATTTCCTCAGATGCTACTTGATGTCCTGCTTGTGATTCTCCTCCACCACACTGGCATGTGTGGTCAGTGCAGCATACAGTGTGCAATGGGTGGAGACAAACTGCCACATCCTAACATCAACAAAGTGGCTATCACGTGGTGGTGCAGGTAACAATGAACGAGGTAGATTAGCAGAAGATGTAGTTACCTTAGAGGATGAAGGTTATGGTGATGGTGAGCTAGTTGTTTCGCTCATCATGGAACTTCCAGTCCCTGTCTCTATTCTTCCTCCTCTTTGATCTCCTCCTCGCATCTTGTTACCTTTCTGGAGAGTCAGGGGGTACATTAATAGCGGTGCTTGATTTCTGTGGTGGGTATTTGTCTTTAACATGTTTGACATAAATGTCATGGTGTGTTTTTTCATGTGTGATATCAGGGTGGTTGTGCCAAGGTGAGTTCCCTCCTTTCCCCTTCTCACTGACTTGTCACAAATTGTGCACTGTGCCGTTGGTGATGTCTGCTCTGTGCCTGCACCAAGAGAAAAATAATCCCACGCCTATGACTTCAGGGGATAGGGAACAGGTAGAGAAGAATGGCCTCTTTCTTCTCCTACACATTCCCCTTCACTGTCTATGCTGGCAGCGGATGTCTTAGAGTACTGCTACTGCTGGCAAGTGGAACCTATCCTAGTCCCTCATCACTTGTTGACCCCATTCCCACTGTGTCCACGGTGGTCTGTGGCACACTAGCTAGCTCCTCAGCATCCTGCTGCCCTTGCAACTCAGTAGCAGAAGGAATTAGAGCAGTTGCAAATTCCACAAATTCCAAAAGCTCATTGCTAGAGGTGGTGATGCCCATCCTCATCCCTTTCTCCCATTCCTTCTCAGTTTATGCTAAAAAAGCCATCAATGTCTCTTCCACCCCAGTTTCTCTACCATCATCATCACCACCCCCACCACTAGTCCCTATGTGCTGTTGCTACTGCTCTATTACAGACACCTTACTGCTGCTTAGAGGAGCTGACGAGCAGTGTGACAGAGGGTCCCCTAATGTCACACTTCTCATTTATTTTTGGCCTGAAGAAGGCAGACTGGAAGCAGTAGCAGCAGGCACAGGCAGCTGATCTGTGCTCCTGCTGGTGGTGGTGGTGGTATTAATTCTGATCCTGCTCTCCTAACACCAGTTCTAGCCTCTTCAGGATCATGTTCCACTTGGACACTGTAGTGAAGGGAAGGGGAGGAGGACTCCCAGAGTAAGAGAAATGGTGTTGGATCCCTTGACCACTTGTCTGGGCACTCTCAAATGTTTTCCCTACCACTCCCCTAACACTAGTCCCACTGGCTGCTTCACCATTACTGTTACTGCTACTGCTACCACCACACACATCAAGTTCAGCCAAAGAGTCCTCCTCCTCACAGTCACCAGTAATATGATGATTACACTCTCCTTCACTCCTAACACTAACAAGCAACTGGACCTTCTTAGTAGTAGTACTAGCACTGATGGCACTGCTTGGGGATGGCAAGTGTGACTTACGGTCCCCTGCTGTCACACTTGACATCATCTTCTACTTCCCCCCACAGATTATTACAAGACACACTAACAGCAGGTTCAGCACTGGTGGCAACAGGTTCAGCACTGGCAGCAGGCACAGTACTGGTGGCTGTAGGGGCAGCATGTCTAACAGCAGGCACAGTACTGGTGGCAACAGGGGCATCACGTCTGACAGCAGACACAATACTGATGGTATTAGGTTCAGCACTGGCTGCAGGCACGTCACTGGTTGCAACAGGGACAGCACATCTGGCAGCAGGGGCAGTACTAGTGGCAGCAGGGGCAGCAATGGTGGCAGCAGGGGCAGAAATGGTGGCAGCAGGGCCAGCACGTCTAGCAGCAGGCACAGGCAGCTGACCTGTCCTGCTCTCACTATTACTACCATTTTCTCCCTCCCTTCCAATTCCCTTTTCTCCCTCCCTTCTCTCCTATCCCTAGGGGTGATTTAGGGGGACTGGACAGCATGGTTCAGTTGTGCTCACATTGTCCTCCTCCTCAGACTCAGTGGACAAATAAAGGTCCTTCCAGTTCCTCCTTTGATTATTTTTAAACCTGCTCATAGTGGTAGCAGTCACTATCAGCCTCTCCTGCCACAACTTTACCTCAAGATCACAGCAGAACAGCACAGCATGTGGTTTTCGCTCTGTAGCTGCTTCTATTGTGTTTTTATAGTGAAAACGCGAAAACCACGTAAATCAATGGGTGGAAACGTTCTAGATATTGAAAAAATGGTGAATAATTTTGACCAATGGGTGAAATATGTGAAAAATTAAATTTTTGGAAGTAAAGTGGATTTTCCCACGAAAAAGTTGACAATAACTTGATTTTTGCAGATTTTCTCAATGGAACACGGCAAGAGATTTCTCCCACCCCAAGTGATAAGGAAGCAAGTAATACTGATAATGATGACCTAATTAATGATGAGGATGATGAAGTTCCTCCACTGTCCATGCCTTCTTGTTCAGATCCAGGTCCAGTAGAGCATGAAAGTGATTAAGAACCAGCCCAACAGTCTATGCAATCTCAAGTCTGCAGATACTTCACTCATGGTTCAAAAACTAAACATACTGCTACCTTCCTTTTTAAAAATCATGTGAGCAGGTGGAAAGCAGGATCCCTTTTAGACCTTTCCTCATTGAGATTATACCTGAAATACAACCACAGGTCTGATTGGAGGAACACCAGTGCCACATCAGAGATACCTTGACTAGCAGCAGTAGAAACACTCCTAACACTGGAAGTGACCAAGGGGCATCTGTTAGCAGTGTTAGAGAATTGTCAGGAAGGGAGACAACATTCTATTGAGTAACAATAATACCAATCTCTCATAACGTTAGTTTTATGCAAGTACAAAGTATGGAGGAGGATGACTCTGAGCTCAACAGCAGGAACAAACTTGCAGTTAACTCCATAATTTCTATAGCACTTGGGGTGGAGGTAGTGGTGGTGATACCCATTCTGTCCAGATTTCTCCTCCAGTCTTCATTTGTCACATTTAAGAATACTGTCATGCTTGACTCACTTTCAATAACGCCACCACCATCACCAGTCTCTCCCACCTCCTGCTGTAGTGGTAGTGTGTCCACTCTCACACTAAACATCTATGAAGCTGCTTCAGGCACAAGCAGCTGTACTGTGGTGAAGCACGCATGTTCATGTGACACTTCTTCACACAGGGCAGCTGTATCAGCCTGAGGCAGCTTCACTTTTCTCATACTGGTCCTGCTGGCGGAAGAGTGGGAATTGGTGTGTGTCTTAGAGTGGGAGTGGGATTGGTGTGGGACCCAGTGGTAGGAATGTTGACACATCCCCCAGCTCTGAATTCCTCAGTATGTAACCCCGTTTCACTGTTGGAGTACTGCTGGCATGGGGTGCAGCACTACTGACTCTGTGGATCTCTCTGGGCTGGAACACTTACTGCTGCTGCTTGATGCAGAAGAAGCCAAAGTATGTAAGAGGCTCTGAGGACAAAACAAAGTAATGTTGCCTGTTCTACAGCTAGTCACTTCTCAAGAGCATCATGTTTTAACTCTTTAATGCCATTACTTAGGGAAGTTTCCATGTACATATTAGATGAATCCCACTTTAAAGTGCAGTCCAGTTACAAAATGATAGGTCTTCTCTGCAGGGGAAAAACAGCTATTCCCAGATATACATTTTGGCCATTCTTGGACATCATCAGAGAGCTGCAGATGGCTTCACTAGGCCCCGAAAGCAAGAATTCCACTTCAGGATTACTTTCACTCCATGTGAGACACATTAAGAGGTTTCAAAAAAGCAAGACAAAGTATGTGAGAGACTCCGAGGACGAATAAAAGTAATGTTGCCAGTTCTATGGCTAGCCACCTCTCAAAACATCATGTTTAGCTCTCTAGCTCCATTACAGAGGAGCACTTTCCAAATATATATTAGACTAATGCCATCCAAAAGGGAATTCTAGTTTCAAAATGACAGACATTTCTTATCTGCAAGGGAAAATCAGCTAGCTCTAGATGTACAACTTGGCCTTGTTTGGGCCTTAACAGTGAAATGCTGGCGTCGTTGTCTGTATTATGCTTCACTCATAGGTAGACACCCTCAGATTTTCCAAAACAACAAGTCAAAGGATGTAAGAGGCTCTCAGGATGAACAAAATCAATGTTGCCTGTTCTGTGGATAGTCACCAATCAAGAGCATCATGTTTTATCCCTCTAGTGCTATTACAGCTCCTGAGTGGTGACTCACCACAGAGCAGGCAACATTGCTTTTTCATCCTCAAAGCTTCTTACATCCTTTGGCTTGTTTGTTGTGGAAGAATCATCAACCACAAAAGTAGCAGAACCCCTGTAATGTCTCCTACACTCTCTCTCTCTTTCTCTTTAAATTCACCTATATGACTCAGTGTCATTGAACAAACACCATTCACCATAATGGGAGGTTAAGGCTCTTTATTCAATGAAACATAGGTGCAAAACTTCAAAGTTCTCATGAGAACACTTCAAGAGGCAGCACAAAAGAGGAAAAAAGACTTTCCCACCAGAAAAGCTAATTTTTTTTGCAGATTTTCCAGATGGACCATCCCTATTTCTGATATGAAAGGTATACTGTTATGTGATGTAAAATACATTCTGTTCACTATAGGAGTGATTAAAATGTGCACATATTTTGTGAGCAATATTTAGTTTCAGGTTGTGAGAGGAACATAATAGCAATAAGACCAAAGGGATAGTAATACTTTGTTTTATCTTTATTTTATTTTGTAGGCATTAAAAAAACACGAAGAACGATATAAGTCTTATCTCTCAAATCTTTGTGGTTTGAGAGTTATTCACAAGCAAAGTTTCCCCTTGCGCTCTTTTTACCTAGTGTAAGCAATTTCTTCTCAGATGTGGAATACAGTCCATAGACCAGACAGATAACAGAGGGGGACAATCTTCTTCCTATGAGAACAATGAAAGCCCTGCCCTCCTTGACAATTTTTTCAGGTTTTTCCCTTATCTTAATTGAAGATTGTCCCTCTCTGCAGTCTACCTGGGCACCTCCCTTCTGATCTGGCTCAACAGTGTTACATCAGTAAAAGGGGAGGGAGGGGGATACTTTGTCATTGAATTACTCTTGAACTACAACTCTGACAGAATTGAAATAACACTCTCCAAAGTCCAAATACTATGATGATTAATTAGAGCTGCTTTTATTATGAAACATTACTATCCCTTTAAAGACTATGGTAAAGCAGATTACACATTGCTTATCATCCCATGAGATTGGTTATAATGTACTCCATAATTTTGTACACTCCTTCCCTAAAGTGAGATGATCTGGTTATTGGATTTCACTCAGTGTCTCCTCTCAAGGGGTGTGAACGAATCACGATAAATGAACAGCAACTGTATTGGCTTCTTTTTCTGTGACTAAGCAAGGGCAAAAAGTGCATTACAAGAAGTTGGGCTTTTTTTCTTCAGCATTTTGAAATACTTTTTTTGTGCTAGTCAGTAGGGGTAGGCAAAAGGTCCCATTATGTTTCCATGGAAAAATCCATGAAGACAACGTGGTTGTCCGCTTTTTCGTTGGGAAAATCCGCTTTAAATACAGCAATTAAAATCTTTGCTTCTTCTGCCCTTTGGCAAAAGTCTTTGCTATTTTTTCAATGGCTAGAAAGTTTTCGTCTCTATGAGCAAGCTAAAGAATAATAAAAAGAGGAGCTGGAAGGACCCTTATGTGTCCAGTGAGTCGGAGGAGGAAGTGACTACTACCAGCATTGAAGAGTCGGCATGCAACCAATGCTAGCCAGTCACTCAAAATCACCATTATGGATATTGGGGAAATTTATCTCACAGGGGGAAGAAGAGGGTAATATTGTGATCAGGACAGGTCAACTGTCTGTGCCTGCTGCCAGTGCTGTCCCTGCTGCCACCAGTGCTCCCCTGCTGCCAGTGCTAGAACTGCTGACAGTGCTATACCTTCTGTCAGTGTGTCTTGGAATTCTCAAGGGGAGGAGGTGATAATACCAAGTGTGACAGCAGGAGACCCAAAGTCACACTTGCCATCCCCAAGCAGTCCCTCCACTAGTACTACTGCTAATAAGGTGCAGCAGTTTGTACAAAGTGTTAGGAGTAAGGGAAGGGGGTGATCATCATACTACTAGTGAGGAGGAAGACTCAGGGTCAGGGACTGAAATTCATGTGGTTGGTGTTAGTAGTAGTAACGGTGATGGTGAAGCAGCTGGTAGGACTATTGTTTGGGGAGTGGTAGGGGAAACAATGTAGAAAGTCATGACTAGTAGTCAAGGGTGCCCACAACATTCCCCTGACCCTGGGAGTCCTATTCCCCCACAGTATTGTCCAGGCTGAACATCTTGCTGAAGAAGGATGAATTGCTGCTAAGCATCAATAATACCACCACCAGGAGCACAGATAAGCTGCCTATACCTTCTGCTAGTGCTGCCAGTCTGCCTTTTTCAGGTGTACAAGAAATGTCAAGTGGTAAAGAGACAATCTGTCCCATTTCTCATCACCTCCTTCAACCAATGAGATGCCTGTAATAGAGCTGCAGCAGCAGCACAGAATGACTGGTGGTGGTGGCGATGATGATGGTATAGAAGCTGGGGTGGAAGAGACATTAATGTCCTTTTTTTAGCCCATACTGAGAAGGAATGGGAGACAGGGATAGGGATGTACATCACCACCACCCCCACCAGCAGTGAGATTATGGAATTTGCAGGGTTTGCAACTGCTCTAATTCCTGCTGCTGCTGAATTGCAAGGGCAGCAGGATGCTGAGGAGCAGGCTAGTGTGCCACAGACCACTGTGGACACAGTGGGAATGGGGTCAACAAGTGATGTGGAACTAGGACAGGTTCCACTTGCCAGCACCAGCAATACTCCTCCTGATCCTAGTTGTAGTACTGAATCTGAGGCAGCAGTAACAGCAGCAGCAACATTATCCACTGCCACGGACATTGAAGGGGAATCTGGAGGACAAGAAGAAAGAAGCCATTCTTCTCCATCTGTTCCCTTCCCCCTGAAGTCATCCTGAGTGTGAGACTATTTTTCGGTTGGGGCAGGCACAGTGCAGTCATCAGCAATGGCACTGTGTAATATTTACTTTGGTTTCACTTTACTCCTCTTGTATTTGAAGATTACATCCCACTGAATATCCTTCAATTCTTCTCTTCATTCTTATTTCAAAGGATACCATATTGTGGCCACTGCTGCCTAAATGTTCCTTTACTTGTATACTTATCACGGTGCCCATGATCCTGGCCAATAGTTCTACCTGTCTGTTCCTTGTGTGCTTGGTGGCAGCATTCCGCTCACTGACTTCCTGGTTTCTATGCACGTCATTCGGTGCTTTCGCTATTTTTATAGGCTAGGCTGATTTGGACGAACATGGCTCCGCCTCTCTGATAGACCTTACATGCTGCATACTGTCTTAGTCTCAGTGCCCTTTCGTGGTGTACCTGAGCGCTCTTAGTCTTCCGTTGTGATCCGTTCCTGGCTGCCAATTCCTAGTTGTGTATGACCCTTGGCTCCATCTGACTACCCGATTAGTGCTTGTACCTCTGGCCTCATCTGACTACCCGCTCCATGCTTGACTCCTGAGTCTGTCTAACTGCCTGATCCGTGTATGACCTTTGGCCTTGCTGACTACCCGCTCCGTGCTATACTGTGGCTTTGTCTGGCTATCCGAATAGTGTATGACCTTGGCTTAGTCTGTCCCTATCTGTGCTTCCTTGAGCCTGACTCGCACTGGGCAGGCTCAGGGGGCTGGTCACTTCTGGGTGTTTTCACTCTGTAGTCCAGCAGTGCTTGGTCTCGCATATCCATAGATTTTGTGGTAGATCTGCCAGAATCCAAGGGTTGCACAGTCATACTGATGATTGTGGATCAATTTTCGAAGATGGCTCACTTTGTCCCTCTTCAGGGACTTCCTTCCTCCAGGGAATTGGCCTAGATATTCACTAGAGAGGTGTTTCAGCTCCACGAAGTGCCAAAGGTGTTGGTTTCTGATCGAGGGAGCCAGTTTGTGTCCCGGTTGTGGAGGTCTTTCCATAATCAGATGGGTATCCAACTCTTGTTCTCTTCTGTCTATCACCCCCATTCGAACGGTGCAACAGAGAGATACAACCAGGGGTTGGAACAGTTTTTGCATTGCTTCATTTCAGACCATCACGATAATTGGGTGACCTTGTTACTATTGGGCTGAGTTTGCCAGGAGCTGTGCCTTGAACTCTTCCTCTCAGAACTCTCCGTTCTTGATAAACTATGGTTTCCAGCCATCTTTGCTTCCTGACCCCTTTCAAGCTCTGGCTGAGCACCTTAGGCAGCTCTGCTCCGCTTGGGTATGGGTTCAGAGTACCCTAAAAAGGTCCATGCAGCAACATCAGAAACATGCAGACAGTAGGAGACTTCCAGCTCCTGTTTTTCAAGTTGGGGAGAGGGCATGGTTATCCTCCCATAATCTGAACTTTCAAGTACCTTGTAGGAAGCTGGCCCCTCATTTTGTAGGTCCATACCGGGGTGCTTTGTAGAATCAACCCTGTCACATACGTTCTGAACCTCCCTGCGGTGATGCGCATTTATAATGTGTTTCATGTATCTTTACTCAAGCCATTGACCTGCAACCTCTACACTTCGGCACCGGTGGTCCCAGGGTCAGTGCAGGTGGAGGACCATGAGGAGTATGAGATACAGAGCATTCTGGATTCTCGCAGAGTCAGAGGTCACCTCCAATATTCGGTACATTGGAAAGTTTATGGTGCAGAGGAACGCTTCTGGGTGCCTAGTGCTTTCCATCCTGGTTCGCTTCTTATACTCTGGACGCATTGTCTGGCTACGTTCAGTGCTGATCCCGGTAGTGGACTGTGCACTGTCGTCACGTCTATACCCGGGGAGGTTGTGGAAGTGCTTATTGCCATCATGTCTGAATTTGTTCTTAAATAAACTATTGATTGTACCTGTACCTGTCTTTATTTGTCTAGTCACTACTGTTTATCACGTCAGAATTGTTTGAGAGCACTAGGGCCTCTTTTCTAGTTGGCTTTTCTACTAGTAGAAACATAAAATTATCATTAATCATCAAATTGTTTCCCTTTTTTGTTCCAGAAGTCCTGTTCTTCCAGTCAATTTCAGGATATTTGAAATCTCTCATTATAATTCCTGACCTAGAAGCCTTTTCAATTTGCAGTAAAATCTGGGCTTCCTCCAACTCCCCAATATTAGGTGGCTTGTAGCAAATCCCCACTAACATATTCGAATTTATGTGGGTCCCCAGTGTGTATTTAAACCCACAGGGCCTCTACATTTTCATTGGACCTTTCATTTATATATTCCCTTATACTAGGTTTAAAGGCATGCTTTACATACAAGCATACCCTTCTCTTTTTATTAACCCTGTCCCTCCTAAAAAGTGAATAACCCTCTAGATTGACAGCCAAGTCATATGTATCATCTAACCAGGTTTCAGACACACCAATTAGATCATACTGCTCACACACTGCAATAATTTCTAGTCCCCCCCATCTTACCAGCCAGACTACAAGCATTAGATAGATAGATAGATAGATAGATAGATAGATAGATAGATAGATAGATAGATAGATAGATAATAGAGAGAATCACTGATCCATTGTTGATAGGGGGAGTGGACAAAGTGAGAACCTCTAGCTGCTCCCATACTACAACTCTTATTGTCCCCCAGGGGATGATGGGAGTTGTAGATTGGCAGCAGCTTGAGGGTCTCACATTTCTGACCTCTGAGATAGTGGCAACATATTGTAGCAGAAACACTACCTTGAGTCTGAGAATATGTAACAGATGTTTAACTATATGACAGTAATAGGGATGAAGGGGTATAGTAGCTGCAAATCAAAAACAAATTATGGTTTATTATTAATGTTTTTAGTGATCATTTTGAACATGAATTGCGTTCATTATAATATGATTATAGATGTATAGAGATGATTAAAATATCAATGTATAAATACTTATACATTTTATTATATAGTGTAGTATTTATTTATTTTTGGCAGTTTAAAGATAGTCTGGAATTTTATATATTTTATTACAAGTGTATAGATACCTAGTGTCATTATGTCATTGCTCAGTGTGAACAATCTTATACATAGACACGCTCTTGAATGTACACACCCACGTATACATACACGCTATAACATATATACATACGTATACGGCACATACACACATGCTCTTGAATGCACACACTGTCTCATATAATTTATGTTATAACATGCAGATACACACACACTCATGCTACATACACATACACTTTTTTATTAATAATTTGTAGTAATTTTATTTAAGTAATACAGAAATAAGAAAAAGTGGTTAACAAAAAGCAAATTACTGTAGTCTTACATAAACAAACAAATTAGCAAATTATAATATGTATCTAGAACACATATTCATGTTATAACATGCACATACACACATATATACACACATACTATACACATATATATATTCAGACACACATACTCATATATACATACATAAACCCTTTTAGTCATCATTTTTGTAATTTTATTTAAGAAATACAAAACTAAGAAAAAGTGGTTAATAAAAAAATATAATTATAGTCTTACGTATACAAATTAGCAAATGATAATAATATGTAGCTAGAACATATATCTTACATTTTAATTCAAAAGTGAACATAACTTGAAATACCAATATTGTATCCATGGGTTCCAGATTTCATGGAGAGTGAAATTGTTATACCATTTTCTAAAGAAGAAACTCTGTTAATTAACAATTACCAGATATCATTTTCAGTTGTACTGAATATTATCAACCTTCCAAGTGATTAGAGTTTCATTAATATTATTCCCAAATTCTCCACACATGTAAGTAAAAAAATGTTCATGTATACGTTTACCTGTATTATCCTTTATAATTTAAACAATGGCGTTAATTGATTATTTGACTAATATGTAGTAGTTCATTTTTATATATCCTGTTAGTTCTTTAAACATACATGCTTATTGTAGTATAGGTCAAAGTGGTAATTTATTTCCCATAATGATGGGTATTACGATCTATTTCATATTATGTTGCCCTAGGCTAGATAACAATAATAGTGGGGTCTGTCTTCTTGTGTTGCACTTTCATATATGAGTATTTGATGTGTTTCTATGACCAGGGGGGAGATTCACTAAGCGGTGATAAACAGGTGATAAAGTGGAGATGACTTCACCAGTTTATCACTTCTCCAATTCCTATGTTATTCTATGGAGCCCATGCGCTAAGATTTCTTCGACTTTGCAGATTTTCTCAATGGAACACGGCAAGAGATTTCTCCCACCCCAAGTGATAAGGAAGCAAGTAATACTGATAATGATGACCTAATTAATGATGAGGATGATGAAGTTCCTCCACTGTCCATGCCTTCTTGTTCAGATCCAGGTCCAGTAGAGCATGAAAGTGATTAAGAACCAGCCCAACAGTCTATGCAATCTCAAGTCTGCAGATACTTCACTCATGGTTCAAAAACTAAACATACTGCTACCTTCCTTTTTAAAAATCATGTGAGCAGGTGGAAAGCAGGATCCCTTTTAGACCTTTCCTCATTGAGATTATACCTGAAATACAACCACAGGTCTGATTGGAGGAACACCAGTGCCACATCAGAGATACCTTGACTAGCAGCAGTAGAAACACTCCTAACACTGGAAGTGACCAAGGGGCATCTGTTAGCAGTGTTAGAGAATTGTCAGGAAGGGAGACAACATTCTATTGAGTAACAATAATACCAATCTCTCATAACGTTAGTTTTATGCAAGTACAAAGTATGGAGGAGGATGACTCTGAGCTCAACAGCAGGAACAAACTTGCAGTTAACTCCATAATTTCTATAGCACTTGGGGTGGAGGTAGTGGTGGTGATACCCATTCTGTCCAGATTTCTCCTCCAGTCTTCATTTGTCACATTTAAGAATACTGTCATGCTTGACTCACTTTCAATAACGCCACCACCATCACCAGTCTCTCCCACCTCCTGCTGTAGTGGTAGTGTGTCCACTCTCACACTAAACATCTATGAAGCTGCTTCAGGCACAAGCAGCTGTACTGTGGTGAAGCACGCATGTTCATGTGACACTTCTTCACACAGGGCAGCTGTATCAGCCTGAGGCAGCTTCACTTTTCTCATACTGGTCCTGCTGGCGGAAGAGTGGGAATTGGTGTGTGTCTTAGAGTGGGAGTGGGATTGGTGTGGGACCCAGTGGTAGGAATGTTGACACATCCCCCAGCTCTGAATTCCTCAGTATGTAACCCCGTTTCACTGTTGGAGTACTGCTGGCATGGGGTGCAGCACTACTGACTCTGTGGATCTCTCTGGGCTGGAACACTTACTGCTGCTGCTTGATGCAGAAGAAGCCAAAGTATGTAAGAGGCTCTGAGGACAAAACAAAGTAATGTTGCCTGTTCTACAGCTAGTCACTTCTCAAGAGCATCATGTTTTAACTCTTTAATGCCATTACTTAGGGAAGTTTCCATGTACATATTAGATGAATCCCACTTTAAAGTGCAGTCCAGTTACAAAATGATAGGTCTTCTCTGCAGGGGAAAAACAGCTATTCCCAGATATACATTTTGGCCATTCTTGGACATCATCAGAGAGCTGCAGATGGCTTCACTAGGCCCCGAAAGCAAGAATTCCACTTCAGGATTACTTTCACTCCATGTGAGACACATTAAGAGGTTTCAAAAAAGCAAGACAAAGTATGTGAGAGACTCCGAGGACGAATAAAAGTAATGTTGCCAGTTCTATGGCTAGCCACCTCTCAAAACATCATGTTTAGCTCTCTAGCTCCATTACAGAGGAGCACTTTCCAAATATATATTAGACTAATGCCATCCAAAAGGGAATTCTAGTTTCAAAATGACAGACATTTCTTATCTGCAAGGGAAAATCAGCTAGCTCTAGATGTACAACTTGGCCTTGTTTGGGCCTTAACAGTGAAATGCTGGCGTCGTTGTCTGTATTATGCTTCACTCATAGGTAGACACCCTCAGATTTTCCAAAACAACAAGTCAAAGGATGTAAGAGGCTCTCAGGATGAACAAAATCAATGTTGCCTGTTCTGTGGATAGTCACCAATCAAGAGCATCATGTTTTATCCCTCTAGTGCTATTACAGCTCCTGAGTGGTGACTCACCACAGAGCAGGCAACATTGCTTTTTCATCCTCAAAGCTTCTTACATCCTTTGGCTTGTTTGTTGTGGAAGAATCATCAACCACAAAAGTAGCAGAACCCCTGTAATGTCTCCTACACTCTCTCTCTCTTTCTCTTTAAATTCACCTATATGACTCAGTGTCATTGAACAAACACCATTCACCATAATGGGAGGTTAAGGCTCTTTATTCAATGAAACATAGGTGCAAAACTTCAAAGTTCTCATGAGAACACTTCAAGAGGCAGCACAAAAGAGGAAAAAAGACTTTCCCACCAGAAAAGCTAATTTTTTTTGCAGATTTTCCAGATGGACCATCCCTATTTCTGATATGAAAGGTATACTGTTATGTGATGTAAAATACATTCTGTTCACTATAGGAGTGATTAAAATGTGCACATATTTTGTGAGCAATATTTAGTTTCAGGTTGTGAGAGGAACATAATAGCAATAAGACCAAAGGGATAGTAATACTTTGTTTTATCTTTATTTTATTTTGTAGGCATTAAAAAAACACGAAGAACGATATAAGTCTTATCTCTCAAATCTTTGTGGTTTGAGAGTTATTCACAAGCAAAGTTTCCCCTTGCGCTCTTTTTACCTAGTGTAAGCAATTTCTTCTCAGATGTGGAATACAGTCCATAGACCAGACAGATAACAGAGGGGGACAATCTTCTTCCTATGAGAACAATGAAAGCCCTGCCCTCCTTGACAATTTTTTCAGGTTTTTCCCTTATCTTAATTGAAGATTGTCCCTCTCTGCAGTCTACCTGGGCACCTCCCTTCTGATCTGGCTCAACAGTGTTACATCAGTAAAAGGGGAGGGAGGGGGATACTTTGTCATTGAATTACTCTTGAACTACAACTCTGACAGAATTGAAATAACACTCTCCAAAGTCCAAATACTATGATGATTAATTAGAGCTGCTTTTATTATGAAACATTACTATCCCTTTAAAGACTATGGTAAAGCAGATTACACATTGCTTATCATCCCATGAGATTGGTTATAATGTACTCCATAATTTTGTACACTCCTTCCCTAAAGTGAGATGATCTGGTTATTGGATTTCACTCAGTGTCTCCTCTCAAGGGGTGTGAACGAATCACGATAAATGAACAGCAACTGTATTGGCTTCTTTTTCTGTGACTAAGCAAGGGCAAAAAGTGCATTACAAGAAGTTGGGCTTTTTTTCTTCAGCATTTTGAAATACTTTTTTTGTGCTAGTCAGTAGGGGTAGGCAAAAGGTCCCATTATGTTTCCATGGAAAAATCCATGAAGACAACGTGGTTGTCCGCTTTTTCGTTGGGAAAATCCGCTTTAAATACAGCAATTAAAATCTTTGCTTCTTCTGCCCTTTGGCAAAAGTCTTTGCTATTTTTTCAATGGCTAGAAAGTTTTCGTCTCTATGAGCAAGCTAAAGAATAATAAAAAGAGGAGCTGGAAGGACCCTTATGTGTCCAGTGAGTCGGAGGAGGAAGTGACTACTACCAGCATTGAAGAGTCGGCATGCAACCAATGCTAGCCAGTCACTCAAAATCACCATTATGGATATTGGGGAAATTTATCTCACAGGGGGAAGAAGAGGGTAATATTGTGATCAGGACAGGTCAACTGTCTGTGCCTGCTGCCAGTGCTGTCCCTGCTGCCACCAGTGCTCCCCTGCTGCCAGTGCTAGAACTGCTGACAGTGCTATACCTTCTGTCAGTGTGTCTTGGAATTCTCAAGGGGAGGAGGTGATAATACCAAGTGTGACAGCAGGAGACCCAAAGTCACACTTGCCATCCCCAAGCAGTCCCTCCACTAGTACTACTGCTAATAAGGTGCAGCAGTTTGTACAAAGTGTTAGGAGTAAGGGAAGGGGGTGATCATCATACTACTAGTGAGGAGGAAGACTCAGGGTCAGGGACTGAAATTCATGTGGTTGGTGTTAGTAGTAGTAACGGTGATGGTGAAGCAGCTGGTAGGACTATTGTTTGGGGAGTGGTAGGGGAAACAATGTAGAAAGTCATGACTAGTAGTCAAGGGTGCCCACAACATTCCCCTGACCCTGGGAGTCCTATTCCCCCACAGTATTGTCCAGGCTGAACATCTTGCTGAAGAAGGATGAATTGCTGCTAAGCATCAATAATACCACCACCAGGAGCACAGATAAGCTGCCTATACCTTCTGCTAGTGCTGCCAGTCTGCCTTTTTCAGGTGTACAAGAAATGTCAAGTGGTAAAGAGACAATCTGTCCCATTTCTCATCACCTCCTTCAACCAATGAGATGCCTGTAATAGAGCTGCAGCAGCAGCACAGAATGACTGGTGGTGGTGGCGATGATGATGGTATAGAAGCTGGGGTGGAAGAGACATTAATGTCCTTTTTTTAGCCCATACTGAGAAGGAATGGGAGACAGGGATAGGGATGTACATCACCACCACCCCCACCAGCAGTGAGATTATGGAATTTGCAGGGTTTGCAACTGCTCTAATTCCTGCTGCTGCTGAATTGCAAGGGCAGCAGGATGCTGAGGAGCAGGCTAGTGTGCCACAGACCACTGTGGACACAGTGGGAATGGGGTCAACAAGTGATGTGGAACTAGGACAGGTTCCACTTGCCAGCACCAGCAATACTCCTCCTGATCCTAGTTGTAGTACTGAATCTGAGGCAGCAGTAACAGCAGCAGCAACATTATCCACTGCCACGGACATTGAAGGGGAATCTGGAGGACAAGAAGAAAGAAGCCATTCTTCTCCATCTGTTCCCTTCCCCCTGAAGTCATCCTGAGTGTGAGACTATTTTTCGGTTGGGGCAGGCACAGTGCAGTCATCAGCAATGGCACTGTGTAATATTTACTTTGGTTTCACTTTACTCCTCTTGTATTTGAAGATTACATCCCACTGAATATCCTTCAATTCTTCTCTTCATTCTTATTTCAAAGGATACCATATTGTGGCCACTGCTGCCTAAATGTTCCTTTACTTGTATACTTATCACGGTGCCCATGATCCTGGCCAATAGTTCTACCTGTCTGTTCCTTGTGTGCTTGGTGGCAGCATTCCGCTCACTGACTTCCTGGTTTCTATGCACGTCATTCGGTGCTTTCGCTATTTTTATAGGCTAGGCTGATTTGGACGAACATGGCTCCGCCTCTCTGATAGACCTTACATGCTGCATACTGTCTTAGTCTCAGTGCCCTTTCGTGGTGTACCTGAGCGCTCTTAGTCTTCCGTTGTGATCCGTTCCTGGCTGCCAATTCCTAGTTGTGTATGACCCTTGGCTCCATCTGACTACCCGATTAGTGCTTGTACCTCTGGCCTCATCTGACTACCCGCTCCATGCTTGACTCCTGAGTCTGTCTAACTGCCTGATCCGTGTATGACCTTTGGCCTTGCTGACTACCCGCTCCGTGCTATACTGTGGCTTTGTCTGGCTATCCGAATAGTGTATGACCTTGGCTTAGTCTGTCCCTATCTGTGCTTCCTTGAGCCTGACTCGCACTGGGCAGGCTCAGGGGGCTGGTCACTTCTGGGTGTTTTCACTCTGTAGTCCAGCAGTGCTTGGTCTCGCATATCCATAGATTTTGTGGTAGATCTGCCAGAATCCAAGGGTTGCACAGTCATACTGATGATTGTGGATCAATTTTCGAAGATGGCTCACTTTGTCCCTCTTCAGGGACTTCCTTCCTCCAGGGAATTGGCCTAGATATTCACTAGAGAGGTGTTTCAGCTCCACGAAGTGCCAAAGGTGTTGGTTTCTGATCGAGGGAGCCAGTTTGTGTCCCGGTTGTGGAGGTCTTTCCATAATCAGATGGGTATCCAACTCTTGTTCTCTTCTGTCTATCACCCCCATTCGAACGGTGCAACCGAGAGATACAACCAGGGGTTGGAACAGTTTTTGCATTGCTTCATTTCAGACCATCACGATAATTGGGTGACCTTGTTACTATTGGGCTGAGTTTGCCAGGAGCTGTGCCTTGAACTCTTCCTCTCAGAACTCTCCGTTCTTGATAAACTATGGTTTCCAGCCATCTTTGCTTCCTGACCCCTTTCAAGCTCTGGCTGAGCACCTTAGGCAGCTCTGCTCCGCTTGGGTATGGGTTCAGAGTACCCTAAAAAGGTCCATGCAGCAACATCAGAAACATGCAGACAGTAGGAGACTTCCAGCTCCTGTTTTTCAAGTTGGGGAGAGGGCATGGTTATCCTCCCATAATCTGAACTTTCAAGTACCTTGTAGGAAGCTGGCCCCTCATTTTGTAGGTCCATACCGGGGTGCTTTGTAGAATCAACCCTGTCACATACGTTCTGAACCTCCCTGCGGTGATGCGCATTTATAATGTGTTTCATGTATCTTTACTCAAGCCATTGACCTGCAACCTCTACACTTCGGCACCGGTGGTCCCAGGGTCAGTGCAGGTGGAGGACCATGAGGAGTATGAGATACAGAGCATTCTGGATTCTCGCAGAGTCAGAGGTCACCTCCAATATTCGGTACATTGGAAAGTTTATGGTGCAGAGGAACGCTTCTGGGTGCCTAGTGCTTTCCATCCTGGTTCGCTTCTTATACTCTGGACGCATTGTCTGGCTACGTTCAGTGCTGATCCCGGTAGTGGACTGTGCACTGTCGTCACGTCTATACCCGGGGAGGTTGTGGAAGTGCTTATTGCCATCATGTCTGAATTTGTTCTTAAATAAACTATTGATTGTACCTGTACCTGTCTTTATTTGTCTAGTCACTACTGTTTATCACGTCAGAATTGTTTGAGAGCACTAGGGCCTCTTTTCTAGTTGGCTTTTCTACTAGTAGAAACATAAAATTATCATTAATCATCAAATTGTTTCCCTTTTTTGTTCCAGAAGTCCTGTTCTTCCAGTCAATTTCAGGATATTTGAAATCTCTCATTATAATTCCTGACCTAGAAGCCTTTTCAATTTGCAGTAAAATCTGGGCTTCCTCCAACTCCCCAATATTAGGTGGCTTGTAGCAAATCCCCACTAACATATTCGAATTTATGTGGGTCCCCAGTGTGTATTTAAACCCACAGGGCCTCTACATTTTCATTGGACCTTTCATTTATATATTCCCTTATACTAGGTTTAAAGGCATGCTTTACATACAAGCATACCCTTCTCTTTTTATTAACCCTGTCCCTCCTAAAAAGTGAATAACCCTCTAGATTGACAGCCAAGTCATATGTATCATCTAACCAGGTTTCAGACACACCAATTAGATCATACTGCTCACACACTGCAATAATTTCTAGTCCCCCCCATCTTACCAGCCAGACTACAAGCATTAGATAGATAGATAGATAGATAGATAGATAGATAGATAGATAGATAGATAGATAGATAATAGAGAGAATCACTGATCCATTGTTGATAGGGGGAGTGGACAAAGTGAGAACCTCTAGCTGCTCCCATACTACAACTCTTATTGTCCCCCAGGGGATGATGGGAGTTGTAGATTGGCAGCAGCTTGAGGGTCTCACATTTCTGACCTCTGAGATAGTGGCAACATATTGTAGCAGAAACACTACCTTGAGTCTGAGAATATGTAACAGATGTTTAACTATATGACAGTAATAGGGATGAAGGGGTATAGTAGCTGCAAATCAAAAACAAATTATGGTTTATTATTAATGTTTTTAGTGATCATTTTGAACATGAATTGCGTTCATTATAATATGATTATAGATGTATAGAGATGATTAAAATATCAATGTATAAATACTTATACATTTTATTATATAGTGTAGTATTTATTTATTTTTGGCAGTTTAAAGATAGTCTGGAATTTTATATATTTTATTACAAGTGTATAGATACCTAGTGTCATTATGTCATTGCTCAGTGTGAACAATCTTATACATAGACACGCTCTTGAATGTACACACCCACGTATACATACACGCTATAACATATATACATACGTATACGGCACATACACACATGCTCTTGAATGCACACACTGTCTCATATAATTTATGTTATAACATGCAGATACACACACACTCATGCTACATACACATACACTTTTTTATTAATAATTTGTAGTAATTTTATTTAAGTAATACAGAAATAAGAAAAAGTGGTTAACAAAAAGCAAATTACTGTAGTCTTACATAAACAAACAAATTAGCAAATTATAATATGTATCTAGAACACATATTCATGTTATAACATGCACATACACACATATATACACACATACTATACACATATATATATTCAGACACACATACTCATATATACATACATAAACCCTTTTAGTCATCATTTTTGTAATTTTATTTAAGAAATACAAAACTAAGAAAAAGTGGTTAATAAAAAAATATAATTATAGTCTTACGTATACAAATTAGCAAATGATAATAATATGTAGCTAGAACATATATCTTACATTTTAATTCAAAAGTGAACATAACTTGAAATACCAATATTGTATCCATGGGTTCCAGATTTCATGGAGAGTGAAATTGTTATACCATTTTCTAAAGAAGAAACTCTGTTAATTAACAATTACCAGATATCATTTTCAGTTGTACTGAATATTATCAACCTTCCAAGTGATTAGAGTTTCATTAATATTATTCCCAAATTCTCCACACATGTAAGTAAAAAAATGTTCATGTATACGTTTACCTGTATTATCCTTTATAATTTAAACAATGGCGTTAATTGATTATTTGACTAATATGTAGTAGTTCATTTTTATATATCCTGTTAGTTCTTTAAACATACATGCTTATTGTAGTATAGGTCAAAGTGGTAATTTATTTCCCATAATGATGGGTATTACGATCTATTTCATATTATGTTGCCCTAGGCTAGATAACAATAATAGTGGGGTCTGTCTTCTTGTGTTGCACTTTCATATATGAGTATTTGATGTGTTTCTATGACCAGGGGGGAGATTCACTAAGCGGTGATAAACAGGTGATAAAGTGGAGATGACTTCACCAGTTTATCACTTCTCCAATTCCTATGTTATTCTATGGAGCCCATGCGCTAAGATTTCTTCGACTTTGGAGATTTTAGTGAAAAGGCTCTGTAGAATAAAATAGGAACTGGAAAAGTGATGAACTGGAGAAGTCATCTCCACTTTATCACCTCTTTATCACCTCTTAGTGAATCTCCCCAAGTTTAATATATAGCAGACATTTATTTCCTTATAACTACTAGTGCTATATGAACAGTTGTGTAACATCCTGTCACTCTAGTAATCCTTTAGATTTGTATTGGTAATGTACAGCAATACTTGTTCTTTAATTTTTTCACAATTTATTATTTTTTTAATTAAAAAATTATTTTGCATATTGTATTGAGGTTGACGTCACATTTGTGCAGTCAGACAGCCCACTGCCGGATAGTGACTTAATAGTGCGGTGTCCTCATGGGGAAGCATGGTATTTATAAGGTCAGTGTATTTACTGTTGATTTGTTTTGAGTAGGGATGGGCGAAAATTTTCGCCTCAAACTGAAATCGTAAAAAAATGGTACTTTCGCTTGGAAAAAAATTTCCTGCGAAAAGTTAATTTTTTCCGGTTTTTCCCGCTTTTTTCGCCTAGCTCATTGCATTGAAATCAGTTGGTAGAATTTTTTTTTTATGTCTAGCAAATGCACAAGTGAGTGGGGGAAAGGTGGAGAAAGTGCAGGTGTGGGAGTAAAGTGTTAGTACAAAAACTGACTGCAGCAATCGTTGCTGCAGCATGTGCAATAAATTATGAGGATCTCTCTCGTCCCGGGGTGGATGCAGTTTGTCAAGGTCCCACCAATCACACCATGCCAGTCTCCTACCACTACTACCATACACATCTGCACATTGTAGGGTGTACTTTAATTTTTTTAATCACTTGACATCTTCATAAATTCGTGCCAGTGTCACAAGCAGAAAGTAAATGAAAAGTAAACTCACAACTTTGACTTCCAGCTACTTATTTCTCTACTACAGCCCTCAGAAGAACTAATATTGTACTGGAAAATGTTGTACCATAGGAAACATAGGAGAAAACAGTGTGTTAGAATGTGTTAGAATAGGAGAAATATATGTTAGAGTAGGAGAAAAATGTGTTAGACTAAGCAAAAAATGTGTTAGAATAGGAGAATAATGTGTTGAAATAGGCAAAAAATTTGCTGGAATAGGCGAAAAGGAGGAACATTTTGCATTGGGGAAAAAGAGAAAACTTTTCCAAAAAAAAGGGAAAAATCGGCCTTTTTTTCACAAAACGTAATGCAAAAAATTTTTCACACTTTTCACCCACCCCTAGTCTAGAGAAAGCTTCTGGTTTGGACTGAAATGTTGACAAAATAAAAATTGCTTAGTTCAGGAAGTCCCACTGCTGCTTCCTTTTGTTATTTATTTTTATATATGGATGCAGCAAGTTAAACATGATCAAGTGTGTTGTCTCGTACGTGGTCAGGAGATTTCACAGGCTAAGTGTGTGTATGTATATATATATATATATATATATATATATATATATATATATATATATATATATATATATATATAACTTGTAATGTATAGTAACCATACAATATAGGGCACTCCACAGAACTTCATAAATGAAAAAAGTTTTTTGAAAAAAAATTGACGTTTCGGCCCCCAACAAGAGCCTTCCTCAAGACACAAGACAAACAGAGCAATGAATAGTATCAGCTTTAAATACATTCTAACCGGGTGTTGGGTGCCAAAATCCTCTATGCAGAAACATTGTGATGTCAGTGTATCGTCATCCACTGTTACTGAATTTACAGCAAATGGATGGAGATCACCCTGAGGTCACCTGACTATACGTGCTGCCCAATCCATCCTATCTCTCGTGTAACCCCAAATGACCCCAATATATATATATATATATATATTAGTGTTGAGCGAGCGTGCTCGGCCGATGCTCGGATCGGCTCGAGCATCGCTCTGCTCGGCACATGGCGGTACTCGTACGAGTACCGCCATGTGCTCGCCCGACAAGCTCGGGTGAAGAGGATCTGTGCCGGAAGAGGCACAGATCCGAAGAAGCTCCGCTGGACCACCAGGGAATGGAGGTACGGGGGCATTGCGGAGATGAAGGGGGCATTGCGGACATGAAGGGGGACATTGTGGAAGAGGGGCATAGACTCTATGCCCCTCTTCCACAATGTCCCCCTTCATCTCCGCTATGCCCGTCTTACACAATGTCCCCCTTCATGTCCGCTATGCCCCTCTTCCACAATGTCCCCCTTCATCTCCTCTATGCCATAGAGGAGATGAAGGGGGACATTGTGGAAGAGGGGCATAGCGGAGATGAAGGGGGACATTGTGGAAGAGGGGCATAGAGTCTATGCCCCTCTTCCACAATGTCCCCCTTCATCTCCGCTATGCCCCTCTTCCACAATGTCCCCCTTCATCTCCTCTATGGCATAGAGGAGATGAAGGGGGACATTGTGGAAGAGGGGCATAGCGGACATGAAGGGGGACATTGACCAGGCACCCTCCGCTCATCAGAGCAGGGGGTGCCTGGTTTGATGCTCGAGTGCTCCCATTGTATTCAATGGGGCTCGGGTGCTCGGCCGAGCACTCGAGCAGCAGGGGGTGCTCGGTCAGAGCACCCGAGCACCCGAGCATCACGGTGCTCGCTCATCACTAATATATATATATATATATATATATATATTATAATATAGTGAGTTGTTATGTTAGCAACCCAAAAGAATGAGCACTCAAAAGGACTTATGAAACTAGAGGAAGCACTTTTTAGAGTGCTGAAACGTTAACAATAAAGTATTACATTGTATATTTTTTCATAAGTCCTTTTGAGTGCTCATTCTTTTGGTCTGGTAACATAACAACTCACTATATTTTGTATACTTCATTTATGCAGCACCAAGGCATATTTATAATCATTTTTCTCTTCATATGGGAGTGCCCATCTTCACTGAAATTATACATACACTAAAGTTCAAAATGTTGGGGTAACTTCAGAAATTCCCTTTTCTATGAAAACATACATCAAATAAGTTGTAAAATGAATAGGAAATACAGTCAAGATGTTGCATAAAATGTAGATATTTCATTAAAAATTATATGCCCATTTGTTATACCACAAAGGCTCTAACCCAGTTGGGTAAGTGTATAGCTTGCTTCTAGATTTTGTTTAATGTCACATTTTCAAGATAATGACAGTGGTGGGATAAAAGCCATATTTTCTTAGGTTATTTATTTTAGGACTCTAAAAAATGTAATGCATTTGATAAGCTGTTATTTCCCATGCTCCATATCAATCTATATTACACTATTTTTCTCTTTTAATTATTCAAGTGTTGAGCTAAAAGACTACTTACTTTGGAATATTTTGGAAGAGAGCCCAAAATGTATTAATATATCTAACATTTTTGCCAACAGTATAATTTTGATTTAATTAATTGTATCTATCCAAGATACACACCTACACACACACACGCACACTCGCGAATGACTGGTGCGGGATGATGGGAATTTTAATCTAGCAACAACCGGACAATCTCATGTTGCTGACCACTGGGCTACAGGCAGCTTAAAGATATCCTGAAGTTTTATACATGTTCATATTAAGTGTACAGATACCTGGTGGTTTGTGCACTAAGACATGATAAAGAGGTGATAAACAGAGATGACTGCTCCATTGATATAACTTCTCCAGTTCCTATGTTATTCTATGAAGCCTATGCACTAAGATTTCTAAAGTTGGAAAAATGTTAGTGTATAGGCTCCATAGAATAACATAGGAACTGAGAAAAGTGATAAAATGGAGAATTCCTCTCTGCTTTATCACCTCTTTATCACTCCTTAGTGAATCTCCACTGAGTGTTATTGCATCATATTACACCAACTCGCATAAACACGTGCTCTTGAATGCATACACTCAAACGCCTACATGCTTGCTATCACATGCACACACATGCTGTCACATGGGTGAACACACACATACATAAATACATGCTTATACACACACAATTCATTTCTGGTCCTTAAAAGGTTAATAATACAAGTAATTTATACTGAGAGACAATTTAGTAAACTGAACATTTTAACACTTACAACATAATTTTAAAATATTTCAGTCTTCTCCTTAAAGCTGACTTAACGTCTCTGTTATTAAAGCTGTAAATGAATGGATTTAGAATGGGGACAGCAGCTGTGTTAAAGAGAGAAAACAATTTATTGGACTCCAAACTGTCCACTGTAACTGGTCTCTGGTACTGACAGACGAGGGTGGTGTAGAGAAGGATGACGACTGTGAGGTGTGAGGAACACGTGTAGAAAGCTTTACGTTTCCCGCTGCTGGTGCGGATCTTCAGTATTGAGATAATAATTAAAACATAACAGATGAAGATGAGAAGAAATGGGATGAAGCTTAGAAGGAACACGCCTTCAATGAGAAACAAGAACTCTAAAAGAGAAGTGTCATTGCATGAAAGCTTCATAATAGGCACAAGGTCACAAAAGAAGTGGTTTATTATATTGGACCTATAACAGGTGTAGCCTGACAGTAATACCACAAATGGTATAATCTCTAAGAAGCCCAATACCCAGCTGCCTGTGGCCAACAGAAGGCAGAGTCTACGGTTCATGATGAGGTGGTAATGCAGAGGCTTGCATATGGCCACATAACGATCATAACTCATGGCTGTTAGAAAGAGCAGTTCATCAGAAATAAAACATCCAAAAACATACATCTGTATAAAGCAGTTTATGTAGGAAATTGTGTTGTTTCCCATTACATACATAACAAGGGTATTGTGTAGAGTGATAGTGGAAGAAGACATGTCCAGGATGGACAAGTTACCCAAGAAGAAGTACATTGGGGTTTGTAGCTGATAATCCAGACAGATGAGTAGAACAATCGTCATGTTACCACCAAGAGTAATGAGATAAATGGGCAGAACCAACAGGAAAATTGGAGTCTGAAGCTCAGGCAGGTCTGAAATCCCCTTAAGAATGAAATACGTTGGCAAGGTCTGATTTGCCTTCTCCATTTATTTAAATGTATCTACCAAAGCCTCTAAAAAAGAAACGCAAATTATTATGCTATATCATCACTGCTCTCATACATTCCTTATCTTCACTGCACCCATACACTGCTTGTCCACAATGCACCCATACACTGCTTCCGTACACTACTAATCCACGCTGCTCCCATACAGTGCTTATCCACACTGCACCCATATACAGCTCCCATACACTCCTTATCCTCATTGCTTTCACACATTGCTTATCATCACTGCTTTAATACACACCATTTCATTACTGTTCTCATACACTTCTTATCATCACTGCTCCCATTCATTCCTTATCATCACTGCTCCCATACACTCCTTATCACTGCTCTCCTACACTCCTTATCATCACTGCTCCCATACACTCCTTATCACTGCTCTTATACACTCCTTATCACTGCTCCCATACACTCCTTATCATCACTGCTCCCATACGCTGCTCATTCACACTGTTTCCATACACTCCTTATCATCACTTATCCCATTGCTCCAATAAACTCCTTATCCACACCATACACTCCTTATCAGCACTACTTCCATACACTCCTTATCATCACTACTTCCATACACTCCTTATCATCACTACTTCCATACACTACGTATCATCACTACTTCCATACACTACTTATCAGCACTACTTCCATACACTCCTTATCATCACTACTTCCATACAATCCTTATCAGCACTACTTCCATACACTCCTTATCCTCACTACTTCCATACACTGCTAATCATCACTACTTCCATACACTCCTTATCATCACTACATCCATACACTCCTTATCAGCACTACTTCCATACACTCCTTATCATCACTACTTCCATGCACTCCTTATCAGCACTACTCCCATACACTCCTTATCAGCACTACTTCCATATACTCCTTATCCACACTACTTCCATACACTCCTTATCATCACTACTTCCATACACTCCTTATCAGCACTACTTCCATACACTCCTTATCAGCACTACTTCCATATACTCCTTATCCACACTACTTCCATACACTCCTTATCATCACTACTTCCATACACTCCTTATCATCACTACTCCCATACACTCCTTATCAGCACTACTTCCATATACTCCTTATCCACACTGCTTCCATACACTCCTTATCATCACTACTTCCATACACTCCTTATCAGCACTACTTCCATACACTCCTTATCAGCACTACTTCCATACACTGCTTATCATCACTACTTCCATACACTGCTTATCAGCACTACTTCCATACACTCCTTATCAGCACTACTTCCATACACTCCTTATCATCACTACTTCCATGCACTCCTTATCAGCACTACTTCCATATACTCCTTATCCACACTACTTCCATACACTCCTTATCATCACTACTTCCATACACTCCTTATCAGCACTACTTCCATACACTCCTTATCAGCACTACTTCCATATACTCCTTATCCACACTACTTCCATACACTCCTTATCATCACTACTTCCATACACTCCTTATCATCACTACTCCCATACACTCCTTATCAGCACTACTTCCATATACTCCTTATCCACACTGCTTCCATACACTCCTTATCATCACTACTTCCATACACTCCTTATCAGCACTACTTCCATACACTCCTTATCAGCACTACTTCCATACACTGCTTATCATCACTACTTCCATACACTGCTTATCAGCACTACTTCCATACACTCCTTATCAGCACTACTTCCATACACTCCTTATCATCACTACTTCCATACACTCCTTATCAGCACTACTTCCATACACTCCTTATCATCACTACTCCCATACACTCCTTATCAGCACTACTCCCATACACTCCTTATCAGCACTACTTCCATACACTGCTTATCAGCACTACTTCCATACACTCCTTATCATCACTACTCCCATACACTCCTTATCAGCACTACTTCCATACACTCCTAATCAGTACTACTTCCATACACTCCTTATCAGCACTACTCCCATACACTCCTTATCAGCACTACTTCCATACACTGCTTATCAGCACTACTTCCATACACTCCTTATCAGTACTACTTCCATACACTGCTTATCAGCACTACTTCCATACACTGCTTATCAGCACTACTCCCATACACTCCTTATCAGCACTACTTCCATAAAAGCCAGAAAGGCTGATTTTTTTTAGGGGAACTAAGGTTATTCTTCATCAAACAAACTGTACCATAGGGATCAAATACAACTGATTTAAATGGATGTTGTAACTCTTGAAGGCCTAGAGAGGACTCCAGTACATTGAGAAGCACTGAATCAGTTAAAAGCCCAATTTCATTGGAGGACCCCCTTAGGAAATGTTATCTGGGTCATCTAACGCAAGCATATTCTCCTACAAGCGTATCTAGTACCTTTGAGGCCCTAGAGCCAATCCCTTGGATAGTGGACTCTATCACAACTGCACCCCCTGCACCCCCTCATATTTACTCCACTGACAGCAGTAGAAACATACAAATTGCAATTGATTTAAACTGGGCTATCAACCCTTCAAATGCTTTAAAGATCTCCAGTACATTGCTTTTGGATGAATTGGAGATCTCAATCACATTCAGGGGTGTAAAATCATCTCTTATGGAATATTTACTTGCACCCTATGTTGCAGCTGGTTTGTTCAAAAATTGCTCCATTTCTTTTTTTGTACATCAACCTCAGTGTTTGTAATTGCAGCGATGAGAAATGCACAGTCAGCACAACTCATGAACTCCTAAATATAATGGGGAACTATCATCAGTGGTTATTTCACTTAATTTATTTAACACAATGACTTTCCTATGTAGACTTTCTGTATACAATTATCAGGTATATCTGTATAATTACTTTCTGTAACAGAAGGACTTACCTAGGTAGGAGTCCATCATACAGCAGTCAGTTGTATCTATATAATTACTGTGTGTTACAGAATGACTTACCTAGGTAGGAGTCCATCATACAGCAGTCAGGTTTATCTATACAATTACTGTGTGTAACAGAATCACTTACCTAGGTAGGAGTCCATCATACAGCAGTCAGGTGTATCTGTATAATTACTGTGTGTAACAGAAGCACTTACCTAGGTAGGAGTCCATCATACAGCAGTCATGTGTATCTATATAATTAATGTGTGTAACAGAAGAACTTACAGCACTTACCTAGGTAGGAGTCCATCATACAGCAGTCAGGTGTATCTGTATAATTACTGTGTGTAACAGAAGCACTTACCTAGGTAGGAGTCCATCATACAGCAGTCAGGCGTATCTATATAATTACTGTGTGTAACAGAAGCACTTACCTAGGTAGGAGTCCATCACACAGCAGTCAGGTGTATCTATATAATTACTGTGTGTAACAGAAGCACTTACCTAGGTAGGAGTCCATCATACAGCAGTCCTGTGTATCTATATAATTACTGTGTGTAACAGAAGCACTTACCTAGGTAGGAGTCCATCATACAGCAGTCAGGTGTATCTATATAATTACTGTGTGTAACAGAAGCACTTACAGCACTTACCTAGGTAGGAGTCCATCACACAGCAGTCAGGTGTATCTATATAATTACTGTGTGTAACAGAAGGACTTGAGTCTGTATATAGAGAAAAAAAGGAACAAGAGCGCAAGAAATATGAGAGCGGCTGTGATGTAAAATAAGAATCACACAACTTTGTTGCACTTACTAGATATTGAATTTGTCAGAATGCTCTAAGCAAATGATGTTGGAATCTTGCATCAATGAGGATATTCGAGGTCCCTTCCATGTAGTAGCTTAGCTGGCCACAAATCACCCGTATCTGCTTTCATCAGAAATGTCCACCGTATCTCCGGATTTAAAGCGACATCGTCCAAGCTCAATATGTGGAGAATATCGGAGGAAGGCCTACAGTAATTCTGATAAACTCAGTATTTATATACATATACCTGGCTACTGTATGATGGACCCCTTTCTAGGTAAATTGTTCTTTATGCACAGAAATTATAAAGGTATAGCTGACTGCTGAATAATGGATACCTTGCTGTATGACAAATAGCTCTGTTACGCAAAATAAATATATAAATATACTTCACTGCTGTATGATGGATTCCTACCTAGGTAGGTGCTTCTGTTACAGTTATTAGATAGATATGCTTGACTGCTGTATGATGGACTCCTACCTATTTAAGTGCTTCTGTTACACACAGTAATTATATAGATACACCTGACTGCTGTATGATGGACTCCTACCTAGGTAAGTGCTTCTGTTACACACAGTAATTATATAGATGCACCTGACTGCTGTATGATGTACTCCTACCTAGGTAAGTGCTTCTGTTACACACAGTAATTATATAGATACACCTGACTGCTGTATCATGCACTCCTACTTAGGTAAGTGCTTCTGTTACACACAGTAATTATGTAGATACACATGACTGTCGTATGATGGAGTTGTACTTAGGTAAGTCCTTCTGTTACACACAGTAATTATATAGATGCACATGACTGCTGTATGATGGACTCCTACCTAGGTAAGTGCTTCTGTTACACACAGTAATTATATAGATACACCTGACTGTTGTATGAAGGACTCCTACCTAGGTAAGTCCTTCTGTTACACACAGTAATTATATAGATAAACCTGACTGCTGTATGATGGACTCCTAACTAGATAAGTCCTTCTGTTACACACAGTAATTATATAGATACACCTGACTGCTGTATGATGGACTCATACCTAGGTAAGTGCTTCCCTTACACACAGTAATTATATACATACACCTGACTGTTGTATGAAGGACTCCTACCTAGGTAAGTCCTTCTGTTACACACAGTAATTATATAGATAAACCTGACTGCTGTATGATGGACTCCTAACTAGATAAGTCCTTCTGTTACACACAGTAATTATATAGATACACCTGACTGCTGTATGATGACTCCTACCTAGGTAAGTGCTTCTGTTACACACAGTAATTATATAGATACACATGACTGTCGTATGATGGAGTCCCACTTAGGTAAGTGCTTCTGTTACACACAGTAATTATATAGATACACCAGACTGCTGTATGATGGACTCCTACCTAGGTAAGTCCTTCTGTTACACACAGTAATTATATAGATACAACTGACTGCTGTATGATGGAGTCCTACCTAGGTAAGTGTTTCTGTTACACACAGCAATTATATAGATACACCTGACTGCTGTATGATGGACTCTTACCTAGGTAGGTGCTTCTGTTACACACAGTAATTATATAGATACACGTGACTGCTGTATGATGGATTCCTACCTAGGTAAGTGTTTCTGTTACACACAGTAATGATATAGATACACCTAACTGCTGTATGATGGACTCCTACCTAGGTAAGTCCTTCTATTACACACAGTAATGATATAGATACACCTAACTGCTATATGAAAGGCAGCTACCTAGGTAAGTACTTCTGTTACACAATAATTATAGATATTTACCTAACCTGTATTATAGAATACTAACTAGCTAAGTGTTTCTGTTTTACAGAATTATAGTTTTATATTGCATCACAATAAACAAATAAAAATAAAATAACTCCCAGTTACTTCAATTACTCCCAGTTTTACTTACAGAATGCCAGAAAGGCTTTTCACACAATATGGTGGACACCTTTCTAGCATTTAAGGGGTTAAATCACTTTTTCATCAGTGACAATTTGTTTTTGTTCCCTATGGTTAATTGGTTTCTCCCAGAATTGTTGTTGTTCTCTGTAGATAAGCATTAATGACTCTAGAGAAGTATAAGTAGTTCCCATTGCATATACATGTAAGACATTACATTTGTGTAAGACATTATTTAGTTTTGACTCACCGGAATGAAAAGTATTTGTGTAAGACATTAGTTCATTTTGACTCACCTGAATGAAAAGTATTTGTGTAAGAAATTAGTTAGTTTTGACTCTCCTGAATGAAAAGTATTTGTGTAAGAAATTAGTTCATTTGACTCACCTGAATTAAAAGTATTTGTGTAAGAAATTAGTTCATTTTGACTCACCTGAATGAAAAGTATTTGTGTAAGAAATTAGTTCATTTGACTCACCTGAATGAAAAGTATTTGTGTAAGACCTTAGTTAGTTTTGACTCACCTGAATGAAAAGTATTTGTGTAAGACCTTAGTTAGTTTTGACTCACCTGAATAAAAAGTATTTGTGTAAGAAATTAGTTAGTTTTGACTCACCTGAATGAAAAGTATTTGTGTAAGAAATTAGTTCATTTTGACTCACCTGAATGAAAAGTATTTATGTAAGAAATTAGTTCATTTTGACTCACCTGAATGAAAAGTATTTGTGTAAGAAATTAGTTAATCGTGACTCATTTGATGCCGATCATCATGTGTCTCTTCTCTATGCAGAGTATTTATAATCATCTGCTCATCCTGATAATGCGTCCCTAGGTAATTTCATATTCCAGAGCACCAACCCCTTATCCTGATTTTTTTTATAATTAATGTGTTAAAGTATCTTAGAAACTTAAACTAATTAGTGGATATTAACAAAATGTTTTTTTCAGTAGGTACTTATCTCATATCCAATTATTTTCTCATATAAAAGTACATATTTAGCTACTGTAATTATTAGTGTAATTATGATATATCTGAGCATGTTTTCTTCAGATTCTTTAAGGCAAAAGTAAATGTAATCATTTCATTGCAAATACGTATTTTAAAACATCAGTGGATTAAAGGAAACTGAACTTTGCCAGTGGGGTGAGCACCACATTAATATTACATCTCATACCTTTTTGATTTAAATTACAATTTGCTATTGAGGTCACAAGGTGGTTCTGCTAATGTCCCATACTATGCAGAGCTGTAGTCTGTGACTCACGCTCTCCTGTAAAGCATATTATACAAAGTTTCCTTCTGGAGCTTTTGCCAGCAGTTTGATACATAAAATAGTCTGAGATGTAATGGATTTTCAGTGAAAAATTTCATAGCAGTTGGATTACCTTTGTTTTACTTTACACATACGCACACACAAATATATACTTATACATACATTTTTACATACATATATATATAATATATGCATACAAACAGACATACACAAATATATACTTATACATATACACATAGACTCACACACATGCATACACACAACCCACATATCCTATAACATAAAGTGGTAGAATACGTCGCTCACGGTAAGCCGTAACCTGTGCATGTGTGGTGTCGCACACAGGGAGCTTCGCTGTGAGCCATCTGAAGCTCCCCGCTAAGGATCAGAGCATTCGGCGAACGCGTTGCCCCGCTCCGGACAGCTCACTTCATGTCTCTGCTCCTGGCTCCAGGGCAGCAGCCAGGGCAGCTGGGTGCACTTTAGCCTGCGTATACGGGCTTCCATACTAGTGTGTGTGTGTGTGTGTATATATATATATATATATATATATATATATATATATATATATATATATATATATATATATATATACATAGATAGATAGATAGATAGATATACTCAGCTCCAATGGCCAAGAGAGACAGCATTCCAGTGCAATAAATCAGAAGAAAAAGACTCTATATCAATTCATACCAAATGTTTTTGATCCTAAACGGACCTTTCTGAGGAAGGTAACAACAGTAACAACAATAAAGTGTTTGAAAAAAAACTAGATGAATAGGAATGTGGTTGAGTTGGTTGAATCTAGTGGAGATGGTATTGACAAGGAAGCAAGTAATGCTGATAATGATGGCCTAATTATGAATGATGAGGATGATGAAGTTCCTCCAATGTCCAGCCCTTCTTGTTCAGATCCAAATCAAGTAGATAGTGATAGTCATGAAGAATCAGCCCCACAATTAGCTGAAAGTAAAATGCTTCATCTTTCACAACTGAAAATGAGTAGCAACCCTGTTTGAGAGATAATGTGTAAAGTCTGACCAAGTAAGCAAGCAAGAAAAACACAATCTCGTCATTTTCAGCCTCGACACGTGGAAGTACAGCCCATAAGCAGCCATTCTCACTGTCTGTAATATTGAATAAGCAGCACCACAGTCCTAGAACATTCCATTCCTCAGCTAGGAATGTATTTGCTGCTGCTGAAAATGTAGAGTCTGTTTCTCTCACCATTGTAACATGTAGCCTCATTAGATGTAGTAGAAGTCTGCGAAGAACACCTCAGTCTATGTAATCTCAAGTCTGTAGATACTCATGATCCAAGAGTTAAACATACTGCTATCTTCCTTTGTAAAAATAATGTGAGCAGGTGGAAAACAGGATCCCATAGACATCTCCTCACTGAGATCACACCTGAAATATGACCACAGGGCTGGTTGGGAGGATCACCAGCAGCACCACAGAGAGACCTTGACTAGCAGCAGTAGAAGCTCTCCTAACACTGGAAGGGACCAAGGGTCATCTGTTAGCAGTGTTAGAGAGTATTCAGGAAGGGAGACAACATTCTACTGAGTAACAATAATACCAATCATACCAATGTCTCAGGAAGTAAACTTGCAGTTAACTTTGTAATGTCTTTAGTACTTGGGGTGGAGGTGGTGGAGGTGATACCCATTCTATCCAGATTTCTTCTCCAGTCTTCATTTGTCACATTTAATAATTATCTCATGCTTGCCCCACTATCAATAATGCCACCACCATCACCAGTCTCTCCTTCCTCCTGCTGTAGTGGTTGTGTGTCCACTCTCACCCTAAACATCAATACAGCTGCTTCAGGATCAAGCAGCTGCACTGTGGTGGGACACACATGCTCAGGTGACAGTTCTTCACACAGTGCAGCTGTATCAGCCTGAGGCAGATGCACTTTGCTCATACTAGTGCTGTTGGGGGCATTAAGAGTAGGAGATGGTGTGGGTCTAAGTGTGGAAGTGAGACTTGTTGTGGGACTTGGTGGTAGGACTGTATATGTATTTGTAACTCACAGAAATGATGAATTCAAGCCATGTTTTGGGCAGGCCCTTTCTCAAGGCATGTACCTTTTTTTCACATTTCCAGCAGCATACTAAATGGCTGGAAAACACAAAGTAAAAACCGACAGTTCTGATCATCCCATTTTCTCTCATCCTTAGATCTTACATTTATATTATTAGCACCATACTCAATATTCAGTCTTCCACAGGAAAACGTGAAGCCTTCTACACATGATACTCACAAATTACATTGGTCATTATTCCCTACATGACAATTTTTCTGCTTGTATATCAGGCCAACTTCAATCTCTTTGACAAACTGTTTTCACTTCTGTATATCATTGTCGCCCCAATATTGAACCCATTCATTTACAGTCTTAAAAATGACAATATGAAATCTGCTTTCAAATGGTTGCTAAATAAGTATACGTTTCTGGTTTAGATACAATTTCATCAGAGAAATGTAAATGTTAAAAAATAGATCTAGTAATTTTATTATTAGTAGTATTATTAGTATTATTTGGGAATCTGATAGCAGGAGCTTGTTACTTAAAGGGATAGTAATACTTCATTTTAACTTTATTTTATTTTGTAGGCATTAAAAAAACATGAAGAATGATATAAGTCTTATCTCTCAAACCTTTATGGTTTATGAGATATTCACAAGCAAAGTTTCCCCTCCCGCCCCTTTTACCTAGTGTAAGCAATCTCTTCTCAGATGTGGAATCCAGTCCATAGACCAGACAGATAACAGAAGGGGGCAATCTTCTTCCTATGAGAACAATGAAAGCCCTGCCCCCCTTGACAAGCTTTTCAGGTTTTTCCCTTATCTTAATTGAAGATTGTCCCTCTGTGCAATCTACCTGGGCACGTCCCTTCTGATCTGGCTGAGCAGTGTTACATCAGTAAAAGAGGCGGGAGGGGGACACTTTGTCATTGAATTACTCCTGAACTACAACTCTGACAGAATTGAAATAACACTCTCCAAAGTCCAAATACTATGATGATTAATTAGAGTGGCTTTTATTATGAAACATTATTATCCCTTTAAGGCATCCTTTGAATTGACATCTGAATTCTCCCTCCTTTGTCCAAAAAAGTAACAGAAAAATGTGCCTGTTACATCTCATGATTGAGATAAATGTCATCTTTATATTAAAAGAAAAAATATGAGCAATTATTAAAGCCAAAGTTTAAATTCTCACTCGTGAACAAAAACAGGAAGTTCATATTTAAAACAGACTTCGGCTCAATCCAAATGTTGGAGACGGCTGTTTTTTCTGCCAACGGCATTTTTTCAAGCACAGTGAGCTATGCAAATGCCTGTGCAGCGAAAAAATACTGGTAAAAAAAAGTACTATCGTGCGATAAAGTGAAGAGGTTTTTCCATCCATTGAAAATGATGAAAACACAGTAAATATCCATTCAAATGTCTGCATTAGCCATGAAAACCCGATAATGGACTCAAGTTATCTCAAGAAAGTTAAGACCTACTTTTTGTTTTTTTTACTTGAGTCCCTTATCGGCTCTTTAAACAGCCGATGCAGAAACTTGAATGAAAAAAGAGTGTGAATAAAAAACATAAGTCCTCAGTGGATGTATTAATATGACATTGTTTAACCCTTTGAGTGGCAGAGGGGTAAGCAACTCATTGCAAAGCAATGCTTTGCAATCCTCACTGGCAATCAAAGGGTTAAAATATATTGTGCTGTTCCGTAAATTACATGCCTCTATTCAGTGCCAAAGTAATAAAAATGCCATGAAGTAATACTATGCATCATGTAGAAATCTCATGCATAAATGCTAAATTAATCTACTTAGCTTAATCTTCATGTCTTACCGCTTGGTGCGGCGAGGCAGAGACACAGATGAGCCTCATGGTGCCCTTCAGTCCTGCACAGGCCAATGCCCATAGCATGCTGACGGCATTGGAAGTGAGCGTGCCTTTATATATGGCAGTCTCACTTCCATTTCCTCCACAGCCATTGGCTGGGATTTTCTTACGCACATCCAAGCCAATCAGTTTAAAGAACAGCTGCTCGATTCTGATTGGCTGGGATGTGAATAAGAATATCCCAGCCAATGGCTGTGAGGGAAATGGAAGTGAGACTGCCCATATATAAAGGCAGGCTGACTTACAATTCCCTCAGTGAGCTACGGGCATCGGCCTGCGCAGGATGGAAGGGCACCGTGCGGCTCATCTGTGTCTCTGCCATCGCTGCCTCCTCGGCAAAACCAAGCAGCGGAGACATGAAAATTAAGCTAAGTAGATTTACTTAGCATTTATGCATGACATTTCTGCATGATGCATAGTATTTCTTCATGGCATTTTTATTACTTTGGCATTGAATAGAGCATGTAATTTACGGAATGGCACAATATATCTTTATGTACTTTGGCATTGAATAGAGGCATTTAATTTATGGAATGACACAATATATTTTAACCCTTTGAGTGCCAGTGAGGTACGCAATGCGTTGCGTACCCCTCTGCCACTCAAAGGGTTAAACGATGTCATTGATAATGCTTTGTAATAATATTGTTTTTTATTTTACCGGCAGAAGACAGAAGGAAGAGAAGGACAGAAGATAGAAGACTGAAGAGAAGGCTTAAGGAGAAGGACAGTGGATGACAGGTAAGTGTAAGATAGATGAGTTAATGATCGGTGCTTGGCAGTATGTCAGGCACCGATCGTTAGCTTTTTTACTGTTAAGTTCCAATACTGTCGTTATTTAGAGGCATTTTGGGAACAAAACGGACATTTGGCCACAAGGCCATTTTTGTGGCCTAACGTTCCTTGTGATAGGACATTTGAACACCGACCAAGACATTTTCTTTTTGTTGGTCGGTATACATTTTGCCCTACCATTTTTTTTTTTTAACCAATTTTGTTGAAGAGGTTATAGATAACATTATAATTAACACCATTTATGACATTTATATTACTATAAATTAGATCTTATTTCCAAAGCATGATGGAGGAGGGCTTAGTTAATGTTTGCAAAACTTTAACTATGAATTTCCCACTTTTTTAATTGGCTGTAACAATAGATTTTATTTATAATTATGAATTAAAATATAAAAAAGTACATGGTTGCTCATGAGGGCAGTCAATCAAATCTGAGACAAGCTGTTCTATTATTTTTGTTCCACCTGCTGGTTGGTCACTTTACACTTAGGCTGAATAGTGTGTTCAAGCTACTATATTAATCCTATGATCTAATCTAATAATACACACTGTGTGCTGTTTTCATCAAATTTAAGAGGTGCAGTTCTATACTAGAGGAACTGGAGACCTCGCTAGTATTCAAAAGGCTTAAAACTCAATTTAAATCAGTAGGATTTCTGCCCTACCCCCTTCCCATTGGTGCAGTTGGCCTACTACAGAATTGCACCTCTGTAGCTTGAAGAATAGGGTCCTGCATGTTCAATGCAAATTACAATTTGGTGCGTCAATTCAAATTCTAGGATAAAGGGAGATGTAACCCTTTCAATTGTAAGAGATTAAGGGTACCGTTTTAATGTAACATTGTGATATAGATTAATCGAATTAATAACATTTCCTTTTAAACCCTTAAGGACCGGAGTGCGTACGCATGGCCGGCAGTTGGTGTCCACGGGGCCGAGAGCCGCGCCGAGAGCTCTGAACTCCATGACGTGCCAGGACCATCACTGGTCCTTAAGTGCCAGACTGCCATGACTGTCCTGGCACGTTAGTGGTCACGAAGGGTTTAAAGAGTTTTTATTGCAACTATGATTTTTTGGTTCAGTTTAGCTCTGCTCTAAGACAAGGACCCCTTTGCAAATGGACAACACCAACCAAGAGATATTGTGTGGGTGATGTTGCTCATTGTGAAAAGTGATGGTGATGTTGGTGACATTGCCCATTGTGCTGGGCTATGGTGAATGGCACATGGGTGACTATATCCTCATGTGAATGCACCAAAGGGGCAGCATTTCACACAAGAATACAGGCACAGGAGAACATCTTTCACGTGAAATCTGTTGGAGGTTGCAATGCTCATCGTAAGCTCCAGTGAAAGGCCAAAGCAAATAGCTGCAGCTGGTGCTGTTTTGGACTGAACATGAGACTTGTCCATCATGCATCCAGATGAGAGTTGCAAAGCATTAGAACTTGAGAGAAATAACATGGGCAACAGAAGTACAATAGAGGCTGCTAACGGTTCTGTCACCTATGTGAAAAAGCCCTAAACTTTCTTTAACCCCTTAATGACCCTTGACGGTCATAGTACGTCATGGGTAGATCTGAGTTAACGACCCATGATGTACTATGACCGTCCTGGAATTGCAGGCTCCCTCATGGCTGCATGCCGTTCAGGGAGTCCGGAGTCTGAATTAAAAAAAAAAAAATACTCCATGGTCCTTTAGTGACTGCAATGTGCTTAGTGGCCAGTTGTTAAGGGGTTAAGTAAACAATTAGTGACAAGATACCACATCAAAAGATACACAGTATCAAACAGAAATCAGAAAGGGAGTTGATATTCTGAGTAAACAAATTAGCTGTCTCAATTTTGCTAAATAAATCGCAATACAACAGCCTAGCTCCCTCTCTTTCTCTCTAGCTATTTATATTGTGTTTCACTTCCTGGAAACATCACATGTAAGTAATGTGGTCATAACAGTGGTCCAACTCCCAACGGAGGTAGACAGTGGCAACCTTTCAAATCCCTCTTCCTTCTCAATGCCGCTGTTAGTACATTGCCATGAGCGTCTCTGTCTTGTGTGTTTTTATCCACTTCTGATACCTGATTCTCAGATGGAATTAGATGTTTGTTCATTCTTAGAAATGTAAGTCTACCAACCCTGATGCTTGATAACTGTGTCCTGTTGTCATTTACAATATAACCCGCTGCTAAAACCCACTCAGACTTCATGCTTGTTAGTGAGTAACTATGGTTTCCAAAACTAATGTGTGTGTTGGTCACATACACTTTTTGTTTGCCAGTAGTCAATGGGGACATTGTTTCAGCCTACTATGTAGGTATCATGCAAGGATGCTATAACCATCTCACATACAGTGGGTTGTACACAATATGCTTTGGGGCTTGGGGTTCTCTGAACGTTTCAATAGCTAGATATCAGCATACAAAACAACACTAATATTTTAAAAACCCGATGTAAAGTCCTTGAAACAAGAAGTCCACAATAACCTAAACGTCTATGTGATACAATTGCTTGTTGGTTCTAATAATGCCATAAAGTTCTTCCACACCTTATAAATACATAAGTATTTTCTTCCCAATAAGGTGGAAATAATAAAAGTAGATCTTCAGGTTCCAGTTAATACAATTCTTTACTCTTTCCGATAGTCGCTGCCCTTGGAAACACAGGTGATGTGTGTAAATTGACCCAACTGGAAAGACACAAAAGAAAAAAGGGTGCAGACCCATCTAAGAGCATATCTGTATCAAATACTTAATACAAACTGGCCCTCACTATAATGAATATGCTCACGCGATGGAAGATTGTATTTAGCTCATCAGATTTTATCAGAGGATCTCTTTAGTATTCCACAATGGTTCCAAAAATGAGGACCGGCGTTCTTAAACAGATTTATTTTAGCAGCAATACTAAACATTACAATTATAAATATTGAAATAAAACGCTCAACACATTTCGTATCTACCTCCATGATACTTCTTCAGGAGATAACAATCAAGTTACATGCAATATTTAACAATTATAAGACAAAAAAAAATAAAAACAAGGGGCTTTATACCTTTGTATCTAGACCAAATGCAGTGCGACCACTCCTAGGAGCTATACAGTGTTCATGTGTATCAGTTATCAACCCATACTCTGGGAACAAGTCCCATAGAGCTGTGCCAGCATAACCACTACTACCACCACAACTACATTTAGGACTTGGACAAAACAGGGTATATGCACCATATCACCTCTCATCAAGATAGCTATTATGTTGGAGCCATTATCACCAGACACAAAACCAGCTTTCAAGGGGTGGGGTACAAGTTATTCCTCTATCATCTGATCTATTTTACTTAACCCCTTAAGGACCAGCAGTCCCGGGGTGTCTGGTCCTTTAAGGACCAGATAGGCGAGTTCGACGTGCTGCCCTACGTGACTGATCACGTGTTCCGGCACGTTGAATGAGGGACTGAAAGAGATCGCTCCAGTCTTGGAGCGATCAACTTCAGTCACCGGTATTACTCACCGTGCTCCTGCAGGAGCGCGGTGAGTAAAAGTATGTGAAGTACCAAGACTGTCACTGGTCCTTAAGTGCCGGACCAGCGTGACGGTCCAGGTACGTCAACGGACGAGAAGGGGTTAATACACATATGGCTTTGTGGGACTATCTCTCAAAACTCTGCATACACAAAAGTGGTGGGCTACCCTGCTGCTGTCTTTTAATCATACTGCTAGAACCAGAGGCTTCAAGCTAGTGTTGTGCACTGTGGGAGGGAAACCCAGTGAGCAATGACAGTCATATAATAAGACATCATGTCAACTGCCAAAACTTTTGCAATTTTTCAATTCCGTAGGCATAATTTGGGATCGTCATACTTCTTTGTGTTTGCAGGAGCCATATTTGTTATTGAAAATTAAGGGAAATCTTGGCACACTCTCTGACACATCTACAGCAATACTCTTATATGTGTCACAGAGCCCAAGGAGCTTTTATGAGTGCTTGTACTGCTTAACTTCAAGGCACCACTAACACGCTGGTGGTGTGTCAGACCTGAGGTTGTGCTTTAGGTGGGATCTCAGTGAGGATGTGCCAAGATGGCATCCTGCTTTCATCCTGCTCATATGTTTTTTAGACTGACAACAGATTTGTAATTAAGTGTCTCCATACTGTAGATATCATAGACTGAGGGGTTCCTGAGGGGCTACTATTACTATATGGCTAGATATTGCAATTGTACTACTAGTTGTTGTCAGTGATGCTGCAATTCCAAAAGCCATTTCAAAAGTATATTAAATATATTACTGCTTGACCCAAATGGGCACAGATCCAAGCTGGAATTCCCCACCAACAAAACGAGGCGAGCCCTTCAAGAAGCAATGACCATCAGGTCAGCATCTATTCATTAAATAATGTGCTGGAACAACAAATCATAAAAAATTATATAAATATAACAAATTGTCATATGTGCTCTCAACCATCTCATTCAAACCTTCAGGGTATAAAGTTCTCAATCTGAATATTCAATATGATTCTCTATTCTTCAAATATTGAGCTCTACTAATACCTATCTGTACACTAATCATCTCAATAGGTGTTATTTTGATAACACTGGGGTCTTTATTGTGTTTCTCATCACAATGTTTGGATACACTATGTTGTTTGAAACCTTTAGAAATATTCCTACTATGTTGTCCAAATCTCTGTCTAATGATCTGAATGGTTTTCTCTACATATTGGGTACCACAGATGCAGTCAATCAGGTACACCACATAACTGGACCCACAGTCCAGGTAAGATTCAATCTTGAAAACATCACCTGTCTGTTTAGATTTGAACTCACCAACCCCCGAGTTAATGTATTCACAAGTCATGCATCTGATACCACCGCATCTGTGGGCCCCAATCTTATCTTGATCTCCCTTCCTCTGCACATCTATCCCACTCCTGGAAAATGGTACCATTTTTTAAAATACTGGGTACAATCATGGTTTTCAATGTTCTGTTCCTTCTATAAACTATCTTAGGTTTTTCCGGAATAATTTCTTTTAAAAATGCATCTTTTCTTAGGATGGGCCAATATTTATAAAAAATCTCTTGTATTTCCTTATGAGCACAATTAAACTTTGTGCTGAAAGCTATTTTAAATTGATTTATGCCATCACCATCAGCTCCTGACCTTCTCTTTCTTACTACTTCTTTCTTCTTATATTGTAAAAGGGAATTCCTATCCAGACCACGAGCGCAACTAATGGCTCCATCTATCAATGTCTCTGGGAATCCTTTTTCTAAAAATCTATTCTTGATTAAATTGGACTGTATTAAAAAATGTTCCAAACTATCACAGTTACGTCGTAAACGAACTAACTTTCCGTATGGGACATTCCGAATCCATTTCTTAAAATGGCAGCTATCATATCTGAGATAACTATTTGCATCCACTCCTTTGAAGTGGGTGATGGTATTAATTCTACCAAAGGTTCCAATTGCTAATAAAAGATCAAGAAAAATTATACTTTTTCTATCATATGTGCATGTGAATTTAATGCCCTACTTATTATTATTCAGATGTTCTACAAATAAAGGTATATCATTGATATCACCCTCCCATATGATAAGGAGGTCATCGATGAACCACTTGTAGAAGACAAGACGCGCCCCAAAGCCATGCCCATGCCAAAAATGATGTAGCTAAAAAAAAAAAACATAAGTAGTTTGGCATAGCTTGGGGCAAATCTCGTCCCCATTGCAGCCCATTTAACCTGTAAATAAAATTGCTCTTGGAATTGAAAATAGTTGTATCTCAAAATATGATCAACTGCCTCCATCAAAAAACATTTCTGATGAGGTGGTATGTTTTCATCGGTGTCTAAAAAAAACTTGATTGCCTCTAATACCCCTTCATGAGGTATGTTGGAATACAGACTCACCACATCCAGCGTGACCTAGCAGCATCGACTGGTCCAGGTGAAATTCTGGAGTAGTCTAATCAAATGAGTGGAATCCTGTAAATAGGGGTCCAAACTCACAACCAGACGTTGAAGATGAAAATCTACTAACTGGGACAGGCTGGATGTGAGTGAGTCAATACCCGAAATGATAGGCCGCCCTGGCAGAGAGGAGAGGGACTTATGGATCTTGGGGAGATGGTAATACACCGCCTTCCATGGTTCATCCACCAAGACAAAGTCCCTCTCCGCTTTCGAAAGGACCCCCTCATTATGAGCTGTGTGAACAAGGACTTCCAATATTTGTTTAAAACGCTGTGTAGGATTGTACGTGAGGACTCTGTAATAAGAAATGTCACCTAAAATACATCCAGCCTCCAAAATATAATCAGACCTATTTTGGACCACCACTCCCCTGCCCTTATCTGCAGGGCGGATGATGATCTGATCATTTTTTAAGGGAAGTGATGGCTCTCTTTTCAAAATAGGAAAGATTAGTTGAACTGACAAAGTTGTTATTCTCTGTTAATGTCCTCATTTCCTCAAGAACCATTTGATGAAAAGCATTGATAAATGGCCCCCTGCTTGCTACAGGGTAAAATTTAGACCAGGGACGAAAAGGAGACTCCACCGCTCCTTCCATTATATATCTATCAAGTCTCTCAACCCCTGTCTCTACATCTTGAGTGATGATAAATGGATCTGCACTGTTTTCACATTTCCTCTTCTTAGATTGAATGAAATGCCTCTGAAGTATTAGATTTCTGGTGAATCTATCCAGATCCACCAGTAAATCAAACATATTCGGTACTGCAGTAAGACAAAAGTTAAACCCTCTGTTGAGGACTTAAATCTCATGTTCATTCAATCTATAAGAGGACAAATTAAAAATATTAGTTAATGAACTGTTTCCACTCTTCCTACCTTGTTTTTTCTTTCTCCCCCTACATCTCCTTCCTCTACCTCGTTTTCTAAACTCCTTTTCTTGTTTCTCAAAATGTTGTAACGATCTGGATTTTGAAATTGTTCCCACCAAGGTGGTAGTGGGTTCTTTTCTCCCTGGGAGTTTTTTGCCTGAGGGGGTGAGATTTTGGACTGTGTGATGTTCAGTCTCTTTGAAGGCCCCTCTAGGGGATCTTCACTAACCGATGTAGTTGTAGTAGGACGGGTAGGAATTGTATGATCCTCCCTTGCACTAAGTGCACTAAGGGGCAGCACAGTGGCCTTGCAGCGCTGGGGTCCTGGGTTCAAATCCCACCAAGGACAACATCTGCAATGAGTTTGTATGTTCTCACCGTGTTTGCGTGGGTTTCCTCCGGGTACTCCGGTTTCCTCCCACACTCCAAAAAAAAACATACTGATAGGTGAATTTAGATTGTGAGCCCCAATGGGGACACGGACCAATATGAGTGTAAAGCGCTGCGTAATCTGTGTGCGCTATATAAATAAATAAAAATAAATAAATAAGTGTATTCTCAACATTGGAACCTGAAACACCCATATTCCTGTTGCCATTCAAAGATTGATCGTTTCTGTCCTTTTGCTGGATCTCTCTTGTTTCTCTCACAGCACCTGAAGGATTATGGGAATTGTGGTTCCTATTTTTTTTTTTTATACCCCATATTTACCCTCACTGTGCGTGAACTGGATAAGTTGTCTTTAGGCTTATCTCCGTGTATATGAAGAAAACACACACACACCCTCTAAGGAGGTGAAAAAAATTGTTCTCCAATGAGGTGTATACCGATTAGTACTGAAGAGCTTAACTTGATAGAATTGTTCATATCCTCTTGAGCTCCTACCTTGGTCTGAAGCTGTTTGTCTGGAAACATCCAAACTCTTCAATTCAATATGATTTAATTTAAGTGAGGGGTCTCCAAGAAGTCCAGTGGTTGCAGCCAATTTGGTCACAGCTTTCATCTGTAGAACTCAGCAGTGGTCAGTCAGAGAGCTTATCATAATGCAGATAGAGGCCTCACATTTTTTTTTTTTTTTTTTTTTTCAAAAGCTTTATTAAGAATAGAAAATAGTAGTACATTACAAGACTATCAACAACGAAAAATCATAATACAGAGCATTAAGAATGTCACAAAACAGCTTACATTAAATCCATGTCAGAAGAACAGGAGTAACATGAATCCATACATAGTGGGGAAAGAAGCCCTGTAAGTGTAAAGGGGTAGTGAAGAGTGAGAAAAAAAAATAAAATAGAAGAACATACAAATTGCGTATCTCGTATCATAGTACACACCTCTGTACAATAGTATTGAACACATTGCGGAGTAAGGATGGTATAATACTATATTATAAGACTGAATGTGTAGTCTAATGAAGCCAGACCAGAGTAACCAGTACCCTGGCCAATAAAAGGGACTAAGGCAAAGGACCATACATATATAGAGGAATAGAGGTGGACTGAGATAAGTAAGGTAGAAAAGAAGTAGGAAAGGTGGAAGGAAAGGAGGGACTACAAATTACTGTAATAAAGAACTTCCCGGAATATAAAGGGAATAGCATGTAAGTTCCCTCAGGTAAGGAAGATGCAAGTCTGAGAGTGACAGTGTCAGAGCTGGTCATATAAAACAGAGACTGACAATTGAAAACAATACAGTCCAGCAAATGAAAAAGAAAAGGCGGAGAAGGTACAGAACAGAAGATAACAGAGAGCTATAGGAGATATATTCTGCAAAGAAGAGAGCGAGAAAAGGAGAAAGAAGAGAGGGAGAAGTAATCGTGAACGGAGAAATAGGTCGCGAGGCCCAGTTCACCGTGTAACAAGTACGTAGGTGTCAAAAGACCTTGGGGGGGGGAATGCATATCAGAAATCATGAGGAGATGGCACATAAGAAACTTCTAAATTCTGATACACTCAGGAGGAGCAAAGTATAATATTGGAACATGAACCTTGCCAGTGGGTAAAACAGAGTGCTATGGAAGGAGGCAAGGGAACCATATCTAGGTAGATTTACATAAACAGTCACCATAGTAATGGTAAAGCAAATATACATGTAGCTAAATTATAAACCCTAGGGTACATAGTGCAGCAGAACTGAGGCTGCTCCCAGAACCTCAACATAAGATAATACACGTGAGATAACATCAAGGTTGGAGGATCCGCTGAAGCCATGGGTACTAGAGCCAAAGTTAACGATAAGCAGTAAATTACCATTATGAACCCATAAAATTCTCTAACACAACAGTAATCATATATCCCACCACCATCAGAGAGACACCGGAGCCGGTCCCGACCCGCGCGCGAGATCGGGCGCGGCCCCGGGGAGTCCACCGACAGGGCAAGAATAGACACAATCAAATAACATGCATTGAATATTCAAACCGGGAGAACATAATAACTGGGCTGAGTCCTTAAAAGTCCATAAAACAAGGTAGAGGTAGCATCTATAAACTATAGAATATTATCTGGAATCGCCGGAAACCCTCCGGGCCCAAGAGTGCCTCCCGCGATCTCCCAATACCTTCACAATATACTGCTCCGCAGACATACTGGAAAGTACACAGTCAAATATGCTCAACTGAATAGAGTGCTGTCAAAGTGAATAACGATGTCCCATTTGAGCGTGAGATGAGAGAAGTAGGAATGTTAGAAAGGAAACTGGAGCTCCAGCGCAACGTATGATCCCAACATTGCAATACCCGGATCCCAAGGAGCGACATCCCAACTATAGATCATGTCTCGGAATGGAGAAAGGTGAGTGATCCATAATGCTGGCTCATTTGCCTGGTAGAGCTCTGGTTCCGGGTCCCCCAATCGCACCAGTGTGAGGGTAGAAACAGGGGAGGCTTTTTCATAGAATTTATCTGTAAGAAACGTAGCTCTGTACTCTTCATCGCCAGAGACCCGATGAGTGAGAGGATCATCGTAGCCGAAGTTAGGTTTAGGCATAGACTTCCCGTGTACATCCATTTCAGCCTCCGGTCGGTCCACCGACAATGTGTTGCGTCTCCCGTGACCTACAGCCACTCGTAGACTGGCGAGTACATCCAGCACTGACTCTCGGAGCTCCTCCAGGAAGGCTTGATATTCTGCCCGCGACAATGGGCACCGCAACTCCGATGCAGTAAGGTAAGGATGAGTGAAGCTATTAAACGGAGATTGTTGCGGTAACTCAGGAGTCGCATCACTGGGATCCCCAGCATGCATAGTAGGACTTGTGGGTGCAGTTCCCCTTAGAACAACCAGGTCGCCATCTATCATGGCGGTCAGCAGTGCTCTCCGGTTGGAATGGCGCGAAATGAAACAATTAGTGAAAGCTTGCATGTCGAGTATATGACCATGGACTGTGATGCATGAAACGAGGCCCCGTTTCACAGGGAAAATGTTCAGTAGGATTTACAGCGAGTAGAAAGCAGATGTAGCTAATAAAACAGGATCATTAACAAGTAGCTCTAGGAGCTGTAAGAAAGTACGTCCATCTTAGTCCTCAGTCAGCTCCGCCCCCCCGAGGCCTCACATTTTAATGGTTTTCTTGCCCCACTACCATAATAGCTGCTTACAGATTATTCTGCATGATTTGTTAACACAACTTACAGAGCAACTTACAATGTTGCCAAAGTGTGTGAAAGCCACAGTGTGCCTTCATATTCACTCACCCACTGTAATAAACATTGCCAGCTTTCTATTATATTCATGAAATGTTTTACTGGGAAGGCTCTATGCATCAGGAAATTTGTGAATCACTGGAGAACCACAGGTTATGTCTTCTATAGTGAATATGGATTCTTTTGCTAAAACTATATGTCTTGTTATGATTTTATCACCTTGCCCTGATAAGAAGGTCACTTGTTTTTTGTGCAGTGTTTTGTTATTGGAAGGTTTTGGAAAGAAAGAAGAGTAGGTAAGAACAGCTTTGGATATAGTTTATTACATACAATTATAAATTAATTTATTTTCAATATGTGTTTTAGAATAACTCAGTACATATTTCCTTGACTAAAAGTAGCTCCCAGTAATGAAAAGGTTGATGACCCCTGATTTAAATGCTGAGTCAAAGGATAGCCAGTAAGACAGCAGTGGTTCACAGTCCCCCCTTTTTTGTTCTGTTGGTGCGGGTCCTCACTTTCCCAAACAATTCTTTTAATCTCTGACTCCTGCTCACATTGAGCCAGTGACACGAGTTAAAGGGATAGTAATACTTCGTTTTAACTTTATTTTATTTTGTAGGCATTAAAAAAACATGAATAATGATATAAGTCTTATCTCTCAAACCTTTATGATTTAAGAGATATTCACAAGCAAAGTTTCCCCCTCCCGCCCCTTTTACCTAGTGTAAGCCATCTCTTCTCAGATGTGGAATGCAGTCCATAGACCAGACAGATAACAGCAGGGGACAATCTCCTTTGTATGAAAAGAATGAAAGCCCTTCCCCCCTTGACAAGTTTTTCAGCTTTTTCCCTTATCTTAATTGAAGATTGTCCCTCTCTGCAATCTACCTGGGCACCTCCCTTCTGATCTGGCTGAACAGGGGGGGGATACTTTGCTTGTGAATATCTCTTAAACCATAAAGGTTTGAGAGATAAGACTTATATCGTTCTTCATGTTTTTTTAATGTAAAAATAAAATAAAGATAAAATGAAGTATTACTATCCCTTTAAGGGTCCAGCGTTTGAACTTATTTGATGACATTGATGTATAGGGTGTGTGTGGGATTTCTGGCCTTAGAAGAAGCTACAGAAAATGTCCCAGCATGTACCCACATCACCACAGGGGTTCAAACACCATCTCCTGCTCTTATCACTGGTTCAATATGAGCAAGGGATGGGCACAAAATGTGAAATGACAAAGAGGAGAGACAAGAGAGTAGGGAATACATTAATAGAGCTATGAAAGTCCCATTTACCCCAGCATGCCTATTATACTATATGACTGTACATGTTGTACAGATATAGACATCCACAAAGATTATATTTAAAACAGTACTTTATTTATTCTGAAAGTTCATCTATATATATAAAAGAAGACTTTGTGCCTGCCAAAACACACCCAGGGGAGGCATAAAGCATGAGTTACTACTCCTATTGGGTGATTCAGTCATGCAGGGAGTTGGCCCTCCCCCACTATGCAGCCCGCCCACCACTATCAAAGTCAGAAAAAAACAATATGGCCGCCACTTGCTCCTACACCACAGACAAACACACATGCCCCACTTACACATGCCCCACTCACACACACAGACCACCACACACACATGCCCCACTCACACAGCACCACACAAACACACACACATGCCCCACTCACACAGCACCACACACACACACATGCCCCACTTACACATGCCCCACTCACACACACAGACCACCACACACACATGCCCCACTCACACAGCACCACACAAACACACACACATGCCCCACTCACACAGCACCACACACACACACATGCCCCACTTACACAGCACCAAACAGACATGCCCCCACTCACACACACACACAGCACCACATACACACACAAAGCCAGAAATACATATGGCTGACACACACACACACAGTCACTCACCCTGACTCCCAGAGGCCTCAGCAGGACCTGTACTGCAGCACCAGAGGAACAAAATTGCACTCAAAGGCTTAAGGTAGGCCCTCATTGCTCAATTATTTCTTCACTGTCATCATTTGCCATGCAAGACACAGGACAGACAGCCATCAGATTCACACTTAACCCACTGACTGCCACAGGGTTGTGTATCAAGTTTTACCCCTCAGGGAGTGTGTTCAAACCCCTCACACTGTAAACTTGCATTTCTCTCCCACTTCTCCTCCTTCCCCAGCCTATTACTAACACTTTTCCATATTTATGTTAAGCCCCGCCCCTACTCGCGATTAAGCCCCGCCCCCTTTTAACCCAGATTGCCCCATTGCTCTCTCCACATCAGCACCACATGAGGGACTCCACAAGTAAAAGTTCACAGGTATTACACACTCATGCCCCACTCACACAGCACCAAACACCCATACACACACACAAAGCCAGAAAGAAAGATGGCTGACACACAGTCACTCACCTTGACTCCCAGTGGCCTCAGCAGGACCTGTAGTAAAGCCACTGAACGGTGCTGCATCACCAGGGGAACAAAATGGCACTCAAAGGGTTAAGGTAGGCCCTCATTGCTGAATTACTTCTTCACTGTCACCATTTGCCATGCAAGACACAGGACAGCCAGCCATCAGATTCACACTTAACCCACTGACTGCCACAGGGTTCTGTATCAAGTTTTACCCCTCATGGAGTGTGTTAAAACCCCTCACACTGTAAACTTGCATTCCCCTCCCACTTCTCCTCCTTCCCCAGCCTATTACTAACACTTTTTCACATTTATGTTAAGCCCCGCCCCTACTCACGATTAAGCCCCACCCACTTTTAACCCAGATTGCCCCATTTGTCTCTCCACATCAGCACCACATCAGTCCCCTCTAGGGACTTCACAAGTCAGTGTTCCCAGGTATGAACACAGTTCCCACTGCTATTTAACTCTGACATGCCTCTCTATACCTTAACCCTTTAAGTGCCAGAGGGGTACACAACTCATGAGCACATGTGTTTCTGCTCATATATGTTGCGTGTCTGTGTGTGTACATCTCTGTTACATATGTGTGTCCATGTGTGCATCTCCAGTGTGTCTGTGTGTACATGTGTTTTGCATGTCTCTGCCGCTCACTGTGTGTATGTGCATACCTCCCAACATTTCACAGGGCCAAAGAGGGACACGTTAGTTTTAGGTGATATTATTGGGGGTGTGGCTGGTGGGCGGGGCATTAGTAAGAATTTTTAGGTTATTTCATGACCTATTACTGGCTATTTATGTAACTGAATAAATGATTTAGTTCAAGACCAAAGTATTTAATTTGCACAGACTAATGTATAAACACATATACTGAAGTTTATTGCTTTATTGCTGTAGAGCAAACTAATACACACCACACAGTCAGGGCTGGTGCAAGGATTTTTGCCACCCTAGGCAAAACCTAATTTTGCCACCCATTTTGCTCCGCCCCTTGTGTCCCACCCCTTTATACCCTGCCTACTTATACCCAACCTCTTTTCATGATTGTCCTCTCTCTGCCCCCTGAGCCACTCTGCCCCTGTTCTGGAGATGCCTGTAAGAGATGCCCCCCACCAGCTCCAACTTGCCCCTTATCAGCTTCACTTTGGCCCACCAGTTCCACTTTGCCCCTATCAACTCCAACTTGCCCCCATCAGCTCCAACGTGCCCCCACCAGCTCCACTTTGCCCCCTCAGCTCCAACTTACCCCCATCAGCTCCACTTTGCCCCCCATCCTCTCCAACTTACCCCCATCAGCTCCACTTTGCCCCCCATCCGCTCCAACTTGCCCCCACCAGCTCCACTATGCCCCCAGCAGCTTCAACTTGCCCCCCCATCCGCTCCAACTTGCCCCACCAGCTCCACTTGCCCCCCCTCAGCTCCAACTTGCCCCCCCCTCAGCTCCACTTTGACCCTCATCAGCTCCAACTTGCCCCCATCATCTCCAACTTGCCCCCACCAGCTCCACTATGCCCCCTCAGCTCCAGCTTTCCCCTAACAGCTCCAACTTGCCCCCATCATCTCCACTTTGCCCCACATCTGCTCCAACTTGCCCCCTCAGCTCCAACTTGCCCCCCATCACATACCTGTATCTCCCGCGCAGTCTTCTCTTCAGTAATGCAGAGCGCTGCGGGAGATCATGACTCCCAGCGCGCTCTGCATTACTAAAGATCCGACCAGATGAGGGAGCGCTGTAGCAACATAGACCTGACTGTGTTGTGGTTCCTGGCGTGGTGTGTGTGGGCGCACCTCTTCTCCGCTGCATGCCCCCGCCCCCAGTACGTGTGCGCCCTAGGCCGGCGCCTACCTCGCCTATAGGTGGAGCCGGCCCTGCACACAGTCTGACCTCCTAAAAAGAGGGACAACAGGGTGGGAAAGAGGGACAGAGGGATCTGGCCCTCAAAGAGGGACTGTCCCTCCTAAAGAGGGACACTTGGGATGTATGGTATGTGTCTGCCTGTATGCTGCATATGTCTGTGTTTATCAGTGTGTCTGCATTTCAAACACGTGCGCCCAATGGTCATAACATGACGGGCAACGCCGTCCCATGTTGCTAGTATAAAATAAAGTAAAATTGCCAATTTTATTAATTTATCATTTTAACTTTTATTAGAAGGAGGGAGCTTTAGGAGCAGTTTACCATCAGTCATTCACTTCATACAGAATACAATATGATCATCGAAGTCCGTTGGAACTCTCTGCTCATGTACCATTATTTAAAACACTTTGATACATTTGATTCTTAGCATTGCATACTCTTTGTAGGCATTTGAACCACACTGGTCCCATCCTGCCTTAGTGACTTTGAAAGAGAAGGAACTGGCTAACCCCTTAATGACCAATGGCTTGCCAGGACCATCAGAGAATTTGGTCCTTTAAGGACCAATGACGGTCCTGGCATGTCATTGGTAAAATGATCGCAGTATGCCTCATGGAGTGCTGTGATCATGCAGGGAAGGCTATAACTGACTGCTCCAGGACTGGAGCAGTCAGTTTCAGCTTTACCCCGGTGGCTCCACATGTGTGATTGCTGCTAAAATGGTCTCATGTGCTGGCGGAGCCAATGACAAATGACACTGTATAATATAGAGTACATTTATTTTGTCAGTGTTCTCTGCCTCTTTCTTCCTCACAGTGATCATAAGGAAGAGGGAGACAGAGAACACACATCCCTACAGGGGAAATGGCCACAATGTGGGGGCACTTGTAATTACATTTTAGGTATTGAGGGCAGAACCAAAGGTAGAGCAGGTTTGGTCCCTTGATAACCTACTGACACCTCCTTGTGTTCCCGAATAAATGATTTAGAGCAAGACCATACACAGTCTAATTTATAAACTCATATACATTTGGAAGGTGAGAACTTTAACTAGTCCCAATTAAAATTAACCAGTTTAGCACAAAGTTTAACAGGAAAACCAGTAAGAAGTTGTGGGGTTTTTTTTAATTTTTTTCTCACTTTTTTTTGTTTTACTCAAAAGAAATGACGGGCTGTACATATAAATGTGGTATCAAAATAAAGACATATTTATGCTTAAAAATAGCATATAGTTTGTATGGGGGAACTAAGTGAAGTAAAAATAAAATATGGTTGAACAAAGGAATACAAAAACTGCCAAAATTGCCCTGGTCCTCTAGTGTAAAAAAGACCTGGTCCTTAAGGAGTTACAGCCTAGTTCACACAAGAGATGGGCAAAAGTCTAATTTTTTTTCCTGTGGGAATTTTGCTGGAAATTCTCTGCTTTTTCTGAGAAAATAGTCACATATAGAAACCCCCAAAATGTCCTCCTTTTTGATAACTCCAAGATAAACTTCACATTTCCTCTGTGTGTGTGTGTGTGTGTGTGTGTGTGTGTGTGTTTGGGTTAGTATATGTGTGTAGGCCAATAACTGTGGTTCTATGCAGTGGGACAAAGCTGTGGGTCAGTATATGTGGTTCTATGGCTACTGTCGGACTAGGCTGGGGGTAAGTATATGTGGTTCTAGGCTGGTGGGGGCTAGTATGTGTGGTGTATGACTATAGGAGCAGTGGAACAAGGCTTGGAGGCAGTATGTGTGATTCTATGGCTTCTGTGGGACAAGGATGGGTTTCTTTAGTATGTCAAGTTCTATGGATACTGTGGGAAAAGACTGCAGGTCACAACAGTCATTTGTAAGGTGAGGCCATTCGTCTTCTTTCAGACTACAACTTCCATCATTGGCTTTAGGGGAAATATGGGAATTGCAGTCTGAAAGAAGTTAGAGGGTTTTGTTTTACCCATCCCACCTACCAGAGAGCCGGGCAAGGCTGAATGGTCAGAATCTGGGGTTCAGTGGTTACCAGGGACAAGGCTGAGAGGTTAATGTGTTTTTTTGTAATATCTAGGCTACTTCACCTGGCATACCTGTCCTTCTGTTGGATGCTGGCCCTTTATAGTCCTCACTTTCTGCAGGGCTCATTGCCTGTTCTTTCAGTACCTTAAAGAGTTAGTAATACTTCATTTTATCTTTATTTTATTTTGTAGACATTAAAAAAAGATGAAGAACGATATAAGTCTTATCTCTTAAACCTTTATGGTTTGAGAGATATTCACAAGCAAAGTTTCCACTCCCACCCCTTTTAGCTAGTGTAAGCCATCTGTTCTCAGATGTGGAATCCAGTCCATAGACCGGACAGATAACAGTAGGGGACAATCTTCTTCCTATGAGAACAATGAAAGCCCTGCCCCCCTTGACAAGTTTTTCAGGTTTTTCCCTTATCTTAATTGAAGATTGTCCCTCTCTGCAGTCTACCTGGGCACCTCCCTTCTGATCTGGCTGAAACAGTGTTACATCAGTAAAAGGGGCGGGAAGGGGATACTTTGTCATTGAATTACAACTACAACTCTGACAGAATTGAAATAACACTCTCCAAGGTCCAAATACTATGATGATTAATTAGAGCTGCTTTTATTATGAAACATTACTATCCCTTTAATGTTTTTGTCTCATGTTTGATTGAATCTGACCTACCTGTTCACCCATTTTTGATTCTATCTTGACCCTGGTACCCCCTTTGATTGACTGACCTACTGACATTTGACCCTCTGCCTTACCCAACTTTGATTCTAGCTTGATCCCTGACACCTCGCTTTGACTGAATGATCTACCACCTTATGACTCTCCTTCCTGTCTGGCTTCTCTTCATTCTTATTCCTGCAGCTCAACTGTGCTTCTCTGGTCAGTTATACCAAGGCCCCAGCAAGCTCATCCATTCTTGCTCTTTGAGTAACTCATTCATCAGAAGCCCTGCTGTGTGACTCTGGTCAGCTGTCTCATGACAGGTTGCACATTAATCTTTTCACAGAGGGTGGTTCATTTGTTTGCAGCTCAACCACGTGTTTTCAGTCAGATGTTCTGATTATCTGCTGAGTTCATTCACAGTGTTTTTCTCAGTGTGTATTTATTTGGTCAACAGTCCGGCTGTGAACCTTGCTCATCCCACTACAGTTACATAGTTGCTCTTTTCTCCAGCCCTTCAGCTAGTTTGATAAATTCATAATTCATGTAACAGCGGACCTGTCAGGATCTCACTCCTAGCTCATCCGACTTTCATGAGGCTTATCTGATCAGTTGTTTCAGCATTCCTATTCCAGGCTCCTCCATCCTCTCAGTTCCTAATCACCTGTTTCATCCCTGCTGTCCTCCTCAAGAAAAAAATATTTCTCCCTATATTCCTCATATTCAATAGAGTCTTCAGTCTGCATCTGGGATTCTTATCCCCTCTCTATCCACGGGTGCTATCTCTGCATTAAACACCCTCAAAGTGTGTTCATCCTGGTCTAGCCTAGTCTCAACTGGGGTCAGATATTTGGCCTTGTCTCCAGCACCTTTACCTTCCAGATTCAGGCTGCAGTGATTACTACATACTCTAGCAGAGCTCCCCATTAATCACACAATAGCTATTCCAAGACCCTGACACTGATCATTTCAATTTTTCTATGGCTACCATGGGACAATGCTGGAGGAGGTTAGCATGTGTATTTATATGGCTACCAGTGCACTGGGACAAGGCTGTGGGTTAGTGTGTATAGTTCTATGGCTACTGTGGAACAAGGCTGGGGTGTCAGTATGTGTGGTTTTATGACTACCAAACGGAAGGGCTGGTGAAGTAGTATGTGGAGTTCTATGGATGCCAGTGCAGTGGGACAAGGCTGGCAATCTGTATGTGTGGTTCTATGGCTACCTTGGGACCAGATTGGGGGTCAGTATATTTGGAAAAAGTCTAGTGGAAGTAGAGGTAAAACTGCACTATGTGTGTGAATTTCTCCAAGTAAAAGTTCTGTTTTTCTAACTTATATCTCTTTGGGCAACAGTTGTCTTCAACCCTGCTGGTAACAGAATTATAATGTTTCTATTACATGAAAAATGCATACATTGGTTTTATTGGGTCATATGGGGCTGTTCACACTGCTGAAAACTGAGTGCATGTCACAAAGTAATGCATCTTGCTGCATATTCTGGTCTGGCAGCTGAAGAAAAATATGGAAGTGTAGCAAATCATGCTATTCACAGACATTAAAAAATGCATGATAATTGTGTGCAAATCACATGTAAACATTTATGTGCTCTTATTTGTAATTTCAGTGCAGCAAACACATTGACAATGTGAACAGAGCTCAAACCTGAGGAATCTTGGTTAACCTTCAAACTTCTATTTTGCTTGTCAGTTTAAATATGGAATATATATATTCCTATAGACTCTCATCTTGCTGAATCTGAAGGAGAACAGACGCAACTCATCTTATGGAAGCCAACTTTAAAACCAGCTACAGAAGATGTCAAATAAACAGACTTTAATACTAGGGATGGGCGAAAATTGACGCAGTGTTCCTGTGGCAAATTTCTCGAAAACCACATTTTCGAATGGCTATAAAGTTTCCGTCCATTGATTTATCTTGTTTTCACATTTCCGCTATAAAAACGTGGTGTATTTGCGGAAGGCAGACACAATAGAAGCAGCTACAGAGTGAGATAGACGTGCTTTGCTGTTCTGCTGTGATATTTTCACAAAACTGAGGCAGGAGAGGCTCCTAGTGACTGTTATCTCTATGAGCATCAAAAGGAGGAACTGGGAGGATCCTTATTATGTGTCCACTGAGTGTGAGGAGGAAGTGACTAGCAGTACTGAACCAAAGATGTCCAGTCCCCCTAAATCACCCCAAGGGAATTTAATGGGAAAGGAGGGAGAAAAGGGAATGGGCAGGAAGGGAGAAAAAGGTAGTACTAGTGAGAGCAGGGCAGGTCAGCTGCCTGTGCCTGCTGCAAGACATGCTGCCCCTGCTGCCAGTGCCACCATTGCTGTATCTGCAGCCACTAGTGTTGTACCTGATGCCAGACATGCTGCCCCTGCTGCCACTAGTGTTGTACCTGCTGCCAGACGTGCTGCCCCTGCTGTCAATGCCACCATTGCTGTACTTGCTGCCAGACGTGCTGCCACTAGTGTTGTACCTGCTGACAGACGTGCTGCCCCTGCTGCCAGTGCCACCATTGCTGTACCTGCAGCCACTAGTGTTGTACTTGCTGCCAGATGTATTGCCCCTGCTGCCACTAGTGTTGTACATGCTGCCAGACGTGCTGCCCCTGCTGCCACCAGTGCTGTACCTGCAACCACCATTGCTGTACCTGCTGCCAGATGTGCTGCCCTGCTGCCACCAGAGCTGTTCCTGCTGCCAGTGCTGAACCTGCTGCCACCAATACTTTGCCTGCTGCTAGTGTATCTTGTAGTACTCAAGAGGGGGGGAGAAAATGATGCCAAGTGTGACCACAAGGAACCCTAAGTCACACTTGCCATCCCCAAGCAGTCCCGCCAGTGCTAGTAGTACTACTACTAAGGTCCACCAGCTTGTTAGCATTAGGAGTGTAGGAGGGGGTAATCAGTATCCTCATATTACTAGTGACTGTGAGGAGGAAGACTCTGCGGCTAACCTTGATCTGATTGGTGTTAGTAGTAGCAGTAATGGTCAAGCAGCTGGAGTGGTAGGGGAAACATTTGAGATTGTCAAGACTAGCGGTCAAGGGAGCCTACACCATTCCTTTGGCTCTGGGAGCCTTCCTCACCTTCCCTTCACTACAGTGTCCAGGTGGAACATGATCCTGAAGAGGCCAGAACTGGTGTTGGGGGAGTAGAGCAGGCTCAGAATTAATAGCACCACCACCAGCAGGAGTACAGATCAGCTGCCTATACCTGCTGCTACTGCTGCTAGTCTGCCTTCTTCTTCAGGTCAAAAGGAAATGGCAAGTGTGACATTAGGGGAACCTCTGTCACATTGCTCATCACCTCTTCCAAGCAGCAGTGAGATGTCTGAAATAGAGCAGCAGCACGTAGGGACTAGTGGGGGTGATGATGATGCTGGAGAAGCTGAGATGGAAGGGACATTAATGGCCTTTTTAGCAGAAACTGAGAAGGAATGGGAGACAGGAATGAGGATGGGCATCACCACCACCCCTAGCAGTGACATTTTAGAATTTGAGGAATTTGCAACTGCTCTAATTCCTTTTGATGTTGATTTGAAAGGGCAGCAGGATGCTGAGGATCAAGTTAGTGTGCCACAAACCGCTGTGGACACAGTGGGGATGGGATTAACAAATGATGCGGGACTAGGACAGGTTCCACTCCTGGTCCTAGTTGCAGTGCTGAATCTGAGGCAGTAGCAGCAACAGCAGCAACATTATCCACCACAGACAATGAAGGGGAATGTGGAGGACAAGAAGAAAGAGGCCATTCTTCTCCATCTGTTCCCTTCCACCTGAAGTCATCATGGGTGTGGGACTATTTTTCTGTTGCGGCAGGCACAGTGCAGTCATCAGGAATGGCACTGTGCACAATTTGTGACAAGTCAGTGAGAAGAGGAAAGGAGGGAACACACCTTGGCACAAGCGCCCTGATATCACACATGAAACACAGACACCATGACTTTAACTTCAAACACCCACCACAGAAATGAAGCACTGCTGTTGCTGTACCCCCTAACTCTCCAGAAAGGCAAAAAGAGGAGTGGCGGAGATCAAAGAGGAAGAAGCATAGAGCAAACCAGGTAGATAATGGAAGTTCCATGACGAGTGAAACAACTAGCTCACCATCACCTTCTAGGGTGACTACATCTTCTGCCAATACACTTCATTCATCGTTACCTCCTCCACCAAATGATAGCCACTCTGTTGATGTTAGGATGTGGCAGTTTGTCTCTACCTATTGCATACTGTGTGGTGCACTGACCACACATGCCAGTGTGGTGGAGGATAATCACAAGCAGTGCATCAAGCGGCAACTGCGGAGATTCCATCATGCATAATATGCTAAGATAGTGGCAAGGAGGGTTCATCATTATTATTAAACTGTCAGCAAGTTGTCATCTGTCCTTAGCAGGTTCTGGACAAGGGGTACAGTGACAGCGGCAGTACTTGGTTTTGGGTGTCATGGTGTTTGGATACAGTTGTGCCCCCAGATGTTATTTACCACACATTGCAGTTGCTGGTGAGAGCCACAGTTCCTGCTCTCAAGGGAAAAAAAAATATTCTAATAACAACACACCCATGATTTTGGAGGAGGAGCAGGTGGAGAAGATTTAATGGCCAACTTCTTTTCTCCACATAGACTGGGGGCTACTTATTGAGCTGCTACTGCCTCAGGTGCATCACTGGAGCCAGTCGTGGCAAGTGGAACTTTCATCCTCCATCTTCCATATTACTGCTATTGTTGATCCCATTCTATTTCAGCTGCCTAATCATTCTGCTGCTTAAACAATTCAACAGCAGCAGTAGGAATAGCAGTTGCAACTCAGGACGCAGGAGGACATTTGACAGTGGCCACTGGCCAACATGACCTGCTGGCATTAGGCCAGTAGAACATTTTTATTTTTTTCTCAGGGCTTGTACTTTAAAAAAAATAAAATAAAAATAAAACATAGTCCTACAAAAAATTTAAAAAAAAACAATGTTTTGGGGTTTGTCTCTAACAAGCCTAAGTCCTACAAATCAATGTTTCCTTAGGGCTTTTGCCAAACAAGCTTAAATTCTACAAATCAATGTTTCTTCAGGGCTTTGGCCTCTAACAACAAATCTAACAAATCATCCTCTACAAAATACTCTATCAAGTCAACTATCAGTCCACCCCAGTGGCAGCTTATGTCAGGGGGTTCCTATCTATCACTTTACATATAAATTTCTAATTTTATTTTATTGATTTATTTTTTTATTAACTGTCCTCCCAATAGCAGTCAAGAAAACCCCCCAAAACAAATTCCCTGTTCAAATGATGCATTCATTCACCAACACAGAAACCCTCATGCCCCTTTTATACTATGCCTTTGGGGAATAAAATAATATTTGCTATGTGATGTGTGTAACTTCTATGTCCCCATTATTCGCAAAGAGGAAAGTGCAATTTTTTGCCGATATCAGTTTGAGGAGGAAATTTTCGCCCATCCCTATTTATTACTATACAAGATGAAAGGCCCATTTACACGGGCCACAGTTTCCGCCTCTGTAGACATGAGCAGTAGAGAGTAGCCGTGCCGCGGTTGATACGAGTGAAGCACTCCGAATTCAGACCGGAGTCCTCTCTGTTCGACTCCGGTCTGAATTCGGAGAACCCCGATCTGTAACAGCCACAACGCGGGCAGTCTGTACTGCGGATGACTAAAGCGCATGCAGCCGTCTCTACTGCCCATGACGGCTTCTGACAAATCTTAGCAAATTATTATATAGGGTAACTCCCTGGGGGAGATACACTAAAGGATGATCCTGTGATGATATGATGATGTTCAAAGGACTTCAACTTTTCGATGTAGACACACATCGCCATATGGAATAAATTTAGGGATGTAAGGGGAGGGGAGGTGAAGGTCCCCATTGGCATAAAAGGTTATTGAACTGCTGTTGATGTGGAAAGGATGCCCTTCCATACACATCACAAGCAATACGACAATCCTGAAGTCGGAGAGCATTCAGTCTTCTTCCCTACTTCATCAGTAGGGGGATTGGAGAGGATACTTTCAGCAACACAAACAGAATGATTCCCTTAACCCTCTGAGTGCAATAGGGTTGTAATGCACACCCCTGTGGCACTCAAATTGTTAATAAATTATACCAAGCAGTAAGCAATTATCCCCTCAGCTCTGTATCATTTTTCATGCTCATATATGGGGATTTGTGGCTACCAATTGCCCTCCAGCCTTGTTCCCTTCCCCACTGGTAGCCATAGAATCCCATGTACACTGTCTAACCTTCCATCCTTGTTTCCTTGCCTACTGGTGGCCACAAATCCCCATGGACTCTGCCTGGGCAAGGGAACAAGGCTGGGGGTGTCATTCAGTGTATATGGGGCTAACACACAATGGTGGTGTTCCCCATTTTGCCCCGCAATGTTTATATTCACCATGTTGCCCCACAATTGGTATTTTTAAATTGCTGCCCCACACAGTTCATATTTGACATGCTGCCCCACAATGTTCATCCTCAACATACTGCCTCACAATGCATCCCTATTCTGGAACATGTTACCATATACACTATCACTCCTATTAGCATGGGAGCGATCGTGTGTATATAATAAAAAAATACAGATTGTGCACAATCTCTAAACCTGCACTATACACTGTTAGCCTTCATTTTCATAGGGAAATTACTCATTATGCTGCATTTCCATATGGAAATAGGCCATAGTTCATGTCATAAATGAAAATTAGTAAACTTGTCAAGGGCATGTCAGAGTGATGTCGATGTGGGATATGATGTTGAAGACGTTTTAGTGCATACTGTTGATGTGACCTCAACACTGCTCTGACAGGGCATCCTTTTTGACCTTGAGTGAACCCCCCGGAATGTTAGAGAGGTCTCCAGCTCATTGCTTCACAATGTGTTGCATACCTCGTCAACATTTGAGGAGATAAATAAAATTGTCATATTATTTTAGCTTTCGTTTCAGAGATGACTTCACATCTTTATTTTTTAGACTATATATGAGGGGGTTTAGCATGGGAACAGCAGCTGTGTTAAAAAGAGAAAAAAACTTATTTGAATCAGTGTTCTTCATTAAGGTTGATCCCAGGTACTGGCAGCCAAGGGCGGCATAGAGAAGGATGACGACTGTGAGATGTGAGGAACATGTGTAGAAAGCTTTACGTCTCCCAGTACTGGAACTTATTCTCAGAATAGCAGCAATTATATAGACGTAAGAAATGAAGGTAAGAGTAAATGGTGTGATGAACAGAAAGCTCACCCCTTCTGTGAATATAAAAATCTCCATAATATATGTATCACTGCAAGTGAGTTTTAAGAGAGGTATAAGGTCACAGTAGAAGTGATTGATCACAATGGACTTGTAACAGGAAAAACGTGACAATAGAAAAGTAAAAGGTATATTCTCTATGAAACCCCACACCCAACAGACAGACGCTAACAGAACACAGACTCTGCGGTTCATAATTGTGTGATAATGTAAAGGGTGACAAATGGCCACATATCGATCATAACTCATAGCTGTCAGCATTAACAGCTCATCAGAGGCAAGACCTGCAAAAGTACACACCTGTGCAATGCAGGGAGTGAAATAAACTATTTTGTCCCCTGTTATAAAATTTAGGAGGACCTTATGTAGAGTGACTGTGGAACAAGACATGTCTATCAGGGATAAGTTTATTAAAAAGAAGTACATGGGAGTGTGCAACAAAGGACTGATGAGCACAATTATTAAAATTGCCATATTACTAGCAAGAGTGAATATATAAATGAACAGAACAACAAAGAAAATTGGAAATTGTAACTCTGGCCGGTCTGTAATTCCTTTAATGATGAAATATGTCACCAAAGTCTGATTCATTTCTTCCATATGTTTATGTATATATGTAGATGCTAACAGAAGAACACCTACTATTTTGATGGTTAATAACTCTATGTTGATCACAACCAAGTCATATTGAGCAAGCAAAAGTGGAAGATAAACAGAGTGCAGTAAACTCAACCTTTTCTTGTTGATAACCAACAAAGTATCTTAATTTTGATCAATCCTTCTTGATGGAATCAATTGCATTCTGGTGTTTCATTTTCAAACCAAGACAGAAATAAAATATCCCACCTGGACAGTTTTTAAGAATATAGTACATTTATAAATAAATACATCAAAACATGTTTAATTTTCATAAGTATGTTTAATAATTATATTATATTAATAGTTATCAAGATGAATAGCAGAAATTAGCAGAGGAAGAATTCTTGAAAGCCAAGAAAACAAAGTAAATTTACTCACTCGTTATTGTCATCTTAAACCCGCATTGTATTCAGTATTTTGTATCATATCATTATCGTTTTCAAAGTGCTTTATATTTAAAATGATAAAATCAAGTAAAACACAAATTGAATGTTACTGTTCCAACAATATCATATATATATATATATATATATATATATATATATATATATATATATATATATAAAACACCAAGACAAACCAGCGCTCCTCTATCTAGAGAATAGACGTGTGCCCTGTATTTGGCATATATAGTATCTCTAAATAAAATGAGTGAGATTTTAGTTTTCACAGACTGGCCAAGTTGTGGGTAAGCTTGCCACCCCTCCAAGGTTTCTCATTGTCAGGCAAATCCTACTCTATTACACTGGTAATGCCCTATCTAAAATTGAAATTAAACCTGGTGTTCCCTGAGGAGATGTTTGCATTGGATTTTGGCCTGAAGTTTGGGGGTCTGGAGAACCCTCTCATTCCTAGAGGCTATCTATGTATTCACTTCATATTCACATTAAAATTGTATTTATTATATGGATATGTTATGGTGAGTTGGCGCTGTGAGTTTTCGCTCTTGTTTCATATATATATATATATATATATATATATATATATATATATATATAGAGAGAGAGAGAGAGAGAGAGAGAGAGAGAGAGAGAGAGAGAGAGAGAGAGAGAGAGAGAGAGAGAGATTTATAAAGTCAAGTAGGTGGGCACTCCATAACAAAAAGAAAAAGCCACTTGCAACTACTTGCCCGGTGCAGCTTGAAAAAATGAAAATTAATAGTAGATTTGTAGATGGACAAACCATCTACAAATCATAATATATATGTATATGTATATATATATGTGTGTGTGGGTGTCATTTCAATATTTGTTTTCTTTATACCAACCAGAAAAATAGATCTTGAAAACTATTTTATAGCACATAGGATCATGGCCTGATATTTGAAGGGATAGTAAAGTCTAGTTATAATAAAAACTAATATTTGTAGCTATTAAAATAATAAACTAAACAATGTTAGTCCTATCTCTCAAACCTTTATGTTTTGAGAGATAATTGAAGATAAAGTTCCCCCCTCCCTCCCCCCTTTATGACGTAACTAGGGATGTGCAAACATTTTCAATTCAGACTGAAATCACCAAATAATGGCACTTTCCTCTTGGTAAAAATTTTCCTGTGAAAAGTGCTGTTTTTCTGCTTTTTTCTCCTTTTATGCCCATTGAAATCAGTGGGAAGAAAAATATTTCTACACCACACAAAAGTTTTCTACAGCCATATAAAAGGCTGTCAGGCTCTCACAAAAGCAGGAGAAAGCAGCATGTTGTTTATCTAGTGGAGATAGGCAAATAAAGGGGAATTTAAGCTTAGTTTAGGGAGTCATTTAGGTAGGACATTTGTTCTCTGTATTAGGGGAGTCTGGGGGCACTCTAGTTTATAAGAAGGAAGGTAGGAGATTGACCCCCAAATACTCCAAAATTCCATGTGACTGACAGGCAAGACACAGGCAGCTAGGGACCTATTTGCTTGCTGATCTTGCTGTTATTGTCCCTGTGCTGGGTGGGGAAGTCTGGGTAAAGACGTTGTTGATGTTGTTTTTCAGTTATAATTTTTTTTGGACAGACTGTGATAAGACAACAAGGTGGACAACTTAAAGTAAAATAAATACATAAAAAGAAAAGTAAAAAATAAAAAAGAATAAAAAACAAAATATCTTAGGTGACAGTGACAGACAGCTGACTGGGCTTAGGCAAGGCATCATACAGCTCCATCAGTTGTGTTGTGTACCGTACAGTAAAAAAACACAGTGTAGTTGTATAATGTCCAGCAAATGCACAAGGGGAAGGGGGAGGAGTGGAGCAGTGTAGGGACGTGAGAGTTAAGTAGTAGTTCAAAAACTGACTGCAGCAATGGTTGCTGCAGCGTGTGCAATCAATGATTATCCCTCTACTCAAAGGGAGGATGCAGTTTGTCAAGGTCAAAGCAAAACTAGTTCCAGCACCATCAGTGCCAGTAGAAATAAAGAACCATAAAACAATAACACTGAAGACGACAACAAGTCACATTCAAGTGTTGATGATGCTGGCAGTAGCAAAATATAGGAAGGTGTAACAGCTGAAGCACCTGCTGCATAAGATAGTGAGACAAACCAGCACCAACACACCCATAGTAGGGAACTTTGTTACAGGAAAATTAAAAAGAAATTGTATGAGACCTCCAAAAGCTTAGATGAATATGATAGTAGTGGGCAAGAACTGTCAGGTGATACTGATGCTGCTGAGGATGACCTAATGATGACTGATGATGATGCAGATCTAGAATATATCCCTCCAGCATCCTTCTCTTGTACAGATACAGATGAAGTTGAGAGTGAGGATGGCGACAGGGCTATAAGATTAGCAGAAAGTCAAAGCCTGAATATTCCACTACTTTTAAGGAGCACTGTGTCTGTCTATAAACTGTTTGAGAAAGCCATTGGAAAGTCTTACCTTGGACAATCACATATGTCAAAAAGCACACAGTCACCCTATCAGTCATCATCGCCTCTTCAAAGTCCAAGTCCCACTCAGCCACACATACCTGTTTTGAGTACCCAGCAACAGCAACACAGGTTAATATCCACAGTGTTAGATATGAAGAGTACCTCTGGTGCTGCTGCTGTAAGTGCTGCACCATTGACACCTAGTAGTAGTGGCAGTAGAATTTCATCAACATCTAGCTCCAGTAGTAGTAGTAGCAGAAACCACACATGACAGACAAAGCCAGGACAAATATATTAACAGAAGCACAGATGAGGAGGTGGGGGACAGATGGGACCACTGCTATGACCGATAAGTAATGTGTGTCAATATTCTGAGAAGGAGGATAGAGTATGACAATGGTAAAAATACATGCACAGATCACACCATGCCAGTCCCCCAACGCTACCACTAAAATACATATCTGCCACATTGTAGGTTGTACTTTATTTTTTTTTATTACTTGATATCATCATGAATATGTGCCAGTGTCACTTAAGCAAGAAAATGTTGTGGGCAAAAGACAAATACACTCTGCATGCTAACACATTTTTCAAGCCATATTTTGCTGTAGGACTCACAACTTTGACTTTCAGCTACTTATTTCTAAATTCAGCCCTCAGAAGAAGTAATATTACAGTCGGAAATATAGTACCTATAGGAAATATAAGCAAAAAATGTGATAAAATACACAAAAAATGTGTTAACATAGGCGGAAAATTTGTTAAAATAGGCGAAAAGGAGGACATTTTTGCATAGGCTGAAAGGTGACATTTTTAGCAGGAAAGGTGAAAAATCGGCACGTTTTCGGGAAATTTTTTGCGGAAAACTTTTCACACTTTTCGCTCACACTTTTCGCCCACATGTAAAGCCGGATGCAGGATATCCTGGTCCTAAGACCAGACTGAGGCTCTTCAGCAGAACCAAAATAGCGTGATCGTGACACAAATACTTAATTGAGATGGTCTACAAAGTGTGCCTGCAAACCAGGCACACTTTGTAGACCATCTCAGTTAAGTATTTGTGTCACGATCACGCTATTTCTGCTCTGCAGAAGAGCCTCATCTGGTCGCACGACCAGAATCTCGTGCTAATAGCTTTCAGGTCATGTCAAAAAAAGGGAGAGGGTGGAGGGAACTTTATCTTCATTTATTTCTCAAACCATAAAGGTTTGAGAGGTAGGACTAACATTATTTAGTTCAGGGCTCAAAATTTCCACTTGCCACTAGCCAATGACGATTGAAAATTCAGCCCTGGCGAGTAGAAATTCAGCCCTGGTTGGTATGTTATGGCTTGTAGTGGCGAGTAACTTTTCAGGTCTGGCTAGTAGCAAAGGACTTCACATTTTAAGCCCTGGTTTAGTGTATTATTTTAATAGCTACAACATTAGTTTTTATGATAACTAGACTTTACTATCCCTTTAAGATATTAGCCATTACTGTTTTGACTAACTTCACAAAACATGTTAAACTAAATTTACTTTTCTAATTTTGGTAATTTTCTATGGGTTATATAATATTTTTTTACACATATTGCAGACCAGCAGCTGTATTTCTTTGTTTGCTAAATACTAGATTGCTGTCATTTTTGTAGACTTCTCTAGTATACAGCACTATCCCTTTTTAAAAAGTTTAAACTTTTACAAAAGTCCCATTTCTTATCGGCCTCATTATGCATTTTCCATTTCCCGAAAAAAAGGTATTTTTGTGGAAAATTCAAACTCCCGTGTTCCCAAACTATTTTGCAACCAAAGATAATTCAATTCTAAGAAATGCTAGGCAATTAAAAACAGATACCGCACTTCAGAGAATCTGAAATGGTTCCTGATTTAGTCTATACACAAATCAAAGATGATCTAAACTTACCTGCAATCTAGAGCATGCATCCAGGGCTTCTTTCTCCAGTGTTCACATACAGGGTTCATATAGTCTTCTAACAAGTCTGGGAATATGTCCTTAGATGTAATTAAGCCCAGGGGAACAGTGCTTCATAACTAACTGTTAAATGTATTGATACTGAAATTCACATTACAATTTCATCACCATTACACAATATTGAACAGCTTCAATGTATATTTTTCATAGGTTGTTTTAGGTGTCAGTGATTAAAGTCAGAGTTGTTCTGTTGCATAGTAGTTAGTTTATTATATACAATCATTTATTAAGCATTGTCCAAAGAGCAATACAATGAACCTAAAACCAGTTAACCTCTTAAAAACTGATGACATGCCAGGACCGACACCGGTTTTTATACCCTGAAGGACCAGTGACGGTCCTGGTACATCACATACTTTTTGCTTACAGTGCTCCAGCAGGAGCACTGTAAGTAAAAATGTGGTCTGAAATTGGTAACTTCAAGACCGGAGTGGTTTCTCTCAGAGCCCTGAACGGTGTGCCGGAATACGTAAGAGGTCACGTGTAGTGGTGGGCAAAAGCTCTCGCTGTGTTCCTGTGAGAAATTCTGCAAAAACCACGTTGTTGTCCACTTTTCACGGAAAAATCCTCTTTAAAACCAGCTATTAAAATCTTGGCATTTCTCTTCCATTGGCCAAAATTCTTTGCCATTTATTCAATGGTTAGAAAGATTCCGCCCATTCGTTTTTCACCTTTTCGCCATAAAAACATGATGTATTCCAGGAAGTAGAGCACAATAGAAGCATCTACAGAATAAGATACACATGCTGTGCTTTTCTGCTGTGATCTTTTTACAAAACAGACAGGGGAGGCTCGTAGTGACTGCTATCACTATGAGAAAGTTTAAAAGTAATAAAAGAAGGAACTGGAAAGATCCTTATGTGGCCACTGAATCTGAGTCTGAGGAGGAAGTGAGCACTACAGACCCAATGGTGGCCAGTCCACCTACATCTTCCCTGGGGTTCTTGGGGAAATTAATGTCAAGGAAGGAAGAAAAGAGTAGTAGTGAGAGCAAGTCAGATGTGCTGTGTCTGCTGTAAGATGTGCTCTGCCTGCTGTCAAACGTACTGCCCCTGCTGACACCAGTGCTGTGCCTGCTGCCAGTACTGCCCCTGCTGTCACCAGTGCTGTGTCTGCTGCCAGTGCTGAAGCTGCTGTCACCAGTGCTGAAGCTGCTGCCAGTGTGTCTTGTAATACTCAGTAGGGGGGAAGGAGAAGATGATGCCAAGTGTGAAGGCAGGGGACCCTAAGTCACACTTGCCATCCCCAAGCAGTCCTGCCAGTGCGATTACTACTACTACTAAAGTTCAGCAGCTTGTTAGTGTTAGGAGGGGGTAATCATCATATTACTAGTGACTGTGAGGAGGGAGACACAGGGACTGAAATTGATGTGGTTGGTGTTAGTAGTAGTAACAGTGATAGTGAAGCAGCCGGTGGGGCTAGTGTTAGGAGAGTGGTAGGGGAAGTAATTGAGAGCATCCAGACTAGCGGTCAAGGGAGCCCACACTATTCCCTTGACCATGGGAGTCCTGTACCCCATGTCATTGTCCATGTGGAGCATGATCCTGAAGAAACCAGAATTGTTACCACCGCAATAATACCACCACCAGGAGCACAGATCAGCTACCTGTACCTGCTGCTACTGCTGCCAGTCTGCCTTCTTCAGGTCACCAAGAAATGGCAATAGTGACATTAGGTGACCCTCTGTCACATTTCTCATCACCTCCTCCTACCAGCAGTGAGATGTCTGTAATAGAGCAGCAGCAGCAAGGAGGGACTAGTGGTGGTGGTGGTGATGATGGTGGAAAAGCTGGAATGGGAGATATATTGATGACCGTTTTAGCCCAAATTGAGAAGGAATAGGAAACAGGGATGGATATCACCACCACCACCACTTGGAATTTGCAGAGTATGCTACTACTCTAATTCCTGCTGCTGCTGATTTACAAGGGCAGAGGGATGCTGAGGAGCAGGTTAGTGTGCCACAGACCACGGTGGACCCAGTGGGAATGGGTACAACAAGTGATGTGGGACTAGGACAGGTTCCACTTGCCAGTGCAGCAATACTCCTGGCCCTAGTTGCAGTGCTGATTCTGAGGCAGTAGCAGCAACAGCAGCAACATCATTCGCTGCCAGCATAGACAGTGAAGGGGAATGTGGAGGACAAGATGAAAGAGGCCAAACTTCTCCACCTGTTCCCTGTCCCCTGAAGTCATGGGTGTGGGACTATTTTTCTCTTCTGGCAGGCACCGTGCAGTCATCACCAACGGCACTGTGCACAATTTGTAACAAATCAGTGAGAAGAGGAAAGGAGGGAACACACTTTGGCACAATCACCCTGATATCACACATGAAACACGGACACCATGACATTTATATTAAACATTTTAAAGCCAAACACCCACCACAGAAATCGAGCACCGCTGCTGCTGTACCCCCTGACTCTTCAGAAAGGCAATAAGAGGTGAGGGGGAGATCAAAGAGGAGGAAGAATAAAAAACCCAGGCAGAGACTGGACGTTTGAGGAGCGAAACAACTAGATTGCCATCACCTTCTTCCTCCAGGGTAACTACATCTTCTGTTAATCCACCTCGTTCATTGTTACCTCCGCCATCAAATGATAGCCACTTTGTAGATGCTAAGATGTGGCAGTTCGTGTCTACCCATTGCACACTGTGTGGTGCACTGACCACACATGGCAGTGTGGTGGAGGAGAATCATAAGCAGGTCATCCAGCAGCATCTGAGGAGATTCTATCCCGCAGAATATGCTAAGATGATGGCAGGGAGGATTCATCATTACTATTAAACTCTCAACAAGTTGTCATGTGTCCTTAGTGGGGACTGGACAAGGGGTATAGTGACAGAGGCAGTACTTGGTTTCTGGTGTCATGGTGTTTAGATACAGTTGTACCCCCAGATGTTATTTACCACACACACACTGTGCACATTGCAGTTGATGATGGAAGCCACAATTCCTGATCTCAAGGGAAAAATTATATTCTAATAACAACACACCCCTGATGATTTTGGAGGAGGGGCAGGTGGAGAAGAATTAATGGCTAACTTCTTCTTTTCTCCACATAGACTGGGGGCTACTTATTGAGCTGCTACTGCCTCAGGCACATCACTGGAGATAGTCATGGCATAGTTGATTCTATTCCCATTCAGCTGTCTAATCATCCTGCTGCTTAAAAGGATAGTAATATTTCCTAATAAAAGCAGCTCTAATTAATCATCATAGTATTTGGGCCTCGGAGAGTGTTATTTCAATACTGTCAGATTTGTAGTACAAGAATAATTGAATGATAAAGTACCCCCCTCCTGTCCCTTTTACTGATATAACACTACTCAGCTCAGCTCTGCAGGGTGTGTCCAAGTAGATTGAAGAAAGGGACAATCTTCAGTTAAGATAAGGGAAAAAGCTGTCAAGAGGGGGCAGGGTTTTCATTGTTCTCACAGTAAGAAGATTTACCCTTGATGTGAGCTGTCTGGTCTATGGACTGGATTCCACATCTGAGGAGTGGGGGCTTACACTAGGTAAAAGGGGCAGGAGAGGTAAACTTTATCATTCAATTACTCTTGAACTACAATTCTCTCAGTATTAAAATAATACTCTGTATGGCTCAAATACTATGAAGATAGATTGGAGCTGCTGTTTTGGTGAAACATTACTGTCACTTTGAACAATTCAGCAGCAGCAGGAGGGACAGGAGTTTCAAATTGTGCAATTATGAACTCAGGAGGACATTTGACATTGCCTAGTGGCCACTGGTCATCATTACCTGCTGGCACTAGGACAGTAGGACATTTTTTTTTCCTCAGGGCTTGAGCTTAAAAAATAAAAATAATAATAAGAAAACCCTTAGTCCTACAAAAAAAAATTGGTGGGTTTATTTCTAACAAGCCTAAGTCCTACAAACCAATGGTTCCTCAGGACTTGTGCCTCTAGTAAGTCTAAGTCCTACAAATTAATGTTTCCTCAGGGCTTGGGCCTCTAACAACAAATCTAACAAACCATGCTCTACAAAATACTCTATCAAGTATCAGTCCACCCCAGTGGCTGCTTATGTCAGGGGGTTCCCATCTCTATCACTTTACATACACATTTCTTATTTTATTTTATTTATTTCTTTGTTTAGTAACTGTTTAAAAATAATCAAAGGAGGAACTGGAAAGACCCTTATGTGTCCACTGAGTCTGAGGAGGAGGACGAAGTGAGCACAATTGAACCATGCTGTCCAGTCCCCCTAAATCACCCCTAGGGATAGGAAAGAAGGGAGGGAGAAAAGGGAATAGAAGGGAGGGAGAAAAGGGTAGTAATAGTGAGAGCAGGACAGGTCAGCTGCCTGTGCCTGCTACTAGACGTGCTGGCCCTGCTGCCACCATTGCTGCCCCTGCTGCCACTAGTACTGCCCCTGCTGCCAGATGTGCTGTCCCTGTTGCAACCAGTGATGTGCCTGCTGCCAGCGCTGAACCTGATACCATCAGTATTGTGTCTGCTGTCAGACGTGCTGCCCCTGTTGTCACCAATACTGTGCCTGCTGTTAGACATGCTGCCCCTGATGCCACCAGTACTGTGCCTGCTGCCGATGCTGAACCTGTTGCCACCAGTGCTGAACCTGCTGTTAGTGTGTCTTGTAATAATCGGTGAGGGGAAGTAAAAGATGATGTCAAGTGTGACAGCAGGGGACCGTAAGTCACACTTGCCATCCCCAAGTAGTGCCATCAGTGCTAGTACTACTATTAAGAAGGTCCAGTTGCTTGTTAGTGTTAGGAGTGAAGGAGGGTGTAATCATCATATTACTGGTGACTGTGCGGAGGAGGACTCTTTGGCTGAACTTGATGTGTGTGATGTTAGCAGTAGCAGTAACAGTAATGGTGAAGCAGCCAGTGGGACTAGTGTTAGGGGAGTGGTAGGGAAAACATTTGAGAGCGCCCAGACAAGTGGTCAAGGGATCCCACACCATTCCTCGTACTCTGGGAGTCCTTCTCCCCTTCTCTTCACTACAGTGTCCAAGTGGAACATGATCCTGAAGAGGGGAGAACTGGTGTTAGAGGAGAGCAGGCTCAGAATTAATACCACCACCATTAGCAGGAGCACAGATCAGCTGCCTGCGCCTGCTGCTACTGCTTCCAGTCTGCCTTCTTCAGGCCAAAAAGAAATGACAAGTGTAACATTAGGGGACCCTCTGTCACACTGCTTGTCAGCTCCTCCAAGCAGCAGTAAGGTGCAGTAGCAGCAGCACATAGGTACTAGTGGTGGGGGTGGTGATGATGATGGTAGAGAAGCTGGGGTGGAAGAGACATTGATGGCTTTTTTAGCATAAACTGAGAAGGAATGGGAGAAAGTGAGGATGGGCATCACCACCTCTAGCAATGAGCTTTTGGAATTTGTGGAATTTGCAACTGCTCTAATTCCTTCTGCTACTGTGTTGCAACAGGATGCTGAGGAACTAGATAGTGTGCCACAGACCTCCGTGGATACAGTGGGAATGGGGTCAACAAGTGATGCGGGAATAGGATAGGTTCCACTTGCCAGCAGTAGCAATACTCTAAGGCAGTATCCTCAACAGCAGCAACATCATCCGCTGCCAGCATAGACAGTGAAGGGGAATGTGTAGGAGAAGAAAGAGGTCATTCTTCTCTACCTGTTCCCTATCCCCTTAAGTCATAGGTGTGGGACTATTTTTCTTCTGGTGCAGGCACAGTGCAGACATCACCAGCGGCACTATGCACAATTTGTTACAAGTCAGTGAGAAGGGGAAAGGAGGGAACTCGCCTTGGCACAACCGTTCTGATATCACACATGAAAAAAAACACCATGACATTTATGTCAAACATGTTAAAGACAAATACCCACCACAGAAATCAACCATCGCTATTAATGTACCCCCTGACTCTCCAGAAAGGTAACAAGATGCGAGGAGGAGATCAAAGAGGAGGAAGAATAGAGACAGAGACTGGAAGTTCCATGACGAGTGAAACAACTAGATCACCATCACCTTCATCCTCTAGGGTAACTACATCTTCTGACAATCCACCTAGTTCATTGTTACCTACCCCACCACATGATAGCACTTTGTTGATGTTAGGATGTGGCAGTTTGTCACCGCCCATTGCACACTGTGTGCTGCACTGACAACACATGCCAGTGTGGTGGAGGAGAATCACAAGCAGGGCATCAAGTAACATTTGAGGAAATTCCATCCAACGGAATATGCTAAGCTGCTGGTAGGAAGGGTTCATCATTGCTATTAAACTGTCAGCAAGGTGTCATGTGTCAGATGTGGACAAGGGGTATAGTGACAGCGGCAGTACTTAGGTCATGGTGTTTGGATATAGTTGTGCCCCCAGGTGTTATTTACCAAACACACTCACACACCCTGTGCACATTGCAGTTGCTGACGAGAGCCACAGTTCCTGCTCTCAAGGGAAACATTTCTATTCTAATAACACACCCATGATTTTGGAGGAAAGGTAGGTGGAGAAGAATTATTGGCTGACTTCTTCGTTTTGCCACATATACTGGGGGCTACTTATTGTGCTGTTGATGTGTCACTGGAGCAAGTAGTGGCAAATGGAACCTTCATCATCCATCAACCATGTTTCTCTTGTTGTTGATCCCATTCCCATTGAGCTGCCTAATCATCCTGTTGCTTAAACAACTCAGCAGCAGCAAGAACAACAGTCACAAATTCCACATCTACATCAGGGAATTTGACAATGGTCAGTGGCCACTGGCCAACAGGACATCACCTGCTGGCACTACAAAAAAAAACATAGTCCTACAAAAAAAATTAACAATTTTGTGGGGTTTGTTTCTAACAAGCCTAATTCCTGCAAATCAATATTTCCTTAGGGCTTGTGACAAACAAGCTTAACTCCTACAAATCAGTGTTTCTTCAGGTTTTGTGCTTCTAATAAGTCTAAGTCCTGAAAATCAATGTTTTCTCAGGACTTGGGCCTCTAACAACAAATCTAACAAATCATTTTCTACAAAATACTCTGTCGAGTATCAGTCCACCCCAGTGGCAGCTTATGTCGGGAGGTTACTGTCTCTATCACTTTACATACAAATTTCTTATTTTATTTTTTTATTAACTGCCCCCCTATACCAGTGAAGAACCCTCCCCTAAAAACAAATTCCCCGTTCAACTGGTTCTTTCCCCAGACTCCACCCACCAACACAGGCACCCTCTTCAGACCCCTTTTATACCATGTCTTATGGGTTTTTTAATTGCATTTAGGATATATTTTTATTAACTGCCCCCCAATCCCAGTAAACAAATCCCCCAAACAATAATTCCCTGTTCAACTGATTCTTTCTCCGCACTCCTCCAACACAGGCACCCTCATGCCCCTTTTATACTGTGCCTTTGGGAAATATAATAATATTTGCTATGTGTTGTGTGTAAATTCAGTGTTGCCATTGATTTCAATGGAACGAGCTAGGAGGAAAAAAACAGAAAAAAACAGTATTCAAGGTAAATTATTCGCCAAGCGGGAAGTGCCATTATTCGCCGATTTCCATTTGAGTCAAAAATTTTTGCCCATTTCTAGTCACGTGTACCGGCGAGTCTGCAAGGATCAAAGTGGTCCTCAAGGGACAATAACTTACCTGGATCTCTGGTCCTTAAGGGGAGTTAGTAGAAAATTACTCCAGAGAAAAAATAATTTGCGATGCCTTACATTGATATAGATCTGAATTTAAAATAGTAATAATTTTATTATGTGCAACCTTTGATAGTTTCTTACTTTTGATTCAGTAGAAGACAACACAATCCATAAAGCTATTTCCTTTGTTTCTTCAAAAGATAAAGGAATAATAACCTTTTAACTTCAAAAGTATGTATGTAGGTATCTTTATTTATATAGCGCCATACATGCACACAGCACTTTACAGAAATTGAAATAGTGCAATACAAAATACAGAACCTGGTTATGAGCATCAGGATAAAGTGTGATCATGGCTCTATTAGCGGGGAAAGAAGTGCAGAAAGTGCAATCATAGGAAGGGGACCCTGCCCTATGGAGATTACAATCTAATTAGAAATCATGAAAACATACAGAGACAGTAGACGGAGGATCATAAGTACAAGTACAAGGCTTAGTGAAGGAAGATCAGAATGATTCTAATGTGACTGTCAGTGGCACAAGGAGGAAATGGTCACTGAAATGCAACCTTGAGCAGGTGGGTTTTCAGGAGATGCTTGAAAGTGATGAGAGTGGATGATTGGCAAATGGTGATAGAGAGGGCATTCCAAATAGTCGAGGGACAGCCAGGGAAAAAGATTGCAGCCAAGATATGGCTCGAGGTGTGTAGTGACAGGACAGAAAGAACTCTTAAGAAGAATACAGGTGATGGGATCGGGTGTAGCGGGAGATAAGAGCAGAAATGTAACAGAGTGTTGAAGAAGAAAGTGACTTGAAGAAAAGGAGAAGACTTTGTACCTTATAGGTAGCCGAGAGGGTTTTCAGTTTTCTGGAGCAGATGAGAGGGAAGATATCTGGGAGCGAAGGTAGGTATTTTTGCAGCTGAACTGAGAACAGACTGAAGTGCAGCAGGAAGACCAGAAAGTAGAATGTAGAATAGTCGAGTCTACAAAGAATGAGGGAGTGAGTGAGAGTTTTTGTGGTTGATATACAGAGGAAGGTATGCATGTTGGCAACATTTTTCAGGAAGAAGTAACATGTTTTGATGACAGCTTGGGTTTAGGGGGAGAATGTCAAGGTAGAATTGAATATGACCCCAAGACAGTGTGCTTTATACATACTCTTGAAGTACATATACTATGAGAATTAACAACACAAAAAGGAGGAGCGACTTATAGTGCATTAAGTTCATCCACAGTGAATAAAACATATACAATGTTTAATTTTTGAAGGTTTATGGTTCTTTCAACGTTAATAAGCAAAACAGGAGTCAGACAGTATAGTAATTCACCTTTACTAGAAGTGATAATAAATAGCAAATATAACAATGAGTCTCCAGAAGGAGCAGAGGGTAATCAAAGGGGCAGAGCCTCTATAAGATATAGGGGGCTGCCTCCAAGTTCCCAGCCTGCTGAGACTAGGCTGAAGCCAATGGTAGTCTCAAATGCCAAATAGGCACCACGTTAAACCAAGTATTTTTGCAGCTGAACTGAGAACAGACTGAAGTGGAGAAAGATGAGCAACAGGAAGACCAGAGAAGAGAATGTAGAATAGTCGAGTCTACAAAGAATGAGGGAGTGAGTTTTTGTGGTTGATATACAGAGAAAGGTATGCATGTTGGCAACATTTTTCAGGAAGAAGTGAAATGTTTTGGTGACAGCTTGGGTTTAGGGGGAGAATGTCAAGGTAGAACTGAATATCAGTGTGCTTTCGACATACTCTTGAAGTACATATACTATGAGAATTAACAACACAAAAAGGAGGAGCGACTTATAGTGCATTAAGTTCATCCACAGTGAATAAAACATATACAATGTTTAATTTTTGAAGGTTTATGGTTCTTTCAACGTTAATAAGCAAAACAGGAGTCAGACAGTATAGTAATTCACCTTTACTAGAAGTGATAATAAATAGCAAATATAACAATGAGTCTCCAGAAGGAGCAGAGGGTAATCAAAGGGGCAGAGCCTCTATAAGATATAGGGGGCTGCCTCCAAGTTCCCAGCCTGCTGAGACTAGGCTGAAGCCAATGGTAGTCTCAAATGCCAAATAGGCACCACGTTAAACCACATATTTTTGCAGCTGAACTGAGAACAGACTGAAGTGGAGAAAGATGAGCAACAGGAAGACCAGAGAAGAGAATGTAGAATAGTCGAGTCTACAAAGAATGAGGGAGTGAGTTTTTGTGGTTGATATACAGAGAAAGGTATGCATGTTGGCAACATTTTTCAGGAAGAAGTGAAATGTTTTGGTGACAGCTTGGGTTTAGGGGGAGAATGTCAAGGTAGAACTGAATATCAGTGTGCTTTCGACATACTCTTGAAGTACATATACTATGAGAATTAACAACACAAAAAGGAGGAGCGACTTATAGTGCATTAAATTCATCCACAGTGAATAAAACATATATATGCTTTTCGCATATAATTTGTGATACCTTGAACTTTGTTAGCTTAGATGGCTTGAGGGGGATATTAAATGGCCTCTACACAGATATCTTATGCCAGCAGCTTGATCCATCTAGTACTTCCTCCAGAGGAAAACACAAACAAAAAACAAACAAAAAATAGAGGAAGAAAGTTCACAGGATAGCACAAATGCAAGTATGATGTCATAAATGAACATAAACAATATAGTACTCACAACACCCAATCTATATCACATGGGGAATTTACGGTGCAGGTTGCATTCTGATAAAATGGTTAGCAGACTATGAAACATGCTGTGTTTTTTTCAGATTTGTTATGTTTTATCAATAAATAGTTTTTAAACATTACTTCAGTCACTGGTCTGCTTGAGACATGAACAGATACCATCAAGCCTTTTTACTGGGAGGACCTGCACTGCAAATTTCCTATGTGTTATTGTTGGGCCATTCAGATCCACATGCTACTAGGACTGTGAGTGATGTGAGTACTATTTTATTTATATTCATTTATGAGTCCACCGGCCCACCAACACCACCAGGAAGAATATTTTTTAAGGCTTGTACTGCAGTCAGCTTCAACCTGCTAACTATGTTTTTAAAGGCTTGCCTTTCCATAAGTCTTAACCTGCTAATAATTTTAAAACACTTTTAATATCACAGGACCCAGCTTACTAACAATATGTTACATTCTTTGCAATAGCCAATGGTTCTATCACCAGCTTGAAATGAAGGACTCAACCAGCCTTCTAACAATTTTTGGTAAGGCTTATGTTGCTGCTAACAAGATTTTCAGTGCTTGCAGTGCCACACACCTCAGTCTACTAATAGGTTTTCAAGGCATTCCTAGACATAGGACTTAGTCTGCTAATAATTTTTGAAGGTTTATGGTTCTGTCAACTCTAGCAAACAAAACAGGAGTCAGACAGTATAGTAATTTACCTTTATTAGACGTGATAATAAATAGCAAATATAACAATGAGTCTCCAGAAGGAGCAAAGGGTACTCAAAGGGGCAGAGCCTCTATCAGAAATAGGAGGATGCCTCCAAGTTCCCAGCCTGCTGAGACTAGGCCGAAGCCAATGGTAGTCTCAAATGCCAGATAGGCACCACGTTAAACCAAATGGTCTTCCCAGGGATGTAAGCAGGGAGGAGACTGACTCATGCTTGCAGTCAGTAATGGGAAGGACGTCTCCCACAATGGAAGGCAACAAGGGAGATGACTGACTCACGCCTGCAGTCAGTAAAGCTAGAGTCTACCAGAGCCACAGGTCCACACCAGATTGGATATCTGACTCTAATGGAAGGCCACACGGAGGGGTAGTCAGAGAGAACCACAGGTCAGCACCAGAATGGATGGTCAGATGAGCAAAGGATCAATGCTCAACGGGTAGTCAGCCAGAGCCGCAGGTCCGCACCAGATTGGTTATTAGACTAAGCCAGGGTCATACACGGAGAGGATAGTCAGACAGAGCCACAGGTCAGCACCAGAACGGATAGTCAGACAAACCAGGGGTCATACACGGAAGAGGTAGTCAGCCAGAGACGCAGGTCTGCACCAGATTGGTTATCGGACTTAGCCAGGGTCATACAAGGAATGGATAGTCAGACAGAGCCACAGGTCAGCACTAGAGCGGGTAGTCATACAAACAAGGAAATACACAGAGAATGCAACAAAGCTAATGAACTGCATTGGACACCAATGAACGGGCAACTGAGCCCTGCTTCCAGGCAGCTTATAAAGGCCTACACCATAAGGAGGAGCACCAAATTGGCAGATACCTTTAAAATGGTGCACACGTCCATGCCCTTGGACGTATGCCCGAGAGTGATGTCACCCAGCTGTGGCCAGACCGCTGAGAACTCGGAAGCGGCTGGAGCCACGAACAAAACAGAACGCGGTTGAGCCGAGAGGGGAAAAGATGTGTCCGAGCCACCAAGAAGAAGGAAACGGCTGGTGCCACAGGAGGGTAAGGATGTGGCCGGCTCCAGCAGCCACTGTAATTGTCACACTGTGACAGTACCCTCCCCTCCATGACCCCTCCTAGTGGACAGTGACATGGTCTATCAGGATAGTGAGAGTGAAAATTCCGGACCAGATTGGGGGCATGCACATCCTTAGAGGAAATACATGAGTACTCCTCCGGGCCTTAGCCCCTCCAGTGCACCAGATATTGTAGTTGCCCCCTCACTCTCTGAGAATTCAAAATGGTTTGTACATCATATTCATCATGGTCTTCCACCTGAATGGGGGCTGGGCGAATAGTGCTGGAAGTATATAGGTTACAAATTAACGGTTTTAGCAATGATACATGGAAGACTTTATGGATTCGCATTGTGGCCAAAAGCTCAAGAGCATACGTCACAGGGCTGATTCTCCAAATGACTCAAAAGGGACCAACAAAATGAGGAGCCAGCTTCCTTCATGGCATCTGGAGGTTAAGATTACTGGATGACAGCCATACCCTCTCCCCCACCTGGAAGGATGGTGAAAGTAATCGCCTGCGGTCAGTCTGCCGCTTTTGCTGTTGCATAGAACCACGTAGGGTATTCTGTACTTGTACCCAAGAGGAACGGAGTTCCCATAAATGCTCATCCAGAGCCTGAATGGTTTGTGCTTCAAAAGTCTCAGGAAGTGAGGAGAGTTGAAACCCATAGTTGAGCAGAAATGGAGAACTTTGTGAAGAGGAGTTAATAGCACAATTTCTGGCAAACTCCACCCAGGGTAACAGAGCAGTCCAATAGTCATGGTGGTCACTTATGTAACAACGGAGACATTTTTCTAGGACTTGGTTAGACCTTTCTGCTGCACCATTCAATTGGGGGTGGTATGCAGAGGAAAAGGCAAGCTGAATCCCCATTTGAGAGCAAAAACTCCTCCAGAACTGGGACACAAACTGGCTCCCCCTATTGGATATGATCACCTTAGGTATATCATGGAGTCAGAAAAATTCTTTAGTGAAAACCCTGGCCAACTCTTGGGCTGAAGACAGATTTTTGAGTGGTACGAAGTGGGCCATCTTTGAAAACCTGTCCACGATCATAAGAATAACTATGTAGCCCATTGATGCTGGAAGTTCCACCATGAAATTTATGGACAGGTAGAACCATGGATGTTCCCCATTATTGATAGGTTGGAGGAGTACCACAGGCAGGTTTCATGGAGACTTGCATTGGGCGCAGGTAGCACAAGCTGCCACAAAGGCAGAACAGTCCATTCCTAAGCTAGGCCACCAAAACAAATGAGATATAGACCATATCAATTGATCTCGCCCTGTATGGCCAGTAGTTTTGGATGTATGATAGGTCTCCAGGAGTCTGGTGCATAACTGGACTGGCACAAAACACTTCTCTCTAGATTTCTCTGCTGGGGCAGAAGCTGGAGCCTCCAAAATTTCCTCTCCCAAAAGAGAGGTAATGCAGGTTCGAATTGTGACAAGAATACGATCTGCCGGAATGATCGGAGTTGGAGGATACTCTTCCCTGGAGTCAAAGCAATATTGGCGAGATAGGGCATCAGCCCTGATATTTTTTGAGCCGGGAAGATAGGAAACAACGAAGTGGAATCTAGACAGAAACAAAGACCATCTGGCCTGGTGGGCTGACAATCCTTTTGCTTCAGACAAGTATGTGAAATTCTTATGATCCGTGAGGATCAGGATCGGAGCACTGGTTCCTTCTTGGAGGTAATGCCATACCTTAAGCACCAGTATAATCGCCAATAATTCCCGGTCACCAATGTCATAGACCCTCTCTGCCTTAGACAATTTCCTGGTAAAGCATCCACAAGGGAGTAGAGCTTCCCCCGGAGCCGATCCCTGAGACAGGAGGGCGCCTACTCCCGTCTCAGACGCATCAACCTCCAGGGTAAAGGGCAGGGCAGGGTTGGGATGTACCAGTATCAGAGCTGCTCCAAATGCTGCTTTCAGGCTTTCAAAGACAGACAGTGCTCTAGGTGACCATTTTGAAGCATCCGCCCCTTTACATGTCATATCAGTCAGTGGTTTGATCACCATCGAGAAGTTCTTAATAAATTTTCTGTAGTAGTTTGTGAACCCCAAGAAACTTTGGAGCGATCTTAGTCCTACTGGACGGGGCCACTGTAATATTTCTGTGGGTCCATAGCAAAGCCAGATGTGGATATAACATACCTCAGAAAGGTCACTTGGGTTTTGTGAAATTCACACTTATTCAGCTTGCAATATAGGCCATTTTCTCTCAACAAACGTAACACCTTAGACATATCTGCGCGGTGAGTGTCCAATGAGGGTGAGTGAATAAGTATGTCGTCCAAATATACGACTACAGAGCTTTGCAACAAATCTCTTAGGAAGTCATTAATGAATTCTTGGAAGACAGTAGGAGCATTGCACAGACCAAAGGGCATAACCAGATATTCGTAGTGCCAGCTCTGGGTGTTGAATGCTGTCTTCCATTCATGTCCTTCATGCATTCTAACGAGATTAAATGCTGCCCTCATATCTAGCTTCGTGAACACCTTAGAACCCTTTAGTCGATCGAATAATTCCGTAATTAAGGGTATGGGATAGGCGTTCTTAATCATCAACTTATTCAGTCCATGAAAGTCAATGCATGGGCGCAACTCCCCATCTTTTTTCTTGACAGCCGGTGAGGTCAATTTGTGGAAAGAGCATTGGACACATAGTCCTCCAAGGCCTTTGTCTCCTCCACCGATAGAGGATATACGCGACCCTTAGTAGGAGTCGCTCCTGGAATCAGGCAATCGTAAGGCCTACGAGGGGGCAATGCACCCACCTGTGTCTTGTTAAACACATCACTGAAGGCCCTATATTCCTCAGGCAGTTATCACTGTGCCCGTGATTGCCTCCAGTGACTGTGTGTACAGGCGACATTGCATTACTTCCTGGTTGTCGCACTGAAGCACAGCCGCTATTCTTATTGGCCGATGTTATTGCCAGAGGGAGTCTCCGCCTACATGCTAGGCCTTAAAGGCCTCAGCCTGCCACTTCTCCCTTGCCCTTTCGTGGTGTACCTGTGTGCTATAGCTCTTGTGATTACGATGCTCGATTCCTGTGTATGACTCCTGGCTCGTTTTGACTTTGACTCTGTTTGATCCCTGACTGCTGCCCATTCGGTTTGACTCCTGGCTCCGGCTGACTACCTGCTCTAGGTTTGACTCCTGGCTCTGGCTGTCTACCCGCTCTGGTTTGACCTTTGGCTTTGGCTGACTACCCGTTCTGTATTGACCCAGCTTCGGCTGATCTCGATCTCCATTTACCCGTGGCCTACTGTCTCCACTTACGATCCCTCATTCAAGTGGTGCTCAGTCTGTGCCAGTCCGTGCCACTGGCATTCCTGTTATCTCTGCTCTGCGACACTGGGTACCCTAGCGTGCTAAGGTCTCATGGTCACCGCTGCCTGTTAGACTACCCTAGCGTTCTAGGGAGTCTCAGTCACCATTGCCTGTTCCACTACCCTAGCGTTCTAGGGAGTCCCAGTCACCATTGCCTGTTCAGCTACCCTAGTGTTCTAGGGAGTCTCAGTAACCATTGCCTGTTCTGTGACCCTAGCATTCTAGGGAGCCTCAGTCACCACTGCCTGTTGGTTTACCCTAGCATTCAGGGGAATATCAGTTACCGCTGCTTGTTGGTTTACCCTAGTATTCTAGGGAATATCAGTTACCCCTGCCTGTTGGTCTACCCTAGCATTCTAGGGAATCCTGTCTCTGAGCTCAACCACCCTAAGATATCTGGTGTATTTCCCTCTGTTCCCAGGGGCTTTACAGCTGCTCCTGTACTAGTAGCTAATACCATCACTGCTACTAGTAGGTGCCTTCAGTCAGAGTGATATTTACCTCTATTCAGTGGAGCGATCCTGTGCTTGTGCATTACCTGCCCAGTGAGGGTTGGAGAAGTGCCCAGACACTGTCCTTACACCTGGTCCAGTGAGGGTTGGGAAAGTACATTTTATTTCATGCTGTTCTATTTCTCAATAAAGATATTCATTTTTATTGTATATGTACTTGTCAGTGTTGTTATTCCTAAGTCACTGCATGACAGTAAGAAAGGGCCATGAACTCTGAAAGTACAGATACTGTAGCCGACAGTTGCGTAATATAATTCCAGAATGGATATTCAGGAACAACGTATTGACCAGTTGTCTATGGATATGCAGATGCTTCTTAATTATTCAGCGCATCTTGACAAACCTGCGCAACTACTGGTGGCCTCCTCGGTTTCGGCATCGGTAGTAACCACTCAGGTGGAAAACACAATGTCCGGAGCCGCTCCACTATGATGGGGAACCCACGTTGTGCCGTGGATTCATAAATCAGCTCATAATTTTTTTGGAACTTGTACCTAATGCTTTCCAGAGTGAAAGAAGCAAAGTGGGCTTTATGATTTCCTTGCTGACCGGTAGAACTTTGGCATGGGCCAGCCCGTTATGGGAAACAGCCAAACCCATAACATCGAACTTTACTGCTTTTATGGAAGCCTGTTCCATTTGTGCTCATGCTAAGACCACAAGACACTTTACTCTGGGGCTGCTTCAGATGGTTTTGAATGGTGAGCGCCCATGGTCACACATATCCATAGATTTTATGGTAGAGTTGCCAGTTTCCAAAGGGTTTACGGTCATACTAATGATATTGGACCGCTTTTCCAAAATGGTTCACTTCCACCAAGGAATTGGCTGTGGTGTTTGCTAGAGAGGTATTCCGACTCCATGGAGTACCCAAGGTCTTGGTCTCTGACCATGGGAGTCAGTTTGTGTCAAGGTTCTGGAGGGCCTTCTGTGATCAGATGGGCATTAAACTGTCATTTTCCTCAGCCTATCATCCCCAGATGAATGGTGCTGCTGAAAGATCCAACCAGGGGTTGGAACAATTCTTGCGCTGTTTTACCTCTGACCATCATGATAATTGGGCTGACCTGTTGCCTTGGGCTGAGTTTGCCAGGAATTGTGCCATAAACTCCTCGTCTGGGAGCTCTCCCTTCTTGATTAACTATCAGAATGTCTTGCGAAGGTCCTCTGAGCTCTACCAGAAGCATGCAGACTGCAAGAGGTGTCCTGCTCCTGTTTTCCAAGTTGGGGATAAAGTGTGGCTGTCCTCCAGAAACCACAGGTCTGCAACAGATTGGTTATCGGACTGAGCCAGGGTCATACACAGAACGGATAGTCAGACAGAGCCACAGGTCAGCACCAGAACGGGTAATCAGACAAACTAGGTAATACACGGAGAATGCAACAAAGCTAATGAACTGCACTGGACACCAACGAAAGGACAACTGAGCCCTGTGTCCAGGCAGCTTATAAAGGCCTACCCCATAAGGAGGAAGAGCACCAAATTGGCAGATACCGGGCCCAAGACGTGTGCCCAAGAGTGATGTCACCCGGCTGCGGCCGGACTGGTGAGAACACGGAAGCGGCTGGAGCCACAAGCAAAACAGAATGCTGGTGAGCCAGGAGGGGGAAAGGATGTGGACGAGCCACCAGGAAGAAGGACACGGCTGGTGCCGCAAGCAGGTAAGGATGCAGCCGGCTCGGGCAGCCGCCGCAATAGTCACACTGTGACAGGTTCCATAGGATGGTTCCACAGGACTCAGCCTACTAACACATTTTTCAGTGCTTACGTTGTCATAACCCTCAGTCTGCCATCAGTTTCAAGGCTTTCCTAGAAATAGGACTATCACGGTGCCCGTGATTGCTGCAGTTCCTTGTCTGTCACCAATAGGGGGCTTCTATTGGCTGTCTGCAGATAGCCCGCCTCTTATTGCCTATTTAAACCTGGATTGGGCACCCTTTGAGTGCCCTTTCGTGTTGTTTCTGACCTTCTTGCTATCACTATGCCAGTGATAGCTGGGCCTCTGTTCCAGTGTTCCTGAGTTCCTGATCTCTACTGTTCCAGTGTTTCCTGCATGCTGAGTACTTCCAGTCCTGGTTCCGGCCTAGTCTCTGGTGTTGCAGTTCCTGCTGAACTTCTTCTCTGCTGTTTCCTGACCTGATTGATCGTTGCTGGTTCCTGTCATCGCATCGCCTGTCTCCTGTATCCTGGCGACCTCCTGCCTGGTCGCGAAGACAAACTCGCTTGTTACACCAGTGTGCGGTCACTGGTTTGCTCCAAAGCCTTTCGGCTATACACTCCTGTGTTAGTCCCAGCGTGCGGACGTTGGTTTGCTCCAAAGCCTTGCGGCTAGACAATCTCGCTTGTTACACCAGTGTGCGGTCACTGGTTTGCTCCAAAGCCTATCGGCTATACAATCCTGTGTTGGTCCCAGCGTGCGGACGCTGGTTTGCTCCAAAGCCTTGCGGCTAGACAAACTCGCTTGTTACACCAGTGTGCGGTCACTGGTTTGCTCCAAAGCCTATCGGCTATACAATCCTGTGTTGGTCCCAGCGTGCGGACGTTGGTTTGCTACAAAGCCTTGCGGCTAGACAAACTCGCTTATTACACCAGTGTTCGGTCACTGGTTTGCTCCAAAGCCTATCGGCTGTACTATCCTGTGTTGGTCCCAGCGTGCGGACGCTGGTTTGCTCCTAAGCCTTCCGGCTATACTAACTCGCTTGTTACACCAGTGTGCGGTCACTGGTTTGCTCCAAAGCCTATCGGCTATACAATTCAGTGTTGGTCCCAGCGTGCGGATGCTGGTTTGCTCCAAAGCCTTGCGGCTTTACGATTCCCCTGTTAGTCTCAGTGTGTGTACACTGGGTTGCTTACGATCCTGTCAATTTGCCATTACCATCTGACTGCTGTTACTATCTCTGGGCTGCCCTGCCCGGTATTGGTAAGGCCGGTAGAACCTTTTGCCACATTCCATCTGAGGTTGCCTTACCCGGTATTGGCAGGGCTGGTAGAGCCTACATTATGAATCTATTGAGGCTGCCTTGCCCGGTAATTTGGTAAGGCCGGTAGAACCGTTATGCGATTCCATCTGCAGGTTGCCTTACCCGGTATTGGCAAAGCCGGTAGAGCCTAACATTCTATTACTTCAGACTGTCCTGTCCGGTATATTGACAGGATCGGTAGAGTCTGCCTTCTGTCTTGTTATATTCTGAATATATCTGTATGTATGTGATTGCCATCCTACGTTATCAATTTATTATTTTAATAAAATTGATTCTTACCTAAAACTTGTGTCTGAGAGTCATAATAAACCGTGACAAGGACTTAGTCTGTTAAAAAACTTTCACTGCTTATTATGTTGCTGTATGACTTAGCCTCATAAATATATTTTCAATACATATATTAGCTTCGGCCACCTCAGTTTTCTAAGAATTCAGCAAGGCTCATGTTGCTACAGGACTTTTCTTCCAATATAGGAAATCTAGGAAACTCAATATAGGCAAGTTCTACTCTTATGTGTTTATCTCTGAATCTACTCCAGTTTTTTAATTACCGGGTTTCTCTCTGGGGACAGAGGCTGATTCTCCAGGGATGGGGAGTTTCCCCCCACTTCTTTCCCACTTCTCCTTCTTTCCCTTTATCGCCCCCATCTCTGACCCACTTCTCCTCCTTCCAACCCAGTTCCTCCCACTTGCCACCCACTTCTCGTCTTTAACACCCTGTTCTTCCAACTTTCCTCCAACTTCTCCTCCTTTCCACCCTGTTCCTGTCACTTATCCTGCTTCCCACCTTGTTCCTCTCACTTCTCTTCCTTCTCACCCTGTTCATCTCGCTTCTCCTCCTTCAACCTGTTCCTCCTACCTCTCTACATTCTCACCCTGTTCCTCCCACTTCCCACCCACTTCTTCTCCTTCCTACCCTGTTCCACCCACTTCTCACCCACTTCTCCTCCTTCTCAACCAGTTCCTCCCACTTCTTCACCCACTTGTCCTTCCCATCCTATTCTGCCCACTTTATGACACAAGGATGATAAGCTCCATCCTCAAATAAGCTCCTCCCCTTTTTGACATGATCACACAATTTACAAATCCCCTCTAGGGGCTCAGGTGGACAAAGTTCCCAGGTATGCAAACAGGGACATATGTTTCAAGGTAAAAGTGGACAAATTCTTTTGCAAATCTACTGCACCATTTGGAACAAATAATAAAAATAATCATTCATTGATTTAAAGGACACTTTTAACCAGTGACATACAAACAATTTTTGGGTCCTCTAATACAAAGATATTCTTACAAGGATGTAATTAGAACCAATTGGACCTAGGGGTGATGCGCCCCATGGATGCTGGGTCTCATCCCATTTACACACTATGCATCTCCTGTATATATGCACATCTTGAATGATAGAAACATGTCCAGTGTAACATTCAAGGGGTTAAAAGCCCCATTCAATTCAATGCAATTTTTAAGGAGTTCTTTTCTTGTGCAGTTTCTTTTCTCCAGAAATGGCAGGATTTTTTTTTACAGTAAAGGAGGTAAAGCTATGGAATTATTGGCCTCAGGATGCTGTGCTTGCAGATACCGTAACTACTTTATGAAAAGTAATGGATACCTATCTAGCACAGAATAATATTGAGAACTATGACAGTTGACTTCAAAGCAGATAGGTTGTCAATCTAGGGAACTATGAGGGAGATTTATAAAATTGCAGTTGATGGAAATTAAGCATTAAAATGGCTGTAAGATCATGGTTGGTAGTTATAAAAGTATTAAAGGGATAGTAATGTTTCATAATAAAAGCAGTTCTAATTAATCATCATAGTATTTGGACTTTGGAGAGTGTTATATCAATTCTGTCAGAGTTATAGTTCAAGAGTAATTCAATGACAAAGTATCCCCCTCCCGCCCCTTTTACTGATGTAACACTGTTCAGCCAGAGCAGAAGGGAGGTGCCCAGGTAGACTTCAGAGAGGGACAACTTCAATTAAGCCTGTCAAAGGGGGCAGGGTTTTCATTGTTCTCATAGGAAGAAGATTGTCCCCTTCTGTTATCTGTCTGGTCTATGGACTGGATTCCACATCTGAGAAGAGATGGCTTACACTAGGTAAAAGGGGCAGAAGGGGAAACTTTGCTTGTGAATATCTCTCAAACCATAAAGGTTTGAGAGATATGACTTACATTATTCTTCATGTTTTTTTAATGCCTACAAAATAAAATAAAGATAAAACAAAGTGTTACTATCCCTTTAAGGACAGTTTAGGGGACATATCGCAGTGTAGTATGTTTTTCATAAAATGACGTAAGGAAGTTTGTAAAAAGTGGCTCAGCGACTTTATAAAGAAATGTAACTATTTGCGACAATTTACAATAGAATTTTCACCGAGTATTTAAGGCCACGTCTGACCTGTTATTATTCTTAGCGGTCACCACATTTATAAATGTAACTAGAATACTTTATAAATACCAACACTAATAATAAGTAATAGAGATATTCTAAGGATCCGTTCACAAAAACGAACAAGAACACGATTTATAAATCTCCTCCTATCTGACAGCCATTTGGAGTCAGGAAGGAATATTTTTACTGACTTGTGGCTTACTTGAATTTTTTTTTCCTTCTTCTTGATCAAAAGGGATAATTTGGCATGGGATGGACTTGATGGATACATGTCTCTTTTCAACTTCATCAACTATGTTACCATGTTACTATTATGTGAGTCCAGACCAACACCTGTCTCCTGCAGCATCAATAGTCTAAGATGCATGCATTTAAAACAACAGTAAACTTTCATATGAAAAAAATATATGTTATAGGGTACTTACTGAATAAAAGAAGAGTGCCCTATTTTTGGGAGATTTTTCAATTAAACCTTTGAATGGAAGAGGGGTACGCAATACACTCCAAAGAAAAGTGTTGCATACCAATCTGGCATTCAAAGGGTTAACTTTACTCAAGTTATTTCAAATTAGGTACAGTGCAGAAACTCATTTATTTTTAAACTAGTTGAAGAGCCCATTACACGGGTCACAGTGCCTCTGGCAGCCGGTCGCAGGGCAGTCACGCACAGTAGAGACTGCCCGCTCCACTGCTGATACAGAGCTGGATGCTCCTTCGGAGCGCCCAGCTCTGTATCAGTCGCGGAGCGGGCAGTCTCTATTGCACATGGCTGCCGCACGCGCAGCAGTGTCTACTGCGCATGTCGGGTGTTACACACGATTTAGCGAATTATTATATAGGATAATGCACTTCATAGACTACAGCTCTCATTAGGAAATGATAGGAATAGCACCACCTGGTGTCCAGAAGATGTAAGATATTAAATAGTAATACCTTTATTGACTAACTGAATACCTTTAGAATGAAAGCTTTCAAGAGCACTTATGTCTCTTCATTATTCATGTTACAGAATGAGAGCTGAATAAGACCTCAGATATATATGTATGCAAAACATAAGATAGATTGTAAAGCAGATAATCACACATATCCATGACAGAGGGTAAGCAAGATCTTGTTTGCTTTGGATTCCTCTGAAGGCTTGTATTCTAATTAGGGTGCTATGTTCAAAAGAAAAGTGGAAGAGGTCTGGGACAAACCAATTGCACTGTAAGTGAGAACTAAAAATTCCCATTGATTTAAATGGTGATTTTAATCCCTTGTGGTTAAAATCCTTGTTGAAATAAATGGGTCATTTTAGAATTTTAAGTTCTACTCTACTCTTTCACAGATGGCATGGTACCAACCTTTGCCTACAGAAAAAGAAATACAGTTGCATTTGGGGAAAAAACAATACATATAAAAAAAAAAAAAATATATATATATATATATATATATATATATATATAATCTTCAGCCTTTGTTGATCTGACGCAGGGTGAAGGCCTCCTCAGCAATCCTCAGACAACTTCGGCCCTGTGCTTTTTTGTTGCCACTGTGTACAAAACACATTTGTTAATTCCATCTTCCCTTCTTATCTTTGGTCTTCTTATGGGCATTTACTATTGATTGAAATCCATTCCAAAATGTGTTTGTTCCATCTCTCATCAGATCTTCTTGATATGTGCCCTGCACATTCTACTCTTTCAATGACATCATAGACCCTTGGCCGCTGTTTAACTCCTTAAGGACCCATGACGGTCCTGCACAGTCATTTGTTGTTATACCCTTAACGACCCATGACGATCCAGGACCGTCATGGCTTAAATGATAGCAGCGTGCCTCCGTGCACCGAGACCGGGGCATTCAGTCTCAGCCCTTCCTGCTTGTGCCAGTTCATGTGATCGCCGTAGCAGCGATCACATGTACCAGCATAGTGACAGACAGAGGCAGTACAGTAAACATGCTGTCTGTGCCTGTCTCATCTGCCTCTGTCTCCCTTGCTATCAAAGTAAGGGAGACAGAAGTAGACGGGAGACACCTAGTGGTAAAAAAAAATACAGCAGCTGGGGGTATTAAACCCTTCACTGCTGGTGTAGGAGGCTGGCTAAATGCAGGTCAATTTTTGACCTGCAATTATACACTTTTTAAAATAAAAACAAAAAAAACACAACACACTTTTTTTTTTACAAATTTTTTTTTTATTTTAAAAATAAAATATATAATTAAACAATATTGCAAGTGTGATTGTTGTGGAGCCATGTAATACACTTATATACACCACCAAATGCCAGGGATAAAAAAAGAGTCAAAATAGGGTGGGAAAAAGGGACATGGGGATTTTCACCAAGGGGGGACAGTGACCACTTTAAATTGCGCATTTTGTAGGTATGACTGACCAGTCATACTTTTCATTCAGTCTCCATAAAAATGTAACCCTTTGTGGCCAATTGATCCCAAGAGAAAAATCAAAAATGGTGTTTTTTTTTACTTTGTTTATTTTTTTTTTTAATTTTCATAAAGTAAATGGTGGGTTATGTATATAAGTGGGGTATCAAATGAAAGCCCTATTTGTGGGTAGAAAAACAGTATATCATTTATGGGGGGTGGAATAAAAGCCTAAGAGGGAAAACACTCTTGAACATAGACATAGTCAAAAAGATCAGAATTGCTCCAGTCCTTAAGGGAAAACGACCTCAGATTTTCCCAGTCCTTAAGGGGTTAATCCACGCACACATTTTTCATTCTCCTTTTGTTATGTTTAGAATTTGCTGCTCCATACTTCTCTGTGTAACCTTATGTTTTTGTATGGCTTTGGCAATCAGTGTCCATGTTTCACAGTCATGTGTAAGGACTTGGAGGACACATTGGTCAAAAACCTTTAGCTCTTTGTCAGACCCAGTTTTCTATGTTCTAGATTTTATCATTGTGGACCTGTATTGATGCAGTTGCATTTTCGTTGCCCACTGGTAGCCACAGATCCCCATGTACACTGTGTAACCTCCCCCATCCCTGTTCCCTTGCCTACTGGTAGCCACAAATTCCCATGGACACTGCCTGGGCAAGAGAACAAGGTTGGAGAGAGTGCCAGTCAGTTAGCGAATGTGTGGTTAACACACAATGGTGAAGTTACCCATGATGCCCCACAATGTTTATGTTGCCCATGCTTTCTTACAATACTTATGTTCAATATGCTGTCCCACTCTGTTCATATTTGATATGCTTCCCCACACAGTTCATATTCAACATGCCGGCCCACACTGTTCACCTTTGACATGCTATTGAATATGAACAATGTGGGGCAGCATGTTGCATATAAGTATTGTGAGGCAGCATGGGGAAAATTAAGATTGTGGAGTAGCATGGGGAACATCACCATTGTGTGTTATCCCCCATACACTGACTGACACCCCCCCCAGCCTTTTTCCCTTGCCAAGGCAGTGTCCTTGGAGATTTCTGGCTTCAAGTGGGCAAGGAAACAAGGCTGGGGGCAGCAGGTAGCCACAAATACCCATGGGTGTGGCCTGACCCACAACCTTGTTTCCTTGGGAGTGCACAGCATATATGACTATGGCAAATGATACAGAGGATGGTTTTGTACTGATTGGTATACATGTGTAACCTTTTTAGTGCCACAGGGCGTGCAAAGCACATGCCTATGGTGCTCAAAGGGTTCAGGGAGTGATGCTGTTTGTAGTGCTGAAAGGATCCTCTCCACTCCCCTACCGAGCAAGTGAGGAAGCAGAGAGAATGCACTCAGACTTCAGAGTTGTCTACTGCTGGTGATGTGTGAGGATGAGCATTCATTCTACATTGCCAGCAGTTCTACTACACTCCATGCTTCTGATTAATTGAGGGCTGTTACTGCATAGGAAACTACAGGGAGCTTCCAACATCACCAGCCTCAGGTAGGTGAAGATGTGACTGTGAATTAAAACAGCAGAGGCTGCTATCAATGTTTAGTGCATGTGGTGAAGTGCCACATTAACATATAACAAACCCGTCATGAATATGCTACATTTCCAAATGGAAAAAGACCATTGTCGATGTGATGAGTGAAAATTTGTAAACCTGTAGAAGTCATGTCTGAGTGATGTTGATGTGGACATATTTTTGATTGATGGGAAGATGATGTTGAAGACACTTTAGTGCATACTGTCAATGTGATATGAACGCTGTTCTGACAGGACATTGACCTTTAGTGCATTTCCCACCCAGGATGCTAGAGAGGTCTCCAACTCATTGTTTCACAATGTATTGGAGTCCACTTCAGGATTTGAGGCGTTAAATAGAAATATCATATCATTTTAGCTTTCGTCTCAGAGAAGATTTCACATCTTTATTTTTTAAACTATATATGAAGGGGTTTAGCATGGGAACAGCAGCTGTGTTAAAAAGAGAAATAAACTTATTTGAATCAATATTTTTCATTAAGGTTGATCCCAGGTACTGGCAGCTGAGGGTGACATAGAGAAGGATGACGACTGTGAGATGTGAGGAACATGTGTAGAAAGCTTTACGTCTCCCAGTACTGGAACTTATTCTCAGAATAGCAGCAATTATATAGACGTAAGAAATAAAGGTAAGAGTAAATGGTGTGATGAAGAGAAAGATCGCCCCTTCAGTGAAGATAACAGTCTCCACAATATGTGTATCACTGCAAGTGAGTCTTAAAAGAGGTACAATGTCACAGTAGAAGTGATTGAGCTCAATGGACTTGTAACAGGAAAAATGTGATAATAAAATAATATAAGGTATATTCTCTATGAAACCCCACACCCAACAGACAGACGCTAACAGAACGCAGACTCTGCGGTTCATAATTGTGTGATAATGTAAAGGGTGGCAAATGGCCACATATCGATCATAACTCATAGCTGTCAGCATTAACAGCTCATCAGAGGCAAAACCTGCAAAAGTACACACCTGTGCTAAGCAGGGAGTGAAATAAACTATTTTATCCCCTGTTATAAAATTTAGAAGGACCTTATGTAGAGTGACTGTGGAACAAGACATGTCTATCAGGGATAAGTTTGTTAAAAAGAAGTACATGGGAGTGTGCAACAAAGGACTGATGAGAACAATTATTAAAATTGTAGTATTACCAGCAAGAGTGATTATATAAATGAACAGAACAAGAAAGAAAATTGGAACTTGGAGTTCGGGCCGGTCTGAAATTCCTTTAATGATGAAGTACGTCACCGAAGTCTGATTCGTTTCTTCCATGTTTTTATGTATGCTAAAAGAAGTACACCAAAGATTTTGTTGGGTAATAGCTCTATGTTGATCACAACCAGGTCATACTGAACAAGCAAAAGTGGATGATAAACAGAGTAGAGTAAACTTAACATTTTCTAGTTGATAGCCAAAAATGATTAGCATTTTGATCAATCCTTCCTGATGGAATAAATTTCATTCAGGTGTTTCATTTTCAAAGATAGAAATAAAATATCCCACCTGGACAGTTTTTAAGAATATAATACATTTATAAATAAATACATCTAAGACATGTTTAATTTTCATAAGTATATTTAACAATTATATCAGGGCTTAAAAGATGAAGTCCTTTGCTACTAGCCAGACCTGAAAAGTTACTCGCCACTGCAAGACATAACATACCCACCAGGGCTGAATTTCTACTCGCCAGGGCTAAATTTTCTTTCACCATTGGCTAGCGGCGAGTGGAAATTTTGAGCCCTGAATTATATTATATATTAATAATTATATTAATCAAGAAGGCAAACAGCAGACATTAACATAGGAAGAATTCTTGAAAACCAAGAAACCCACTCTTTATTGCTGATTACATCAGCCATGTTATAACTGGAATGTAGCAGGAAAGCTGTAAAATTCTCAGTCACTGAGGTATGAAGCAAGGGTTGAACTTGATGGACTTCTGACTTTATTCAACCTAACTTATTATGTTACTATGTTACTTTATATCATGTGTAGTTCTAAAATAATTACTCTTCTCATTATACAGCTGAAAATGTGTTTATCATATACTATGGTAGATATAGAAGCAGCATTACTATGAAAATCATATTACAAATATGCCAATATAGAGGGAGATGTATAAAAACCACTCATAGTGTATGTTTAAGAATAGTCGATAAACAGTGGTTCACATTTTTAAAGAAGTAACATTTATAAATAAGTCTATTTGAGAATACTGGGAGAAAATTAGCAGAAAATTTGCTAATGAGAATATTTTTTCACATACATAATTTTCACTACAGTTCTGTGTCGTGTGAACCCTGGAATTCTACCAATTGAAACATTTTGTCTCAACTAGACAAATGCCTAATCGGTCTTCATATAAAGAAAGATATTTTATCACGTGTGTTGAAGATGTTATCCTGACATGGCTAAATTCTTTACATTGAATCTAATGAGGGCTGTATGGACTACATGACCAATAGAATATAGACCTTTAGGTGTGGGCTAGCAATTAAAGGGATTTATGTGAGAGTAATTAAATCGTGAGACGAATGAGATGTGGATTATTAATAGAGTTTTACCTTATGAGTGCTATAGGGGCATTGCTATATAATAATTCTAAGATGTTTATACTAAGAGATCTTAAAAAGTGAATGTTATTATACATGTTTTGGATTGAGATTCCATTTTATTTTAATGTGGTCTTTATGAACCTTTATATGAAGACCTATTAGGTATTTGTCTAGTTGCGACAAAATGTTTCAGTTGCCACATTGGTAGAATTCTAGGGTTCGGACGACACGGAACTGTTATTTCTGTGTCATGGGAATCAATGAAAAGTATATAGACTGTAAGTTAAACATCTTCATGTAACTTTTCACCGATTGGTTTAATATGATGAAGGGGTTAATTTTTAAAGATACGAGCATTAAGGTTGAGAGTAACATCCATGGCCAATAGTCATAGAGGGATTTATCCAATTGGATTTGAGCTCACTATTTAAAAACTATTGATAACTGGCTCAATGTGTATATTATTTTGGCTTGATAAAGCACCATGTGGTGTGAAACGTGTGGCTAAGTTGTTTTCTCCTGGCCAGGAACGACTAATACAGTGAACCTTGGTATTTGATTGCAGTCTATCCCTAATTAGAAGGGGTGGGAACTTTGTTGCAACATTTCAAGTTTGTTGGTCCAGTTGGTTACTGTGCATTTTCTGTGTATCCTTGTAGGGCTCCCTCTACCATGTCTGAGTCACCATTGACTCCTGAAAGGTGTTTATATCGATATTGTGGGAGTGGTTGGATGCAGAGAGGAGTGACAGCAACAGAACTGTGTGAGCACTGGCTGAATATCTACCTGACAAGATTTGCCTTTAAGAGTGCCGCTGTGTTTAGTGCCTTCTGTATCTAATCTAATTTTGTGGCCCAGATTTGACTCATTTCATCTAATTGAAGGAGCAGTAAACATTTGTTATGAAAACATATACATTGTAGGACTTTTTTACATTAGCAGTGCCCATTAGTTGTCAGATTCCATTTACTTATTGTGATATATTCTCTAGGAGAGGTAAGTCACTGACAAACAGTTCTCTGTATAGTGTAATTAAAACTACTCAGTCACTTCCTTTCAGTCCAGACTTTCAGGAAGTATTCACACTGTAATTCTTTTCTTTTTATAATATATTGGTTTTCATTAAAAAAAAAAAAAAAAAAAAAAAAAAAAAAATTTGCTGATCCTCTCTTTGTCTTCTTCTACTATACTTGTGGAGGTGACCTGTCTGCCATGGTCTGCTCAACCACAGACGAAGAGTTGTATTGAAATTAAGATGTTTAAAAAAAAATAATATGAATTGAACAGTACATTGTAAAGCATGCTTCAAAACATGCTGTTCTTAAAGGGACATTAACACCAGGAATTACATTTTTTCCCTACAGTGTAGTTAATTTGATCCAGAAATGCTATACTTTGCCTTTCTTAGACAGGACTCACTTGGAACTGAGATGAATCACTTATGTTTGATTTTTCTTCGGCAGCAGCATTGTTGAATATACTGTATGTATAAGATCACGTGAAAGATGCTAATATAATCTGAAGTTTTTTACTGTATATTTCGTTGTAAATTATGTAAAGATTTATGCATCAAACACATTGTATCACTTCATGAAAAACCTTTATTATTTGTGGCAAAAAGAGCATTCTGTTTGAAAAAGTATAATCATAGACACAGATATTTGAAACATGACTGATCTTCAAAGCGTAACGAGTAAAGTAAATATTTAGTTATTTAGATTTGAAAACCAAAGATAATTAAGTTGTAAGAAATGCTAGGTAATTTAAAACAGATATCGAACTTCAGAGAATCTGAAATGGTTCCTGATTTAGTCCATACACAAATCAAAGATGATCTAAACTTACCTGCAATCTAGAGCATGCATCCAGGGCTTCTTTCTCCAGTGTTCACATACCGGGTTCATATAGTCTTCTAACAAGACTGGGAATATGTCCTTAGAGGTACTTAAACTCAAAGGAATGGTGCTTCATAACTAACTATTAACTGTATTGATACTGAAATTCACATTACAAATTCATCACTAGTATTCATGATGACAATAAAGGGGAAATAGAGACAGACGTAATGTGAAAAAGGTTCCATTGGCAGAGTGGTCAAGCTTAAAGGAGCAGTAAACTTTTTTTATGAAAAAATATATATAGTAGGGATTTTCCTGTTGAGTAAAATAAGGGTACTCCCACTGCCGAGAGATTTATATTTCCAGAGTTATTACAGTTTAAAACCATGTTTTTTTTACATTAGCAGTGCCCTCTAGTGGTCAAATTCTAATTAGATTTCCTGTTAGATTCTAATGGAGAGGAAAGTCAGAAAAGTCAGAGACATACAGTTCTCCATAGAATGTGATAGAAACTGCTGAGTCACTTCCTGTCAGATAGAACTATCAGGAAGTAAACACAGTAAATTCACTTCCTGTCAGTTAGAACTATCAGGAAGTAAACACAGTAAATTCACTTCCTGTCAGTCAGAACTAACAGGAAATAAACAAAGTAAACGTATACTAGTTTTCAAATTTTGCCAAGTTTCTAAGCTTCAGTGACTCATTTCATAGGCTATCTTAGGTCTTGGAGATTAAAGTCAGAGTTGTTCTGTTGTACAGTAGTTAGTTTATTATTTACAATCATATTAATCATTGTCCAAAGAGCCAAATAACCCTTAAGGAGCAGCGGTCCAGGGAAGTTACCTTCCCTTAAGGACCGCTTTGATCCTTGCCGATGCACCGGTACATGTGACCTGTTACGCGTACCGGCGTGCCGCTTTGAGGCCTAAGAGAGATCACTCCGGTCTTGGAGCGATCAATTTTAGGCCCCATTTTTACTTACAGCGCTCCAAGTAAAAAGTACGTGACGTGCTATGACCATCACTGGTTCTTAAGGGTATAAGGACCGTGACGGTCATAGCATGTCACGTAGTCCTTAAGGGGTTAATGTTAGTAGAAAATTACTCCAGAACAAAAATCATTTGCAATGCCTTACAATTAGTGTAAAATAGTAATAATTCTGTTATGTGCAGCCTTTTATAGTTTCTTACTTTTGTTCCAGTAGAATACAACAAAATCCATAAAGAAGGTTTTTCCATTGTTTCTTCAAACAGTTAAGGAATATTAACACTTTAGTTTAACTTAACATGTATGTATGTAGGTATCTTTATTTATATAGCACCATACATGTACACAGAGCTTTACAGAAATTGAAATAGTACAATACAAAAATACAGAACCGGGTTAAGAGCATCAGGATAAAGTGCGATCATTGCATCATTGCGATCATTGCATTATTAGTGGGAAAAGAAGTGCAGCAAGTGGAATCATACAATGGGAAGGGGATCCTGCCCCATGGAGCTAACAATTTAATTAGAAATCATTACAACATACAGTGACAGTAGGAGGAGGATCATAATTACAAATACAAGGCTTAGTGAAGGAAGTGCAGAATGATTCTAATGTGAATGTCAATGGGCACAAAGATGAAATTGTTACTGAGATGCCTCCTTGAGCAGGTGGGTTTTCAAGAAATGCTTGAAAGTGATGTGTGTGGATGGTTGATGAGAGGGCATTCCTAAGTTGAGGGGCAGCCAGTGAAAAAGATTGCAGCAGAGAGATGGCTTGAGTTGTGTAGGGAGAAGACAGAAAGAACCCTTGAGAAGAACACAAGTGATGGGAAAGGGTGTATTGGGATATAAGAGCAGAAATGTAACAGGGTGCTGAAGAACAAAGTGACTTAAAGAGAGGATACAAATTTTGTAAGAAATATAAGACCTAATAGATGTCACGGGCATCCAGGAATGCTCAGAACTCAGTACGGTAATATAATGCAAAATATTTATTAGAATAAATGACAGCAATAAACAAGTGGTACAACAAGCAAAGGGTTACTAGCTGGCGACACTACTACCAGAAATAGTAGGCCTCTCGCTAGACCACAATGCGAGAGACTGGGCCGAAGCCCCTGTGAGTCTCAGCAGGATACAGGAACGCCAACTCTTGATCCGTCTACTGGAACTCTGGAATAGGCGACTACTGTGAACACTGGCTCAGCAATCTTGATCCAATGAACAGGAACACAAGGACTTCTGGACTGGAGAACTGACCCACGCCTGCAATCAGTCAGACCAGCAACACCACACCTTTGCAGCAACCCGGTGACCCACACCTGCAGTCACTGCTAAGAGACCCTGTGACTCTGCCTGCAGTCACTATATCGGACCCCTGTTAGTCACATATAAAGACCCTGTGGCTCACATCTGCACCACACGAGACCCTGTGACTCATGCCTGCAGTCACTACACCAGACCATGTGACTCTGCCTGCAGTCACTATATCGAGACCGTTTGACTCACGCCGGCAGTCACCAATCAGACCCTCTGTCCACAACAGTGGTCTGTCTTAAGCCAATAGCACAAATTGATCACAGTAAGGGATACTCGTGATCACTGGATCATACACAGAGAGGGTTATCATACTTGTCTGGGTCATACACAGAAAGGGTTCTCTTACTTAGGTGGGTCATACACAGTGCGGGTTCTCATGAATAGCCAGGTCATACACAGAGTGGGTTTTTGTAGATAGCCAGGTCACACACAGAGCTCAAGTATTTCACCTAATAACAACAACGCAAGGGCGACTGAGTCAGGACTCAGTCTGGCTTTTAAACCCCTCCCAGGAGGTAGGAGGAGCAGCTCAGAGGGAGGAAGTAGGAAGTAGGTAGGAGGAGACTACAGGAAACAAACAGATAAAACAGAGGCCTGCTGCATGCTAGAAGCCTCGCGCCTGTAGATGCTGCTGCAAACAAGGTAAGCTGTAAACTGTAATAGGTAGTCAAGAGAGGAATTCCAGTTTTCTGGAGCAGATGAAAGGAAGGTATCTGAAAGCAAGGGTAGTATACTTACAGCTGAATTGAGCACAGACTAAAGTGGAGAAACATGAGCAGCAGGAAGACCAGAGAGTAAAATGTTGCAAAAGTCGAGTCTAGAGGGAATGAGGGCCTGAAAGAGAGGTTTTGAGCTTGACATACAGAGGAAGAGATGCATTTTTGCTATATTTTTCAGGAAAAAGTGACATGTTTTAGTGACAACTTGGGTTTGGGGATAGAATGTCAAGGTAGAATCAAATATGACCCCAAGACAGTGTGCTTTTTACATACTCTTCAACTACATATACTCTGAGAAATAACAACACAAAAAAGGGGGAGAGGCTTATAGTCAGGGGAGGGCTGGCAACATGTGGCCCGGGGGGAATACAATCAAGTGGCCGGCTTCTACTATCATTCAAGTCCACTGTCCCAGCCCACCCCCTTTAGGTAATTTTATAATCGGCATTATGTTGTGAAATAAGGCAAGTGATATCACAGAGCTTACAGCTGAAATGAGGCTGCACTACTGATACATTGTAAGTAAAGCTACAGTAGTGATACCATATATCTTACATGGGAAATGAGTTATGCTAGGATTGTAGCTCTGTGGTACTATTTGTGTAACTCCATTTCAGATGTAAGTTATCACTAGTGTAGCACTATTTACAGCATCAAGCGAGAGATTGAGTGAGGCAGTGGCCCACCGGCCCAGATATATGTCCGGCCCAGGGGGCAATTACCCCCCTGCCCCCCAGGCCAGCCCTCCCCTGCTTATAGTGCATTATGTTCTTCCACAGTGAGTAAAACATACATGCTTTTTATAAGTAATTTGTGGTACCCTGAAATTTCTGGTAGCTTAGATGGCTTGTGGAGGATATTAAATGGCCTCCACAGAGATATCTTATGACAGCAGCTTAATCCCTTTAGTACTTCCTCCAGACGAAAACTCAAACAAAAAACTAAACAAAAAATGAGAGAAAGAATGTCCACAGTATATAAAGCATAGCACAAATGCAAGTATGATCTCATAAACAAATATACACAATATAGTACTTGCAACACCCAGTCTACATCATACGGATATTTTGCGGTGCAGGATGCCTTCTGATAAAATGGTCAGCAGACTATGAAACGTTTTATGTTTTTAAACATTTTTTATGTTATTTCAATAAATTGTTTTTAAATATTACTTCATTCACTGATCTACTCATGATTCACTGCTTGAGACATGTGCAGATACCATCAAACCTTTTTACTGGGAGTACCTGCACTGCAAATTCTCTGTGTGCTATAGTCAGGCTGTTTAGATCCACATGGTACTTGGATTGTATGATAGGAGTACTGTATTACTTATATTCATTTATGAGTCCACCGGCCCACCAACACCACCAGGAAAAATATTTTTTAAGGCTTGCATTGCAGTCGGCATCAGCTTGCTAACAATTGTTTCAAGGCTTACCTTTCCATAGGTCTTAGCCTGCTAATAATTTTTTAAGGGTTATATTCCCATGGACTCAGTTTACAAACAATATAACAAAATGTTTCTTTCTTTTCAAGAGCATAACTAATGGTCCTATCACCAGCTTGAAATGGAGGACTCTACCAGCCTGCTAACAATTTTTTCAAAGCTTGTGTTGCTGCTAGCAAAATTTTCAGTGCTTGCTTTTCCACGTGCCTTAGTCAATTAACAGGTTTTCAAGACATTCCTAGACATCAGGCTTAGTCTGATAGTAATTTGTGAAGGCTTATGGTTCCATAGGACTCAGCCTGGTAGCAAATTTTCAGTGCTTACATTGGCATAACCATCCGTTTGCTATCAGTTTCAAGGCTTTCATAGAAATAGGACTTAGCCTGTTAACAATTTTTTCAAGGCTTATTATGTTGCCATATGACTTAGCCTCCTACATATTTTTTCAATACATATATTACCTTAGGCCACCTCAGCTTGTTATGAATTTAGCAAGTCTCATGTCTCTGTAAGACTTAGCCTGTTAGGAACTTTTTCAAGGCTTATTTGGTATCAAACTCATCCTGCTAACAATAGTTTTCATGGCATAAGTTGCCACAGGACTCAGCCTGCTAACAATTTTTACTTTCAAATGCGAATTTCAAATGTGAATTTGAAATATGAATTTCAAATGTGAATTTCAGCATTTAGCAGGAGTTGTATTGTAGCAGGAATTATTGCTGCCATAGAAAGTTAAGTAGAAATTTCCAGGTTGTTATGGGAATTTCATTAGCGGTAGCGTAAAGGTGCAAATATTAATTTATTTTCTACCCTCGAGAATTTTCCCAAGAAAGAGAAAAATGTTTTTTGGTGGAAAATTCCTGTGAAAAGAAAACTGGACTTTTCTCTCTACTAAGAAACTCAATATACGCAAGTTCTACTCTTATGTGTGTCTTATATACCACTTGTTTAGGGCTAATAACCAACCTGCAATTCTCTAGTTTATTCTTATATGTAAAAAAACATAATGTTTACGGTTTTGAAGCTGCCAAAGAATGTATCTACTTTTATCTTTAAACTTATGTGTCAACATCTGGACCTGTAGCCTTTATCCACAACTACGGTTGTTATTCAGGAAGTAAAGGGGTTCAGTTCTTGAGCAAACCAAATACACCAGAAAGAAAATTACAATTTGGCAATTTCCCATTGATTTAAATGGGGCGCGTAACTCCTTGAATGCTAGAGAGGTGTTCAATGCATTGTTTTGGGTTAAAAACACATTTAAATCAATTTAATTTTACATTTCCTCCCTGGGGTGCAATTGGTTTTTCCTCCAGAACTGCACCTCTTTACTTGCGGACTAACACCCATTGTTGTGGATAAGGGCTATGCCTCCAGTTGTCAACACATAGGCATACCTGAAAACTGTCTGGATTTGCCCCAGAGACTCCATTTTTTAAATTACCTGGTCTCTGGGGACAAAGGCTGATTCTCTGGGGGGTTGGGAGTTTCTTATGAAACTTTTCCCATTTCTCCTCCTTCCCACCCTGTTCCCCCCACTTCCTGCCCACTTTTTCTCCTTCTCACCTTGTTCCTCCCACTTCTCTTCCACTTCTTCTCCTTCCCACCCTGTTCCTCCCACTTCTCTCCCACTTCTCCTCCTTCACACCCTGTTCCTCCCACCTCTCCTCCTTTCCACTTTGTTTCACCCACTTCCTGCCCACTTCTCATCCTTCCCAACAACTTCTTCCCTCCATCGTTTTCTGGCCACATCCCACCCATTTCCTGCCCACTTTTTCTTCTTCTCACCCTGTTCCTCCCAATTCTCTCCCATTTCTCCTCCTTCATATCCTGTTTCTCCCACTTCTTTCCCACTTCTCCTCCTTCCCACCCTGTTCCTCCCCCTTCACCCTCCTGCCCCACCCTGTTCCTCCCACTTCCCACCCACCTTTCCTCCTTTCCACTTTGTTCCCCCCACTTCCTGCCCACTTCACATCCTTCTCACCCACTTCTCCTTTCTATCATATTCTGGTCACATCCCACCCACTTCCTGCCCACTTTATGACACAAGGACGATAAGTCACACCCCAATTAAGCCTCCCCTTTATTATGCAAACCACATAATTTACATACCCCCTGGGGGCTCAGGAGGACAAAGTTCCTGAGTACCCACATAGGGACATATGTTTCAAGACAACAGTGGACATATTCTTTTACAAACCCACTGCACCATAGGGGACAAATAAAAAAAAAAAATCATTGATTTAAAGGAGGCCTCCTTAGCAAGCATCTGACAACATCGGTCCTGTGCCTTATGTTGCCCCTGTGTACCAACAAATTTGGTAGTTTCATCTACCTATCATGTCTTTCATCTTCTTCTTGGGGGTTTACTGTTGAGTGGAATCCTTTCCAAAATTTGATTGGTCCATCTACCATCAAGTCTTCTTTCTACGTGGCCTGCCTATTTCCATTCCGGGTGGTTTACTCTTTCAATGACGTTATAGACCTTTGTTTGCTGATGAATCCATGCACACATTTTTTCGGTCTCTTTTTGTTATGTTTAGAATTTGCTGCTCCATACTTCTCTGTGTAACCTTAAGTTTTTGCATGGCTTTGGCATTCATTGTCACAGCCATACATAAGGACTGGAGGACACATTGGACAAACACTTTTGATTGAGGCTGAATGGTAAAATTTGTCTTAAAGACAGTACTACTAAGTTTTCAAAATGGTTGCCATCCCGATGTTATTCGGCACTCTATTTCCATCATGGTGTTTCCATTTGTTGACATTTCCTGTCCAAGGTAGACATACTTGTTAATTTCTTCTAATCCTTGTATGTTAGCGCTTCTGTCAACGCCGTTGGCAGCGTTCCAGAAATACGCAAGAAAATAGAAGGAATGTATGCTTACTGAACCGTGCCCTAAGGGAAATGTATTACCCCAGAGAGGAACAGCAGAAAGCAAGATAATAAAGCAGTATAGGGAAGCAGCAAGTAGTAACGGATGAATAGGAACCCAGTAGCAGATAAGGCCAGAACGAAGGAAGAAACCAGAACACACTGGAGCTTCCTAAGCTAACAGCTCAGAAGAACAGGTGACCAGAGTCAGAGACCTGGAGACAGCTTCAGAAGAGAGAGTTCCAGAACAGATGAGGAGAAAGACCAGGAGCTGGAAGGCCAACAGAGGAGATCCGGAGTGGTGTGTGGACAACAATGGAGCGTGGACACTGAGACAGCCAGCGGACAGAGCGAGATGGAGAACCAGGAGGGTAGGTCCAGAGAGCAGCCAGAGGTCAGGGCAGGCAGAGATCTAGATGGGCTAGTCAGGGGATAGCCAGAGGTCAGGGCAGACAGAGATCAAGATAGGCTAGTCAGAGGTTTAGCCAGAGGTCAGGGTAGGCAGAGATCCAGATGGGCTAGTCAGAGGTTTAGCCAGAGGTCAGGGTAGGCAGAGATCCAGATGGGCTAGTCAGGGGATAGCCAGAGGTCAGGGCAGGCAGAGATCCAGATGGGCTAGTCAGAGGTTTAGCCAGAGGTCAGGGTAGGCAGAGATCCAGATGGGCTAGTCAGAGGTTTAGCCAGAGGTCAGGGTAGGCAGAGATCCAGATGGGCTAGTCAGGGGATAGCCAGAGGTCAGGGCAGACAGAGATCCAGATAGGCTAGTCAGAGGTTTAGCCAGAGGTCAGGGAAGGCAGAGTCCTAGACTAGCAGCAGAACAGGAGATCCTACTAGTCAGGGAGCCTAAGTATAACTAATCATCTATTGCACCGTGATGCTTAGCTATATGGAGGAGGCCCCCTGACGTCACAAATGACGCGCCTAAGTCTGACGTCACCACGCCCCGCCCTATGAAGCCGCAGTGATGCCAAGCGCCGACAGAGCCCGGCGCGCCGCTGACCTGTTCCGGGACACCGCGGAAGCGCCGGACGCCGACATTTTACAGCTACTGTTATTTTCCTTGGTATGGCAAATTTGTTAAACATGACTTGCATTTTGTTGATCTTCAGACTAAAATTTTTGCTTTCCTGTTGTAGCTCTTCAGTGCGCTCTTGCATTGCAGTCCTTTTTGTCACAATTTAGTTTGAGAAAAATTTCTTCAAAGCAAGCAGAAAATAATTGTGCAGAGATTTTGTCTCCTTGTCAGACCCCTTTTTCTCTGCTAATCTGGACTTTATCATTGTTGACCTGTACTGATGCAGTTGCATTTTCATATAGTGATGTAAGCTCTGTCTATTCCTTGGTTGATCAGGGCATTGATTATTGTTTGCTTTTCACTGAGTTAAAGGCCTTTTTGTAGTCAATGAAGGCTATGCATAATGGAAATATAGCAAAAGTCTCTGGAACATAAACTCCAAATAAAAGTGCATACCAGGACTAATTAGAACAAACGTAATTTAATTATTTTACAGTTATTAAATCACAAAAATCACAATTGCTGTAATTAGCCCTGGTGTGCACTTTTATTTGAAGTTTATATTCCAAAGACTTTTGCTACATGTTGAATGTTACCACTTTAATCCCTTAAGGACCGGCCATGCACGCACGTGGCCTTCACTTAAGGACCAGGGACCATTTTTTTTTTTAGCGAATCTGATTCTGGACTCCCCGAACTGCGTGTAGCCTCTTGGGGAGCCCGGAATTCCATGACGGTCCAGGACCATCATGGGTCCTTAAGGGTATAACAACCCATGATGGTCCAGGACCGTCATGGAATTCCGGGCTCTCCAAGCAGCTGACACAGTTCAGGGAGTCCGGAATCGGATTTGCTTAAAAAAAAAAAAAAAAAAAAAAAAGATCCCTGGTCCTTAAGGGGTTAAGTTGCACCTAGGAACTTAAGGATTCATTGTACCAGGTTATGGAGTGCCCCCGCCTTCTACCTAACACATATATATATATTATGTTTTTTGTTTTTTTTTGAATGAGAAGTCTACGAACAGTGTGATGTTCCTTATTTAAAGGGATAGTAATACTTAAAATGTAAAAAAATAGATGTTGTAGGGTTTATCCCCCTGAGTAAAACAAGGGTACTCCCACTGCTGAAAGTTGTTTCATTCAAAAATTATTAATTTTCAAAGTTTAATTTTTTAGGTGCAATATCACAGTGGCCTGAAACTGTACAGTGGCGCTGTTGCTACACCATCCTATGGAGATTTATGGTCCCGGGACCAGAGCTGTCCATAGGATCGTGTAGCAACAGCGCCACTGTACAGTTTCAGGCCACTGTGATACTGCACCTAAAAATTCAACTTTGAAAATTAATAACTTTTGAATGAAACACCTTTCAGCAGTGGGAGTACACTTATTTTACACAGGGGGATAAACCGCACAATATACTTGTTTTTACATTTTAAGTATTACTATCCCTTTAACTCACCAGGAAAATAGTTAGAAAATATATTTTATCTTAAAGAAATAATGTATCTTCTCATGTAATTATTTGAGGACCAAAGTGGTGTACATCACATTTCTTCACAAAGCAATGAACATGTCATTGGTCATTAGGCACCAATGATGTGTCTGATATATGAGTATTTATTAATCTCTGATGAGTATAATATAGCCAATGGAAATATATGGGTGTTTTCCAGGCCACACTGTATAACAGACTAGTGAATGGTGTATGGTGTTACCCATGCAATTGGGCACACTGTGCACATTGGGCCCCTAATAGACCTCTGCAGTTGCACGTATCACTGCAGCAATTTTTATAGGAGTGTAGGTGGGTTGGTTTGCCCCTCGCCCACTCCTGTGAAAATTGCTTCTGCTGATTCAATGCATGCAACCAATCTCTACCCCCATACTGCACCGGGACGTGGTTTGCCTCTTGCTCACTCTGGTGAAAATTGCTGTCGCTGATTTCCTGAATGTGGCTGATCTCTACCCCCATACTGCCCCTGGATGTGGCAGACAGCGAACCAGAAACCACTTTGAATTTTATTATATATGAAATATCCTCTGGTCCTCTCATCTGCATTGATACTATTAACAATCATTTATTCTTGCAAGTCCTTCATATTTTTTACAGGAGAACTTAAGCCTCATAATAATAACTCCGCACTTACCTTAAATGCAGTGCCTCCAGCGGCAATCTTGCTTACATTTGAAATGATTGGCAGCACTCTCCCTCATAGTCGCTGCCAATCTTTCTTATGAACCTATCACTTTTCTGAGGGACAGGCTCTCTGTGCACGTGCCACGTTGTTACATCTACCAATACTGGTTAGATCTAATTCAGCCTCTCCAGTCTGTTAGGTGGAGATTCTCCTAAAAAAAGAGGCTGGCCAGCCTTGAGATTTCTTGCCTGCAGGACAGCTTGTACCACAGGCAACCTCCAGTTTGAACTATTTATCTTTAAAGGGATAGTAATACTTCATTTTATCTTTATTTTAGTTTGTAGGCATTAAAAAAACATGAAGAACGATATAAGTCTTATCTCTCAAACCTTTATGGTTTGAGAGATATTCACAAGCAAAGTTTCCCCCTCCCGCCCCTTTTACCTAGTGTAAGCCATCTCTTCTCAGATGTGGAATGCAGTCCATAGACCAGACAGATAGCAGCAGGGGACAATCTTCTTCCTATGAGAACAATGAAAGCCCTGCCCCCCTTGACAAGCTTTTCAGCTTTTTCCCTTATCTTAATTGAAGATTGTCCCTCTCTGCAGTCTACCTGGGCACCTCCCTTCTGATCTGGCTGAACAGTGTTACATCAGTAAAAGGGGTGGGAGTGGGACACTTTGTCATTGAATTACTCTTGAACTACAACTCTGACAGAATTGAAAAAACACTCTCCAAAGTCCAAATACTATGATGATTAATTAGAGCTGCTTTTATTATGAAACATTACTATCCCTTTAAAAGTACAGCTGTTAAAAAAAATAAATAAATAAACATATAGGCAGTTTTACCTGTTTTTACAAATTGAAGTTTTGGGGAGGTGATAGTTCTGCTTTAATGCCCCCTATGAATTTTGCCCTTCAGATTTGGTTCAAGAGATAAATTCTTCAGTCAGTTCTGGATGTCACGACCATGGAGGCGGACATGATAGTTGCTGGCAGTTTTTTCAAACTGGAGCAGCCAGAGTGTATAAATCTAATTACTCCCTTAAAGTCATAGTAACACTTAATGTGTTAAAACAAATATTTTATAGGATTCATGCCCCTGTATGAAACAAAGCCGCTCACAGTGCTGAGTTGTGTTGTATTAAAGGGATAGTAATACTTAAAATGTAAAAAAAATATGTTGTAGGGTTTATCCCCCTGAGTAAAACAAGAGTACTCCCACTGCTGAAAGGTGTTTCATTAAAAAGTTATTCATTTTCAAAGTTGAATTTTTTAGGTGCAATATCACAGTGGCCTGAAATTGTACAGTGGTGCTGTTGCTACACGATCATATGGACAGCTCTGGTCCCGGGACCATAAATCTCCATAGGATGGTGTAGCAACAGCTCCACTGTACAATTTCAGGCCACTGTGATATTGCACCTAAAAAATTCTACTTTGAAAATTAATAACTTTTGAATGAAACACCTTTCAGCAGTGGGAGTACTCCTGTTTTACTCAGGGAGATAAACCCTACAACATATTTTTTTTACATTTTAAGTATCCCTTTAAAAAACTATTGCAGCTCAGACTGAATTGTTGTAGGTGCAATATCTCAATGGAACTAATTCCAGAAGAGAAACAGAGTGCCAAACGGACAAAGAAAGTGCAGAGACAATCCTACCCTTTGGTTTATTATAGAAACCAATTATAATAGGAAATTGTTATAAAAGGAAGAATGAATACAATGTCTCCACAAATTAATAATAAACCAAAACCATTTCTGCAGCATTATGTAGCAAACAGGTAAATCCACTACTTCCCTAAAGTATATATATAAATATATATATATACTGTATATATATATATATATATATATATATATATAATTCCAATCCAGGTTTTGGTAAGCACACCCAAAGAAAAAAACACACATTTAAAACTGCTGGAGTGCAGCAGTCCAGCAGTTTTAAATGTGTGTTTTTTTCTTTGGGTGTGCTTACCAAAACCTGGATTGGAATTGTACTTTTGGAAGTTTTGACCAGCTTCTATTGGTTTAAGCACCCCTCCCACCCCCAGGTGCAAAGCTCATTGTCTCTAGGACACTATATAATGCCTGTCAGAGAGTCTCTCTCCATTAATGAGTAAAGCTGACCAAGACTCAGCTCTCAGGATAAAGTACATTAAGGTTAGTATATGCCTAAAGTAGGAGAGATTCTGCTCATAAGACAAAGCATATTAAGGTTAGGGACTTGCCAAAATGAGGTACCTTGGCGTTGGTGGCAAGCTTAGCATTCTATGGCCATATAATGTAACTAAATCCTCATCTTTAATATAGTAGTGATATGCAGGCACAATGCCGCAGAGTAAAGGGTTAATAGTGATGAAAATTTGGATGTGCACCAATACTTTGTATATTTGCTTTTATATATATATATATATATATATATATATATATATATATATATATATATATTAAAGAACCCCCTTTGTGTGACAAAATATAAATATATGAACACCCACTAGTAGGGTGGGTGAAATCTCTCACCATGTTCCTGCGGGAAATTCCAGAAAAACCATGTTGTTGTCCGCTTTTTCACGGGAAAATCTGCTTTAAATCTAGTGATTAAAATTTCCGCATTTTTTGCCCATTGGCCAAAAAAGTTTTTGACATTTTTCCAATGGCTAGAAAGTTTCCGCCCATTGATTTACGTTACGCTATAAAAACGTGACGTATTTGCAGGAATCAAATACAATAGAAGCAGATACATAGCAAGGTAGATGTGCTGTGTGGTTCTTCAGGGATTTTGAGGCAAAACTGAGACAGGAGAAGCTCATAGTGACGGCTATCACTATGAGCAGCATTAAAAATATTAAAAGGAGGAACTGGAAGGACCATTATGTGTCCACTGAGTCTGAGTCTGAGGAGTAAGTGACCATTACAGAAGTAATGCTGGCCAGTCCCCATAAATCACTCCTAGGGTTTTTGGGGAAATTACTGTCAAGGTAGGAACTAAAGGGTAGTATTAGTAGTAAGAGCAGGACAGATCAGCTGCCTGTGCCTGCTGCCAGACATACTGCGCCTGCTGTAAGATGTGCTGTGCCTGCTGTAAGATGTGCTATGCTTGCTTTTGGACCTTCTGCCCCTGCTGCCAGTGCTACCACCAGTGCTGTGCCTGCTGCCAGTTATGCCCTTGCTTCCACCAGTGCCGTGCCTGTTGCCGGTACTGAACCTGTTTCCACCAGTGATGAAGCTGCTGTTAGTGTGTCTTGTAATACTCAGGAGAGGGGGAGTAGATGATACTAAGGTCCAGCAGATTGTTAGAGTTAGGAGTGAAGGGGGGTAATCAGTATCCTCCTATTAACAGTGACTGTGAGGAGGAGGACTCAGGGGCTGAAATTAATGTGGTTGGTGTTAGTAGTAGTAGTAACAGTGATGGTGAAGCAGCTGGTGGGACTAGTGTTAGGAGAGTGGTAGGGGAAGCAATTGAGAGCATCCAGACTAGCAGTCAAGGAAGTCCACAGCATTCCCCTGACCCTGGGAGCCCCCTTCACCCCATGGCATTGTGGAACATGATTCTGAAGAAAGCAGAATTGTCACCACTGCAATAATGCCACAGATCAGATGCCTGTGTCTGCTCCTACAGCTGCCTTCTTCACATCACCAAGAAATGGCAAGTGTGACATTAGGGGACCCTCTGTCACATTGCTTGTCACCTCCTCCAACTAGCAGTGAGCATTTGGAAATTTGTGGAATATGCAACTGCCCTAATTCTCTCTGCTGCTGAGTTGCAAGGGCAGCAGAATGCTGAGGAGCAGACTAGTGTGCCACAGACCACCGTGGACACAGTGGGAATGGGGTCAACAAGTGATCTGGGACTAGGAAAGGTTCCGATTGCCAGCAGCAACATATATACCAGACGTGGTGGGGGCTAGTTATGGGGCTGCTTCTTACTCTGGTGCATTACTTGAGCTAGTTGTGGCAAATGGAACCTTCATTATCTATCAACCATGTTACTGCTGTTGTTAATTCCATTCCCTTTCAGCTCCCTAAACATCTTGCTACTTAAAAAACTCAGCAGCAGCAGCAAGAACAGCAGTCATAAATTCTGCATCTATATTAGGGCATTTGACAATGGCCAGTGGCTACTGGCCAACAGGACAACACCTGCTGACACTAGGCCAGTAGGGCATTTTTTCCCTCAGGGCTTGTGCTTTAAAAATAATACAAAAAAAATAATAAAAAATATTCCTACAACAAAAAATAAACAATTTTTTGTGGTTTGTTTCTAACATGTCAAAGTCCTACGAATTAATGTTTCCTCAGGGCTTGGGCCTCTAACAACAAATCTAACAAATCATCCTCTATCAAGTCATCAGTCCACCCCATTGGCAGCTTATATCAGGGGGTTCTTGTCTCTATATCACGGTGCCCGTGCTCTTTCAGCGACATTGCCTTTAAATACTGGGTTCTGGCACTTCTCCGGTGCCCTTTCGTGGTGTTCAGTACCAGCGTTTGTTCCTGATTACTGTTTGCACTCAGTCTATTGACCCGGCCTGACTGACTACTCTCCATCTCATCTCCTGCTTGTGCAACGACCCGGACTGCCTGGCCATTCTGCTTCTCATCTCCTGTGTACCGACCCGGCTTGGCTGACGTTCCTGCTCTGTGTACCGACCCGGCTTGGCTGACGTTCCTGCTCCTCGTACTGACTTGGATTGGCTGATGTTCCTGCTCCGTGTGTATCCACCCGGTTGGGCTGCTGCCTCCCTTCCCACCCCTACAGGTCTCCGGTTGAGGGTGGTGCTCCTCTTTTGCTGTCTGGTACAGCTGTGCAGTTTTGGTCTTGGTTGCCTCTGTGTTGCCCCGGCGACATTCCCATTGGCTTGTCTTACTATCCACTCCCGGTTGGGTGCCTCCCAGGGCGAGTTGCTCAGTTCCGTTAATGTTACGGCAGTGCTCAGTTGCTCAGTCTTCATTACTGCCACAGCAGTCTCGTCGCCTAGTCTCCATTATTGCTACGGCAGAGCTCAAGTGGCCTAGTCTCCGTTACTGCTACGGCAGTGCCCCTGTGGCTCAGATTCCGTTATTGAATTCCATACATTGGCGGCAGAGGTAGGTTGGAACAACGAAGCGCTGGCGGCAGCTTTTGCTCAGAGACTTGCTGACCTATTAAAGGGATAGTAATACTTCATTTTAACTTTATTTTATTTTGTAGGCATTAAAAAAACATGAAGAATGATATAAGTCTTATCTCTGAAACCTTTATGGTTTAAGAGATATTCACAAACAAAGTATCCCCCCCCCTCTTCAACCAGATCAGAAGGGAGATGCCCAGGTAGATTGCAGAGAGGGACAATCTTCAATTAAGATAATGGAAAAAGCTGAAAAACTTGTAAAGGGGGGAAGGGCCTTCATTGTTTTCATACAAAGAAAATTGTCCCCTTCTGTTATCTGTACTGTCATACAACCAGACTCACATCTGAGAGGAAAAAGGGGCGGGGAGGGGAACTTTGCTTGTGAATATCTCATAAACCATAAAGGTTTGAGAGATAAGACTTATATCATTCTTCATGTTTTTTTAATGCCTACAAAATAAAATAAAGTTAAAACGAAGTATTACTATCCCTTTAAGGATGAAACGGCAGCTAGAGAAGTGCCTAGTGATTTGGACAAATACATTGATTTCGCTATTTTGATTGATTCTCGCATCCGTGAGAGACTTATGGCTAAAGACAGCAAGCTGCAGCCCAGGAATGTTTGGCAAACCAGTTTTAATGTCCCACCCATGCCTCCCTCGCGTCCCATGCCTCCTGAGCGAACACAGGAAACCAGTGAACCAAAGCAGCTTAGGTTCACCAAATTATCTAAGGAGGAACGGGCACACCGCAGTAGGCAGGGGTTATGTCTGTACTGTGGCAAGGCTGGGCACCTATTGCGTACCTGTCCTGTACGTCCAGGAAACGAGCACACCTAGGGTACCTTAGGGGACAGGCCCTAGGTGGTGTTCAGCAGTCCCTAGACCCTATTATGCAGAAACCCACTATCCAGGTGGCATTTTCCTGGGCAGAACATTCAATGGAGGTTCTGGCCCTGGTTGATTCCGGCGTGGCCGGATACTTTATGGACAGTTCATTTGCTGCGCTACATCAGATTCTGTTGGTCAAGAGGGAATCTCCCTTAGCTATTGAGGCCATTGATGGCAGACCGTTAGATCCGGCTCAGATAACTATGGAAACTGTTCCGCTCCCCGTTTCTCATCAACTACGGGTTTCAGGCATGTTTGGTCCCGGACTCATTCCAGACGCAGCAGATTCCAGCTCTGGACAAGCATATCGAGAAACTCCACTCCACTTGGGCACAGGTTCAGAGGGCCCTTAGTCATTCGTTCCGGAGTCATCACCGCCACGCTAACTGTAGACGGCTGCAAGCTGTCTCCTTTCAGGTTGGGGACAGGGTATGGCTTTCCTCCAGAAACCTCAATTTGCAAGTTCCGTGTAATAAGTTGGCTCCCTGGTTTATTGGTCCTTTCAAGGTGATCCGCAAATTTAACCCTGTTTCGTATGCCTTGGATCTCCCAGCGTCTATGCGCATTCACAATATGTTCCATGTATCCCTGCTGAAACCTCCAGTGTGCAACCGTTATGCTACCACTCCTGTAGTTCCCAGTCCTGTGGAGGTTCAGGGTCAGGAGAAGTATGAAGTCCAAAGCATCATTGATTCACGTAGATTTAGAGGAAAATTGCAATATTTGGTCCATTGGAAGGGCTATGGCCCTGAGGAGCGTTCCTGGGTTGATCAGAATGATCTTCATGCTCCTAGATTGCGGCACAATTTTCACTCCAAATATCCACAAAAAACAGGTCCCTCTTCTAGGAGAGGGGGTCTTTGAGGTGGGGTACTATCATGGTGCCCGTGCTCTTTCAGCGACATTCTGCCAGTCTACACTTCTGCTCTACTCCTATTGGCTGTACTGTGATTGTCCCGCCCAGTATTGCCTTTAAATACTGGGTTCTGGCACTTCTCCTGTGCCTCTTCGTGGTGTTCCAATACCAGCGTTTGTTCCTGATTACTGCTTGCTCTCAGCGTATCGACCCAGCCTGCCTGACTACTCTTCATCTTGTCTCCTGCTTGTGCAATGACCCGGACTGCCTGACCATTCTGCTTCTCATTTCCCGTGTACCAACCCGGCTTGGCTGACGTTCCTGCTCCGTGTACCGACTTGGATTGGCTGACGTTCCTGCTCCATGTACCGACTTGGATTGGCTGATGTTCCTGCTCCTTGTGTATTCACACGGTTGGGCTGCTGCCTCCCTGCCCGCCCCCACCGGTCTCCGGTTGAGGGTGGTGCTCCTCTTTCGCTGTCTGGTACAGCTGTGCAGTTTTGGTCTCGGTTGCCTCTGTGTCGCCCCGGCGACATTCCTATTGGCTTGTCTTACTATCCGCTCCCGGTTGGGTGCCTCCCAGGGCGAGTTGCTCAGTTCCGTTACTGTTACGGCAGTGCTCAGTTGCTCAGTCTTCATTACTGCCACGGCAGTATCCAGTCGCCTAGTCTCCGTTACTGCTACGGCAGAGTTTAAGTGGCCTAGTCTCCGTTACTGCTACGGCAGTGCCCCTGTGGCTCAGATTCCGTTATTGCCATGACAGAACCTCAGCTGCTCAGTCTCCGTTTATGCCACAGCAGTATCCAAGGGCTTAGTCTCCGTTTATGCTACGGCAGTCTCCTGTTGCCTAGTATCCACTACTGCTACGGCAGCACTCTCGTGGCTTGGTGTCCGTTACTGCTACGGCAGTGTCCATGTCAGTCAGTCTCCGTTACTGCTATGGCAGTATTCACGTAGTCTAGTCTCTGTTACTGCTCTGGCAGTGCTCAAGTTGCTCAGCCTCCGTTACTGCTAAGGCAGTTCACCATTACCTGTTATACTTATTCTTGGGCGTTACTCGTATTTAAGCTGTCAACCCTAGGTGAGCTTCTCAACAGGCCTTACCACACATGCGACTGTTTACATTCGCTGGCTGCTATTAACTCATGCAGTACCAATACACTGGGACTCTTTCAAGATCCTCCTGACCTGTGTCAGTGTAATGTGTTATGGACTCTATACTTATACTGGACCTGTGTGGGCTTACCTATATATAACCTGTCTTGTGACTGTACTATATTGAGTGTATATTACAGGACCTGTGAGGGTTATTGTGATCTTAATTATTTAATAAAAACTGTGTTTTATCCAAACCTACTGTGTCTTTGTGTCAAACAAACTGTTACACTTTATCACTTTACATACAAATTTCTTATTTTTTTTTTTATTAACTGTCCCCCAGTAGCAGTAAACAAACCCCCCCAAAACAAATTCCCTGTTCAACTGATTCATTCCCCAGACTCCACCCATCAACACAGGCACCCTCCTTTTATACCAAGTCTTATGTTTTTTTTATTTTATTTGGGATTTATTTTGTATTAACTGCCCCCCAAAAATCATCCCCTGTTCACTGATTCTTTCCCCACACCCCACCAACACAGAAACCCTTGTGTACCTTTTATACTATGCCTTTGGGAAATAAAATAATATTTGCTATGGGTTGTGTGTAAGTTCAATGCTCCAATTGATTCAATGGAATGAGCTAGGCGAAAAAAGGGGGGAAAAGCAGAAAATCTGCACTTTTTTCAGGAAATTATTCGACAAGCGGAAAGTGCCATTAATTGCCAAATTCAGTTTGAAGTGAACATTTTCTCCCATCCCTACCCACCAGCTTGACCCCTCTCCTGAACCACAGAGCTACTCAGTGCAATGTGCAAATAAAAAGAGTAACACTACCTGGTGCTTTGAACTATAACAACCCCTAATGCTCAATGTTTATCAAATAAGTACAAAGTATATATAATTGTGTAATTAATGTCCACCAATGTAAAAAGTCCCCAAAAAACAGACAATTGTGAATAAATGAGAAAATAAAAAAAAATGAAATTAAAATATGAAACTATGGAAAAACTTTCAAATTTCTTGGTACCATTGTTCCTGGACCTACACAATAGAGGAGCTGAGAAAAGATGAAACCAGTGAACCATTTTATTTTATGAATCCCATACAAATGAAGTGATGTAATGAATATGTTGATCAGTCAGTTCCATAATAGAATTAATGAATGGGCTGATGACCTCAAATCACCTCACTCCAGATCTCGGACAACGCATCTCTATCTTATGGCTTTCCACACAACCTCTATCTTATGGTTGGTCAATGCAGCTCTATCTTATGCTCTTTTCTTTGTGCTCTTTTATCTACAGATTCTGACAGTATCTCAATGGCCTGAAAATTTACAGTTGCACTGTTGCTACAACATCCTATGGACATCTCTGGTCTGGACCATGTACCTCTATATGATGGTGCATCAACAGCGCCACTGCAAAAAATCAGGCCTTTAGGATACTTCACATAAAAAAAAATAAAAGTTTGTGCCAGAATAAATGTTTAATAAACTCCCCTCAGCAGTGAGAGTATCCTTGTTTTACTCATTAAGATAAACCCTACAAAAAAGTCTTAGTATCCCTTTCAGTAAAGTGATGTATTGCACAACCCACTGGTCCTTAAAGGCTGAATGTTACCATGTGTAGTGAGGGTCCTATGGTACTGCTAGCAACTCTCATGTCTGCCTCCATGGACATGACATCCAGGACTGATGGAAGGGCAACATTCACAGTGACCATTAAGATTATCTGGTCATAGTAAGGTAATTCTGGGTTATTATTAGGGAATGTTAGTTCTCCTTATATGCAGGCTGCCACCTTTGTCTGTTCTACTCAGATTTCTAGGAATGATTGAAACACTCAAAAGCAGATAAATGAGAAGTCCTGATCAAAGGAGCAGAGAAGAAAGAGCCGATGGGGGGGGGTTGAAAGATAATGAGGCATGGAGAAAGGGAGAGAAGAGGTGGCCAAAGTGTGGGAGAGAGAGAGGGATAGAACATTGAAGGGAAAAGGAGGGATGGAGATGGGAGAGAAAAGTAGAAATGGAGAATAATGGGGAGAGCAGGGTAAAGTGGAAGATAGAGAGATTGGGGGTAGGGGAGTATAGGAAAGAGAGAGAGAGCATGGTGAGAGGCCTGAAAGATAATGAGGTTTCAAGAGAGGGAGGGGATTTGAAAGGAGGCCAGAGTGTGGAAAGACTATGGGAGAGAAGGATGGATGGGAAAAGGATGAGAGAATGAGGTGGAAATCTGGAGTGAGAATGATGGGGAAAGCTGGTTAAATTAGAAGATAAAGAGGTTGCAACCAGGGGAGCGTAGGAGGGCAAGAAATGGGGAGAGAAAGGGGACTTGGAGAGCCTGAAAGATAAAGTGTCATAGATAAAGTGAGAGAGGAAGGGGCCCATAGTGGGAGAGAGAGAGAGAGAGAGAGATAGCACTAGAGAGAGACAGAGGGATAAAGAAGGATGGGCAGAGAGCAGGGGAATCATGAGATAGAAGTATGTAGAGAGCAGGACACAGCAGAAGATAGAGAGGTTGGGAGCACGAGAGTGTGGCAGAGAGAAGGAGGTGACTGGAGGGCCTGAACGATAATGAGACATGGAAAGAGGGAGAGAGAGAGAGAGAGAGAGAAGACCAACTTTTTTCGCAAAAATTTTTCTCCTTTTCTCCAATGTAAAATAGTCCTCCTTTTCTCCAATTCCAACACATTTTTCTGCAATTCCAACACATTTTTCTCCTATGTTTCCTATGGTGCAAAATTTCCCAGAACAACATTACTTCTTCTGAGGGCTGACATGGAGAAATAAGTAGCCGAAAGTCAAAGTTGTGAGTCCTACAGCAATATATACCTTGAAAAATGTGTTAGCATGCACAGTGCATTTGTCCTTTGCTTACAACACTTACTTCCTGCTTAAAGGGATAGTAATACTTGAAATTTAAAAAATATATGTTGTAGGGTTTATCCCCCTGAGTAAAACAAGGGTACTCCCATTGCTGAGAGATATTTTATTAAAAAATTATAACAGTACAATATCACAGTGGCCTGAAAATTTACAGTGGCGCTGTTGCTACACCATCCTATGGACTGCTCTGGTTCGTAGACCATAAATCTCCATAGGATGGTGTAGCAACAGCACAATTTACCTGATCAGGAATGTGTTGTGATTGATGTAAGGACTAGGAGATAAGCACAATTGGTTTTCTAATTATGGTAAACAGATGGCAAAGACAAAGAATCTGTTTTGAAAGTGTCACTCAGGTCTTCTGAAATGTGTTTCAACAACTAAGGCAAAAAAAAAAAAGCTCTAAGACACCATCAAATATATGTTCAAAAAAGGAGAGTGAACAATGTATGAAGTGCATCAAGGAATAAGGGGTCACCTCAAAAACCTATATTGAAAATACAAAGAAAAAAAAGACAAATCTGTGCTATATTCCATACATTTCTTAAATGTTAATAGAATAAATTACTGCCCTTAACACCCACAATGTAACACTTTTTTTTTGGTTGCATAGTTTGCCCAAAATATGTTCATGCTTGACTGCCATACTAAGGACCCAAAATGTGGCAATGTTTAGACATTTTTCTATATCATATGGCTTACATATAAGGATCTCTAGCTTTATCAGCATCAAATGACCTGCCATCAGTTGAACACCTACAGTGAGTTGGCATTGGCAGTAGGAACCACAAAACCTGGGATGTATCCACCATTTTGGAAAACAGTATAACTGTAGAGGTCTATCCAGCTCAGTCTTTTTACTGCATAAAGTTTGAAGAATACAACTTTCCAATATGTACTGAGTTTTTCTTTTCCATTTACTCAAGTGACGTGATGATTACATGTTAACAGGGTTAAGAAAAGCTCATTAGAGTAATGACATATTCTCCTACAATGACCATAAATAATGCACCATTTATACTATCACTGTCATTTATAAGAGTGAATTTTACTAAAATTTGAAAATTTGGTGAAAAGCTGCTAGAATGAAGTGTTAGGCAGTCTCTAATCCTGTTCTGTCTGTTGTGTAACCAGGAGGATACACAACCTAATGGACCCTCTGAATTTTGTTTTGTAACCAGGGGGGATCAATATCCTAATGGACCATCTGCATTTTGTCCTTGTTTTGAGCCTTTGCTCAAGTGATACCATCTTCAACCAGTTCTAGATGTCATTTCCATGCAGGAAGATATGACCATTTCTAGCAGTTATTTAAGATGGAAGCAGGCAGATCTTATTTAACTTCTTAAGGAGTACAGGGATGAACAATACATTGGCTATGATTATCATGTGCACTAAGTGGAGTTTGTGGTCCTGGGGTCCTTCCTGCAAATATCATGTCTTCCTCCATGGACAACACATCCACAGCTCATCCAAGATATTATATCATGATCCAAGGAACAAGCGGAAAATTCAAACTATCAGTATTTTCTTCTCATAATAAGGTAAGTGGGGAGTTATTATTGTTAGCGTTCAAGCTTCCCAAATTCTTGTGTCATTTATTTATGGCAATTATCCATATTTTATGCTTTCACTCTCTTCATATATCTAGTAGTGAAATTGCAAAGTCGGAGTGCATTTTTGGAGTCAAATTCATATACAGTCCACATGCTTGAAATTAAATAATGTATTATCTCATTACTGAAACACTGAGGAAATATATGTGCAATTAGTAAAACTAAGTAATACAGTTTTGAAAACAATTCTAACACTTACATTAGACCTTGAAAACATCTTAGTCTTCGTTTTAAAGCTGATTTCACATCTTTATTTTTTAAGCTGTAAATCAATGGGTTTAGCATGGGAACAGCAGCTGTGTTAAACAGAGAAAACATTTTAGTGGATTCCAGATTGTCTTTTGAGGTCGGTCTCAGATATTGAGAGAAGAGGATGACATAGAGAAGGATGACGACTGTCAGATGTGAGGAACATGTGTAGAAGGCTTTACGTCTCCCTGTGCTGGAGCGGATTCTCAGTATCGAGGTAATAATGAAAATATAAGAGGTAAAGGTGAGAAGAAATGGGGTGAGAGTTATGAGTAAAAGTCCTTCTGTGAGGCTTAAGATCTCCAGAAAAGATGTGTCGCTGCAAGAGAGCTTCATCAAGGGTACAAGATCACAAAAGAAGTGGTTGATTATGTTTGATTTGTAACAGGATAATTTTGACAATAAAACAATATACGGTATAACTTCTAAGAAGCCTAATAACCAGCAGGCAATGGCCAAAGAGGCACACGTCTTACGGTTCATGAGCATATGATAATGCAAAGGATTACAGATGGCTACATAACGATCATAACTCATGGCCGTTAGCAATAACAGTTCATCACAAATCAAGCATCCAAACATATACATCTGTGCTATACAGGCAATATAGGAAATGGTGCTATCCCCTGTGATAAATATAATGAAGATATAATGTAGAGTGACGGTGGTGGAGGATATGTCCAAGATGGACAAATTACACAAGAAGAAGTACATTGGGGTGTGCAGATGAGTATCAAAACATACAAGCAGTAGAATGGTCATGTTACCACCAAGAGTAAGAAGGTAAATGAGAAGAACCAAGAGGAAGATCAGAGTCTGAAAACTGGGGATTCTAGAAATCCCATTAATAATGAAATATGTCACTGTGGTCTGATTACCAGACTCCATAGCGTTACATGTATTCAGTTGCTTAAAGGAAACAAGTAAAAATTAAAGTTCTGTTTTAGTTATTATACACTGAACATAGCACAATCCAACCTTTGATAACTCTGCAAATGCTCAAAATAATATGTTTGATCCACTTTTTAAAATTTGCTTAAAAAACAGAAATCAAAGGGTTAGAACAGATGTTGCAATGCATTGGATACCCCTCTGGCACTCAATGGGGTGATTTAACTCTTTATTGTTTAAAAATGTATCAATATCCTCTACTCATGATTAATTATTCTTGTCCTAATTAAAGCTCTACCATATTTGAGGGTTATGTATCAGACATGACATTCTCTCTTCCTATATATAAAATGCTTATATTGCTTTCATCTTATTATTAACAGCCCAGCATACTCTACTATGGTAAAAAAACCCTAATGGTCTCTATTAATGTTACTTTTGTACCTTTGATGAAAATATAACATATTCATTTCTACCATTCATGCCATAACCAAAGCACATTGTCCTGATATTATACTCAATTCCACCTTGAAATTCTCCACCCATATACAAGCCGTCATCAAAACCTACACTTCATCTTTAAAAACATTGCCAAAATACTGCCCTTCCTCTGTATGTCAAATGCAAAAACCTGCCAAAACTCTCTCATACCCTCTTTCTCTCTAGACTACATTATTGCAACATTCTACTCTCTGGCCTTCCTGCCTCTCATCTTTCTACATTCTGTTGTCAATTCAGCAGCAAGACTAACTACCCTTGCTCCCAGATACCTTCCCTCTCATATGCTCCTGAAATCCCTCTCTTGGCTACTTATAAGATCTCACATTTCTTAAAAAAAATTCCTCTCCTTTAAGTTTCTTTCTTCTTCAGCACCCTCTTACATTTCTGCTCTTATCTCCTGCTACACCACTTCCTGCGTTCTTCTCTAGGATTCCTTCATCCTCCCCTTACACCACTCAAGCCATACCCCGGCTGAATGATTTTCACTGGCTGTCCCTCGACTTTGGAATGCCCTCCCTATCACCATTCACCAATCATCCACACTCATCACTTTCAATCATCTCCTAATAACACACCTGCTCAAGGAGGCATCTCAGTAACAATAATCTTCTTGTGCACCCTGACAGTCACGAGTCAATCTGCATTCCCCTTATGAAAGCCTTGTACTTGCACGTATCCTTCTCTTACTGTGTCTGTATGTTTTCATGATTGATAATTTGATTGCAAGCTCTTTGGGCAGGATCCCCTTCACAATGTATGATTCACTTTGCCAGCACTTTTTCCCTGCTAATAATTCAATGATCACACTTTAGTCTGATGCTCTTATCCCTGTCCTGTTTTATAATTTGTATTGTACTATTTCTATTTCTGTAAAGTGCAGTGACATGTATGGCAGTTTATAAATAAAGATACATACATACATCTTTAATCAGTCCAGGGTGTGAGGTCCGTGAAGGCAGACATGATGATTATTTACAGGCAAACAAGATCTCATTACCACATATGGTAATCTTAACCTTTGAAGGACAATAGGAGGTGTGTAACATTGCTTTGAAATGCATTACTCACTGCTCTGGTCCTTAAACCCTGGAGTGCCAGGGGGGTATGCAACGCATTGCAGAGCAATGCGTTGCATACCACTCTGGTACTCAAAGGGTTAAAGGATTAAGTAGGATCATGAACTCTGCCTGCGTCATCTATAGAAAAAATTCCACCGTCATGTCCGCCTACACTGACCTTAATCCAGGACTGATTGAAGATGTTGAACAAAGGCACAAGCCAAAATTCATAGGGGACATTAGGATTTTCATGTCATGGCAAGATAAGTGTGTGAGGGTGTTATTGTTAAGAGGTATTACTTCATCTGTGTACACATCTAATATAGGGGCAAACAGTATTTCCAAAGATATTTCAGAAAAAAATAATAAGTAGAAAATAATAAAAGGAAAGTCTGCGCATAAAATCCTGACTTTTACAAATAAATAACCTATGACTTACTATAAATAAAACAGCGTGGTTTTAGCTGCATGTTTTTGGCCAAAGGCACGGGAAGCCTGCCTGCACCGTCAATGCACCCACGATTCAGCAAGTCCATATCTGCCTACAATAAAAACAAGGACAAAATAACTGCCAATAATTTGTATGATGTGATTCTGTATCACAAATATATATCAGAGCATAGACCTGCAGTCTTCCAGATTTTATTGGTCTACAATATCAATCACCCTCAACTAGTCAACTCTGTATTCCCATAGACACAAGCTACTTTACACAAATTGGGATTTAGTATGTAGTCGCCTCCCAGCAGAAGTGGTTGAATGCATTAAATGAATATAACATCTATTGGCTTATGATTTTACTAAGTATAAAGTAACTCTGGGCTAATGAGATAAGGAAAAGGACAGACCAGATGGGCCAACTGATTCCTATCTGCAGTCCAATTCTATCTTTCTTCTTCAGTCAACTGAGACATTTTCACTGCTGCGGCAACTGCCTCTACATCCCGGATTCCAGTTACATTTGCCCTGTGCTCCTGTATCTCTCTCTTTTCAGAGCAGCTTATTAATCTTCTGTAGCAAGTCCCTGGAGTCACTCAATCCCAGAAGACCAACAGACAAAGATGACAGTGATTAGCTACACTACATCTATCTATCTATCTATCTATCTATCTATCTATCTATCTATCTATCTATTATCTCTCTCTCTCTCTCTCTCTCTATATATATATATATATATATAGGAAGAAAGGCTGGACAGCAGTTTTGGTCCAGGAATGGGGCCTTTCTCAAGACCCCTTGAGAAAGGCCCCATTCCTGGATCAAAACGTGGACCTAACTGTTTTACTGTATTGCATAATAAATCTATTAAAAAAGTCCCACTGGTGCTGCCCAGCCTTTCTTCCTATATACCTACATCATTGGGATTGTGCACCTGGGCATTTATTTTCATTAGGAGCGAGTACTTTCATACTTCTACATTTTGTATATATATATATATATATATATATATATATATATATATATATATATATATATATATAGTTTTTAAAAATCCAAATCTGAACAGCCCTGGTCTGAAATTTCGGTGTAAATTTTGGAAATTCGGACGACGGCTTCCCACGTGTGTGCGCTACTTTCCCTCCCTCTCTAGTCCAATTAGCTTCTTTGTTTCATGATGGAGGTCCTCTCTAGTCCAGTTAGCTACTTTTTTTCATGACTAACGACACAGACACCCAGACAGCCTGCATTTCCTGTTAGTCCGTTGTTGGAGCTCAGAGAGAGACGAAGGTGTGAGAGAGAGTGTCCAGAGAAAAGCGATTTTACTAGTCAGCCTAATGCCTTATTAGCCAGTCTAGTGCCAGTCTAGTGCCTTATAGACAGTCTACTTCCAATCTAGTGCCTTTTTGCCACTGTCAGGAACTGTTTGTTTTTAAAGTTACATAGCCAATCTGACTGTTATTGTTTAGGCAGGCATCCAGCATTAGTGCTTTATAGCCACTGCAAGTCATCTTGTTTCCTGTTTAAAAGAAAAATATTAGTGATTTGTGTAAATAACAATTTCCAGAGTGATACAGCCAGTGTGACATTTGTGTAGCTAGGCAGGCATCCAGCAGAAGTGCCTATTGCTACTGCAAGTCATCTTAGTTCCTATTTAAAAATTTTAGGGATTTGTGTAAATAATTTCCAGAGTGACACAGCCAGTGTGACATTTGTGTAAGCAGGCAGGTATCCAGCAGAAGTGCCATATTGCCACCGCAAGTCACCTTTGTTCCTGTTGAAAAGAAAAATATTAGGGATTTGTGCAAATAACAATTTCCAGAGGGACACAGCCAGTGTGACATTTGTGTAGGCAGGCATTAAAGGGATAGTAATACTTAAAATGTAAAAAAAAAATATGTTGTAGGGTTTATCCCCCTGAGTAAAACAAGAGTACTCCCACTGCTGAAAGGTGTTTCATTCAAAAGTTATTAATTTTCAAAGTTGAATTTTTTAGGTGAAATATCACAGTGGCCTGAAATTGTACAGTGGTGCTGTTGCTACACGATCCTATGGAGATTTATGGTCCCGGGACCAGAGCTGTCCATAGGATGGTGTAGCAACAGCGCCACTGTACAATTTCAGGCCACTGTGATATTTCACCTAAAAAATTCAACTTTGAAAATTAATAACTTTTGAATGAAACACCTTTCAGCAGTGGGAGTATTCTTGTTTTACTCAGGGGGATAAACCCTACAACATATTTTTTTTTTTACGTTTTAAGTATTACTATCCCTTTCAGCAGAGGTGCCATATTGCCACTACAAGTCATCTTTGTTCCTGTTTAAAAATATTAGGAATTTGTGTAAATAATAATTCAGAGTGACAGTCAGTGTGACAGTTGTCGGGTGGCCAGGTTTCAAAATTTTAAAATTATTTTAGTACACTATTGACCTATCTGTAATGGATTTGAGTCCTAGTGAACAACCTGATGTTGCGCATCCTGGCACCAGCTGCAGTGACCCAGCAACCACCAACACCACCACAGTGCCGTTGCTTTCAGGCAAAGCTAGCAGCAGCAGGTGACTACAGAAGAGGACTGTCAGTAGTATTAATCAGACTCAGCAGCAGTACTCCAAACCAAAAAATAAATAAATAAGAAGGGAACTGCATGTTGTTCTAACTCTACTAGGAGGGTAGAGAGGTCCAGGTCCTCCTCTGAGACCACATAGCAGCCAGCATCTGTTTCTCCTCGTCAGCTGTTTTGTGATGATCCCCCAGAACCACCTGCACAAAGACTAGTGCCACTGCCAGTTCCATCACCACCTCCACTACAGCCAGTTCTAGAAACCTGGGGACACCTAGCGTGTTGAACATGAACACTACTGGTAGGAAACTGCGGCCGGTATCAACACAGGATTTGTACAGTGAATATCCATATAAGCAGCCCAAATGGTAATTATTGCAGTATTTGGAGAAAACTCCTCCCGCCTCCACTGTCACTGCCACTCAGAGAATATCTTCTCCAAAAAATGTTATTCAGGATGAGGGAGACAGTTGTTTACCATTTCCCGGTAGCCACCAGGCAGAATTCAGCAGATCTCTCCAAAATCTGCTGCTGATGATTTTTCTTCCTGTCCAAACCTACAAGAGGTAGAAGAAGAATATGAGGGACCAAGGCCTCCTGAGATTGATTTTTCCACTGAGCTTGATTTTTCCCCTGCTACACATAGTACTCCTCCTGTTTCTCCAGGTGCAAATGTCTCTTCTATTGAGAACTAAACACCTGCCTCTCCAGTTCCAGTTGTGTGTTCCAGGCAGGTAGTAGCTGCTAGTGTCTGTCAGTGCACTTTACCACTGACTTACAGAGTGCTGCAAGTGGCCAGCATGGCTTTCTGTCATTTTGACGCATTTGTGGCAGCCCAATGTGTTGCAAGACACATCAGTACCGACAACAAGTTCAGGTGCAGTAACTAAGCAGGGGAAGTGCTCTTTCCTCCTCCATGCTGAGGTAATGGATCAGCAGCACAGCTCAGATAACATTCGCAAAGCACTGCAGAACATGGTGGGGCAGTGGCTAGGGGAGCAGGCAGGCACACAGGTACAAATGGGGACTGTGGTTACTGACATTGCAGCTAACATGATAAAGGCTCTTATGGGATGGCAGATTTGTGGGTGTGCGCTGCTCAGCGCATGTCCTGCATCTGGTAGTGAAGGCTGCTCTCGAGGATGGCAGTATCACTGGAAGGTTATCAGCACTTCTGGAGTTGCGCGGACAAATTTTTGGCCACTTCCATCGGAGCGTCAAAGATAGCCAGCTCCTCAGAGTAGAACAGGAAAAGGCAGAAATCCCAGAGCACTGCCTCAAACAAGATGTTGGGACCAGGTGGAACTCCACCGTAGATATGCTACGTATCCTGGAACAGAAAAAGGCAATTCACACAATGTCATATCACCATTTCATCGGCAGTAACAGAACACTGGATAGGGCTGACTGGGAACTGATGGAACATTTAGTGACAGTCCTTACACCTTTCCTTGCTTTTATGGAAATTTTAAGCAATGAGAACGGTATCCTGGCAGAAGTCATTCCCCTCTTCACATACCTCTCTTTAAAATTGGACGATTTCCTTTCCCCATAGGGAAAGCTTGCCTGGTGCTGAGGGTAATATATTTCCCGATGTTGAGGCCCTTCTAACGAGGCTGAAGAAGGAAATGACTCATTAGCAGCGCCAGTAGCACTTCATCTTGTGCCAGTGGAGCAGCTGCTGCTTTTTATGCTGAGGCAATGGACAGATTATGCTTCTAACAAAAGAGAGAGCTTGAGGTTAAGGCTTACCTTGCAGAACCTTCTTTGCCCCCAAGTACAGATCCCTTGAGTTTCTGGGATAACTAGAGGGCTGTGTGGTCTGTTTTGTCCCTGGTAGCCCAGGAGTTGCTTTCTTGCCCCCCAACCACTGTCCAGAGTGAGAGGGTATTTTCTGTAACAGGAAATATACTTAGCCCCCAGCACTCCCAATTGGCCCCCCAGCTCATGGAGCAAATTTCTTTTTTAAAAGTCAACCTGCCAAAGCTGGATTACCCTGCTCTCAGGTTCGATGCAGATTAGAAAAAAAAGGAATTTATCTACAATCATCCATAGTACCATAATACGCTGAGCTCTCCAGTTTACCAATCTCTAGACCTGTGGTAGGTTGGGCAGAAGACACCCCCTGACTTGGTGGGACACAGGGGGGAAATCAAAAGATACATTGTTGTCCCACTATACAGGTTGATCAGTCTTGCTCTATTGTTTTTCATCTCGTCTATAAAAGATCAAAAGTCTGACCTGCACCAGTCATCCTCAGTTTTGTAGTCTCTTCTACAAAAAGTCTGCGGTATCTAGCTACTGAGTCCTGCTCCGGTGTTCTGCAGTTTGCTGCTGGCTACATCTACAGTGTTCCAGTCATCCCAAGTCTGCCCTGTACAAGTCATCCTCGGTTTTGTAGTCTCTTCTACAAAAAGTCTGCGGTATCTTTCTACTGAGTCCTGCTCCGGTGTTCTGCAGTTTGCTGCTGGCTACATCTACAGTGTTGCTCTTATCCCAAGTCCTCCCTGCACCAGCCATCCTCAGTTTTGTAGTCTATTCTAACAAAAGTGTCATATTATCTGTCTACTGAGTCCTGCCTGCTCCAGTGTTCTGCAGTTTGCTGCTGGCTACAGGTACAGTGTTAAATACTAACTTGACAAAGGCTCTCCAGGATGTCAGATATGTGGGGGTATGCTGCTCAGCACATCTACAGTGCTGCTGTCATCCCTAGTCAACCCTGCACCAATCATTCTCAGTTTTGTAGTCTATTCTAACAAAAGTCATATATCTGTCTATCCACTGAGTCCTGCCTACTCCAGTTTTCTGCATTTTGCTGCTAGCTACATCTACAGTGCTGCTGTCATCCTGAGTCCACCCTGCACCAGTCATCCTCAGTTTTATAGTCTAGTCTAACAAAAGTCATATATTTATCTAATGAGTCCTGCCCCAGTGTTCTGCAGTTTACTGCTGGCTACATCTACAGAGTTGCTGTCATCCTGAGTCCGCCCTGCACCAGTCATCCTCAGTTTTCCTTCTTCCTTTGAATAGCTACATCCATGCTTCATCAACGGTAACATAAGGCTAAAGCTCCACCTCACGCTGTTCCACTGTCTTCATTTAGACCCTGGAAATGGTTCCATTTTTTTATTTCTTTTTTTTTATTGTATATTTTAAAGTATTTTAAATTTGGCCAAATAATTTGTACTATTGTCAAATTTAGTCCGAGTCGAACAGGTCTGGTCCGAAATTCGGATCCAACGAATATGTAAAAAAAATTTGTCTGAAATCGAATTTTATCAATTTTTTTGGCTGTGCAAAAGTGTAGTATATATATATATATATATATATATATATATATATATATATATATATATAACCAGTTCTGATGGGCCCTCCGTGAATAATCTATAGCCTCGGTGGTCTTCCACAAGTAGATAAAAAAGAAGTTGTATCACTGCAGCGATATCTGGAGAAGGCACACATAGGTCTTAATTAAATATCTAATTTTATTTGAAACAAAGTAAAAGTCGATGTTTCGACCCACTAACGGGTCTTTATCAAGACAGTAATGGTACATATAGTGAATCAAGTACGCGTAAATACTTCAGAAAACTTGTGTACAAAACGCCAGCGAGTATAGAACCAGCTCTTAAGGGAAATTACATCATATCTCTTACAAAAAAACACACGTACAACGCTAAAAACTGCAATACATTGATACCAATGCTACTATGTAGACAATCAAAACAAAAACACTAAAAAATCACTTTTACAAAATTGTAACTTATTTTAAAAATAGTCTGCATTGGAAAGTCTTAATTAGTGCATCCTTTTACAGTGATGGATCGTAGCACGATTATCAAAAAGAAGTCTTTACAGGGATCCAGTTCCCTGTCGAGGTGGTAACAACATCCAAATGTATACCAAGTCTGTGTCAATAAACTTGTGGAATCCCAGGTCCTTATTGAGGATTATTCTCCAAGGATCCGTTTATTACCACATATAGATCGCTAGATACAATAGTCATATTGGTCATTCGTGTGTTCACAACTAAAGGTGTTATTAGATGCATAAATGTACCACAAATCTAGTCTCTTGTATTCAATTCCCTGGGCGCTACTGAACCTGCCAGTGAGCAGAGTCCAGGAACTCTATTACAGGAAAAAAAACAAGAAAGGCACACTCAAATTCATCCATAGCGCATCTTATTCCACATTAACACCGTATACATTATTTGGTTCCCCTGGTCTCTACTATTCCTGCTACTTAGAAGAGATTCCTATTGTAGGGAACACGAGACAAAGATACAATATCTTTTCAGATCTGTATATAAGCACAGGTTATTCAAAACAGTGGAAACATGCACATCAATCCATACACTGTAAAAACGGATGCTTCTAAGTTAAGTATATGATTCGTCATTAATGTAGATAGTTCCCAATTACAAGTATGAGTGGAATGATATCTGCTCATTTAATCCTTTCGGGGAAACTTTGTCCAGGTACACAATCCATTTGCATTCCTTCTGTAACAGTTTCTTAGCTCTATCGCCTCCCCTAGGTAAGGGTGGTACAAAGTCAATTGCCATATATCTTAATGATGGCAGCATGTGATGATTCTCTGCTTGGTTTTTGATATTAGAAGGCAATTTAATACCAGGATTCCTTGATGCTTCTAGGGCATCTTTAATTTATGCCCTATGTTTTCGCATCCTTTCCTTATATGTCTATGTATATCTATCTATCTATCTATCTATCTATCTATCTATCTATCTATCTATCTGTCTATCTGTTATCTATCTGCCTGTCTATTATCTATCTATCTATCTATCTATCTATCTATCTATCTATCTATCTATCTATCTATCTGTCTGTCTCTCTGTCTGTCTGAGTGTGTTTGTTTGTGTGTATGACACAACTGTGGGGCAAAAAAATGTCACTACAAAGAAGTATTAAGCATTCCCCAATTTCCTTATAACTTCCTGAATGCTAAACAGGTCTCCACCACATTGATTTGCAACACATTGGAGACCTCTCTTAGCAGTTAAATCAACACAAATTTCTATTTGTCCTCTATGGGTCAGTTGGGGGATGTTCTAAAATGCAGAATTGTCTGGCCTCGATACAGACATTGTAATTAATTGTGTAACATCAAGGTAACACCCTGGATAATCCTAATAAACAATCAAAATACAGGTTCTATTAAATATTATGCAGACGTTTATCTAGAGTTATGTTTATATTAGGAATACCAAAACTATGAAGCTCTTTGTGTATGAAAAACACTACTGTAAATCAAGTACAACACGTATGTTTAATGACATAATTAGTGGGCATTTGTATGAGAAGAATGATGTCATTTTCACTGTCAGTGTTCTATTGTGAGACAATCTTAAAATCCCTTTGTTGCTCTTAATTTATCCACCGCCCTCTCCCTAACATAATCTTAAGTATTAATGTACATAAACAATATGTATTAAATGTGTCACAATGAATAGGAAAGTATGTCAAACAAAATTCACAGGAAAGTTGGTTAAAGTGATAGTAATGTTTCATAATAAAAGCAGCTCTAATTAATCATCATAGTATTTGGACTTTGGAGAGTGTTATTTCAATTCTGTCAGAGGTGTAGTTCAAGAGTAATTCAATGACAAAGTATCCCCCTCCCGCCCCTTTAACTAATGTAACACTGCTCAGCCAGAGCAGAAGGGAGGTGCCCAGGTAGATTGCAGAGAGGGACAATCTTCAATTAAGATAAGGGAAAAACCTGAAAAACTTGTCAAGGGAGGCAGGGTTTTCATTGTTCTCACAGGAAGAAGATTGTCCCCTTCTGTTATCTGTCTGGTCTATGGACTGCATTCCACATCTGAGAAGAGATGGCTTACACTAGGTAAAAGGGGCGAGAGGGGAAACTTTGCTTGTGAATATCTCTGAAACCATAAAGGTTTGAGAGATAAGACTTATATCGTTCTTCATGTTTTTTTAATGCCTACAAAATAAAATAAAGATAAAACGAAGTATTACTATCCCTTTAAGACTTTGTGTTACATACAGTATATCTGAATTAAAGCTCATGCAAAAATCTATATATGAGCATTTCATATTTACCAACATTTTTAACAAATATCCAAGGACAATTTTCCCATGGGCAGTCACATGACACATCATCTCAAGTCCATAGTACTGAGTTGAAAATACCATACTAGAGACATGGTGGGATAAATTAAAAAAACATTCTTAGTGTTTTATTAAGATTTGTCCTTCACCCTTAGCGTTAAAGAGGAGTATGTAACACATTGCAAAGCAGTGCGTTCCGTACCCCTCTGCCACTCAAAGGGTTAAGCCATGATAACTGGTGATAACACCGGGTCGTATTTATGAATGAGTAAGAGCATAGTTATAAATGTAGTGTTAGTAATCTGGAATGCTTAAGAACAAACTATATATGGCATTAAAGGGATAGTAATATTTCAAAATAAAAGCAGCTTCAATTAATCTTCATAGCATCTGGGCCATTGAGAGTGTTACTTCAATACTGTCAGAGTTGTAGTACAAGAGTAATTGAATGATAAAGTGTCCCCCTCCCACCCCTTTTACTGATGTAACACTGCTCACCTCAGAGCAGCAAACCTGTCCGGATGGATCACAGAGAGGGACAATCTTCAGTGATCATAAGGAAAAACCTGAAAAACCTATCAAGGGGGAAAGGGTTTTCATTGTTCTCACAGTAAGAAGATGTCCCTTGCTGTGAGCTGTCTGGTCTTAAGACCAAATTCACATCTGAGGGGAGGTGGCTTACACTAGGTAAAAGGGATGGGAGGGGGACAATTTATCATTCAATTACTCTTGTACTACAGCTCTGACAGTATTGAAATAATACTCTCCATGGCTCAAATATTATGAAGATTAATTGGAGCTGCTTTTATTTTGAAACATTACTATACCTTTAAGATTCTGGTGAAAATTCTGTCACTAAATTGTCACAGTTAGCAACATTTCTTTATAAATTTGGCGCACAAGAATTTTCACCAGCTGTTCTCTCAATTTTCATGCTACTTTTTCACCACATTTTTCATAAAGTTGCAATGCACTGGATAGCACGCTGGTACTCAAAGGGACTAGTTTAAAAGCCATTGTACACGGGCCACAGTACCACCCAGCAGCCTCGGCTGGTGCCCAGAGCCTCACTGCTCACTGCCCGCGCTGCAGTCATGCACAGTACAGTGTACCCGAATGCGCTGCTGTCCGAATTCGGAGCGCCCCACTTCGTATCAGCAGCGGCACGTTCGGGCACTCTGTACTGCACACACCTGCAGCATAGGCAGTCTCTACTGAGCATGACAGCTTCTGACAAACATCCTAGCAACAAACATCCTAGCGAATTATTATATAGGAATTGCATCTGTTTGACTTTTTGTCTAAGGCTGTTAGACATGTACTTCTACATCAGAACCGTCATTATCCACACCAAACCCGCAGAAAAAATAAATTCATATAAATAAGTTGAATTAACACATGTTGGGAAGATCATAGCCTATTAACCTTTTGATGACAAGAATGTTAAATATGGGGTTAAATAACAAAGGACAACACTGAGACAGAAGGATCTTGATACAGGGAGTCAAAACCAAGTACTATCACTGGAATTACTGCAAATGTGACAAGTAGGGATGGGCGAAGGTTTTTGCCTCAACACTGAAATAGGAGAAAACTGGTACTTCCCGTCTAGAGGGAAGATTCCTGCAAAAATGCAGTTTTTCTGCTTTTATCGCCTAGCTCATTACATTGAAATCAATGGGAAGACTGTATTTACACACAACACATAGCAGATTTTAGTTTACTTTCCCACAGGCAGAGAATAAAAGGGGCCTGAGGGTGTCTGCGTTGGTGGAGTCTGGTGAAAGAATCAGTTGAACAGGTTTTTTTTTTTTAATTTACTGGGATTGGAGGGACAGTTAAAAAAAGAAATACATTGAATTAAAAAAGTAAAATAAAATAAAAAAATTGATACATGACATGACAGAGACAGGGACCCCCATGATGCAACTGGAGTAGACTGATACTTGACTGGCTAGAGTATTTTGTAGAAGATGATTTGTAAGAATTAGACTTGTTAGAGGCCCAAGCCCTGAGGAAACATTGATTTGTAGGACTTAGACTTGTTGTTAGAGGTCCAAGCCCTTAGGAAACATTGATTTGTAGGAATTCCACAACAAAGGAAGGTTTCAGTCAACTCAACCACACATTCTTCCATAAAAATACTTATTTAGTGATACAAAACTAAAAACAGCTTCATGTTGCAAAGTATACAACACTTGTAGTTGAAGATGGTAAACATCATATGAACTGCCTAGAGCATTTCTTGATAGTCTCACTTAATCATAGGACATTTTTAGTTTTGTACCAACAAAGAAATATTATTACAGAAGAATTAGTGGTTCAGTTGGCTGTTTGAAACCTGTTGGTCCATGGAAGCACTGCCTTCCTGTGTCATCTAGTTTGTCAGAGCCTGTGGCCAAGGCTGTAGGGAAAAGCCTCAAACTGAAATCAGAGAAAAATGTCACTTTCCGCATGGCAAAGAATTTTCCAAGAAAAGTGCATATTTTCCTCTTTTTCACGCTTTTTTCTCCTGGCTCATTCCATTGAAATCAATGGGAACATTGAAGTTACACACAACACATAACAAATATTTTATTTCCCAAAGGCATACTATAAAAAGGACATGAGGGTGTCTGTGTTGGTGGGGTGTGGGGAAAGAATCAATTTGAACAGAGAATAAGTTTTGGGAATTTTTTTTTTTGGAATTATTTACTGGGATTGGGGGGCAGTTAATACAAAATAAATCCAAAATAAAATAAAAAAAACCCCCATAAGACATGGTATAAAAGTGGTCTGAGGAGGGTGCCTGTGTTGGTAGGTGGAGTCTGGGGAATGAATCATTTGAAAAGGGAATTTGTTTTGGGGGGTGTTTCTTGACTGCTATTGGGGGGAAGTTAATAATAAAAATAATAACAAAATAAAATAAGAGATTTGTATGTAAAATGATAGAGACGGGAACCCCCTGACGTAAGCTGCCACTGGAACTGATACTTGATAGAGTATTTTGTAGAGGATGTTTTCTTAGATTTGTTGTTAGAGGCCCAAGCCCTGAGGAAACACTGATTTGTAGGACTTAGGCTTGTTAGAAATAACCCTCCAAAACATTTTTATTTTTTTGTAGGACTATGTTTTTTAAAATGTATTTATTTATTTATTTTCAAAGCACAAGCCCTGAGAAAAATGCCCTACTGGCCTAGTGCCAGCAGGTCATGTTGGCCAGTGGCCACTGGCCATTGTCAAATGTCCTCCTGAGTCCATCATTGTGGAATTTGCAACTACTGTTCTTACTGCTGCTGCTGAGTTTTTTTAAGCAGCAGGCTGATTAGGCAGCTGAAAGGGAATGGGATCAACAACAGCAGTAATATGGGTGATGGATGATGAAGGTTCCACTTGCCACGACTATCTCCAGTGATGCGCCTGAGGCAGTAGCAGCACAATAAGTAACCCCCAGTCTATGAGCAGAAAAGAAGAAGTTGGCCATTAATTCTTCTCTTTCTGCCCCTCCTCCAAAATCATGGGTGTGTTGTTATTAGAATATAATTTTTCCCTTGAGATCAGGAATTGTGGCTCTCATCAGCGACTGCAATGTGCACAGTGTGTGTGTGGTAAATAACATCTGGGGGTACAACTGTATCCAAACACCATGACACTCGAAACCAAGTACTTCTGCTGATACTATACCCCTTGTCCACACACCACTAAAGACACATATTGACTTGCTGACAGTTTAATAGTAATGATTAACCCTCCCTGCCACCACCTTAGTATATTCTGCTTGCTATTCTCCTCCATCACACTGGCATGTGTGGTCAGTGCACCACACAGTGTGCAATGGGTAGAGACGAACTACCACATCCTAATAGCAACAGAGTGGCTATCCTTTGGCCTGGAAGGTAACGATAAACAAGGTGGATTGGCAGAAGATGTACCCTAGAAGGTGATGGCAAGCTAGTTGTTTCACTCATCATGGAGCTTCCAGTCTCTGCCTGGGTTGCTCTTTTCTTTCTTCACTTTTATCTCCACCTCACCTCTTGTTGCCTTTCTGGAGAGTCATGGAGTACAGTAACAGCAGTGCTTGATTTCTGTGGTGGGTGTTTGGCTTTAACATGTTTGACATAAATGTCATGGTGTCTGTGTTTCATGTGTGCTATCAGGGCAGTTGTGCCAAGGTGTGTTCCCTCCTTTCCTCTTCTTACTAACTTGTCACAAATTGTGCACAGTGCGGTTGCTGGTGACAGCACTGTGCCTGCCCCAAGAGAAAAATAGTCCCACACCCATGCCTTCAGGGGGAGGAAAAAAGGTGGAGAAGATTGGCCTCTTTCATCTTGTCCTCCACATTCCCCTTCACTGTCTGTGGCAGCGTATATTGTTGGTGCTGTTGCTGCTACTGCCTCGGATTCAGCACTGCAACTAGGACCAGGAGTATTGCTGGTGCTATCAAATGGAACTTGTCCTAGTCCCGCATCACTTGTTGACTCCATTCCCACTGTGTCCACGGTGGTCTGTGGCACATTAGCTTGCTCCTCAGCATCCTGATGTCCTTACAACTCAGCATCAGAAGAAATTAGAGCAGTTGCAAATTCCTCTGATTCCAAAATCTCACTGCTAGTGGTGGTGGTGATGCCCATCCTCATCCCTGTCTCTCATTCCTTCTCGGTTTCTGCTAAAAAGACCATCAATGTCTCTTCCACCCCGGCTTCTCCAACATTATCATCATCACCCCCACTAGTCCCTATGTGCTGATGCTCTATTTCAGACATGTCAATGATGCTTGAAGAAGGTGACAAGCAGTGTGACACAGGGTCACACTCGTCTTTTGTTGGTGACGCGAAGAAGGCAGACTGGCAGCACTAGCAGCAGGGACAGGCAGCTGATCTGTGCTCCTGCTGGTGGTGGTATTAACTGTGTGCCTGCTCTCCCCCAACACCAGTTCTGGTCTCTTAGTCTTCAGGATCCTTTTCCATTTGGACACTTTAGTGAAGGGAAGAGGAGGACTCCCAGGGTCAGAGAAATGGTGTGGGATCCCTTGACCACTAGTTTGAATGGTCTCAAATGCTTCCCCTAACACTTTTCCCACCAGCTGCTTCACCATTACTGCTAGTACTACTAACACCAATCACATTAAGTTCAGCTGCAGAGTCTTCCCCCTCAATCTCACAGTCTTTAGTAATATGAGGATATTGTTGATTACCCCCTCCTTCACTCCTAACGCTAACAAGCTGCTGGACCTTAGTAGCAGTAGTACTAGTACCGGCAGGACTGCTTGGGAATGCATTGTGTGATTTAGGGTCCCTTGCTTTCATACTTGGCATCATCTTCTCCTTCCCCCCTCCTGAATAATACAAGACACACTAACAGCAGACAACGAATTGGTAGCAGCAGGTTCAGCACCGGCAGCAGGTACAGAACTGGTGGCAGCAGGGGCAGCAGTCTGGCAGCAGGTACAGCAATGGTGGCTGCAGATACAGCAATGGTGGCACTGGTAGCAGTGGCACCAGGTCTTGCAGCGAGCACAGGCAGCTGAGCTGTCCTGTTCTCACTAGTACTACCCTTTTCTCCCTCCCTTCCCATTCCACTTTCTCCCTCCCTTCCCATTAAATTCTCCAAGATCACTTGGGGTGATTTAGGGGGACTGGACAGCATTGGATCAGTACTGCTAGTCACTTCCTCCTCCTCCTCAGACTCAGTGGACACATAATAAGGGTCCTTCCAGTTCCTCTTTTTACTGCTCATAGTGATAGCAGTGATTATGAGCCTCTCCTGCCCCAATATAACAAACAGTTCACAGCAGAACAGCACAGCATGTCTACCTCTCTCTGTAGCTGCTTCTATTGTCTTTCACTTCCGCGAAAACATGAAAACAACGTAAATCAATGGGCGGAATTAGAGCAGTTGCAAGTTCAGGGCCCATACAAAGGGCTCTCCAAAGACCTGTTCATTAACAGAACAGTACACAGGACAAGAGGCCACCCACTTAGACATGAGGAAAGGAGATTTAATCTACAACAGCGGAAGGGTTTCTTTACAGTAAGGACAATAAAGGTATGGAATTCGCTGCCTGAGGAGGTGGTGCTATCGAAAACATTAGATGCCTTTAAAAGGGGCCTGGATACTTATTTAAAAGAGCATAACATAGAGGGCTATGTACGTTAGTACTGGGATGAATATTTAGTTGGGGCTTGTTGATCCAGGGAGGAATCTGATTGCCATTTGGAATCAAGAAGGAATTTTTTTTCCCCCCATTCAAGGCAGAATTTTAAATTACTAATTGAGGGGGGGTTTTTTCGCCTTCTTTTGGATCAACGATGGTAAACAGGAATAGGAAAAGGTTGAACTAGATGGACGCAAGTCTTTTTTCAACCTAAATTACTATGTTACTATGTTACTATGAAACTTTCTAACCACTGAAAAATTGGAGGAGAATGTTGGCCAATGGGCGAAAAAAACTCTAAAATTTTACTCGCTGTTTTAAAATGGAATTTCTCAAGAAAAAGCAGACAATAACATGTTTTTTTTTGTTGTGGAATTTCTCTTGGGAACATGGTGACAATTTTTGCCCATCCCTATTTGGGAATATCACCTTTGAAATGACGTTGATTCTTGGAAACTGTAGCAAACTTCATTTTTTTGAACTGTTTCATTTGTAGCAATTTGACTTCTTAGGCCCAAGCCCTGAGGAACATTGATTTGTAGGATTTAGTATTTAGTATTACTTAGAGATTGTTGCCTACTAAAGTGTAGGAGAAATGATCAATAATGATATCAATCTTGGCACAGAACTATGAAGTAATGATTAACTTATTGTAGTGAGAGACAGCTTATATATATGGCTGGGTGCTTTAGACCACTTTAAAGGGATAGTAATGTTTCGTAAAAACAGCAGATCCAATTAATCTTCATAGTATTGGAGCCATTGAGAGTGGTATTTCAATACTGTCAGAGTTGTAGTTCAAGAGTAATTGAATGATAAAGTATCCCCTCCTGTCCCTTTTACCTAGTGTAAGCCACACCCCCCCCGATGTAGAATCTAGTCCACAGATCAGACAGCGCACAGCAAGGGACAATCTTCTTACTTTGTGAACAATGAAAGCCCTGCTCCCATTGACAGGTTTTTTCCTTATGTTAATTGAAGTTTGTCCCTCTCTGCGATCTACTTGGACACCACCCTGCTGCTCTGAGCTCAGCAGTGTTACATCAGTAAAAGGAGTGGGAGGGGGATACTTTATCACTCAATAACACTTGAACTACAACTCTGACAGTACTGAAATAACACTCTCCATGGCCCAAATACTATGAAGATTAATTAGAGCTGCTCTTATTATGAAACAATACTATCCCATTAAATGGAAAACAAAGGAAGATATAAAAAATATTAGTTTTGGTTTTCATTTCTGGTGCACAGACAACATCTTGACCCAATGTATTTTTCTCTGTAAGTGTGCATCTTTGTCAGGGGTCTCATACTTTAAAGGGATAGTAATACTTAGTTTTATCTTTATTTTATTTTGTAGGCATTAAAAAAACATGAAGAACGATATAAGTCTTATATCTCAAACCTTTATGGTTTAAGAGATATTCACAAGCAAAATTTCCCCTCCTGCCCCTTTTACCTAGTGTAAGCCATCTCTTCTCAGATGTGGAATGCAGTCCATAGACCAGACAGATAACAGAAGGGGACAATCTTCTTCCTATGAGAACAATGAAAGCTCTTCCCCCCTTGACAAGCTTTTCAGGTTTTTCCCTTATCTTAATTGAAGATTGTCCCTCTCTTCAGTCTACCTGGGCACCTCCCTTCTGATCTGGCTGAGCAGTGTTACATCAGTAAAAGGGGCAGGAGGAGGATACTTTGTCATTGAATTACTCTTGTACTACAACTCTGACAGTATTGAAATAACACTCTCCAAAGTCCAAATACTATGATGATTAATTAGAGCTGCTTTTATTATGAAACATTACTATCCCTTTAAGATACAAAACTGTAGATGTTAATGTTTAATAACAAATGGAGAAGATGTTTACAACCAATATAGTTAACCGAAGACTGCTTGAATGGCTGATCCCCTGGGTTTTCGGTATCTATAGGGACATAATCCCAGAGTTACTAGAAGACTATTAAATCTTATGGTTTGCGTGGAAATAAATCACAGGATATGTCTGACAGTGAGTGAGTGTAAAACCTGAATTATTTGCACCTTTAAATTTACAGTACACTGACAGGTACAACTTATGATGCCCATTTGACTCTAGGTAAAACTTTGAAATACGGGGAAAACATGATTCGTTACAATAGATATTATTGATCTGTGATCACATTTTAATGATGTATAGTGTACAAGGAATAACCAGGGAGCATGGTTATAAATGAAGGAAAGTATTCTAGCAAATAAAATAGACCTAAAATTGATGGATTTGTATACAAATAAATTAGCAAGGCTAAGGGATTTTTGTTTGTTCCGAAAGTAGCAGAATACTGAACATTTCAATAATGCTAGGGTTTTCTTGAAATAGCTCTCTCCTTAACTGCTAACTGTGATACCCTGTTAAGGGAGCTATTGTTTTTTCCTAATCTGTTCTCTCTGACCTTTACCACTAACATTTCTTGAAAACTAAATAAACAAAATTAAAGAGATAATGGTATTATTGAGTCCAGATAAGTATGACAGTGTTGTGAAAGACATTTGAAAATTTTTAAAGCTGGAGAAGGTCATCTTTGGCTCTTCATCTGTTGGAAACTGCAGTTCCCATCATCCTCAACTAGCCATTGGCCAACTGGAGTTGATAGGCTGAAATTCTGCAAATGGACTAACTCTCCCTTAAAGGGATAGTAATGCTTAATTTTATCCTTAATTTATTTTGTAGGCATTAAAAAAACATGAAGAACGATAGAAGTCTTATCTCTCAAACCTATTCACAAGCAAAGTTTCCCCTCCCGCCCCTTTTATCTAGTGTAAGCCATCTCTTCTCAGATGTGGACTCCAGTCCATAGACCAGACAGATAACAGAAGGGGACAATCTTCTTCCTATGAGAACAATGAAAGCCCTGCTGCCATGACAAGTTTTTCAGGGTTTTCCCTTATCTTAATTGAAGATTGTCCCTCTCTGCAGTCTACCTGGGCACCTCCCTTCTGCTCTGGCTGAACAGTGTTACGTCAGTAAAAGGGGCGGGAGGGGGATATTTTGTCATTGAATTACTCTTGAACTACAACTCTGACAGGATTGAAAAAACACTTTCCAAAGTAATTAATTAGAGCTGCTTTTATTATGAAACATTACTATCCCTTTAAAGAGTCAGCATTGCTATGATCTAATCATATAATAAACATTTTTTGTACCAGAGCATTTTCTGTCTTTTTCTCTTGTTTTCTTTTTTAACTTTGCTTTTTAGTTCCTATTATTCATTTCCCTGATAATAATTTATTTCGGTTTTCACTTATATAAAATAGAAAAATATATCAATAATGTATTAATATGATGTAACATTTTTAAGATACCCCCCCCCACACACACACATACACTGCTGGTGGCAAATTAAGGGATTAAAGAATGTCTAACAACTGTGCATTCCAGTCTGGCCACGCTAAATTTGAGGCATTCCCCGCTGGTAATATGCGGTATAGGACTCCTGGCACATTCATGGAATAAATGTTTTTCCCACATTTAATTTAACTTCAAATATAGAATTATTAATTATGTATTAACTTATACTTGTTTAGTATATGTATATTTCATTATTAATTATCCAGTTTTGGATTGATGTTTTCTGTCCTCACATTTGCTAGCCTTTAGGATTGTAGGGTACGCTCTGTTAAACCTTAGCATATAGACGATTATTTTTTTTCCCTTAAACCTTGGTGGTGATTCACTAAGCGGTGATAAAGAGGTAATAAAGTGGAGATAAAGGGGAAATGACCTCTCCAGTTTATCACTTCTCCAGTTCCTATTTTATTCTATGGAGCCTGTGCACTAAGATCTCCAAAACTTGTTAGTTGATTGTCTCCATAGAATAATATAGGAATTGGAGAAGTGATATCACTGGAGAAGTCATCTCCACTTTATCACCTCTTTATCACTGCTTAGTGAATCTCCCCCCTGAAGTTCATCAATTAGCAGCAATAATGTGTATCCTCCAGTTCTCATTTTTCTCTAATTTATGAATTGTAGTCTCCAACAGCTGAAACTCGGCAGATGAACTAACTCTGCTTTAAATCTCCCCCTTAGTGTTTAAACAAAAATCTGGGAGAGCTAATTTTTCAATGGACCTTCTCAAGAGAATAAACTGTTAATTTACATTTTTTTATTTATTTGTAAATAAGTTATATTTTAATTACTTTCACCTATGGTTATACTCTTTTCCCACTGAGGACATAAGAGGTCATTTTGTGACCTTGTAAATATCTGTTAAATGAAATTTTTGTTTTTTACTCCTGTTTCTAATTATGTAATATTAGATATAGATGCACAGCTTTCTGAAACAACTGGAGGGATATTCACTAAATTGTGATAAAGAGGTGATAAAGTGGAGATTACTTCTCCAGTTTATCACTTCTCCAATTCCTATGTTATTCTATGGAGCCTATGCAATAAGATTTCTTCAACTTTGGAGATCTTAGTGCATAAGCTTTATAGAATAATATAAGAAATGGAGAAGTGATAAACTGGAGAAGCCATCTCCTCTTTATCACCGCTTAGTGAATCTCCCCCTGAAGTTAATCAATTAGCAGCAATAATGAAGTTACTGTGTGTGTGTGCTGCAGTTCTCATTTTTCTCTAATTTATGAATTGTAGTCTCCAACAGCTGAAACTCGGCAGATGAACTAACTCTGCTTTAAATTGTCCTGTTGTCAAACTCATCAGTAATAGTCATATAATAAACACTATAGTAAACAATTTGTAGCAGATGTGAGATTATAGCTCACCATTTCTACAGTTGGAACCACTTTTAACATGTTTCTAAACATATATGTCTCTCTCTACTGTGACCAGTTTTGTCAATTTTTCTACTCCATTTTCATAATGCACAATCAATCAATACAATAGTCAAAAGCTCCAGAAAAATGAGGAAATGGATTCACCACATTTGGAGATATGATGAGCTGTAACATCGGACATATCCATCAGACTGTAAGTACACTTTTATATAACTCTCCGTTCAACCCAACAATACTAACGCATTATCAGAGGTTCTAGAATACTTACCTGCTTTACAGTAAATTTCTGTTAATGACTTTTAACCTTGTAAAATTATTTTCTACTAATTCTTGAACCTGGATTCTTTTTCCAGCTCTAATGTTTAAAGTTAAAATGATCACAAATATAAATAAAATGTGTTTGCTCAAAGCAAGTGAGGTGACAATAGCAATTAAAAAAGTGAGTGTTCTGTATAAAGTATTATTTTAGCCTGCAATACACTGTCATTAAAATGCAATGAATACAATATTTGACATAAATAATTAAAACAATAAAATAGTATAAATATCATCAATTTAATCAAATAAATAAACGTTTAAAAGTACAGTTAAAAAGTATCAATTACATTTATAGAAAGCACACACGCACAAATACACACACAAAAATAAACTGTCTAACTATAGAGACAAACTGGGGGCAGACCAATTGCACTACAGTGGACAAATCAAACCAGATTCCCCATATAAATCAATGGCAATTTTAGAAAATGTTGCTTGCCCTCTACAGCCGTTGGTCTGCTCTAAATTTGCTCCAATTCTCTTATTACATAAGCATCAATGTGACTGATGCATTAAGAAGAACCGGTGTGAAAATGCACTAAAGGTCGATAAGGGGTGATATGGTGGAGTATGTGTGTCAATGGCATATGGACTGTAGGCACTAAAAAGTCTTCTTCGCCATCATATCCCTGTGAATTTGCCAGCAATCAGCCGACATCCCCATGATTCTGCCATGCCTTAGATAGGTTTGAGTTTGCACTCTCAACATCAACAATGGTTCATTTGGATATGGAAATGCAGGTTAATGAGCCATTGTCAGATTCATGTGGGTGTGTTTATATATTAATGTGGCTGTTCATGTTCATCACATGCACTAAGCTCCGATAGCTGCCTAGCTGTCAGAGTTCACAGTCCCAACATCTCCTACCTGAGGTTAGTGATGTTGGGATCTCCCTGTAGCTCCCTAAACCAGAGCAACATTTACTGCCTGTACTCTGGAGCGCAGAGACAGAAGCTACCCTCCCTTAACCCTTCCCATGCCATAGAGATGGGCATTGACTACCCTTGTGGAAGTGAAAGGAGAAGGACCAGACCTATGACACAGTCTACAACAAAACACAAAGTCATTTGTATGGGAATCTTCCAGCTTAGGCCTGCACATTTAACCCTTAACCCTCTGACAATTGTATTTTATTTGCAATGGTTTGAGCACCCTTCTGGAACTCAAAGGGTTAACTTCAGTTCACGGAGTCAAAACCCAAGTTCCACCATGTATCACTTGATGACATTGCTGATATTTCCTGTGACCTTCTATGTTTTTGACAGGCTTACTATGCCAACTTTTTTCTATAGCACTTTAGTGCCAGATGGCATTGCAAATCAGTGCAGCTCACAGTCAGGAAAGGAAAAATCATTGTCATGTCATGCAAAGCAAGAATAATACCATCTGCAGCAGCTTCAGTGTCCATTTAATAACATGTACACTGTAGTTTCCTCTCATAGTGGAATAAAATGCAATACACTGTCTGGCGAGGTAAGCAGATATTGGTGGATGTGATTGAATGGAAGCTGAGGCCAGCGGTGCAGCTTGACAAAGTCACATCTGCTCTCATCCATTCTTGATTGGAAACCTTGGAGCCTTTCTTAATCAAGAACATGTAAGAGTACAGCTTTCAGTCTTATTGTATTTTATTCCACAATGAGAGTAAAGTACAGTGTATTCGCTATTAAATGTACCCTAAAGCTGCTGCAGATGGCATTATTTTTGCTTTGCATGACATAACAGTGATTTATCCATTTCTGACTTTGCATTTCAAGTCCATCTGAAACTAAAGTGCTGTAGAAAAAAAGTTGCTATAATTGGCATAGTAAACCTGTCAAAATATAGGTCACAGGAAATATCAGCAATGACATCAATTGCTTCTTGATGCTTGACATTTAGTGAACTGAACTTAAATGTGCAGTCCTTGGTGGGAAGATTCCCATCCAAGTGAGTTTGGGTTTTGTTGTGTATTCTGTCATAGGTCTGCTTATGTCCCTTTAACTGCCCAAGGATTAGCGATGCACATCCTTATGGCACTAAAATGGTTAGGGAGCAATGCTGTTTGTGGTGATAAACTCAGAGAGGGGTTACAGAGAGAATGCATCCAGACTTGGATTGTCTAACTGCTGGCGATTTGTAAGGTAGATTATCCCTTACACATCACTAGCAGTACGACAGGATGATATGCTAATGAATACAGTCACCCCCCTTTGCATCCCTAATTCTTAGTGCATATGTCAATGTGTGTCTATATCACCAAGTCAATGTGCTCGCAAGACATTGTTCTGGCACATATCGCCATAACATCGACCCTTAGTGCATCTCCCACCTCGAGTAGGTCTGGGGCAAACCAGGTGCACCAAAGCAAACAAATAAACATTATCCTTGAATTAAATGGGGATTCTAACTGGTTTAATTCTAGGGAGGTCTTCAATTAATTTATTTACTGTGTACTGACATTTCTCTAGCATGTAAGGATTGTTGTCACGCTCAGGTTAAACCAATGTAATAATTCTATTTTTCCTTCTTTTAATAACTAGTTACACCACAAAAATTTATGACAGATAAGAATCGATTGACCCAAAGACATGGGGCAAATAAACCAGACTACAGTGACCTATTTCATTATCAAAGGGATATCTGATATCTCAGAATTGCAGGCACCACTTTTCTCCCTGGTTCTGCTAATTTATCTCGTCACTCTTGGTGGAAACATGACCATCCTTCTACTTGTCTGCCTGGATCATCAACTGCACACACCAATGTATTTCTTTCTGGGTAATTTGTCCTTCCTGGACATATCTTCTTCTACTGTTACTCTACATAAGATCCTTGCTATCTTCATGACAGGAGATAACACTATTTCTTTTATTGGCTGTATTGCTCAGATATTTATATTTTTAGGCCTGACATGTGATGAATTGCTTATACTGATGGCCATGAGTTATGATCGTTACGTGGCCATCTGTAACCCCTTACATTATCCAATGATCATGAACCATAGAGCTTGTGTTCTTCTAGCCATTGTCTGCTGGGTTTTTGGATTTGTAGAAATAATACCTAGTCTTCTAGAACTGTCAAGCTTTACTTGCTACATATCAAATGAAATAAATCATTTCTTTTGTGACATTGTGCCTGTGATGAAACTATCTTGCAATGACACATCTATTTTAGAGATATATATTCTTACAGAAGGACTCTTCCTTGGAAGTGTCATGCCTTTCCTTCTCACCTTCATCTCATATGTTTTCATTATTGTCTCCATACTGAAGATCCGTTCTAGCTCTGGAAGACGTAAAGCCTTCTATACGTGTTCTTCACACCTCACTGTTGTAATCTTACTCTATGTGACCCTAGTGTGCCAATACTTCAGACCAACTTCAAAAGAGACCTTGGAGTCCAATAAATTTTTCTCGTTGTTTAACACAGCTGCTCTCCCAATATTAAATCCACTTATTTATAGTTTAAAAAATAAAGATGTGAAGTTGGCATTTAAACGAAGGTTCAGATGTTTCGAACCTACAGTTCAAGTGTCAAATAAATAGTCCATATCAGAATATTTAATGTTATTTCTTAAAGGAATGCTAGCACCTAAAATGCTTGGAGGGTTTTATATTCTTAAATACATTGTACTGCATGCAGCATCTAAAAAAATAATCTATTTATTTTCTGAGGCATAAAATCTAGATATATGTATGGCCTCTGAGGACTCCCATCTCTTCTTGTTCCAGGATGCCAGGTCCCCATTACTATAGCAATTTTGATAGGTTTTCAATCATTCTGCATAGACAAGGCTGAATTTACGAATAGGCAGAGTAGTCAACTACCTAGATCTTCAGGTTTTGTGGGGGGGGTGGGTCTCAGCTGTGCTGACCATACCCACATTCTGAACTGTGGGTGTGGCCAGAGCAATCTCAGTGTCTCTGCGCCAATTTTATACCCCTTTACAAGCTATTTTTCACCCCTTGGATGATAGAGAGATCTCCATTGTATTGCTTCATAATACATTGCAGTTGTCTTTTTTTGGGGTTGCTTGTTATAAGCCAAGAGTATATTCTGGTGCTAGGAAATAGTGGATCCTTCTAGGGGTGGGGCCATGGGAGGAGTGGGGGTCATACCAGGGAACTCTCCAAATCTGACCCGACGACTCCGGGTTTTTCCAATTAATTACAAGGTCTCCAGGAACAGAGGCTGATTCTCCTTTGGTGGAGAGGTTCCTATGAAACTTTGCTCACTTCTTCTCCTTCCCCCCTGTTTCTGCCACTTCCCACCCACTTATCCTCCTTCCCTCCCACTTCTGACTCACTTTATGACAAAGGACATTAAGCCCCATCCACAAATACAATTAAACCCTGCCCCTGGGTGGTGCTAAGGGCACCTAGAATGCCTTGCCTAGGAGTTGCTGGGATGTAAATCCAGCTCTGTGCATAGGAAAACAAGGGGGTAACAACCTTTCTGAATTGAAGAACAGAGGGTGTTAATATCAGTGCATTAACAGCATTGCCTCCGCACAAACAATTGACAAACGTTTTTATATAGGGTAGCCAACACATGCATTCAAAAACAAGTGTAGTATTAGATTTTATTCATCTAACATATAAAAACTAAATTTTACATATTCTAGCTGGAAGAATATGATATTTAAAATTAGATAACCCAGTTGTATGTTTTAGTTGTTAGTGTCTCTTTAAATATGCAATTCCATTATATTTTTGTTATTTTTCATACTCCTGTTTCTGATAGTTACACAGATTATTCCTACATTTGGGTAAAGCTTACTTTGTAATGAAAAGCAACACAATTTTGTTAATACCTTGGCCTAGATGCACTAAAGGTCGAAGAGGGCTACGAATGTCGATGTTCTGTCGGAGTAGTGTCGTAGGCACATCCATAGTATTCACAAATTGTCTACGACATCAACAGAACATCAACATCAATCCAACATACCTTCATCAAGTCTATGAATTTGTATTCTTTGAATCGACAATTACTCATTTCCGTATGTAAATGAAGCATAATCAGATACATTTGTATACAAGGGGGTGTGTTCATATTATAATGTGACACTTCAACTTATTCAGTAAACTCTGATAGCAGCCCCTGCTGTCGGAGTTCACTGTCTCCACTTCACCTAACTCAGGCTGTCATAGCTGATAGCTCCCCTTTACTCTACTATGGAGTAACAGCAGGGAGAGCTATGACAATTCTGAACAGCATTCTCTGTGCTTCCCTACCCAGCCAGTAGGGGAATAGAGAGAAGGCTTTCAGCACCATGGACAGTACTGAATGCCATAGGGATGTGCAATGCTCACCCCTCTGGCACCCAAAGGGCCAACAAACAGTGGAAATCAACAGACAAATGGAAGTTGTGATTTTGCTAGGACCTTAGCATAGCTCTTTTTTGTTTGCTTTTTTTTAAATAATAAAGATTTAAGAAAACATTTCCTACAGTTATACTGCATATTAGTAACATTTCTACATCATTACCTTCTTTTCAGTTTGGACAAAGTGTATAGGTGAGGAGATGATGTATTATAGCAATCATGGTAATATAAGTATTTGGAAGCTGAAGCAGAAGTTCCACCTACAGTTTGCACTACTAGATGAGCAGTACATTCCATGACGCAGTTTGTATGCATGTGCAGAGAAAAAGCGCACAAAACTGATGATTTCCAATGCATTTGAAATAAGATTATGTAAATTATTTTACTTATTACATATAAGGTATAAAATAAGAATTGGATTTTTTATCACTGGATTCCTTTAACGCAATGGTATGTTTTATTTGTCCAAAAAATGAAGCAAAGAAGATAGAAAAGAAAGGTGGATAACTAGAATACACTTTAAATGTCTCCTATCATTTTCACTTGGACATCAGAGAGCTGGAAAGCCACCAAGAAGACATTAGTTCAGTACTGTATTTCTGGAGGTAAACGGAATAATAAAACTCAACCTTTATTCAATGTACAATAAAAAGACTCAAAAATCACATGAACTAAAAACAACAGTATAGTCAAGTGTCCGTGGGTATTATTTTATTTCCTCGGAGGAGATGTATAAAGGATACAATGATGGTGTAATACATACACCGTCAATTATTAATGTTATATAGGATGATCTATTTGTCCATACCAAACAAATGTAAACCAGATTAATGCAGATACCCCGCGTATTATTGGACACAAAAATCCTATAGTTAACTGAATCGGTAAGTAGATATAGGAAGACGAGGGGGTGCTGATAAGTATTGAGCCTTACCCAGAAAAAATTGAGCTAGGAAGCTGAAACTGCCACACTATCCTACATATTCCCCCAATAAGTCAACGCACTTGCAATATCTGTCTTACAGCTTCTTAAGTCCCCTCATTTGCAGCATTAGTTACCTCCAGAACACTCCAAAATCGTTGTCCCTTTAGGTGTTTTTTAAGATTGGGGAACAGATGATAGTCAGAAGGAGCCAGGTCGGGTGAATAGGGTGGATGGGGCATCACTTGAAAGCCTAAGGAGGTCAGTTTTGCCATGGTGTCACCTGCAGTTTGTGATGAGGCGTTGTCATGCAACAGGATGACACCTTTGGAGAGCTTTCCTCTACGTTTTTTCTTGATGTTTTGCCTCAACTTCGTCAATAAAGCACAGTAATATGTTGCATTGATGGTTGAACCCTTTTGGAGGTATTCCACCAGCAGAACTCCCTTCCAAAACACTGTTGACATTTGCTTCTGCGCTGACCTTTGCACGTGGAACTTCTTTGGCCTGGGGGAACCACTGTGCCTCTATTCCTTAGACTGTTCCTTTGTCTCAGGATCATAACAGTAGATCCATGTCTCATCACCAGTTACCAGTTTGTCTGACTCATTTCTTGCAAAATGTTCCAAAACAGTCACCGATGTCTCCACAAGTCTCCTCTTTTGTTCGGTTGTCAATAGTTTTGGGATCCACTTTGCTGCAAGCTTTCTCATTTCCAAGTTGTTGTGGATAAAGGCACCAACTCTCTCACGAGATATTCCCAGATATGTAGCAATATGTTTGGCTGATATTCGGCGGTCCTCCACGATCTTGTCATAGATGGCTTTCAGATTTGCAGACACAGAGACAGAGACAGGCCTTCCACTGGGTTTCTCACTTTCAACACAGAAATGGCCAGTTTTGAAATTGACAACCTGTCACGGTTTTTGATGAACACTCAGAACAGTTTGGTAAGGTTAAAATAACTTTATTAGAGAAAAGTTCAAAGACATAGATAGGCCTATGGCCCATACAACGGAGTAGATATACAGGCACGTGAATATAACAGTATATGCCAATACAGGAATTACATGTAATGAAAATAACAATCACTAGACAGAAGAGAACCTGGCAAGGATCAGGACAGCTGGCAGAATCTGTAGGCAGCGGACTGACCACAGGACCTAGATCGAGGTGGTCCAGATGAGGGAGACTGGCTCGACCCAGAGGAGCAGGCAACCGTGCTGGCACACCCAGATGCCTGGGAGGCACAGAACCCAAGGAGTAAGGCAACACTACTGGCACAACCCAGACGCCTGGGTGGTATAGAACCCAAGGATCAAGGCACCATTGACACTGGCACCGGATGGCAACAGACCTAGACAACTCTCCCAGAATATCCCTAGAGTGCTAGGGGTGGATCGCAGCACAGCACGTATAGTGGTGGAAACAACCAATGTCCCCTCTATGAGGATGGTGCAACGTAACGCTGGCTCTTGAGCCGGAGGCTCCTGCAGTTGAGAATAGCAAACTCTACCTGGAACATCCAGGCACACCAAGGGTCAAATGGTAACGCCCAGAATACTGCAACTCCCAGAGGAAGTGAGCCCAGCGAGGTATGAGAGGTGGACACAGAGAGATCAAAGTAACACAGTCAGAGATAGAACACTGCACCGGTACATCACTTGTACACCCCACAAAAGCGGTATGGAGAGAGACTAGCCACTAAGCCTAGCTAACGGTCAACAAGATACAGCGCCTCGCGGTGCAACGGGTTAACATACAGCACCACTGAACGTAACGGAGGCAACAGTGAGGCCACAGTGGTAAGCTGTAAATGCACGGTACCAGACACAAGGAAGCGCACAGGGCAACTGGCAGCGTCTCATGACGCTTCATGAATGGATAAGGTATACAGCCCGTTGCCCTGATTTGACTTCCTGCAGAGATTCTTTGAAGCACCAACAGCTGTGTTTTGTGTTTGTATCTTCATGAGTGCTCAGTTATCAGCAGAGACTATGTAGGTTTGCACTGGATTAGACATGAGACTGGATCTTTGTTTGTCCGAGAGAATATCTTGTTTTTTATATATTTTTTACTTGTTGGAATAAAGAGATTTTGTTTTATACGATATTTTGCCTATACCATTTTTTTGGATGCGGTGCAGTCGTTTGTTGTTCAAGTCACATAACTGCAGGTGTCCTGCTATCTGAATTTTTAATTATTCGGCAATAGGGGTGTGTTCAACCAACAGAATTGTTATAACTGAGCGATCCTTTTCATGGTCGCCTACAGTCAACAAATGATGGTATGTGGTTGGTTTGGTTTTGTTTTAGTCTATTTAAACACATCCATAACCACAATAGTGCAGAGCCTATATGTTCAGACTACTGCACTTAAACATTAGAGATGTAGATATTGTGCAATTCTATCTTCTCTTTGCACTAAAGCGATCCTTGGTGTGGTCGCCAGCAGATAATAGATAGCTTGTATTGAATTAATATGTCCTTACTGCAACACTGTCTCACAGCACTGAGTAAGAATTTTCCACTTAGTAATTATCGCTAAGCGAACCTTGTCAAGGTTGCAAGCAATCAATTAATTAGTGTTAAAGTGTAATAGTATCACTATTAAGGGTACATAAAAGTGTCATAATATTAACCCTTAGTTACTATAACTGAGCGGTCCTTTCAATGGTTGCCAGTGATTAGTTGCCGGTGGTCTAATGCCTATGCCGAATTTGTTCAATAATCTGTTAGGCACATGATATGTGGAGCACTGATGAATATACGTATAGAAAATGTTATTTCCACATTATCTCGCTAACAACTCCACCAAGCTACCTTTATGCCTTATAACTGAGAGATTCTTTCAATGGTCACCAATCATTGCTTACTAGTAGCTGAATGTTCCTTCCAAGTAAAACATTTACCGGTAAGGAACATGTTATGGTTAACGCTGAAAAGACACTATCACACTAACATCACCACCAAGCATCCATGGGGACATGGAAAAATATACTTGAACAGGATACTAAGTCATAGTACCCCTAAATAGCCCAACGCGTTTCACCAGTGTAACTGGTTTCATCAGAGGCATTCTTAGCTTGTATTTGCTGCCCGCTTCCTCCGATACCTCTCTCCCCTCTGTCACGGCTCACCTTGTACGCCGCTCCCCTGGCCGCTTCTGCCTCTCTGCGGAGGCGTCGATTCTTCCGATCGCAGCTCTGTCAGTCCGCGCATGCGCAGTGTCGCCTGCCTTCTGGCGGGCGAATGCGCATGCGCCCGGTCCGGGCTTCCATTCCTCCTAACCCCTCCAATCAGTTGCTCCCCTTCAGCCAGCCTTTCTCCCACATTCGCTCCATTGGCTGCCTCTTGTATTTAAACGGGCTACCCCAGGCTTAGGGTGCCCGTTCCACTTGAACTTGCCTTAGGCTTCTGTTCTGGGCTCTTGTGCTGTTACTGATCTCTGCTCCTGGTATTGACCCTTGGCTCTCCTGACTACGCCTGATCTCTGCTCCTGGTATTGACCCTTGGCTCTCCTGACTACGCCTGATCTCTGCTCCTGGTATTGACCCTTGGCTCTCCTGACTACGCCTGATCTCTGCTCCTGGTATTGACCCTTGGCTCTCCTGACTACGCCTGATCTCTGCTCCTGGTATTGACCCTTGGCTCTCCTGACTACGCCTGATCTCTGCTCCTGGTATTGACCCTTGGCTCTCCTGACTACGCTTGATCTGTGCTCCTGGTCCTGACCTTTGGTTCCGTTTTACCCTCCCTCTCAGCCTGTTTCTAGTCTGTCCTGCCGGCCTGGTGTCTAACGGTTCCCAGGTATTCCCATCCTGGTTGCATCCCGGCTCAACCGGGGTGGAACAATCTGGTTTCGCGACCAGCACCTCTAACCAGCTTCGGCTGCAGCAAGGGAGTACCTGGCACGCCGTCACCGCCCACTAGCTACGCACCCCAGCTTCGTACTCTAGCATCAGTACCAGTGCCGGCACTCACACACACGGTTCCCTACCCACCGTGTGCGTGACAGTTGGAACGGGCCAAACTCCGGAATGGATCCAGCTGAGATGTCCCGCTTGACTGCACGGCTTGATGAACAGGAACGAGTACTGGCCTCACATGCAGCACACCTGCAGAGCCTGGAAGACAAACTAGACGCTGTATTGGATCTCCTGCGTTCCTCCTCCGCATCGACCCCTGCGGCTGACTCCGCTACTGCCGGCGCCTCCGGTGTTACTACAACACCTCCTCCGGGGTACGTTCCCCCTCGTATCCCGCTTCCAGACAAATTCTCAGGCCGGCCAGCTGACTTTCGTGGGTTTTTGAACCAATGTCAACTCCATTTCCGAACCCTGCCGCAGACCTTCTGTACCCATGCCGCCAGGGTCTCCTTTATCATCTCGCTACTTAAAGGGGATGCGTTGGCATGGGCGTCTCCGCTAGTAGAACAGCACTCATCCCTGCTAGATGACTCCAATTCTTTCATAGCCGCCTTCAGGGCCGTCTTCGATGTCCCTGGCAGAAGCGCCTCAGCAGAAACGGCCCTCCTAGCCCTGCGTCAAGGTTCCAGAACCGTTAGCCAGTACGCGGTGGAATTCCGCACGCTCTCTTACGAGACGGAGTGGAATCAGGGAGCCCTAAAGGCAGCTTTCCGGCGCGGGCTCAACGAACGCCTGAAGGATGCCTTGACCTTTCCCGATATCCCGGATGAATTTGAGGACCTCGTGTCTTTGTGCCTGGATCTGGACAGGCGCCTCCTGGAAAGACAGCAGGAACGGGATCGCAGTAGGAGACGGGTACCCGCAGCCGCTCCTCTGTTGGAAGATCGCCCAGTGACCGAGACTCCCATGGAAGTCGGGGGCGTAACCCGCCTATCGGAGGAGGAAAGAAGAAGAAGACGAACCCTGGGCCTCTGTCTGTACTGTGGGCAGGCGGGTCACATGCTGCGACAATGTCCCATCCGCCCGGGAAAAGACATCGCTTAGTCGATTCCCGAGGCGGTCGCCTAAGCCATACCCATCAGCCTCCCCATGGCGGGTCTAGGGTCTTTGTTCCCATCACTATCCAGTGGACCGCTCATTCCATCACTACGGCCGCTTTTGTCGACTCTGGAGCCGCCGGGCTGTTCGTTGATGAAGTTTGGGCTCGAGCTCACAGCCTACCCTGTCGGCCTAAGAAGGCTCCCTTACTGGTCTCCACACTGGATGGTGGACCCTTGGGCACGGGAAGGATCACTCTGGAAACCGAGCCTCTCGTCCTCTCCACTGGGATCCTGCACTCAGAACAGGCGGTGTTTGACTTGGTTTCCTCCCCGTTTGCCCCGGTCGTCCTGGGGCTTCCTTGGCTTCGGCACCACAATCCTGTTTTCGATTGGAAGACCGGCGATCTCACGCGGTGGAGCAAGTCCTGCTTCACGAACTGCCTTCCTGCGAACCCGATCTTCCATCACCCGTCTGTCTCCGCTGCCTTGAGCACTCCAGAAGCATTGCCTGCCGTCTATCATGCCTTCCGGGATGTGTTCTCCAAGGTCCAGGCAGAACGCCTTCCTCCGCATCGTCCGTACGATTGTCCGATCGATCTCCAGCCGGGGACCCAACCACCCAGAGGTAGGACGTTTCTGCTCTCTCCACCGGAAATGGCAGCTCTTGCGACCTACATCCAGGAAAACCTAGCCAGAGGCTTCATCCGCCCCTCTACCTCGCCCGCCGGAGCGGGGTTTTTCTTTGTGGGCAAGAAAGACGGTTCCCTTCATCCCTGTATTGATTACCGCGGACTCAATCACATTACCATTAAGAATAAGTACCCATTGCCGCTCATCCCTGAGTTGTTCGACCTGCTCCGAGGTGCCACCTGGTTCACCAAGCTTGACCTCAGGGGTGCCTACAATTTGATTCGTATAAGACCAGGGGACGAGTGGAAGACGGCCTTTAACACCAGATATGGGCACTATGAGTACCTGGTTATGCCCTTCGGACTCTGCAATGCGCCGGCTGTCTTCCAAGCATTCGTTAATGACGTGTTCCAGGATATGTTGACCTCCCACGTCATAGTCTACCTAGACGACATCCTGGTCTCCTCGACACTCCAACAGCATCGCATGCATGTGAAAGCGGTTCTCCAACGATTGAGGGACAATGGTCTGTACGCCAAACTCGAGAAGTGCGATTTCGAGAAAGACCGGCTCCCCTTCCTGGGGTACATCGTCTCTAGCTCCGGCCTTGAAATGGACCCTAAGAAACTCACGGCTGTCCTTGACTGGCCACAACCACTGGATCTTAAGGCGGTACAACGCTTCCTTGGCTTTGCCAACTACTACAGGAGATTTATCTGGAATTACTCCTCACTGGTGGCTCCTATCACTGCTTTCACCAAGAAGGGAGTGAACCCACGGTGCTGGTCTAAAGAAGCCACCTCTGCATTCTCCGCTCTGAAGACCGCCTTCACCACGGCACCAATCCTACGGTACCCTGACAATACCCGGCCATTTGTTCTGGAAGTGGATGCGTCCGAACAGGGAATAGGAGCGGTCCTGTCTCAAAGAGATCCAAAGACCAACGGCCTCCACCCATGTTCCTACCTTTCTCGCCAACTAACTCCGGCTGAGAGGAACTACGATGTCCGCAATCGTGAACTGTTGGCCATGAAAGTCGCCCTCGAGGAATGGCGTCACCTCCTGGAGGGATCAGGCATTCCTTTTGTCATCTATACAGACCATAAAAATCTGCAATACCTAGAGACTGCTAAACGTCTCACTCTTCGCCAAGCCCGGTGGGCCCTTTTCTTTTCCCGTTTCCAGTTTACGGTCACCTTCATCCCAGGCACCAAAAACATCAAGGCCGATGCCCTGTCTCGTTTGCATGCCGCTCCAGCTTCCAGTATACCACCAGAACCCATTCTTCCATCCAGTAAAGTCCTTTCATCGCTATCCACCACTACACTGGCCAAGATCCAAAACGCCCAGAGAGATCTGGATCCATCATGTCCCACGGGACGCCTCTTTGTCCCAGTTCAGTTCCGTCCAGACATCCTTAAGTGGGCTCATCAGTCACCCACCTCCGGTCATCCTGGAATCACTCGTACCTTAGACCTGACGCAACGGCAATTCTGGTGGCCCTCCTTGCCGCAAGACGTGAAGGATTTCGTCTCAGGCTGTCATCACTGTGCCAGACACAAGCGACCTCGCTCCCGACCCACTGGCCTTCTTCAACCACTCCCTATACCGTCTTCCCCCTGGACACACCTCGCCATGGATTTTGTAGTGGATCTGCCTCCATCAAAGAAGAATACAGTGATCCTGGTGGTAGTGGACCGCTTCTCCCGAGAAGCGCATTTCATCCCTCTGCCCAAGCTGCCCACCTCTCAGCAGTTGGCCGAGGTCTTTCTCCGAGAGGTATTCCGTTTGCACGGCCTCCCTCACCAGATAGTGTCCGACAGGGGCAGCCAGTTCACCTCCCGATTCTGGAGAGCATTCTGTGCCCGCTTAGGCATCGCGGTGCACCTGTCTTCTGCCTATCACCCCCAGTCAAATGGTCAGACCGAAAGAACCAACCAAGCGCTCAAACAGTACCTACGGATGTTTGTAGAACCCCTTTATGACAACTGGACGGATCTCCTCCCGCTAGCGGAATTTGCCTTTAACAGCTGTCGCCATGAATCACTCCAGTGCTCTCCCTTCTTCGCTGCGGGTGGGTTCAACCCTACGTCACTACCACTTTCATCCCCTTCTGGCGTGCCTGCCGTAGACTCACATGTGGATGATCTGGAGACACACTGGCAACGGATTCGCTCAAACCTGGTGACGGCGGCAGCCCGGTACAAGAGGGCAGCCGACAAACGACGAATCCCGGGGGCTAAGTTCATGATCGGTGATGAAGTGTGGCTCTCCACCAAGAATCTTAACCTCCGTCAGCCCTCCTCAAAGTTCGGCCCGCTGTTTGTTGGGCCCTTTCGGATTCGCTCACAGGTCTCACCGGTGACCTTCGCCTTGGATCTGCCACCCTCCATGCGGGTTCCTAATACGTTCCATGTGTCTCTGCTTAAGCCACTCCGACGCACCCGGTATACCCCTCAGTTGACGTCCGCGCCCCCGGTGCAGGTTGATGGCCAAGAGGAGTATGTGGTGCAGAAAATCCTGGATTCCCGCTTGGTTCGGGGAGTCCTCCAATATCTCGTGGACTGGAAGGGGTACGGCCCGGAGGAGCGTTCCTGGGTTCCCGCCTGTGATCTTCATGCCCCTGCTCTTCGGCGGGCCTTTCATCGTGCCTTCCCCTCGAAGCCGGGTCGTCCGGAGGCCTCCAGTTGAGGGGGGGGTGGTGTCACGGCTCACCTTGTACGCCGCTCCCCCGGCCGCTTCTGCCTCTCTGCGGCGGCGGCGATTCTTCCGATCGCGGCTCTGTCAGTCCGCGCATGCGCAGTGTCGCCTGCCTTCTGGCGGGCGAATGCACATGCGCCCGGTCCGGGCTTCCATTCCTCCTAACCCCTCCAATCAGTTGCTCCCCTTCAGCCAGCCTTTCTCCCACATTCGCTCCATTGGCTGCCTCTTGTATTTAAACGGGCTACCCCAGGCTTAGGGTGCCCGTTCCACTTGAACTTGCCTTAGGCTTCTGTTCTGGGCTCTTGTGCTGTTACTGATCTCTGCTCCTGGTATTGACCCTTGGCTCTCCTGACTACGCCTGATCTCTGCTCCTGGTATTGACCCTTGGCTCTCCTGACTACGCCTGATCTCTGCTCCTGGTATTGACCCTTGGCTCTCCTGACTACGCCTGATCTCTGCTCCTGGTATTGACCCTTGGCTCTCCTGACTACGCCTGATCTCTGCTCCTGGTATTGACCCTTGGCTCTCCTGACTATGCCTGATCTCTGCTCCTGGTATTGACCCTTGGCTCTCCTGACTACGCCTGATCTCTGCTCCTGGTATTGACCCTTGGCTCTCCTGACTACGCTTGATCTGTGCTCCTGGTCCTGACCTTTGGTTCCGTTTTACCCTCCCTCTCAGCCTGTTTCTAGTCTGTCCTGCCGGCCTGGTGTCTAACGGTTCCCAGGTATTCCCATCCTGGTTGCACCCCAGCTCAACCGGGGTGGAACAATCTGGTTTCGCGACCAGCACCTCTAACCAGCTTCGGCTGCAGCAAGGGAGTACCTGGCACGCCGTCACCGCCCACTAGCTACGCACCCCAGCTCCGTACTCTAGCATCAGTACCAGTGCCGGCACTCACACACACGGTTCCCTACCCACCGTGTGCGTGACACCCTCCTCACTTGCCACCTGCTTCCTCCAATACCTCTCTCCCCTCCTCACTTGCCACCCAGTTCCTCCGATACTTCTCCTCACTCATCAACATTGTCCTCTGCATCGAGTCGCACACTGAACAACTTCGTCCCTCCTCACCATATGAGTGTGCGACTTCATCCAGGGGACAATGTCGATAACTGAGGAGGGGAGAGAGGTATCTGAGGAAGCAGGCGGCAAATACAAGCATGCCACCCGCTTCCTCCAATGCCTCTCTCCCCTCCAAGATCCTTGGAACTGACCCTGCTCCGTGTGACTGAGGGGAACAGCATCTCCTCCGTTTAATTGTCCCATACTGCGCAGGGTGCCTTCATGTCCCCTTTCTCACTTGGCACTAACTGTGCAGTCTGCAGTGGCTACATGTCATGGTGCTTTCATGTCCCCCATTCTAGCAGTGACACTTGAACATGTGCTTAAATGACAGAAGAATGAATGGCATTTTCAAGTTCAGTTGATTAACCCTTTCAGCCGCAGAGGGGTACCGAATGTATTGCACCTTTCTGGATGTTAGGTGATTAAAAAGAGCAGTTGTAATAGAAATAAACATGAATAGGAAATTAATACATTTGGGATTTTTGCGATTCAATTATTTGTCAGTGAGCAGTGGCCATACCTGGGAACTTTTGAGATTAGGTCACCAAATGTATGTGTGTGTGTGTGTGTGTATGTGTTTGTCTGTATGTGTGTGTCTATGTGCGGGTGTGTGTGTCTTTCTGTGAGTGTGTATGTGAATATATATATATATATATATATATATATATATATATATATATATATGTGTATTTGTGTGTTGTGTGTACATTCATGTACGTGTGCTTGTCTGTGCCTGTATATGTATTTATGTCTGTGTCTGTCAGGGTTTCTGCCCTTTTTGTGGCTCTGCCCTCACCAACTCACAACTATGGCCGGTATTTTTTTGAGGAAAAGGTGGCAACCCTAAGCCTAAGCCTGTGGACAAGAAATCATCCTGGTGGCCCTTTAACTTTCCTCCTGGCACCCTGGCATTAGCAATTGTATGGCCATTTGTGGCTCATTGGCTAATGATGCATACCTTCAGAAGAAGAGGAGAAAGCCGACCTGAGGTCAAACTGAGGTCAACGCTCGAGTGGAAGACCCAGGGGAGACATCCAGTAATTGTCTCAGCGTGGCTCGCAGCAGCCTGAAGATGCTCTTCAGTGTTCTATAATAAATTCCTTGCACTATGTGAATGATAACTAAATAAGGACTAATTTTACTAAAGCTTGAATTCATGAAATAAAAACAGAGCTGGTGGTAGTATAGTATTACCACATTTCAATTGAGTTAAAACTAAAATATTTTTAATGGATTGAAAGCATGTAATAGATTGAATGTACTTATTTAAGGGCATTGGAAGTGCTGAAAAGAAGGTAATGCTGTAGAAATGTAATTAATATGCAGTATAATTGTAGGAAATGTTTCTTAAATCTTTATTATTTAAAAAAAAGCAAAAAAAAAGAGTTATGCTAAGGTCCTAGCAAAATCACAACTTCCATTTGTCTGTTGATTTCCACTGTTTGTTGGCCCTTTGGGTGCCAGAGGGGTGAGCAATGCACATCCCTACGGCATTCAATGCTGTCCATGGTGCTGAAAGCCTTCTCTGTGTTCCCCTACTGGCTGGGTAGGGAAGCACAGAGAATGCTGTTCAGACTGTCCTAGTGTTGATGATATGTGAGGGGAGGAGATCCATTCCACACCGACAGCACTTTGAAAATCCTGTATGCTAATAGGGACCTCCTCCAACCTCCCCTTTCCATCCAGCAATTTTTGTGAATAAAACCTGAGGTCAACGCTCGAGTGGAAGACCCAGGGGAGACATCTCAGCGTGGCTCACAGCAGCCTGAAGATGCTCTTCAGTCTTCTATAATAAATTCCTTGCACTATGTGAATGATAACTAAATAAGGACTAATTTTACTAAAGCTTGAATGCATGAAATAAAAACAGAGCTGGTGGTAGTATAGTATTACCGCATTTCAATTGAGTTAAAACTAAAATATTTTTAATGGATTGAAAGCATGTAATAGATTGAATGTACTTATTTAAGGGCATTGGAAGTGCTGAAAAGAAGGTAATGATGTAGAAATGTAATTAATATGCAGTATAACTGTAGAAAATGTTTTCTTAAATCTTTATTATTTAAACAAAGCAAACAAAAAGAGCTATGCTAAGGTCCTAGCAAAATCACAACTTCCATTTGTCTGTTGATTTCCACTGTTTGTTATCCCTTTGGGTGCCAGAGAGGTGAGCAATGCACATCCCTATGGCATTCAATGCTGTTCATGGTGCTGAAAGCCTTTTCTGTGTTCCCCTACTGGCTGGGTAGGGAAGCAAGGAGAATGCCGTACGGAATTGTCATAGTGTTGGTGATGTGTGAGGGGAGGAGATCCCTTCCACACCGACAGCACTTCGAAAATCCTGTATGCTAATAGGGACCTCCTCCAACCTTCCCTTTCCATCCGGCAATCGAATTGTCGGAGTTGTTCAAACACATTGACAATATCATACCGACACCACATCGACATTTAGTGCATCTAGGCCAATCTATCATTAAAAAAATATATGCTAGATACATAAACCTTACATCTGCAAATTCTCCTCCCTGGAATTTAAATTAGCATTTTGGAATCTTGTCTTCCCCAAGAAGAATAGCAAGTCAATGGAGGAGATGGTTCTTATGTAGCAAACAGTAAACTGTACAGTGAGATGTAGTCACAGCATGATGATTAATCTGTTACAGTAATTCCAATGACATTAAAACATTGTAATCTTCATTTTATTTTATTTTAAAGTGTCTTCTTCCTGCATCTTTTCCATACGTCACTCTGGCTTCCCTCAGATCAGCAAGCCTGTCCGGATGGATTGCAACGAGAGACAATCTTGTGTCAGCATAAGGAAAAACCTTCCCTCCTTCTTCAAGAGTAACAGTATTTTCCTTCTACTGATACAAGATTGTCCCTCGTTGCGATCTCTCTGGTGAAGCGACCGGCTTTCAGATCTGAGGGAAGGTGTCATGATGTATGGAAAAGGTGTGGGAGGTGGACACTTTAAAATAAAATAAAATGAAGACTACAACATTTTGGACGGTTAGAAAGGTACACTTCGTTATAAAAAAGTATATTGAATAACCAACCTTGCCTTAATATCAACACCTCATTACTATCCCTTTAAGAAGGCTGGGAATAGTAGCCCAAGAAAAGCTGGAAGGGCACCCTTTTTCACCTGTGATCTAGGACAGTATTTACATTCTGCCATACCATTGGATTAGTGAACTGTAAAAACAGATACTTTTCCAAGCAAAATCCATAGTAAAGCATCACATAAATGAAGACTGAGAATGGAATTGTAAGTTACACATCAACTTGTATTAATGTAATTGGAATAACTTGATAACAGATTAATCATCATGCTGTGAATACTTATCTCTGTATAGATTATAACAGGCAATATAATCAAACAATAACAGGAAGGCCAGTCTTGCCCACCTCTACCCCCGTTTTTGTGCACTTCTGGACCTTTCAAAATGCCAGCTCTGATATATCATAAGATAGATTATTAGTACATCTTTCGGTGTTGCCCAGACACAAAACTAATGCAGTACACATCCCCCATAACATTCAGTATACTTCACACTTTAATAACAGTAGATTATTAACCCCTTAAGTACCCTTGATGGTCCTGGTACGTCATGACTGGATTTGAGTTAAGGACCAATGACGTACCAGGACCATCATGGCTTAAATGATAGCAGCGTGCCTCCGTGCACGCTGCTATCATTAATTCCAGGCTGAGACTGAGCACTCTGAGACTGGGGCATTCAGACTCAGCTCTTCTTGCTTGTGCCAGTTCATGTGATCGCTGTAGCAGCGATCACATGTACTGGCATAGTGACAGACAGAGGCAGTACAGTAAGCATGCTGTCTGTGCATGTCTCGTCTGCCTCTGTCTCTCTTGCTATCAAAGTAAGGGAGACAGTCGTAGACAGGAGACACCTAATGGTGAAAGAAAATACAGCAGCTGTGGTATTAACCCCTTCACTGCTGGTGCCAGAGGCTTGCTAAATGCAGGTCAATTTCTGACCTGCAATGATACTTTTTTTTTTTTTTTTTTTTTAAACACAACACACTTTTTTTTTTTTTTATAAAAATATTTTATTTAAAAAAAAAATAATCTAATTAAACAATTTTGGAAGTGTGATTTTTGTGGAGCTATGTAATACACTTATACACACCGCCAAATGTCAGGGATAAAAAAGTGTCAAAATAGGGTGGGAAAATGGACGTGGGGATTTTCACCCAAAGGCGGGACTGACCGGTCATACCTTTCATGCAGTCACCATAAAAATGTAACCCTTCGTGCCCAATTGATCCCAAGAGAAAAAACAAAAATGGTGTTTTTTTTACCTTTTTTTTTTTTTTTATTTTAATAAAGTAAATGGTGGGTTATCCATATAAGTAGGGTATCAAATGAAAGCCCTAGTTGTGCTTAAAAAAACAGTATATAATTTATGGGGGTGGGATAAAAGACTTAGAGGGAAAACACTACTGAACAAAGACATAGTCAAAAAGGTCAGAATTGCTCCGGTCCTTAAGTGAAATCCACCTCAGATTTTCCTGGTCCTTAAGGGGTTAACAATATTTATATATTATCAAACAGGAGGCACTGTAAATGTTTGTACTTGGACAGAAAACATTTTGAAAGAATATAGAGAAGTTATCCATTAAATATTCAAAGTTTGATTAAAATTGAATTTATAAATTGTATCTATCTTTTTCTGTTCCAAGAAGGCTGAAAAAAGAGCCCAAACTGTATACAAGATCAGCTTATGTTGGAAGAATATTAATGTTCGAATATAATTATGATAATTAAAAGAATGCCAGGCAGCATGTGGGCTACTATTTTAACAGGCTAGAATAAGTATGCTTTTTCACTATTCATTTTCTTAAATACCATAAAATCTGAGGTATAATTTTACCCCACTTTTACCCCACTTCACATTATGTGAAGTGGAGGCTGCGTATTATACTCGAGAGTTTTTTATTTAAAAAAAAATTAAGCCGGCCAGAACCCTTTCCTCCCTCCCCTGGCGCAATCCGATTCTAAAATGCCACTTTCTTTCTTAAAAAGACAAGTCTCCGCATTTTGAACATTATCAGGGAACATGTAAATGATGTGAATTTTCCCCTGCGGGCGGCATGCTTCCATTCGCTGTCCGATTCCTTCAATTGGCTTTCAGGCCCTTCCAACTCCAGCCAGTGGTAATGCCCTGTGAGAATCTGAAGGTCCTCACAGGGCAGTACCATAGCCGGAAGGAAGCGGGCGGCGAATGGAAGCGTGCCGCCCACAGGGGAAGATTCACATTGTTTACATGTTTCCTGATAATGTTGAAAATGTGGGGACTTGTCTTTTGAAGAAAGTAAGTGGCATTTTAGAATCGGATAGCGCCGGAGGAGGGAGGGAAGGGTTCTGGCCGGCTTAATTTTTTTTTCCATAAGAGGGGAAAACAAAGGTGCGTATTATACATAGACACTCTTGTTTTACCCTAAAATCTTGGGTATAATATACACCTGCGTATTATACAAAGGTGCGTATTATACCTGAGATTTTACGGTATTCTGATTTAAACCTTGTCATTGAGACTACAAGTGGACTTCCACCATGGATCTAGGGTAAATTTGTCTGTTTTCTTCTCACCAGCTGGAAATCAACTGTTCCTCTTTGGGTAATGTGATTTTCAACCTTTTTTGTTTGGTGTAAAGGTCTTCTAAGTCAAAAAACGATGCATATAATAACTTTTTGAGATGCACGTAGGAAGCGGAAGTAATCATTTATACACAAAATAAATGGTCCATCAGAGGATTAAGATCCCTTCCCTTGAGAGGATACTGTGTGTCAACTAATTTAACATATAAACTTCACTGGATCAAGGGCATTATCATAAAACAGAAAAAAAAAACAGTTATTTTAAGAAACAAAAAGCAAGAAAGAAAACTCACGGTGCCAACTCACCATAACATATCCATATAGTAATATAATTTTAATGTGAATATAAAGAAGAAATACATAGACAACAGCAGAGAATGAGAGGGTTCACCAGTCCACCAAACCTCAGGAACAAACCCAAAATGAAAACAGACAGACAAAAAGACAAACCTGTGCTCGTCTATATAAACTTAAATATGTGCCATGTAATGTGCATATATAATATTTCTTAGAAAATGAGTGAGATTTTGGTGAATCTGCAATAAAACTTTCTAGATATTCACTTACTTCATTGTTCTGAAAAGTCATACAGTTGTACTTGAAGGATTTACTGTGAAATCCCCTGGGAGGGGATTGCCCGTACGTAAATGTTCCCTTTAGTGGATCTAAAGCTTTGTAATGACCACAATGGTTTTGAAAAATATCAATGTATATGTTTTCCTTTATTTTATTACTATGAAAACTAGACTGTATTGGCCTGCATAGTCTAGTACATCAGATACTAACATTCCACTCTTCTTCCCAACTGCCACTTCCTATCAACCATAATAAAGAAACATAGAATGTGATGACAGATAAGAACCATTCGGCCCATCTAGTCTGCCCATTTTTACTACTGTAAAAGCCTCAAAACCTATTTGGTCCTTGGTCTTGCCTTATGTTCAGGACAGCCTTATGCCTGTCCCATGCATGATTAAATTCTGCCACGGTATTAACTTCTACCACATGTGATGGTAGACTAATCCACTTATCTACTACATTCTCAGTGAAATAAAATTTTCTTACATTACATCTAAACCTCTGGCCCTCTAATTTTCGACTATGGCCTCTTCAACTACAATTTTTACTCATTTGAAATGTACTTCCCTCCTGCAATTTGTTGGACCCCTTCATGTATTTAAATATTTATGTCATATCTCCTCTTTCTCCTCCAAGCTATACATGTTCAGATCCTTTAGTCTATTCTGGTATTTATTTTCCTGTAGACCAGTCACCATTTTAGTAGCCCTTCTCTGAATTCTCTCTAGAGTATCTATATCCTTCTGGAGATGGGGTCTCCAGTACTATACACAATACTCTAGGTGAGGTCTACCAGAGATCTGTAGAGTGGCATCACCCTTCATTCTGCTACTAATGCCCCTAGCTATAAAACCCAGCACCCTGCTTGCATTCCCTGCCACTTTGTTGTATTGCCTGCCTACCTTTAATTCATCAAAAATTACTTCCAAATCCCTTTCCTCTGTTGTCTTTGACAGCAAAGTACCCTTAATACTATATTCTGCCTTTGCATTTTTACTTCCCAAGTGCATTTATTTTTTTATTTAGCAACATTAAACTGCATCTACCATACTCTTGTCCTTAAAAACATACCACTTTTCCTCCCAACTGCTACTTCCTACTAGGAAGTAATGACTAATATGCATAAACTGAAAAATAAACAAAGGTAACTACCTCACAAACTATAGATTTAAAAAAAGGAATTTCTAATTAAAATATAGGATATGTTCAAAGCTTTTCAGGAGAACCCAAAACATTATGAAGTGCTAGTTCCACTTTCAGCTTTCAAATAAGCTTCCGTTTTAGATTCTCCTTTTTCATTATATACTCGGGGTCTTACTCATCTAGCAAAACAGATGAAATTCAGGAGGAACCCAACTGCAACACAATGGGGGAAATGAAAATTCTCATTGATTTAGAGAATTTAACCCTTTGAATACAACAGAGGTCTTCATTGTTAAAAGACCCATTTAAACCAACTGGAATTTGTGAAATTTTTTATTTCATCTCTAAGGTGTAAACCAAGCGACTGGCCTATTATTTCTGGAATGGAGAGTTTAACAGAGAAGACTAGTCGATATCCAAATATAAGAGATTTTGTTGTCACCCTGTCCTCATACATAAGGATACAATGGACATTCTTCAGAAATTCCAGGATGTCTGTATCACTGACAACATACTGATGACATGACGTATTGTATGCCAGCATTAACCACCAGGATGGGTGCAAGGCCATAGAATATTATCTAAATACCCAGACATGTAATATGAAAGATGAAAACCTCTTTCTGCTCAGATTGCTCAATTTCATTTTGATATATTTTTTTTTTACATTTAAATAATAATAACTAGTATTTATATAGCATCTTTCTCTCAGTGGGACTCAAAGCGGTTTCAGCGCACGCTCTTGGAACTAACCAAATCAGCAGCTGAAATAATAGATGTTATTACCCAATCAATGGTACTCATTTTATTGATCTTGGAAGGATGAAGGGCTGAGTTGACCCTGCCAGGATTTGAACCTGCAACCTTGAGGCTTGAACAGGCTTCATAGTAAGGGAATTTACCACTGAGCTATCTCACCGGCTTGGGGAGATCTTGCACTCTTAACTGCTCAAAATTATATCTGGGGTGGTAGGAGCGGAGTATATCTTCAGTGAACAAAATGACATGTATATGGAGAATATTGTTCTGTTTTTGAGGTATATTGATATAATTTTTTAGGATGAAAGTGAAGAACTTTTTGAACAATTTATGCACAAGTTGAATAACAATAATCTTAACTTAAGATTGACATACACTGTTGACAAAATAGAGAGGATTTTTTTGGATATTTCTATTATGAGAGGTACAGATAATTGCATTGTTTCAGATCTTTTTAGAAAAACAAATGCAACTAATTCAATTTTACAGGTACGCATGAATTGTTCAAGTGTAGAATTATTTAAAACTCTGAGTAATAGTCCAAATAACAGACTACGTGAAACAGGATATTCAGCAACGTATTAAGAAGGCATACAATAGACCTCTGCATACAGAGAGAAATGCTTTGCTTTTTCAAAAATGACATCCTAAAAATAATGATGAGCTACATTTTATTACAGATTTTGGAGTTAATACCACAAAAATATGGCAGATTTTGAACAGTCACATAGATATACTCAAGAATGACCTTGGCATAAAGTATGTGGTGTGTGACCATATGCCAGTTACATTCAGGAGATGTCTGAGTTTGAAGGACAAACTGATTAAAAGTAATTTTTCTATAAGTAGAAAGAAATATTCATTGCAAGGTACATATCTTTGCTATAATTGTAGTACTTGTAAATATATGACACATGTAACTACTGTAAAATATTGTTTCAATAAAATCTCTACAATCAAGGGATAGATTTACTGTCAAACCACTTCACTTACATACTGCCTGCAATGTCGCTGTTAGAAAAAGTATGTGGGTATGACAAAGAAGACGTTACACAAACAAATTTGGAAACACGTTAGAGATGTCACTATTTGAAGAAGAGATCGCATGATTGGAAAGAAATTATCTCCAGTAGCATATCACTTTATGGACTTCCACAGTTTGAAATAGGAGACATTTACATACTGAAGATGAAAAGGGTAATTGTATTTGCAAAAAGTAGACATAGGCACGCACTTCACCACTATAGTACTTAAATATACTGCTTCAATACATGCACGTACTATAGAGGTGAAGTGTGCAACTGTGTCTTTTCATATACAATCAACCTTTCCATCTTCAACACTGGAGGAACATTTTAGGCTGCAGACCAGCAGGGCAGGGTACACAGCAGTAATAAGGAGCAGACAGACAATCAAAGGCAGTATTGAGAGAAGGGATTAATAGCCACAGAATTGAAGGTACAGTGATTAAGTTGTGTCTTAAGTCCTGAAGGTATGTTTAGAGAATGATGCGGGCACTCAAATGAGTGCTCTTAAGCCAGCAACATGAGAATCTCTCTCTTTTGACGCAGGACTAGATTCTCATGTCACCCTTTTCATCCCTGCGACTTAGTTAATTTTACTTGCTCGCATTTACCTGCTCGCAAAATAACGTGCTACATTTTGACAGTGAACCATTTTAATGGGTAGAAGAGACCCACGTGATGCATACATTGTTAGGCAAAAGCCTCAGGAGACAGAGCAGCCTATGATACCATAATGCTAGATTAGGATGTGACTGAGACTAGGAAACATAAGCCAGACCATTCTACAGCCCAAGGGCTACAGGTAAATATGTCAGCTGCAAAGAATAAGGATAAATTACTGATCCCCAGTTGAGCTTGACCCAGTAGAGGGTTGTCAGGCATATTAAATGATAGTATATTGTATGTGGGATAAATTTATAGCTGCTTTGAGTGCCGCTGCCTTTATATTGTTAATATATACACACACACACTCAGTGGATGTGTATACACACACACAGTCAGTGTATGTGGGTGTTAAGGTTTGGTTGAGCTGCTCTAACTCTGCCTAGTGATTCTGCTGTCTGAACTAATACAGTTCTTTGCTATCCATTACTGCTGCCTTTCTTTTGCTGGATCAGGTTGAATCAGCTGAACTCTCTGTATTTGCTCACCTGACTGCTATCAGCCAACAGCCAACCTTATCAGGGTATTTAAAGCTGCCTGGCTCACTACCTGACACCCTTGTGTTTGCTTCTGGATGCAAGAGTGTTCTACTGCATTGCTGATTACCTGTGTATTGCCTGGCTTCCTCTGACATCCCTTCTGGCTCCTGGATTGTTCCTGACTTTGCTGATCTCAGTATTTTTGACCCGGCTTGGCTGAGTACCTGTCTTGGTTCCTCACCCGGCTTGTCTTTTGACTTACGCTTTTGGATCATGATTTTGTTTTGTTTGCTTTTGTTATTTTAATAAAGGTGTTTTGCATTTTTACATTTTGTGTCCTGTCTGGTTCCTGGTCCCTAACAGGGGCTAACACACAATGGTGATATTCCACCTCAATACTTATATGCTACCTCACAGTTCAAATTTGACATATGCTGCTTCCCTCCTGTAAAATTCACTGGTGAGCAAGTGGTAGCCACAAATCCACACTGATGCTGCCTAATCCCCCAGCCTTGTAACCTTGGGAGTGCACAACATGTATAGTATATGAGTGACACAGGGATGAGCTATGCACATCTCTATGGTACTCAAAGGGCAGTGATGCTGTCCATGGTGCTGAAACTATTTCTTCATTACACTACTGGCCCGGTGGAGCAGTGGAGAGAATGCTGTCAGAACACCGGATTGTCATAGTGTTGGTGATGTGAGAGGGAGGGCATCTCTTCCACATCGACAACAGTTTGACAATTCTGTGTGCTAATTGGGACCTTCTCCTCCCCTTCTCTTGCATCTTTAAATTTTAGTGAATATGGTGATGTGTGTGTGTATGATGAAATGTCAAAGTGCTTAGAACACATCGACAAAATCATATTGACACAGCATCAACCTTTAGTGAATCCTCCCCAATGTATCTAGACTCTCTTTAGAATTAAAATCAGTTTTGTTGCATGTCTGTGCTTTTTCCAGTGAAACAATATCCTTTTTAAATCTTGTGTCCAAAGCTGGACTCCATACTCCAGAGGATTCCTTAATATAGATTTAAAAACACATATCATTCTATTCCCGTCTTGTACAGCTATACCCTTTTATACATGATAGTACCCAATGTTCCCTTGCAGCAGCTGATTGACATAACTATTATTGTTTAGTCTGTTATGTCTGTTTTACAATGGAGTATCATTATCAAAAGTCTAGATAAATGTCTCCAAAACATATCCTTAACCCTTTAGAGACAAAGTGGGTGTGAAATTTATTGTTCTTCAATGTGCTGCACACTCATCTGGTCTTTAAAGAGTTAATCCTTCTCAGTGCATGTTTTTGTGATTTCCTCAATGGAACACTAGTAGGATTATCTCTAGCAGAGAGGATCTGTCAGAATGTCTGATATGCAGGCGAATCCGCCTGTATTATTAGAGTAAACCCTGGGACCCTAAAGTGTTTGGGGAGGGGTGGCTTCAGGAGAGGATTGGGAAATGTTGGTTTAGATGTATAAGGGAAGAAAATCAAGTTTAAGAAATTGTCTTGAAACAGCTCCCCAATTTCATACATTTGATTTACAGCTTAAAATTAGACAGGTGAAATTGATAATTAGAAGTTGCATTGCTTGGTTTAACTCTTACGTTTAAGGGGATAGTAATATTTCACAAAAAAAAGCCGGTCCAATTAATCTTCATAGTGTTTGGGCCATGGAAAGTGTTATTTCAATACTGTCAGAGATGTAGTTCAAGAGTAATTGAATGATAAAGTATCCTCCTCCTGCCCCTTTTACCTAGTGTAAACCACCTCCCCTCAGATGCAGAATCTAGTCTCTTGACCGGACAGCTCACAAAGGGACAATCTTCTTATTGTGATCCTAAGGAAAACCCTGCCCCTTTGACATGATTTTCAGTTTTTTCTTTATGATCACTGAAGATTGTCCCTCTCTGCTATCCATCCAGACAGTCTTGCTGCTCTGAGGTGAGCAGTGTTACATCAGTAAAAGGGGCAGGAGGGGTATACTTTATCATTCATTTACTCTCGAACTACAACTCTGACAGTACTGAAATAACACTCTCCATGGCCTGAATACTATGAAGATTAATTGGTGCTGCTTTTACTGTGACACTTTACTATCCCTTTCAGTTTCATGGCCATTTTTGCATCATATTATGGCCTGAACTAATTGTATAGTCATCATGGTCCATGAAGTAGAAAGTATTACTAATACCCTTCCTGAATAATATTTACTATACATTGAACATTGACCAATGGGTAAATACACACCAAACATTGAACTTTTTTTTATAGGTTGTCATAAATAATCAGTGTGTAGTTAATAGTCAACTGGGAAATGTTTGGCCTTCAGGATTTAAGTAGCTCTAGGGACACGCTCTCAAATGTAAAAGAATAGTATTTAAACCCTTGTAATGAAGAGAAGATCAGGAGCATGGTACCTGGCAGCTGGTAAGAGTAGACATTTTTTCATTAGGTTCCTAAAGGTCCATCTACTGATTGTTAGAGTGCTGGTCACAACTTGTTTACATGCTTATTTTCCCTACTAATATACTGTATGTCACCCCATAAATCCAGAAGCATAATATTATACTTACTTACTGAAACAAAAAATAACCTATTCCAGTACTTATTAATTTTGTTATAAGTAATTTGCTATATATCCTAAGAAATTATAAAACATACCTGGCTATGTTTAATATGCATCAACATCTTAAAATATGATTTTTTTTGTATGTTTGTTTGATTTGACCAGTACCATTTTGGTATAATTTGCTAACTGAAATTCTATACCTCATGTTACTTTACCACTCAGGTTACTGATTTACTGCATTTAATGGACCCTTTTAATTGAGTGGCAGCACCCTCAGTGCTATGGGAAAAGAGAGTTCCCATAGCTTTTTACTCACCAGTTCTCTCCCTGTTTGCTGTGCAGATCCCACACACAGACACAGCTGAATGACACCAGTGCCTTACTAAGTGCTATTGGAAGCTTTCTCCTTGAACAAAAATGTCTTGTTTGTATTTTATGATCAAGGACGTAAGGGTTGTTGAGCAATCCATCAAAGCTTGATCCCAAGCAATAAGGAATGGATCCTCATCCTGAACAAAAGTAGGTTCTTTGTTAATTCACAGACCCCTGGGAATTCTTTTACATTCAATATATTTATTAAGAGTCATGATCTCCCTCCGTAATTTCTTCTCCCGATTCATTAAAAATTCAAGTTCTTTAAACTGCTTTGGTAAACTGGAAGCTACGGTGTTAATAATCACACTTGTAGCGGTAAACACTCTCTGCTTTAACTCCTGTCGCCTGATAGAGATCCCTGAATGAGACATTGTTTGTGTTTGCGTGATTACTTCTACCTGTAAATTATTAATGCTCTCAATTACAGGGATAACTGGCAGTGTAGCATCCGTGTCATGTTCATTGATGTCCATGCTTGAATTTTGTTCAAAGGACAATGTAGCCATGGTTATAAAATCCCATGGTGGGTGGTGAGTGAAAAACAAGGATATACTGTCTCAGAAATTAGTTGCAACAAACATTGTTTTAATATGTGAGATGACTTATAATTCTTAATGTATAGTCTTCAATAATAGTAGCAAATTCAGATGTAAATGGTTGTAACTTATTTACTGTGGCAATAATCCTCCACCTTTTAGCAACTGAGTTATTAAATTGTCTAGAGAGAGCACATCAGTAATGTGAATTGTGGTGATCACAGAACTGGTGTTGCTCAGCACTTTTGCTTGGAACACAGTTCGCATCTAGAACACCTATCTGTGGTCAGCATAGAAAGGATAGCCATACCAGTTAGGGGTGGTGATAGGGAGAGATTGCTGTCCTAGAGAGAGGTGTTCTGGATTTTAACTTTATCCACCAGGATGCCATTGGGACTTAATAAAGCATTTGATGTGAGTCTTTTTGTTTGAATTCTTCTCCCATAAATTGAGTTATGCAACGAAGTAGAAATATCATAATTTCCTTCATTTTAATTATTAAACTAGACAATTTAATAACTCAGTTGCTGAAGCGTGGGGGATAATTGCCACAGTAAATAATATGGTTATGCTAGTTATTATTAAAACGCATATACACTGTTTTGATTCAGTTGGTGGATCTACATTTGTACCTATTTTGTATGCACTGGCTAATTATTAGTATATACTTATGTACATTATCCCAATTTTGGTAGATAGATGTATATCTGCATTTATCCTATATGTCAGTAGTTTAGATATTTGTATGTGATGTAATTTTTAATATTTGCATTTGTTAGGCACATCCTATTGGAGTTATCACTTTTCATTCTTGAAAAGGATCCTTGGGGCACATGCGGGCCAGGTACCCGTCCTGTATGGGGTTAAATCGGGCTGCAACATTTTTTATGAGTGGAGCAGCTGGTTTCCTGTTACAGGATGGGTTGCTGGGCCCATAGGTGTTAGCTTTGGGTTTAAAGGACTGGAGAGGTGACCACTCCTTCAGCCTATGATTAAGCACCTAGGTGCGAAACGCGTGAGATAGGAGAGGTATGTGTTCACCTTTGATATTTTGTAATAAAGTCAGAACTGGTTTTATATACTACACTGGAGTGTGTTTTTTGTCTGTACATCTGAGCAAGAGGCACGCTGAACACCATCTTGTTGGTTAAACATACCATTGGTCTTTTTTTTAATCAAAGCATGATTCACTATGTATAAGAAAGTTAATGTCCAATAAAAAGATTATAAGTGCTGATTTGTGATTTGATTCAAAAAGGACCAATTGTATGTTTTAAGTGAGAAAGCAGAATGCAGTATACTCTTGATGTGGAGCATTTTAGAAACTGTTTATATTTTATTAATCATGATATGAATTATTGAATTCTAGATTTTATTATCTATATACAGTCCATATGCCCTCATTTTAGGTAAGTGTAGAGTATCCTTTAAGTTTGAATACAGAGCCAGAGGCCACTATTTCACTACACTACTTTAATTGAGAAGTGCTTAAGAACAGAAACTTACATGGTGAAATCACCTTGATCATTCTGCAACTTTACATTTTTTTTTCTGCTAGATATTATAAATTGACAGAAAATGACTAGTGTTGAGCGAGCACCCCGATGCTCGGGTGCTCGGGTGCTCTGACCGAGCACCCCCTGAGGCTCGAGTGCTCGGCCGAGCACCCGAGCCCCATTGAAATGCATGGGGCGACACGAGCATTACACCAGGCACCCCCTGCTCTGATGAGGGGAGGGTGCCTGGTCAATGCCCCCCTTCATCTCCGCTATGCCCCCTTCATCTCCGAATGCCCCCTTCATCTCCGCAATGTCCCCCTTCATCTCCGCTATGCCCCCTTCATCTCCGCTATGCCCCTCTTCCACAATGTCCCCCTTCATCTCCGCTATGCCCCTCTTCCACAATGTCCCCCTTCATCTCCTCTATGCCATAGAGGAGATGAAGGGGGACATTGTGGAAGAGGGGCATAGCGGAGATGAAGGGGGACATTGTGGAAGAGGGGCATAGAGGAGATGAAGGGGGACATTGTGGAAGAGGGGCATAGCGGAGATGAAGGGGGACATTGTGGAAGAGGGGCATAGACTCTATGCCCCTCTTCCACAATGTCCCCCTTCATCTCCGCTATGCCCCTCTTCCACAATGTCCCCCTTCATCTCCGCAATGCCCCCTTCATCTCCGCAATGCCCCCGTACCTCCAGTCCCTGGTGGTCCAGCGGAGCGTCTTCAGATCTGTGCCTCTTCTGGCACAGATCCCCGCCACCCGAACATGGCGGGCGAGCACATGGCGGTACTCGACGAGTACCGCCATGTGCCGAGCAGAGCGATGCTCGAGCCGATCCGAGCATCGGCCGAGCACGCTCGCTCAACACTAAAAATGACATAAATGATGTTGCAATTCAATGTGTATTATAAATCTTCCTTCAGTGTGCATTTGAAATTGTGTTCTTCTTATCTATTGCATATAGTTGTTTCAACATGCCTGAACCAAGATGAAACGTGTCAGGAGAAGAGGCAGAAGAGTGTAAGATGTTTTCCAGTGAGATACATAACACTCGCAAGAGAAACAAGGTGGTGACCATAGACATAGTCTAGGACAAGGATAGGCAATCAGTGAACCTCCAGCTCCTGGAAAATACAACTCCCACCTTCAGCAACCGTTTGATGGCCGGAAGTCCAAATATTGACCAATGGTCTTTCTTTCTTCAAAGTGTCCAGCTCTTATTTATCAAGACCATGAGACTGTTTCTAATCTATTTTTGCTGTTGTCTTTAGATTGTTGTAATGCATGTGGAGACAGGTGGTTATTTACTAATAAAAATGTTAACTCAAAATTATGTTGACATTTCTGCTTTTTAGTATCCAAATCCATCTATTGATATGGAGCAGAACAATCAGTCCATAGTGACGTATTTCATTCTGAAAGGAATTTCAGACCTTCCTGAGTTGCAAGTTCCAATATTCCTTTTAGTTCTCTACATTTATCTCTTCGCATTTAGTGGTAACATGATCATACTTCTTCTTGTCTGCCTGGATCCTCAGCTGCACACTCCAATGTATTTCTTTTTGGGGAATTTATCTGTCTTGGACTTGACTTGCTGTACTGTCACTCTGCATAAGATCCTTTTTATGTTTATAACAGGAGACAACACATTTTCTGTTTTATATTGCAAAATTCAGATGTATTTGTTTTTAAGCCTTGCTTGTGATGAGCTGATACTGCTGACAGCCATGAGTTATGATCGCTATGTGGCCATTTGCAAACCCTTGCACTATCAAGTGATAATGAGCCAAAGAGTGTGCATTCTTTTGTCTGTTGCCTGCTGGATTATGGGTTTCATAGAGATGATGCCTTATCTTATATTACTGTCGTATGTTTTCTGTTATAAATCAAATATAATCAATCACTTTTACTGTGATCTTGTGCCTATTATGAATCTTGCTTGTAGTGACATATCTGTACTGGAGATCTGGCTCTTCATAGAAGGATTATTCATACAAGGTCTCATCCCATTTCTACTCACCTTCATTTCTTATGTTTTCATTATTAATTCCATTATAAAGATCCGTACCAGCTACGGAAGACGTAAAGCCTTCTACACATGTTCCTCACATCTCACAGTGTTTATCCTTCTCTACGTCACTCTTTTCTATCAGTACCAGAAACCAATGTCAATGGACACTTTAGACTCTAATAAACTTTCTGCCCTTTTTAACACAGTTGCGGTTCCAGTACTAAACCCATTGATTTATAGCTTAAAAAATAAAGATGTGAAATCAGCTTTCAGAAGAAAATTGAGTTGGATTAAATCTACAGTATAAATGCTAAGAACATTTTCACAACTTTTAAAGTCTGGTGTTTCTTAAATGTTATCTACACCTTTTACTATAGAGGTGATAAATATTAATATTCAGCCCTATATTATGTAATATATCATAACCAGCAACCACTGTAATACGTCTGCTTAGTTGTGTCATGATCAAAGACTTTCATCTTCATCAGCCTTACAAACATTGAATTTTTTGTCACAACAAAGATCCAGATGTAACGATTATTATATTTCCCACTAAAACACATATTGAATCCCTTCATTAAGTAGGTATATTCCTTCTTTCAGTGGCTAAACTTTTAAAATTGTTGTTATGACTTTGATTTTTCATTCATTAAGAACATTTGTAAGAATATTCACTCCAATATTTATGTTATATTGTGGACTATGACTGGAGAAGTAACACAATGAGTATCTGTGATCCCTCCTGCTAGAAGATGAATGACTGGGAGGTAAGGTTACCCACAACCCAAGCCAATGAGAGTGTAAGGAGTAATTTGAGTAGGGATGGTCATATGAATATCAATTTGTTCAAATGTTTTTTTCATTCTGGCTCCAGCAATTGGGGTGTTACTTGGAAGGTGGAGATGGGAACAGTAGCAGCATGGGGAGGCCCAGGGCATCAAAGACACACCTGAACTTCCAATATCAAATGTAATACATGTTAGGAATGGTGTAAGCATGCCTGTTAAATGTGTCAATGACTAAATGAACAAAATAAATGAATAGGCTTGAACAAAAATGTTGAATGTGGTGTCCCTGTGTTTCTAGAATCATATGTTCCATGCCATTCTCATTTAAATCTGAATGTCCTGAAACATGCATATATACTAGAAAAAAGAGAAAAGAAAGATAACCCTGCCTAACTAGCACACCTGAATACTCAAGCACACAATGAAATAAATAGACCAAGGATAGAAAGTAGAACTTTACTTGATGTAATCTCTTCCTAAAATACCGGGGAATAATCCGGCTTGCCATGAATTAACAAAACAAAAAATAAGTAAAACTTAACTTTTATTAATCCCTGCCTAAAAAGTACCGGGGCACAAACCGGCTTGCCATATATTACACAAAAAACTATATGAAAACTTTCATAAAGAGAATAGACTCACACAAAAAAAGGAGAAGTTAAAAACCAAAATTCTACCTACTAGAAGACTCAATAATGAGATAGCATCTGCCTAACAAGTTCTCTCAGACTCCTTTCTAATCTACATTCTAGATCGTGGGTCGGCTATCTCCCTGAGCTACACCTCAGCTACCGCCGAGTCTCATTCAGTATAGGTAGATTGAAGTAGTCTGCTATCATCTATCCACTCACAAATATAACTGCAGTTTACAAAGTAGCGGCTCTATAAGTTACTAAATAACTCTCTGTTGCTAACAAAAGAAAACAGACTACAAACGATACACGCCTGACGCGCATTTCGAATATGCCTTCGACGAAGTTAGTTAGCATAGTTGTTTTCTTTCTGGTTTACAATGCATATACACTACCATTCAAAAGTTTTTCAAATTATTAAATAAACATTGTTTCCTTCAAACTTTGCTTTTGTCAAATAATCCTCCATTTGCAGAAAATGTAGATATTTTCAGCTACAATAGTCATTTAAGACATTAACAATGTCTGCACTGCATTTCTGATCCATTTCATGTTATTTTAATGGACAAGATTTGCTTTTCTTTCAAAAACAAGGACATTTCTAAGTGACCCCAACCTTTTCAACGTTAGTGTATATGTAACCAAAATATGATACATGAATTTTAGAAGAAAGAATATTTGTTTCCTGAATCTTTAAACTTTCCTCTATCAAAATATTATTGGACATAAAGATTATATTTATTCAACATAGGGATCATTGTTTGATTAGGGATATAAATGGATCACATTTGTATGAAATGGATCACACTATGTTTTTTAATTTGTGTTTGTTTGCATGCAATCTGTGAGTGGGCATTTCATCTCATCTATATTACATCTGTGTTACTATCATCCTTATTGTTAATGAACTTCTGACTATATGTGAGGGCACATTTTGGTTATATTATGTGAAAATATTTAAACACTGTATAAGTTATGAAATGTCTTTTTCATCTTGTATTATTTAATAAGCATTTTTCACTAGCACCAACCAAGATTAAATTCAAGCCACTATATATGTACAGCACTTATCATAGATCTGTATGGATGGTCATAAGATTGCTTCCAATATCCAATATCCATCAGTTAATTCCATACAGGGAATGGTTCACCTCACCTGTCCCTGTTCTGGAACACACCAGGCACTTTTCCAGACATCTCATTTTATTTCCACAAAAATTATTAAAAAAAAAAATATATATATATATATATATATATATGTGTGTGTGTTTTGTTCTTTACACAATTTAACATGTTTGTGAAAATGGTGAAGAGGAGGGTCCTGAAGCTTACAACCTAAGGGAAATGAGGAAAAACTCACACTAGGTACTAGATGAGATTCAGTTTAGTTAGAGATAAAAGAAAGGTAGGGCAGCAGCAAGGTTGTTTTACCAGATTGGTTGCAGGTTTCCACAGTGGCATTTTTGGGGCAGGAAGAGGTATTTGGTGGAAGCTTCTTTAGATAGAGCACATGAACAACTAAAATCTGTATTACAGAAATAGTAACAAACCAACATAGTAGATTATGTTGAAAAAGACATGCATCCTTCAATATTTGCCATAGCACCCTTGTTATTGATGATCTGGAGGAAGGCAATAAATAACTAACTGACTAAATAAATAAATAAATATTTGATGTCACATTTCCAAGTGGATAAAACAAAATCCTTTCTGACCATAAAATGCAATCGTATTCCTTCCCGGATCAGCAACCTACTTGTATTTAAACCAACCATAGTAATGTATATGTTATTTTTAGCCATAAAAAAGTATACAGTACTCTTTTGAAAAATAATTCTGCATCCTACTACCCTTACTATAAAATATCACAACCTTAATATTAGTCAAAAGCTACTTTCCACTTCATGGATGCATCTTGTTTTCTGCTCCATAAACAGTTGAGTAAAGAGTTCCCAGGAGAGTTCATAGTATTGCCTTGAATATAGTTGTAAATAGTAATCATGGTACCTCACCCCATTAGACATCTCTCTTCCATCATAGATATATATATAAAAAAACACAATAGGGGTTATGCACTAAAATGTGATAATAAGGTGATAAAGTGGAGATGACTTATCCAGTGATACCACTTCTCCAGTTCCTATGTTATTCTATGGAGCCAATGCACTATGATCTCCAAAACTTAACAAGTGCTAATGAATTGGCTCCATAGAATAACATAGAAATTGGAGAAGTGATATCATCAGAGAAGACATCCCTACTTTATCCCCTCTTTAGTGCATAACCCCCATTGTATCTAGCCTCTCTTTAGAACCAGATTCTTACCATCCCTAAATCAGGTTTGTTGCAAGTCTGCACTTTTTCCAGTTCAACAATGTCCTTTTTAAATCATCAACTCAAAACTATACTTCATATTCTCGAGAATTTCTTAATATAGAACATTCTATTCCCATCCTATGCAGCTATACCTTTTTTGTACATGTTAGTACCCTATTCATTCTTGCAGCAGCTAAATTGCATCAATTTGTATTACAATAAAGCCTCATTATCAAAAGTCGAGTATTGTTTCCAAACATATCCTTAACCGTTTAACCCCTTAACAACCGGCCAATCGGAGCGTCGCGGTCACTTAAGGACCACGGAGCATTTTTTTTTTACGGTTTCAGACTCCCCGAACGGCGTGCAGCTGCGGGGGGGTTGGGGGGTGGAATTTCATGACGGTCATAGTACATCATGGGTCGTTAACTCAGATCTACCCATGACGTAGTATGACCGTCAGGGGTCGTTAAGGGGTTCAAAACTAAGGTTTTTAAACTCTTCTCAACAGCAAGACCATTAGATTTTTCTCTGTTTCTCTTAGACCCAAAAATATTTTCCAAAAATGCCTCCATGGTTCATCTTTGGGGATAAACGTCCTGCCCACATACTATAAAAATCTCACATTTTAGCTCCAAAAAGCATGACGTAAATAGAAGATAAATGAATTTGAGGAGAGATAGAGGAGGGCAAAAATCAGTTTTAAAGCAATTTAGTGAAATAAGGGCATTGCTGGCTGACACTGTGAACACCAGTAATAAAAAAGCAGAGCTGCATTACCCTGATACATACAGTGACATAGAGGAGGAGGTCACCACCAGCACAAAAAGGACTAGAAGTCTACATTCCCCAAACCCAATTTTGCCCAACATCATCATTTGGAATCTGGGGGATAATTGTGAAGAAGACAGAACTGTGTAGCACTGGGAGTGGCACATGTCAGCTGCCTGTGCCTACTTCTACTTCTGCCAATGTGTCACCTTCTTCTTTTGAGGAGGAGAGGGCAAGTGTGACAGAAGGGGACCCTAAGTCACTCTTGTCATCCTCAAGCAGTCCCACTACCACACAGCAGCTAGAGACTGGTGTGGGTGAGGGTGGTGGTGGAGACACTTCTGGGACTAGTTGAATGGATCCTGTTTCTGCTGCTCAGGTAGAAGGGGAAGTCAGCAGCTAGACCAGTGGTCAAGGCAGCCCACATACACCTGACCCTTTGATTCCCATTTTCCCAGCATTGTGCCTCTGGGGAATTATGATCAAGATGGCAGAACTGGCTAGTATGAGCAGCAGCACATGTCAGATGCCTGTGCCTGCTGCTAGTGCTCCCATTGTGCCTTCTTCCGCTGAAGAGATGGCAAGTAGGACAGTAGGGGACCCTCTGCCACATTTGTCATCATCGCAAACCAGTCCCACTCCAATACATTAGCAAATGACTGTTGGTAGTGGTGATGAGAGTGAGGTTGATGGTGGAGCAGCTGGGGTGGAGGAATGAATAAGTGACTTTTTAGCTGAATGAAAAATAGAATGGGATAAAGAGATGCAAATGAGAATGGGCTTCACCACCATTACCAGCAGTGACAGTTTTTTGCTGCACTAATTCCAGATGTTATCTCTCTCAGCAACGGGATAAGAATGAGCAGTGCTACTGTACCACAGAGCACAGTGGCCACCATGGGACTGGGTTCTTCCATTAGTGATTTGGGAGTAAGAAAGGTTCCACTTGACACTAATAATCCTGATCCTAGTTCTAGTGCTGATTCTGAGGCAGCAGCAGTATTATCAGCCCCAGCCAGTGAAGGGGATTGTGCAGAAGAAGAAGAAGGCCATTCTTTTCCACCTGTCCCCCACCAGAAATCATGGGTGTGGCAGCATTTTTAGGCACAGTGCAGTCATCAGCGACTTAACTCTGCACTATGTATGACAAATGAAAGAAAACACATGCACTACAGACAACACAATGTTCATGTTTAAGGGATAGTAAAGTTTCATAATAAAAGCAGCTCTAATTAAACATCATAGCATTTGGACTTTGGAGAGTGTTATTTCAATTCTGTCAGAGTAGTAGTTCAAGAGTAATTCAATGACAAAGACTGCAGAGAGGGACAATCTTCAATTAAGATAAGGGAAAAACCTGAAAAACTTGTCAAGGGGGGCAGGGCTTTCAATGTTCTCATAGGAATAAGACTGTCCCCTTCTGTTATCTGTCTGGTCTATGGACTGCATTCCACATCTGAGAAGAGATGGCTTACACTAGGTAAAAGGGGCAGGAGGGGAAACTTTGCTTGTGAATATCTCTCAAACCATAAAGGTTTGAGAGATAAGACTTATACCGTTCTTCATGTTTTTTTAGTGCCTACAAAATAAAATAAAGACAAAACAAAATATTACTATCCCTTTAATCATGTGAAGGCCAAAGCCTCATAAAATAAATTGAGAGCCACTGTAGCAGTACACCCTGTCCCTCCCCAAGGGCACAAAGAATGTTTGTAAAAATCGAAGAGGAGGAGCACAGAAACCTAGCGTGAGCCTCAAAGTTCGATGGCAAGTTTAACTCCTGCATTCTCATCAGCTTCTTGCACTAGGGTCTAGGCATGGGAAGACTTATCAACTGTCCCCTCCCTGGCACTCTCACGGTACACTACCTCCTCCTCTGGCATACCATCTCTGCCAATTTTACCTCCCCACCAGCTGATAGATATTCTGTAGATGTGAGGATGTGTCAGTTCGTGTCCACCCATTGCACATTGTGTAGTGCATTGACCACATCTTGCAATGTAGTGGACAGTAATAGTGGAAAGTAATTGGATGCAGGGGATCAGGGAGCAACTGTGGACTTTCCATCTTCCAGAATAAGCTAAGCTGGTGTCAGGGAGGTTTCATTATTATAATTAAGTCTTCTTGTTGTCATGTGTCCCGATCAGAGAGAACAAAGGCCATAGAGACAGCCATACTTGGTTTCTTGGGGGATGATTTTACATTATGGATCAAAGCATCAAGGTCTTTGGCTGTAGTGGTACAGTTGTTTCATATGAGCGCAGATGAGTCTATTGTTCCCAGTCCTTCCGATATTTCACAATGTTTCCTTACACACACTGTGAACATTTTGGCTGCTGATAAAGATACAGTTCCTTCTTGCTCTCAAGGGAAAAATGTGTATTCCAACACACCCATGATTTTGGAGGAGGTGGAGGAGGGGTAGAAGAATTATATCTCCAGATACACCTGAATTGGCGGGGGCTAGTTGTGGTGCTACTGCTTACTCAGGCGCATGACTGGAGCTAGTGGCAAGTGGAACCATCATTATACTATTGCATGTCTCATATCACTATTGTTGATCTCAGTCCCTTGGAGCAGACTAATTCTCCTGCTGCTTAGACAACCCAGCAGCAACAATTACAGCAGTAGCAAATCCTGGAATGTCATCAGTGGCAATTTCCAATGTCCAACATATCATGATCTACTAGCAATAGGCCAGTAGAGCATAATTTCTTTGGGCAAAAAATATATGTATCAAAGAATCTGCACACAATAAAATTGTATGTAAAAATCTATATTTAATTAACACAATTAATTGGAGTTAGACAATGGAAATCTCTCTTATAAAAATGATTACAAAAAAACTATGCATGGATTACAGACTATTGCAATCCACAGTGGGCACCGAAGCCAGCAAAACATGTAATATCAACGTTAACAAATAATCTATAGCCAATGTTGGTCAGAAAATCCCCAGCTAAAGTATGGAGGGTCACAGAAAAGCCACCCCAGAAAAATAGCTAATGGGGAATATCTAGACCACAACGGAATGGAATTGTAACATCTACTGAACACACAAAGTAAAAAAAGGAAACATTTATACACTCTTATAAAATATTCTAAAAAAAATTTCCATGCACTGATACTAATCCAGCATTCTATTGTATCTTATTTGCATTGTTTTTTTTATCAATATTATCAAAATAATAGCACTGATAAAGAAATTTCCTTCATGACTTTTTACAAAATATGGAAGACTTTTCTCTTTTTTCCCGATGGTTTTCTCCTTTTCTCCAATGCAAAAATGTCCTCCTTTTCACCTATTCCAGCTAATGTTTGTTTGTTCCATCACATTTTTCTCCTGTTGTAACACATTTTTCACCTATTTCAACAAATAATTTTTCTATTCTATAATATTTTGTGCCTACTAAACACATTGTTGTCCTATTCTAACACATTTTTCTCCAATTCTAACACATTTTTTTTCCTATTCCAACACATTTGTTCCATTGTTTAATATGATGCAACATTTCCCAGCACAATATTACTTCTTCTGAGGGCTGTAGTGGAGAAATATGTAGCTGGAAGTCAAAACTGTGAGTCCTACAGAAAAATATACCTTAAGTGACACTGGCACATATTCATGATGATGTGAAGTGATTAAAAAAAATAAAGTACAACCTACAATGTGGCAGATGGTATGATTGGTGGGACCTTGACAAACTGCATCCACCCCGGGAAGAGAGAGATCATCATCATTTATTGCACATGTTGCAGCAATGATTGCTGCAGTCAGTTTTTGTACTATCAGTTTACGCCCAAGTCCCTGCACTGTTCCATCTTTCCCCCTCTAGCTTGTGCATTTGCTAGACATTACTCAACTGCTGTGTGTGTTTTTACTCTCTACAGTACACGACTGATGGTGTGTGATGTTTTGCCTTGGCCTTCAACAAAATTTTCAATGTTGTCTGCTGTCTATCAAGTCTGCCTCAGTCTGAGAGCTCTCAGTCATCTGTCTAATATATTTATGTGTTTATTTTTTTTTATTTTATTATTAAATTTTCATTAAGGGTTGACAAAATAGGTACAGAGCAATAAAGAAACATAAAAATACAACAATATACTTTCTGTGGAAACACACAATATATGAAACGTACACTTGTACTCATATATTTAAACTAAGAAATGACCTATGAAAATTATGATCTGGATGATTTGATAAGCTGGCATGTAACCAAAAGAGCATAATGATATGGCAGAAGCATAATGAGTCAACCCGACTAGTCAGCAACAATTCTGAAAATAGTAGGAGAGAGAAAGGAAAGAGAGGACAGAAAGAAGAGAAAAGTACAGAGAGAAGGAAGTGGTTTGAAAGGAGGGAAAAAAGGGGCAGGGATGCAGGAGAAGAAGGTAGGATGTAGATCTGGGTATGTTAGGTATGAAGGTCACTTAATAGTAACCCTAAAAGAATGTCAACGGGCCACCAAGATATCCAGCTCTGAGACGTCTTTGTTCGAATGTCGCCATGCAATATGTATAAATAACATTTGTTCCTCAACCTTTGGACCCCAAACTGAAATGCTTGGGGAAGAAGTGTTTTTCTAATTCAAAGGGATGATGGCTTTCACAGCATTAAGCTTGGAGAATAAAAATGTTTTTAACCAGGGTAGTAGGGGGAGGTTCCTAAACAAAAGGAAAATGGTCTCTGGAAAGTGAAATGTCTAATATATTCTCTATATGGGTAAGACATGCTATCAAGGAGCATTCCCACCACAGGTGAAAGAAAGAGCGTGTACCTGATTTGCATCGTCAACAAATCTGAGGGATCTTTTTGTCAATAATGTAATACCATCTAAAGAGTAATTTATAGTTCATTTCCACATAACGATTGGAAATAGAGGATGTGTGTGAGTTTTTCCAAATTCCTTTCCACTCAGATGGAGTCAGTTCAGCCTTAAAGGGATAGTAATACTTTGTTTTAACTTTATTTTATTTTGTAGGCATTAAAAAAACATGAAGAATTATATAAGTCTTATCTCTCAAACCTTTATGGTTTATGAGATATTCACAAGCAAAGTTCCCCTCCCCGCCCCTTTTTCCTAGTGTAAGCCATCTCTTCTCAGATGTGAGTCTGGTTGTATGACAGGACAGATAACAGAAGGGGACAGTTTTCTTTGTATGAAAACAATGAAAGCCCTTCCCCCCTTGACAGGTTTTTCAGCTTTTTCCATTATCTTAATTGAAGATTGTCCCTCTCTGCAGTCTACCTGGGCATCTCCCTTCTGATCTGGTTGAACAGGGGGGGATACTTTGTTTGTGAATATCTCTTAAACCATAAAGGTTTCAGAGATAAGACTTATATCGTTCTTCATGTTTTTTTAATGCCTACAAAATAAAATAAAGTTAAAACGAAGTATTACTATGCCTTTAAGCTCCTTTTCCCAAGCTCGGGCATATCCAGGTTGTAAAGCAGAACTAGAGTCACAGAGACGGCTATATAACTTGCCCAGAAAGCCCCGGATAGGCGTTTAAGAGAAATCTAATAGTTGTTCAAAAGGTGATAATGGTTTGGGCAGTGACCTACTAAAGTATGGTTGGGAGAGGAAAGGCTTAATTCAAAAGTATCTCCACAACTCCACCGATGGCAGATTATATTTGGATTGTAGGGAGCAAAAATCTTTCACCCTATTGCCATCCCATAAATCCCTCAATTCTAAGGAAGGGATAGAAAATCATTCTGGAAATTATTTTGTTTTCTTATTTTATTGTTTTTAAGTTGTCCACTCTATCTTATCACAATTAGTAAAAAAAAAAATATATATAAGTAAAAAAAACAAAATCAACAACTTATTTTCCCAGACTTCCCCAACACAGAGACAATAAAAGTAAAATTAGCAAGCAATTTGGACACCAGCTGCCTGTGTCTTCCCAGTCAGTCACAAATTTTGGGGTATTTTGGATCAAACTCCTTCCTCCCCTCCTGTCTCCCATTGTGCCCCCAGACTCCCCTACTACAGAGAACAAATGTCCTACCTAAATGACTCCCTAAACTAAGCTTCAATTCCCCTTTATTTGCCTATCTCCTCTAGATAAAAACATGCTGCTCTCTCCTCTCACAAACACAGAATGGCTGCTGTGAGACCCTGACACCCTTTTATATGACTATAGAAAACTTTCATGTGGTGGAGAAAAACTTTTCTACCCATTGATTTCAATGCTAGGCGAAAAAGACGGGTAAGAGTGGAAAAATGGCACTTTTCACTGGAAATTTTTCACCAAGCAGAAAGTGGCATTTTTTGCAGATTTCAGTAGGAGGAGAAAATTGTTGCCCATCTGTACTAACTGGTATAGCAGCAAACCTTGCCATTTCACCGGTGCTTCTATATGTTATTAATATCCTATTGACCCACTATGTTTTAGTACCAAAACTGAGCATGGTCCAGTGAATGTGAGGACATACATAATTTCCCTTAATATTTACAGATTTTGTATTAAGATCATGCACATCAATATTCACTTGAATATATCGGATGATTTGGAAGTGACAATAATAACATAGTAACAAAGTAACATAGTTAAGTAGGCTGAAAAAAGACACATTCATCAAGTTCAACCTTTGCCTCATAACCCAGAGAAATGAGAGTAATATAAGATTTGCTGTCAAGTAAGTTAGTCTTTATCTGAACTTCCTGTATTGTCTACTAATACACAGTATAACCCTGCATGTTCCCTATTGAAAGATATGTTCTAATCTTCTCTTAAATATATCCAATGTATCTGCCATTACCACATCCTTGAGCAAGGAATTCCACAATGTAACAAACCTTACTATTAAAAAAAACCTTCCTCTGCTGAAGATAAAACCTAATTTTCTCTACTCTCAATGGTTGGCTCCTGGTTTTTTTATTTGGCCTTGGAATGAAAAGTTCCCCAGAGAGATCCTTTTATTGACCTCTCGTATACTTGTACATTGTGATAAGATCTCCTCTGTTTATTGTCTTACTGTTTTAGAGAGTGACTATCTGTAAAGACTTGCTATACAGTTTTAGAAGCAGAAAAAATATGCATTTTAATTCTCCAGCACGCAAGTACAAAGTACAGTTTGTGCCTGCTGTATGAGGGTTCTAGAGGTCGACGCATAGTCTATGCACAGGACATTGCATATGCAAAGACTGTATAAGTAGTGAATAAGCTCCATTACATAGCAACATATTGTAGCATTGTGGAAGTGTCCCCTTATACAGATAAATAGTACACTCTGTAAATGTAAGTCCTCTTTATATAGTATAAACAAATAAATAAATAGCTCAAATAAGAGAAAATCAACAAATAAATTAATAAATAGATCAAATAGGAGAAAATCTGCCAATAATAAGCATAAGGGTTCTTGAAGATTATGTGCAACAAAAATAAAACTGGGTACTCAAACCAGGTATAGTAAACACACAACAATAATATATTGCGCACACTTATCTCAAGCACTCTTAATGTACAATTGTTATGGACCAGGAACCAGACAGACACAAAAATGTAAAAATGTAAAACATTTTTATTGCAATAACAACAGCAAACAAAGCAAAATCGTGATCCAGAAGAGTAAACCAAAAGACAAGCCGGGTCAGGAACCAAGACAGGTACTCAGCCAAGCCGGGGTCAGGAATACAGAGATTAGCGATGTCAGGAACAAGGCCAGGAGTCAGGATCCAGAAGGGATGTCAGAGGAAGCCAGGTCACAAGCAAATAATCAGCAACTCAGGAGAACGCGCTTGCAGCCAGAATCAGACACAAGGACAAAAGGAAGTGAGCCAAGCTGCTTTAAATACACTGGGAGGATTGGTTGATAGCAGTCAGGTGAGTAAACACAGAGAGGTCAGCTGATTCAACCTGATTCAGCAAAGGGAAGGCAGAAGTAATGGATAGCAGAGCACTAGATTAGCTCAGACTGACGAATCAAGCAGCAGAGTTAGAGCAGCTCAGCCAAGCCTTGACAATAATACCGGAAAATAATAGGATCGATAAGAATACAGAGAGATCGTACTGAAAGAGAATGATCTAAAATGCACAGGAGATCCCTATTAAATAACGGTAATAACTCTATATACAAAAAGAGTAGAAATCCCTACTGGGAGATTGTACAAAAAAGGCTGGTCTATAGTGTACACAAAAAAGAATTATATAAATATATATGTAGACAATAGTAACCTTATCCACTACAGTTTGGCAAAGAAAAGGAAAGGGGAAATATTCTCCTTCTCATATAGCTACACACTAGGTAGCGGATAGAATCTTTCACAAATAGAAAAAAAAATAGAAAATCTCCTCCACTAAGTAAGAATTAAATCCAATCAGAATTATTTCTACTCAAAAGCGATGTTTTTTTCTTCACAACATATAGTTCGCTAAAAATGCAGATGGACTCGGTAAAGGATACTTCCAGCTTATTGGATGAGATCACACACAGTTATTCTTACTTGGAGACGATCTTCCTCCCAGATATGCTTAAGTTCTATTCCTTTCTTAAACGTATGCTTGCAATGTATCACATACGCCTGATGAAGTACCTAGTACGAAATGCATTGGGTGGAGTTAGTGGTCAGTGAGAGAATCAGCAACTGACCCTCAAGCCTGAACCTGGGAAGACAGCCAAATAAATTATATGTTTTTTGGACCCGTTCGTTCTACAGACTTATAGTGTGAGAAGGACGACTGGGACGGGAGGGTTCTCCCTGTCTGGAAGACACTGCACTATTGTTTTGTATTTTTAAAGGGAAATCCCCACTGATGAATTCGGAGTTACCCACTTTTTGGAGGAGTTGGTGATTTCATCCACTACTTGTTTGAGATGCGTTTATTATACAGATTTAGAGCTGCATTCTATTACAGGTGCTAATTTTATCTCTGCTTTTATCTTCAGTTTTCTCCATAGACTTCAATGGGAAAATGTTTGATAAAATGGGAGGTAACATTTAGCACCTGTAATAGAATCGAGCCCTTAGAGCATGAGTAGAAGGATTGGGACGGGAGGCTTCTCCTAGTTTGAAAGATACTTCAGTATTTATCTTTATATTTTAAAGGGAAACCATTATTGATTAACCCGGAGTGATCTACCCCACTGGAGGAGGCAGATATTGACAATACAAGACTCTGGTTTTATGTTTGGAGAAGTGATACATTGCCAGCATACGTTTAAGAAAGGAAATGAACTGTAGAACATCTGGGTGGAAGATTGTCTCCAAGTAGGAATAACCGTGTGTGATATCATCCAATAAGCTGGAAGTTATCTTTATTGATTCCATCTACTTTTTTAGCGAACTATATGTTGTGAAGAAAAAGCATCGCTTTTGAGTAGAAATAATTCTGATTGTATTTAATCCTTGTTAGTGAACAAGATTTTCTGTAGGAATAATCTTACTCTATTAGTGACAGATTCTATCCGCTACATAACGTGTATCTATATGTGAAGGAGAATACTTCCCCTTTCATTGAATGAGGATTTCTTTTCATTTTCTTTGCCAAGCTATTGTGGGTAAGGTTACTATTGTCTACATATATATTTATATAATTGTTTTTTCGTGTACACTATAGACCAGCCTTTTTTGTACAATCTCCCAGTAGAGATTTCTACTCTTTTTGTAAATAAAGTTATTTCAATTATTTAACAGGGATCTCCTGTGCATTTTCGATCATTCTCTTTCAGTACGATCTCCCTGTATTCTTAACAATCCTATTATTTCCCAGTATTAAACATTTTGGGCGAGATGTTCAAAAAGTCATCATAATGAAAAACTTGTCGGATCATGAGTTGGTGACAAAAGAAGGACAATATTTTCAGAAGTAAATCCGTCATGTTTAAAAATTCATCTAAAGAATTAAAATTGATAGTAAGAAGATCTCATTGAACATGGCCGTTAAAAATTATGATCTTAAAAATTGTCTTTGATTTTGTCTTTGAAAAGAAAATTTTCAAAGAAACAAAGACTTTTTTTTGTCTTTGAAACTAAAAATTGCTTCTCAGTACTTTAATTTTTCTTCTCCAAGTTTAAACCATTTTTATTATGTCTGGAACAAATGACGTTAATCAGACATAAAAGACGTTCAAACGAATATTTTTTCTGAAAATACCTTACATTATGATGGAAGACTAAGCCACACCCACTTTTAAGACAGCTTTTTCCCTTTGACGGAGATGGCGGAATTGTATGCAAAAAATGATGGAAACATATCTGAGAATTGACAGATCATGGTGTAAGAACTTTTTTATTCTGGTTACAGATAATTTCAGTTACCACCACTTTCTGAACACCTCGACCTAAGAGTTCTTGAGATAAGTGTGTGCTCCATGGCTGTTATGGAGAGGGCCTCTCCGAATGCAGACCATAGTCACACAGAGAGGAGTCCGGTTTGAATTCTGAGTGCTTTGCCAAACATACATATGCCCTGGCTTTCCCTGTCATGTGTGGTTTTGTCCACTCCTGCTACCTAATACTCAGATGGTACAAGATGTTGGTTCATTTTTAGAAATGTTAGTTTCCTTACATTGCTTCTGCACTAGCAACTGGATCGTGAGTAAAGTATCTATATACTGTGGACTTCATTGGCTGAGGCGTTCCTGAGGGGCTGCTACTAGCACCAGGGCTAGATGTTACTACAGTTGTAATACTACTAGGTGTCACAAATGCTGCACTTCCAACATCAGCAGAGGCACTCATTATAGCTAAGGTTGTGGATGTTAATAATCTGCTGCTGGTTACTCAATACTAGCAGTGTGTGTGGCTGAGTGGGACTTGGACTTGGAAGATGTGATTATGCTGCTGATGACTGACAGGATGGCTGTATTTGTTTTGCATATTTGTTTGTCCGGGGTCAGACTTTCAAATTGCTTTCTTGTTTTATAGAAAATGCCTGATAACAGAGTGGAAGAAGATATAGCAGTTCAACCAGCTGTTGCTTCTGACAGTGAGACCTGGAAGTAATAGTGAACTTTGTGAAAATCCCTCTAAGTGGAAAAGTAAAAAGTAATTGTTTGAGACTTCTAAATGCCTGCATGAATATAAGGGTAGTGAGGAAGAAGTGTCATGCAGTGCTGAGGATGACCTAATGATGATTGATGATGATGGTGTAAATCTAGAATATATTCCTCCAGCGTCATTCTCTTCTTCAGATACAGCTGAAGTTAAGAGTGAGACAGATGATCACATGGCCAGAATGTTAGCTGAAAGGTAAAGGCTCAATCTTCCACTACTGAAAAGGTGTACTTTTATATACCTTAAGGCATTTAGAGGTCTCAAACAAGGTACTTTTCCCCTTTGAGGGATTTTCACTACTACTTTCAGGTATTTTTGTGCTTGTTTGTCTCCCTGTCAGAAGCAGCAAATGGTTGAGCTGCTACATGTTCTTCCACTATGCGATCAACACTAAAATGTGACTCATTGTCGCCTTCAGTGTTTTTAGATGTTTTATTAATAGTACTGGAGCTGGTGGCTGTGGAACTTAAGATGGGCGTTTGACAAACTGCATCCTCCTCAGGAGGAGAGGGATCATTATTTTTTATTACACACAACCATGGCTGTAGTCAGGACTACCACTTTACACACATGTCCCAGCACTGCTCCTAATCCTCTAACCCTACCTCTACCTTTTGTACGTTTGGTAGACAGTACTCAACTACTGCGTGTGTTTTTACTGTCAATTACCAGATTGTGTCTGATGTCTTGCATTGGCCTCATCAAAATACTATATCTCATCTAGTATCAGACTACCTATCAATTTTGTTTTTATTAACTGTGCCCCCCATCCCTAAAACTGTCAACCCAGTACAGAGATAATAGCCAGATAAGGAAGGAACTTGAATCATGGCTACCTGTGGCTTTCAAATTAGTCACACAGAAAATTGTGGTATTTGGGGGAAATCTCTTTTGCTCCCTTCTCACACCCCCAGATTTTCCTAGAACAGATATAACAGCCAGATCAGGAAGGAACCTGGAGAACGGTTGTCTTTATATTTCCACTCAGTCACCCAGAATTTTGTGGTTATTCTCCTTTGCTCCCTTCTCACATCTCCAGACTCCCCTAGTACAGAGATAACGGCCAGATCAGGAAGGAGATTGGATCATGGCTGCCTGTGTCTTCCCAGTAAGTCACAAAGTATTTTGGGGTATTTGGAGTCAATTCCCTTTCTCTCTTCTTTTCCCCAAGAATCCTACAGACTCCCTGTCTCACAAACACAGAATGACGTGCTGTGGGAACCTGACACCCCTTTTATACTATACAGGAAAATAAGAGAAACTTGCCATGTGAAGGGGGAAATTCTGTCTTCCTATTGATTTCAATTAAAAGTGTTATTTTTTCTCCTGTTGCTCTTTTACTGCAAAACCTTTTACTCATCCCTACCTGAGAATCTGCACTTTTTTGGAGGGGTGACTTCAGGACAGTCTTGGTAAACACTGGTTTAGATTAGGGATGGGCGAAAATTTTCACCTCAAACTGAAATCGGCAAATAATGGCACTTTCCGCTTGGCGAATAATTTCCTGCGAAAAATGCAGTTTTTCTGCTTTTCCCCGCCTTTTTCGCCCATTGAATTCAAAGGGAAGAAAAATATTTCTCCACCACAGGAAAGTTTTCTACAGCCATATAAAAGGGTGTCAGGCTCTCACAGCAGCCATTTTGTGTTTGTGAGAGGAGAGAACAGCATGTTTTTTTTAGAGCTAGAGAAGACAAAAAATAAAGGGGAATTGAAGTTTAGTTTAGGGAGTCATTTAGGTAGGACATTTGTTCTTTTAAGAGAGTCATTGGGACACTCTGGGGAGAAGAAGGGTGGAAGGAGGTTGACCCAAATACTGCAAAATTCCATGTGACTGACTGGCAAGATACAGGCAGCTAGAGACCTATTTGCTTACTGATCTTGCTGATATTATCTCTGTGCTGGGTGGGAAAGTCTGGGGAAAGAAGTTGTTGATTTTGTTTTCCAGTTATAATTTTTTTGGGACAGACTGTCATAAGACAACGGGGTAGAGAACATAAAATAAATAAATAAATAAAGAACTAAATATATTAGGTGACAGTGACAGACAGCTGACTGGGCTTAGGCAAGGCATCATAGCGCTCCATCAGTTGTGTTGTGTACTATACAGTAAAAAACCACAGTGTAGTTGCATAATGTCCAGCAAATTCACAAGGAGAAGGGGGTGGGGTGGAGCAGTTCAGGGACATGAGAGTAAAGTAGTAGTTCAATAACTGACTGCAGCAATGGTTGTTGCAGCATGTGCAATCAATGATGATGATCCCTCTACTCCAAGGGAAGATGCAGTTTGTCACGGTCCCAGCAAAACTAGTTCCAGCACCACCAGTGCCATTAGAAATAAAGAACCATATAAGAAGAACACTGAAGACGACAATAAGTCACATTCAAGTGCTGATGATGCTGGCAATAGCATAATAGAGGAAGGTGTAGCAGCTGAATCATCTGCTGCATCAGATAGTGAGAAAAACAAGCACCAAAACGCCCATTCTCAAAGTATTAGGGAACTTTGTTACAGAAAAAGTAAAAAGAAATTGAATGAGACCTCCAAAAAGCTTAGAGGAATATAAGGGTAGTAGTGGGAAAGAACTGTCAGGTGATGCTGATGTTGCTGAGGATGACCTAATGATGACTGATGATGATGCAGATCTAGAATATATCCCGCCTGCATCCTTCTCTTGTTCAGATACAGATGACGTTGAGAGTGAGAATAATGACATGGCTATAAGGTTAGCAGAAAGTCAAAGGCTGAATCTTCCAACACTTTTAAGGAGCACTGTGCCTGTCTATAAATTGTTTGAGAAAGCCATTGGAAAGTCTGACCCTGGACAGGCACTTTTGTCAAAAAACACACAGTCACCCTATGAGTCATCAAGCAGCAATGTTGGGAGACTAACATTCTTAAAAATGAACTAGCATCTCATACCATCCGAGTATCAGGTAGAAACCACACATGACAGGACAAATATATTAACAGAAGCACAGATGAAGAAGTGGAGGAGGGATGTGAAGAAGGGTTGCCACCATCTACCACATCTCGGACCACTGCTGTGATAAATAATGTGTGTGAATAATCCCAGAAGGAGGATAGCGTATGACAATGTTAAAAACAATATACATACACAAATCACACCATGCCAGTCCCCCATCACCACCACTACCATACACAACTGCTACATTGTAGGTTGTACTTTATATCTTTTTATTACTTGACATCATCATGACTATTTGCCAGTGTCACTTAAGCAGGAAGTTAGTGCTGTGGGCAAAGGACAAATGCATTCTGCATGCTAACACATTTTTTAAGTTATATGTTGCTGTAGGACTCACAACTTTGACTTTCAGCCACTTATTTCTAAACTTTAGCCCACAGAAGAAGTAATATTACAGTGGGAAATGTAGTACCTATAGTAAATATACTCAAAATGTGTTTAAATAGGCGAAAAGGAGGACATTTTTGCATAGGCGGAAAGGCAAACTTTTTCGGAGGAAAAGCAAAAAAATCATCAAGTTTTCGCAAAAAGTTATGAGGGAAATTATTCACATTTCTTGCCCACCCCTAGTTTAGATGTATCAAGGAATAAAATTAAGCTTAGAAAATTGCTACCTAATTTCTATGTTGTTCTATGTACAAAAAAATAAAATCATGCAATGGACTTACACCATAAAAGTAGACATGATAAATTGATAATCAGAAGTTGCTTTGCTTGGTTTAACTCTAACATTTAAGTTTCATGACCATTTTTGCATCACACTAGGGTTTTAACTAATTATACATTCATCATGTTCCTTGGATTAGAAATTATCAATAATACCTTTCATAACTGATTTTTAATATTTATTGAACATTGAAAAAGTGGTTAATATGCACAGAACACTGAACATTTTTCTTTATAGGTTGCTCATACATAATTGGTGTAGTTAGACAACTGGGTAATGTTTGATCTTCAGGGCATAAGTAGCTCTAGGGACACACTCTCAAATGTAAAAGAATAGAACTTAAAACCCTTGTAGTGAAGAGAAGATCAGAGACACTGTACCTGGTAGCTGGTAAGAGTAGACATTGTTTCATTTGTTTCCTAACTGTCCATTTATTGATTGTTACTGTGCCTGTTACAATTTGCTTTTTTCTTCTTCAATATTTTTACTGCAGACATCTTCAAAATACAGAAGATGGCAAAGAAGTGCTTTAGAAAATCGGGTATATACCATTCATGTCAAAACTCAGTACAGTTATTTAAATATTGTTTGTGGACAGCAAGACTTGACATGTCTATTACTTGCCTACATATTTGTTTTCACTACGAATATATTATATATCTCCCCATAAATCCAGATGCATAATATTATACTTAATGAAACTGAAAATAAACTATTGCAGTACTTATTAATTTCTTTATATGTAATGTTACATATGCTAAAAATCTTACAACATATCTGGATGTCTTTAATACTTATTAACGTCTTAAGAATATTGTTTTTTAACTTTATCTTATTTGACCAGTGCCATTTTGGTGTAATTTGCTAACCTAAATTGCATATCCCATGTTACCTTACGATTCTGTTTACCACTTTACTGCATTTAATGAACCCTTTTAAACCACTGGCAGTGACTTTAGAGCTATGGGAAAAGAGTTCCCAAATTTTATAACCCACTAATTATCTCTCAGTTTGCTGTGCAGATCCCAGATACCTGCACCGTTGGATGACACCAGCCCAGCATCTTACTTGGTGCTAATGGGAACCTTTTCCACTCCCCATGGAGGCACATTATTGAAAATTTGTAAAATGTGGCTATGAGATGAGAAGCTCCTGTGCTCACTGAATAATGTCCTGGCATCACTTAGCTATGCAGATACAGTGATCTTCCCAGAAAAGTGGGACAGAACTGGTAAGTTAAAGGCTATATGAAAAGCAGAATGGAAGTAGTTCCATGAAAAAACTGAACACGCATATATATATATTTATATATACAGATCAGTAGAATGTATAGAGACAATCTAAGGTTTTTCATTATTATTTCAAACTTCACTAACCCAAACTCCTAAAATCTAACCTAGCTTAACTATTACTATACCTCCCGCCCCCAAGTCCTCTCTCTCTTGAGCCCGCAGCACCTCCCCGCCCACCAGCCATTAGCTACATAAGATCCCAGTATGTACAAGGGTCACAAACAATGTTACGCATCAGTTATACGTCACAATCATCCACACAGCAAGCAGATATGACCTCAATCAATCATTCATCACCAGTAAGTTACACATCATCAGGAGTCACAGCACCATCTGCTCTTTCTGTCCACCAGGTCTGCAATTGTCCCCAGACCTTGTCGAACTTAGTCGGGGTACCCCGATGTAAGTAAACCAATTTATAATCTGGAATATACTGTAAAACCAGGTGTATCCACGCCCTGTAATTGGGAACTCTGTTTGACATCCAGTTCAAGGCCACCACCTTTCTCGCCATCAACAAAAGCTTGCTCAGTAGAGATCTGTCAGTTGCAGCCTCAATCTCATCAGGAAAAATAGACAATAAACAAATCTTTGGATCCACAGGAACAGGCCTCCCCAACACCAGGGCCACAATATGCATTATTTCCGTCCAAAACCTCCTGACCCCAGAACACTCCCAAATCATATGCAAATATGTGCCCTGAAAATTATCGCATAGGTCACAGCAGTCGGTGCCCGAAATCTCCACCAGTGCTGGTCCCGCCTTGGCCATGTCCCATTCCCAATTACTGTTGATCCTTTTTAATCAAAGCACGATTCAGCATGTTTAAGAAAGTTAATGTTCTAGAAGAAGATTATGACTGCTGATTTATGATTTGATTCAAACAGGACCAACTGTACATTTTAAATGACAAGGAAGGATACAGTAGAGCATTTTAAATACTGTTTGCATTTTATTATTGTTATTATCTATTTAGATATGAGCTCATTTATATGTAAATATATAGTATCCTTTCAGTTTGAATAGGGAGCAAGAGGACACTATTTCAATCACTACGCTGCTTTAATTGAGAAGTGCTTAATCAATATATTATAAATTATATTTCAGTGACACAAATCTATTACAGAAAACAGAACAGAAACCTATATGGTGACAGTGTCTGTATAAGGTGTAGTGTTCATTCTGCAACTTTATATATTATTCTTCAAGTGTTGCTAGATATTATAAATTGCCAGAGAATTAATTAAAGGCTGTTCCATTCAATGTATCTTAGAATTCTTCATTCAGAGTTCATTTGGAATTGTGTTCTTCTCATCTAAGAGAATATTCCTGAACAAAGATGAAAGGCATTGGGAAAAGGGAAGGATTCTTTTATGCTATCTCGCCCATCTTAAGCTGATTCTACATTTTAGAGAACTGCTCTGGAAACCAGAATATTGTCTGCCCCACCAGTTAACAAAAGGATCCCAGGAAACACCAGAGACAATGAGAAGCTGACCTTTCTCGTCTGAAGGTATAAGAGTATACAATGTTTTCTAGTGATATACGTAACAATCCCAAGAGAGACAAGGTGGTGTACACAGTCATAGTTGAGGACAGGGATAGGCAACATTTGCATCTTCAGCTCCTGGAAAATACATCTCCCATCTTCAGCAACCTGTTGATGGCCAAAAGTCCAAATAGTAAGCACTGGTCTTTCTTTCACAGAGTCACCCTTTTAGTTATGTAGACCATGAGATTGTTTCTAATCTATTTCGGTGTTGTCTTTAGATTGTTGTAATCCATGTGGAGACAGATGGTAATTTAGTAATATAAATGTTAACTCAAAATAATGGTAAAATGTCTGTCTTTTAGTAACCAAATCCATCTATTGATATGGAGCAGAACAATCAATCCACGGTGACATATTTCATTCTGAAAGGAATTTCAGACCTTCCTGAGTTGCAAGTTCCAATATTCCTTTTAGTTCTCTCCATTTATCTCTTCACAGTTAGTGGTAACATGATCATACTTCTTCTTGTCTGCCTGGATCCTCAGTTGCACACTCCAATGTATTTCTTTTTGGGGAATTTATCTGTCTTGGACTTGACTTGCTGTACTGTCACACTGCATAAGATCCTTTTTATGTTTATAACAGGGGACAACACATTTTCTGTTTTAAATTGCAAAATTCAGATGTATTTGTTTTTATGCCTTATTTGTGATGAGCTGTTACTGCTGACTGCCATGAGTTATGATCGCTATGTGGCCATATGCAAACCCTTGCACTATCCAGTGATAATGAGCCAAAGAGTGTGTATTCTTTTGTCTTTTGCCTGCTGGATTATGGGTTTCATAGAGATGATGCCTTATTTTGTATTACTCTCGTATGTTTTCTGTTATAAATCGAATATAATCAATCACTTTTACTGTGATCTTGTGCCTATTTTGAATCTTGCTTGTAGTGATATATCTGTACTGGAGAGCTGGCTCTTCATAGAAGGACTATTCATACAAGGTCTCATCCCATTTCTACTCACCTTCATTTCTTATGTTTTCATTATTATTTCCATTATAAAGATCAGTACCAGCTACAGAAGACGTAAAGCCTTTTACACATGTTCCTCACATCTCACAGTAGTCATCCTTCTCTATGTCACTCTTTTCTATCAGTACCAGAAACCAATGTCAATGGACACTTTAGACTCTAATAAACTTTCTGCCCTTTTTAACACAGTTGCCGTTCCAGTACTAAACCCATTGATTTACAGCTTAAAAAATAAAGATGTGAAATCAGCTTTCAGAAGAATATTGAGTTGGATTAAATCTGCAGTATAAATGCTACGAACATTTTCACGTCTTTTAATGTCTTCTGTTTATTAAATGTTATCCATACCTTTTACTGTAGAGGTGATACAAATTAATATTCAGCCATATGTTATTTAATATATCATAACCAGCATCCACTGTAACATCTTCTTAGCTGTGTCATGATCAAAGACCTTCCTCTTCATCAGCCTTATAAACATTGAATTTCTTGTCACAATAAAGATCCAGATATAAGGATTAATAGATTTTCTGCTAAAGCATATATTGAATCCCTACATCAAGTATGTATATTCTTTAACCCCTCTGGTCCTTTTAAAATTGTTGTTTTGACTTTCATTTTTCATTCATTAAGCAAATTCTCTCCAGTATTTATTTTATATTGTGGACTATGGCTATCTGGAGGAGTGACATAATTAGTATCTGTGATTCCTCCAGCCAGATGCTGACTCACTGGGAGGTGAGGTTACCCACAATCCCAGCCAATGAGAGTGTAATAACATAGTAACACAGTAACATAGTAGATAAGGCTGAAAAAAGACATGCGTCCATCAAGTCCAGCCCATGCCAAAAAACACCCCTGTTTATCCAGAGGAAGGAAAAAAAGCCCTCTGGAGCTATTTCCAATCTAGCCCCAAGTGTGTGTGTGGGGGAATTATTCCTTCCTGACTCCAATTGGTACTCAAATAGTTCCACGGATCAATATCCTATTTGCTTTGAAGCCAGCTGTCATAATTGTCAATATTGTTCTGTGCTAGATAGGCATCCATTGCTTTTTTGAATGCAGTTGCATTATCTGCAAGCACAACATCCCAAGGCAAAGAATTCCATAGCCTTACCGCCCTTACTGTAAAGAATCCCTGCTTTTGTTTTAGTCAAAAAGTGCCTTTCCTCTAGTCTTAATGGATGACCTCTTGTTCTTAGCACAGCTCTTTGCATAAATAATTCATTAGATAGTTCTTTGTATTGACCTTGAATGTATTTGTAAATGGTAATCATATCACCCCTTAGACGTCTCTTCTCTAATGTAAACAAACCCAGTTTGGCTTGTCTCTCTTTGTAACTCAGATCCTCCAATCCCTTTATCATTTTTGTTGCACGTCTCTGCACCTTTTCCAGTTCAGTAATGTCTTTTTTTAGAATAATATTGGCATCCCTTGCTTCTACACCTCTTTTTATGCAGGCTAGTACTCTATTTGCTCTTGCAGCAGCTGAGTGACTCTGCACACTGCTGTGAAGTCTATCGTCTATCAGTACTCCTAAATCTTTCTCTAATGAGGATTTCCCAAGCTGTTTCCCATTTAGAGTATATGTGGCAAGTTTGTTTCTACAGCCCAAATGCATAACCTTACATTTATCTACATTAAATGACATCTGACACTTTTCTGCCCATTCACATAGTTTATCTAAATCCTTCTGTAGTGAAAAAACATCCAGCTCAGTATGTATTTCCCTACATAGTTTAGTGTCATCAGCAAAGATTGAGATGCTACTTTCAATTCCCACTTCTAGATCATTAATAAACAAATAAAAGAGCATTGGTCCCAGGACTGAACCCTGCGGCACCCCACTTATAACCTTAGACCAATTTGAAAAAGTTCCATTTACAACAATTCTCTGCCATCTATCATTTAACAAGTTCTCAATCCATGTACAGATAACACCACCCAAACCGAAGCCTTTTAATTTATGCAGTAACCTGTTGTGAGGCACTGTATCAAAGGCTTTTGCAAAATCCAAGTATACTACATCAACAGCAATTCCCCTGTCCAAATTACTACTTACTCTTTCATAAAATGCAAGTAAATTAGTCTGACATGATTTGTTCTTCATGAAGCCATGCTGATTCCTACTAATGATACTGTTTGTCTTCACATAATTCTGAATACTGTCAGTTAATAACCCTTCTAGTATCTTACCCACTCAAGCTCACAGGTCTATAATTTCCTGGTTTGGATCTTGCTCCCTTTTTAAACAATGGAACAACATCAGCTTTCCTCCAATCACAGGGCACTATGTCTGATGAAAGTGAATCAATAAATATTAAGAATAATGGTTTTGCTGTTACTGAACTAAGTTCCTTAAGTACCCTTGGGTGTATAGAGGCTTTATTCACTATAACCCTTTCCAGTCTCTTTTGGACATTGTCCTCAGTAAGCCATGTAGATGTTGGAGGAAATTCCGTGGTTTTGTCTGTTTGCCCATAGCTTGTCATTGCTGCTTTCTTTGTATATAATAAAGCAAAGAACATATTTAGGGTGTCAGCCATAGCTTTATCCTCACTAATCAATTCACCTCTCTCAGTCCTAAGAGGACCAATATCAACCTTAACTTTTTTGTTATTCATATACTTGTAGAATTGTTAAGGTTTTTCTTGCTCTCATTTGCAATGTTTCTCTCATTTTCTATTTTAGCTAGCTTAATTGCTTGTTTGCAGATTTTATTACATTCTTTATATTTTTTAAATGATGCATCTGACCCATTTGACTTAAACACGTTAAAAGCTTGTTTTTTATTTCTCATCCCCCTGCTAACCACATTATTAAGCCACACTGGTTTTGCTTTACTTCTCTTGTGCTTATTCTCCAATGGTATATATTGACGTGCATATTTGCCCAAGAGCATTTTAAATATATTCCATGATTCTTGTGCATTTTTATCTTTGAAAACTACATCCCACTGAATATCCTTTAACACTTCTTTTAACTTTGTAAAATTAGCCTTTTTGAAATTGAATGTTTTGGTTAAACCCTTGCTATTGGGTTTTTCATAACAAATTTCAAAGGATACCATATTGTGGTCACTGTTGCCCAAATGTTCCCTTACTTGCACATTGTTTATCATGTCAGAATAATTTGAGAGCACTAGGTCAAGCAAGGCCTCTCTTCTAGTTGGCTCCTCTACTAGTTGGGACATAAAAGTATCATTTATCATACTTAGAAAAATATTTCCCTTTGTTGTGCCGGAAGTCATATTGCTCCAGTCAATTTCAGGATAGTTGAAATCTCCCATTATAATTACCTTTGCTGACCTAGCAGCCTTTTCCATTTGCAGTAAAAGTTGGGCTTCCTCCAACTCCCCAACATTAGGTGGCTTATAGCAAATCCCCACCAATATATTTTATTTTGTGTGCCCCCAGTGTGTATTTCAACCCACAAGGCCTCTACCTTTTCATTGGACCCTTAATTTATATCTTCCCTTAAACTAGGTTTTAAGTCCTGCTTTACATATAGGCATACCCTTCCTCCCCTTTTATTTACCCTGCTCCTCCTAAAAAGTGTATAACCCTCTAGATTGGCTGCCAAATCATACATATCATCTAACCAGGTTTCAGACACTCAAATCAGATCATACTGTTCATGTACTGCAGTCATTTCTAGTTCCCCCATCTTACCAGCCAGACTGCAAGCATTTGCATGGATACATTTTATCTTTTTCCCGTTCCTAAAGATTTTGTTCGTTGTCAAATGTATTTGTCTTTTATCAGGCTGTAACAATGGCAACCCCCTTATAGATGAACTAGCCCATTCCCCCTCTCCACCCCCATACCCATTCTCTAATCCCATTTCCTCAATTATACTACCTTCCCCAGCTTGTGTTGCAGCTCCCCCCCTTTCTAGTTTAAAGTCTCCTCCAGCCCTCTAACCATTCTATCGCCCAGCACCATGGCCCCCCTTCCACTTAGGTGCAATCCATCACTACTATAAAGATTGCCCCCATGGGAAAAGACTGCCCAGTGTTCTAGGAACCCAAACCCCTCCTGCTTACACCAAGTCTTTATCCACGCATTTAACTCCCTAATCTCCCATTGCCTTTCTAATGTAGCGCGTGGCACAGGTAGTATTTCAGAAAATACTACCTTAGAGGTCCTCTGCTTAAGCTTATATCCTAGGTCCCTGAAATCCTTCTTAATGGACCTCCATTTTCCACTGACTTTGTCATTAGTACCAACATGTACCATGACAGCCGAGTCATGCCCAGCCCCTCCCAACAATCTATCAAACTGATTAGCCACATGTCGAACCCAAGCTCCCGGGAGACAGCAAACTGTACGATTGTGGCGATCTTGGTGACAGATTACCCTGTCTGTCTTCCTAATAATAGAATCCCCTACCACCACCATCTGTCTAGGTCTGCCTGAGTCTCGGATCCCATCCGTGCTAGAGGGGCTGTTCAACCGGCTGTTAGAGAGAAGAGTCCTCTCCAGCAAAGACATTACTGTGTCAGCATCCCCAACATCATTACTCAATGTAGCAAATCTGTTAGGATTAGTAAACTGTAATGGCTTGTTCGACACACAGACACAGTGGTTTAGGATAAAACACAGTTTTATTGAAATCACAATAAAATAAGAACCCTCACAGGTCCTGTAGTATACAGGCAGTATAATACAGACACACGACAGGTTAACAATATATATGCCTACACAGGTCCATTCCTCGATAATCGATACACAGTCTTAACTCGGCATTTTTCTTTTTCACAAAGAAGAAACCAGCACCAGCAGGTGAGGTCGACTTTCTAATGATCCCTCTTTTAAGGGCATCATCAATGTATTCCTCCATAGCCCGATTTTCATTGCGCAAAAACGGGTACGTGAGCCCCCTAGGGGGCACAACCCCAGGGGGCAAATCAATGCCACAATCGCATGCCCTATGCTGGGGCAATGTGCTAGCCTCTCCCTTACTAAAAATGTCACTGAATTGGTGGTATTCAGCTGGCACAGAGGGAGAGGTACACAAAATCTTAACTGGATGAGTCACACCATGCTCCATACAGTATTTGGACCAGGACGTGATCTCACAACTCTGCCAGTCAAACTGGGGATTATGCAAATGTAACCATGGGAACCCCAAAATGACTGCATGGTGAGGGGAATGAATTATCTGAAATTGCTGTTCCTCAATGTGGAGGGCCCCAATAGTCATAGACAGCAAAATAGTTTCCATAGTGATCTGAGCTGGTTCTAAAGGTCTGCCATCAATGGCCTCAATGGCTAAGGGAGATTCCCTTCTAACCAACGGAATTTTATGTAGCGCAGCAAATGAACTATCCATGAAGTAACCGGCCGTGCCGGAATCAACCAGGGCCAGAACTTCCACAGAGTGTTCTGCCCAAGAGAATACCACCTGGATCGTGGGTTTCTGCATAATTGGGTCTAGTCACTGCTGAACACCACCTAGGGCCTGTCCCCCAGGGTACCCTAGGTGCGTTCGTTTCCAGGATGTACAGGACAGGTACGTAATAGATGCCCAGTTTTACCACAGTATAGACATAACCCCTGCCTCTTGCGGTGTGCCTGTTCCTCCTTAATTAGTCTGGTGAATCCTAGTTGCATTGGTTCACAGGATTCCTGTTTACGATCAGGAGGCATGGGAGGCGAGGGAGGCATGGGTGGGATCAAAAAGCTGTTATGCCACTGTTTCTAGGCCATAGCCTACGGTCTTTAGCCACAAATCTCTCACGGATCCGAGAATCAATCAGAATGGCGTAATCAATGCATTCGTCCAAATCACTAGGCAATTCTCTAGCTGCTGTTTCATCCTTAATATGGTTAGCAAGACCTTGAGCAAAGGCTGCCACCAATGCCTCATTGTTCCACCCTACCTCTGCTGCCAATGTACGGAATTCTATAGCGTAGTCGCCCACAGTACGATTGCCCTGTTGTATCTCCATCAATCGTTTGGCAGCAGAGGTGGCTCTACCAGGAACTTCAAATACTCTCCAAAATTTCTGCACAAACTCCATGAAGTTCCTGGTGCAAGGTTTAGCATTCTCCCATAAGGGATTGGCCCATGCCAAGGCTCTGCCCGTCAATAGTGATATCATGATCCTGGCCTTACTACGGTCATTGGGAAAAGCGTGAGGGGTTAACTCCAAAAATATCTCTAATTGATTAATAAACCCTCTGCACAGGGTGGGTTCGCCAACGTATCTGAGTGGTAACAGAGCAGAAGCGGTTAACCCTTTGACTGAGGCAAAAGTTGTCAAGGACTGACTCTCTGGTGTCAAAGCTGGGGGGACCACTGGGTTCTGAACTGGTTTATCGAGATGCACCGTGCGCTCAAGAATAGTTTGTATGGCCAGTGCCAGCTGGTCCAAACGCTGCTCATGTACATCCATCCTTCAGTGGATGTTCTGTGTATTTCCTTCACCTTTACTGTCTGAGGTCATGGCCCTTTCGTACTGTAACGGTTTGTTCGACACACAGACACAGTTCTTTAGGATAAAACACAGTTTTATTGAAATCACAATAAAATAAGAACCCTCACAGGTCCTGTAGTATACAGGCAGTATAATACAGACACACGACAGGTTAACAATATATATGCCTACACAGGTCCAGTACAACCATAAGGTACATAGAAGTCTATACTGACACAGGTCAGGCAGAATATGTTGGACTCCCAGGACAAAGGTACTGCATGGGTTAAAGGTCTTCAAGGAGTGTAAACAGTCCCATGTGTTGAGAGTTCTGTGATAGAAATCTTTCCATATAGAGAGCATCAAGATGCTTAATGCCCAGGGACAGGCTAGCAGAACAAACGTGAACTGCCAGAGTACTAACAGAAATAGAGTAATGAAGAACACTGCCGTGGCAATAACGGAGACAGACACTTGCACTCTGCAGGAGCAGTAACAGACACTAGACCAATGACTCACTGCCGTAGCAGTAACGGAGGCAGACACTTGCACTCTGCAGGAGCAGTAACAGACACTAGGCCAATGGCACACTGCCGGAGCAGTAACGGAGGCAGACACTTGCACTCTGCAGGAGCAGTAACGGAGACTAGGCCAATGGCACACTGCCGGAGCAGTAACGGAGGCAGACACTTGCACTCTGCAGGAGCAGTAACGGAGACTAGACCAATGGCACACTGCCGGAGCAGTAACGGAGGCAGACACTTGCACCCTGCAGGAGCAATAATGGAGACTAGGCCAAAGACACACTGCCGTAGCAGTAACGGAAACTGACACTCACACTCTGCTGAACAAAATGGGAACTGGATAGCCTGGAGAATAAGAATGTCGCCAAGGCGACAATAAGCTGTCAGAACAGGAACGCCAACCAAGCCGGTTCGAATCACGGAGCAGGTACGTCAGCCAAGCCGGGTCGAACCACGGAGCAGGAACGTCAGCCAAGCCGGGTCGGTACACAGGAGCAGGAACGTCAGCCAGGCCAGGTCAGTACACAGGAGCAGGCACTGAAGAATAGTCAGGCAATCCGGGTCGGTACACAGGAGCAGGAGAACAGATGCAGAGTAGTCAGGCAGGCCAAGTCGGTAGACTGGGAATCACTGAACAGAAACTAGCACTGGTACAGAAACACCACGAAAGGGCACCGTATTGGTGCTGGAGCTCAGTATATAAAGGCCATACTGGGCGGGACCAACACAGGACAGCCAATGGGAGCACACACAGTGTAGACTGACAAGAAAACAATAACAAGGGGAGCACGGGCACTGTGATATAAACACAGGAGTGTCCTCCCTATTCCTCTGTCCACCTCTCTTGCTATGTCTAACTGTAACCCATCTGGCTACCTGTCTTTGTGCAGTCTCCACCCCCCGAAACTACCTACCACAGCTTCCTGCTGCTCAGTCAGCAGACCCCTCTCAAGATTGGCCCTCTCTCTCAATGTTGCAACCTGCCCCTCCAGATCTTTAATACGAGCTTCCAGAGAGACCACTTGCTCACATCTGCCACAGAGGTATGCACCCTGCAATGGTTGTTCCAGGTGTGCAAACATATGGCAGTTTGTGCACTGAGTTAAATGGACAATCATGCTACCACTCATATGTGCCAGTTACCACAAGATAAAAAGGCAGGCAGGCAAAAATAGCTGCACAATAAGATTGATAAATATGTTCCCCTGTGTAACCCCCTGTATTTGAATTCCCCTGTTTTAAATTCCCACACTTACCACACTTCTGCACTTACACACTGGCTCATGCAATTGAGTGGTTACTTTGAAGGTGGAGATGTGGACAGTGGCAGTATGAGGAGGCCCAGGGCATTAAGGATACCACTGAACCACCAATATCAAATGAAATACATGTTATGAATGGTATAAATGTGCCTCAATGACTAAATGAACAAAATAAATGAATTGGCTTGAACGAAAATATTGATTGTGGTGTCACTGTGTTTCTAGAATCATAAGTTCCATGCCATTCTTGTTTAAATCTGAATGTCCTGAAACATGCATATATACTAGAAAAAAGAGAAAAGAAAGATAACCCTGCCTAACTAGCACACCTAAATACTCAAGCACACGATGAAATAAATAGACCAAGGATAGAAAGTAGAACTTTACTTGATGTAATCTCTACCTAAAATACCGGGGCATAATCCTGCTTGCCATGAATTAACAAAACAAAAAATAAGTAAAACGTAACTTTTATTAATCCCTGCCTAAAAAGTACCGGGGCACAAACCGGCTTGCCATATATTACACAAAAAACTATGTAAAAACTCTCATAAAGAGAATAGATTCACACAAAAAAAGGAGAAGTTAAAAACCAAAATTCTACCTACTAGAAGGCTCAATACTGAGATAGCATCTACCTAACAAGTTCTCTCAGACTCCTTTCTAATCTACATTCTAGATCGTGGGTCGGCTATCTCCCTGAGCTACACCTCAGCTACCGCCGAGTCTCATTCAGTATAGGTAGATTGAAGTAGTCTGCTATCATCTATCCGCTCACAAATATAACTGCAGTTTACAAAGTAGCGGCTCTATAAGTTACTAAATAACTCTCTGTTGCTAACAAAAGAAAACAAACGATACACTACTGACACGCGTTTCGAATATGCCTTTTTAAATCTGAATGTCATGAAACATGCACATACACTACCGTACAAAAGTTTGGGGTCACTTCAGAAATTCCCTTGTTTTCCATGAAAACATACATCAAACAAGTTGCAAAATGAACAGGAAATATAATCAAGATGTTTTCAAGCTTATAATTAATGATTTATAAGTTTCAAAATTCAAAATTTGCTTTCATCAAAGAATCCTCCATTTCCTGCAAATGTAGATACTCTATTAAAAATCAGCCATTTTCAGTTACAATAGTCATTTACAACATTAAAGGGATAGTAATAATTTATTATTACTCTCCCTCATATTTAGGTATTTGCAAAATATGTTACTAGCCCCCAGGTTCATCGCTCAAACCTTTATGGTTTGAGAGATAACCAAAGGCAAAGTTCCCCCTTCCCTCCCCCTTCCCTGAAGTTAGCGTTGTGCTGACTGCAGGGATATCCGGTCTGTCTTTCATCATGTGGCTCTGCAGCAGAGCCACGATTGATTTAGTGACAAAGAATTATTTCACTGAAATGATCTTCTACATGTGCTTGCAAACCAAGCACAAACCAAGCATATGTAGAAGACCGTTTCAGTGAAATCATTCTTCTTCACCAACGGGATCTTGGCTCAGCTGCAGAGCCTCAAGCCTATCGTACGACAGACTTCCCCTGCAGTCAGTACAAAGCAGACTTCAGGGAAGGGGGAGGGAGGGGGGAACTTTCCCTTCGGTTATCTCTCAAACTATAAAGGTTTGAGAGATGAACCTGGGGGCTATTAACTTATTTTGCAAATACCTAAACTAAGAGGGATAATAATAATAAAGTATTACTATCCTTTTAACAATGTCTACGGGATTTCTGATCTATTTGATGTTATTTTAATGGACAAGACTTGCTTTTCTTTCAAAAATAAAGACATTTCTAAGTGACAAAAACTTTTGAAAGGTAGTGTATATATAACCAAAATAAGATACATTAAATTTAGAAGAAAGAATATTTATTTCTTGAGTCTTTAAAGGGACAGTAATGTTCCATAAAAAAAACTTCTAGTTTTGTAGAGGTTAAAAAAATAAACTATGTGCCACAAATCCTATCTCTCAAACCGCTATGGTTTGAGAGATATTTGCCTTGAAAGTCCCCCGACTTCTCCTGATGTCAGCTATAAAGCTGACAGCAGGAGATTCAAGTCAGCCGACTTGAGGATGCTCTTCAGCAGAGCCGAAATCACGTTATTTAAATAGAACTACTTCACTGGAATGGTCTACAAAGTGTGCTTGCAAACAATGCACACTTTGTAGACCTTTCCAATTAAGTAATTATTTTTAAATAACTCAATTACTGCTCTGCTGCAGAGCAACAATCTGGTCCCTGGACCGGCATCTCCTGCTGTGAGCACAGCGCCGACATAGGAGAAGGAAAGGAAGGGGGATCTTTCAATGTGAATATCTTTCAAACATTAGCAGTTTGAGAGACATGATTTGTTGCATATAATTTATTTTTTTAACCTCTACAAAGCTAGAAGAATTGTTTTATGGGACATTAGTGTCTCTTTACATTTAAAATATTATCAGACATATAGATTATGCCTTCGACGAAGTTAGTTAGCATAGTTGTTTTCTTTCTGGTTTACAAAGCATATATACTACCATTCAAAAGTTTTTCAAATTATTAAATAATCATTGTTTCCTTCAAACTTTGCTTTTGTCGAAGAATCCTCCATTCGCATAAAAATGTAGATATTCCATTAAAAATCAGCCATTTTCAGCTACAATAGTCATTTACGACATTAACAATGTCTGCACTGCATTTCTGATCCATTTGATGTTATTTTAATGGACAATATTTGCTTTTCTTTCAAAAACAAGGACATTTCTAAGTGACCCCCAACCTTTTGAACGGTAGTGTATATGGAACCAAAATATGATACATGAATTTTAAAAGAGAGAATATTTGTTTCCTGAATCTTTAAACTTTCCTCTATCAAAATATTATTGGACATATTGGTTATAGTTATTCAACATAGGAATCATTGTTTGATTAGGGATATGAACTGATATATTTGTATGAAATGGATCACACTATGTTTTTTCATTTGTGTATGTTTGCATGCAATCTGTGAGTGGACATTTCATCTAATCTACATTCCATCTGTGTTACTATCATCCTCATTGTTTATGAACTTCTAACTACATGTGAGGGCACATTTTAGTTATATAATTAGTGATGAGCGAGCACCCCAATGCTCGGATGTTCGGGTGCTCTGACCGAGCACCCCCTGAGGCTCGAGTGCTCGGCCGAGCACCCGAGCCCCATTGAAGTCAATGGGAGGACTCGAGCATTACACCAGGCACCCCCTGCTCTGATGAGGGGAGGGTGCCTGGTCCATAGGAAAAGGGCAGAAAAAGATGGAAACACTACAGAAATGGTTCAGGGACAGCATAGGGAGGATGTCTGGATGCACCTTGGACTCCAACATCGCTGCTGGGAACGATCTTTCGCCCGTAGTACGCCATTTTTACAGACTGACCGTAAAACACACAAAAAGGAAAATAAAAACGACTTTAGGCGAAAAATTGTTACCAAACAGTATTTGCTGTATATTTACTTGTATATCATCTGCAAATTCTCCCAAAAATTTCATCGATTTTCTGAAGTGAGGCCATGATTAAGAGGGAAACGTGCGCAGAGGCAAATTCTCCCAAAAATTTCCTTGATTTTCAGAACTGAGGCCATGATTAAGAGGGAAACGTGCGCAGAGGCAAATTCTCCCAAAAATTTCCTTGATTTTCAGAACTGAGGCCATGATTAAGAGGGAAACGTGCGCTGAGCTGACCATCTAAAACATTATGGGTGAGGGTCTGCTGCAGAGCTGACCATCCTAAACATTATATGCGAAGGCCCGCTAGTGAGCTGACGCTATAAAACATTATATGAGAGGGCCCGCTAGAGAGCTGACCCAATAAAACATTATATGAGAAGGCCCGCTGGTGAGCTGACCTATACAAAAATTGTCAAACAGGGCCCGCTGGTGAGCTGGCCCTATATAAAAATTATATCACAGGGCCCGCTGGTGAGCTGGCCCTATATAAAAATTATATCCCAGGGCACGCTGGTGAGCTGGCCCTATATAAAAATTATAGCACAGGGCATATGGAAGAGGAGGAGGAGGATGAGAACATTAAGAGTCAACCATATACCCGTTTTTTGGGTGGAAGGGGTGAATGGGAATACAGAGTATTCCCATCATTGTAAATAACATATATAAAGTGAGTTTATGTTCCCCCGGGGCTTTCCTCCAGTGGAGTGGAGAAGTCAGGGGAAATCCAGGCCTTGTTCATTTTTATAAGTGTCAACCTATCAGCATTGTCGGTGGAAAGGCGGATACGCTTATCTGTTATGATGCCACCAGCAGCACTAAATACCCGCTCAGACAGAACGCTGGCGGCAGGGCAGGCCAGCACCTCCAAGGCGTAGAGTGCCAGTTCATACCACGTGTCCAGCTTGGACACCCAGTAGTTGTAAGGCACAGAGGGATCATTGAGGACGCTGACACGGTCTGCTACGTACTCCTTCACCATCTTCCAAAACTTTTCCCTCCTTGTGACACTAGGCTGCGCATCAGGGTGAGGGTGCTGGCGGGGTGTCATGAAGGTGTCCCACGCCTTGGAGAGTGTTGCCCTGCCTTTGTCGGAACTGCTGTGTGCTCCCCTTTTCTCCCCTTCTCGGTTGGCCAAGGTAGCACGTACTCTGCCGCCAGCGTTGTTAGATGGAAAATTTTGGAGCAATTTTTCAACAAGAACCTTCTGGTATTGCACCATTTTGCTTGTCCTCTCCACCGGAGGAATGAGAGATGAGAAATTCTCTTTGTAGCGGGGGTCCAGAAGGGTGAACACCCAGTAATCCGTGTTGTCTAAAATGCGTACAACGCGTGGGTCACGGGAAAGGCAGCCTAACATAAAGTCAGCCATGTGTGCCAGAGTACCAACAGTCAAGATTTCGCTGTCCTCACCAGGAGGCTGACTCTCAATATCCTCATCCTCTTCCTCCTCTTCTGCCCACCCACGCTGAAGAGATGGAACTAAAGTTCCATGGCTACCCTCTGTAGCGGAGGCAACCGTGTCTTCCTCCTCCTCCTCCTCCTCCTCCTCCTCCGCCTCCTCCAATTGTCGCTGAGAAGACGAAGTGAGGGTGCTCTGGCTATCACCTTGTGTAAGCTCTTCCTCCCCCATTTCCACCTCTTCCACATGCAAAGCGTCGGTTTTAATTGTGAGCAGCGAGCGTTTCAGTAGACACAGAAGTGGGATGGTTACACTGATAATAGCGTTATCGCCGCTCACCATCTGTGTCGATTCCTCAAAATTGCGTAAAACCTCGCAGAGGTCTGACATCCATTCCCACTCCTCACTTCTGATTACAGGAAGTTGAACGGAGAGGCGACGACCGTGTAACAGCTGGTACTCCACTACTGCCCTCTGCTGCTCACAAAGCCGGGCCAACATGTGGAAGGTGGAGTTCCAGCGCGTGCTCACGTCACACAGCAGCCGGTGAGCTGGCAATTGTAAGCGCTGCTGCAGCTTCAACAGGCCGGCCGAAGCTGTAGATGACTTACGGAAATGTGCACACACGCGGCGCACCTTGGTCAAGAGATCATGCACATTGGGGTAGGTTTTTAGAAATCGCTGCACCACTAAATTAAATACATGCGCTAGGCATGGTACGTGTGTGAGCTTGCCGAGCTCCAAAGCCGCCACCAAGTTACGCCCATTATCACACACAACCATGCCTGCTTGCAGGTTGAGTGGCGAGAGCCACTGCTCGGTCTGGTGACTAATCCCCTGCAACAGCTCTGAGGCCGTGTGCTGTTTGTCCCCAAGGCAGATCAGCTTCAGCACGGCCTGTTGACGCTTCCCCACTGCAGTGCTACACTGCTTCCAGCTACTGGCTGATGGGGGAGTGGCGGTGTGTGTAGAGAATTCGGAGGTGGAAACGGAGGAGGAGGAGCCAATAACGTAGGTGCTGGTGGAAACCCTGATGGAGGTAGGGCCCGCAATCCTCGGCGTGGGTAGCACCCGTGCCATCCCAGGGTCCGAGTCGCTCCCAGCCTCCACGACATTCACCCAGTGTGCCGTCAGGGAAATGTAGCGTCCCTGGCCACAAGCACTTGTCCATGTGTCAGTCGTTAAGTGGACCTTCCCAGTAACTGCGTTGGTCAGGGCACGGGTGATGTTACGGGACACATGGTGGTGTAATGCGGGGATGGCACACCGGGAAAAGTAGTGGCGGCTGGGGACCGCGTACCGAGGGACAGCTGCTGCCATCAGGCTGCGGAAGGACTCAGTGTCCACAAGCCTAAATGGCAGCATTTCGATGGCCAGTAATTTTGAAAGGTGTGAGGTTAGTGCTATGGCCTGTGGGTGGGTGGCTGGGTATTTTCTCTTGCGCTCAAATGCCTGGGGTAACGACATTTGGACGCTGTGCTGGGACAGGGAAGTGGATGTGGTCGCTGATGGTGCTTCAGATGCTACAGGTGCAGGGCGGGAGGTATGCGGGCCTGCGCCTTCGACAGGCGATTGGCCGGCACCGAAAACAGGGGAAGAGGAGGCAGTGGTGTGGCCTGCAGACACAGATGGGCGATCCAGGCGTTCCTCCCACTTACTACGGTGCTTGGATGCCATGTGTCGGATCATGCTGGTGGTGGTGAGGTTTCTAGTGTTCATGCCTCGGCTCATTCTGGTGTGGCACAGGTTGCAAACTACAAATCTTTTGTCGTCCGCACTTTCCTTAAAAAAACGCCATACCGCGGAACACCTACCCCTTGGCAAGGTAGATTTACGCAAGGGGGTGCTCCGTGGAACATTTGCGGGCCGGTTTGGTGCGGTCCGCCTTCTTTCTGTAGCCACACCACTGCCTCTTCCAGCCTGTTGCGGTGCTGCAGATGGCTCACCCTCAGGACTGCTGTCATCGCTCGGCTCTACACCTTCCCAGGTGGGGTCAGTCACCTCATCGTCCACCAAGTCCTCCTCCACTTCCTCACTCTGATCATCCTCCTCAAGTCTTGATCCCACCACATACTCGGTCATTGACAACTGTATAACATTCTCCTCAACAAGGTCTTGAGAAGGAAATAGTGGTTGATTTAATGGCAACTGTGTCTCATCATCATCATCATCATCCACTACTTCCTTTGACCTTAAATGCCGTTCACATCTGTCATCTTCTTGTGATTGGGTAGCCTCTAGAGGTTGTGAATCAGGGCACAAGATGTCATGTTCCTCTGCAAGCGTGCTTGGAGAGAGGGTCAAATGAAGGATTGGTGATGAGACGAGCTCATCACTATATCCCAGTGTGGGATCACTTCTTTGACCAGACCGTGTATGGTGGGAGGAAGGATGATCAGAGTGAGGATTATGTTGACCAGACTCTTGGCTACTGAGAGTGGACTTGGTGGAAGACAGGGTGGTGCTTAACCGACTGGAAGCAGTATCAGCTGTCATCCAACCGACCACCTGTTCGCACTGGTCGGACCTCGAGAGTGATGTCCTGCGACGCCCTGTGAAATCAGACATGAAGCTAGGTATGGTGGATGTCTTTCTTTCTTGTGCTCTGGCACCAGGCACAGTTTCTCCGCGTCCTGACCCGCGCCCTGAACTTTCAGGATCACGTCCACTTCCCCGTCCCTTTTTACCCGCCTTCTTCATCTTACACGATATATATGACTTTAATATATATGAGTTTGAAAACTTAACAGTATTTCTTACTATTCTGCAACTCTGCAGAGTACACAGAATAGGCTGCTAAACTGCGGTGACACACACTGAATGGAATAAGTGACTTTAATATTTGAGTTTGAAAAATTAACAGTATTTCTTATAATTCTGCAACTCTGCAGAGTACACAGAATAGGCTGTTAAACGGCGTTGAAACACACTGAATGGAATATGTGACTTTAATATTTGAGTTTGAAAACTTAACAGTATTTCTTATAATTCTGCAACTCTGCAGAGTACACAGAATAGGCTGTTAAACGGCGTTGAAACACACTGAATGGAATATGTGACTTTAATATTTGAGTTTGAAAACTTAACAGTATTTCTTATAATTCTGCAACTGTACAGAGTACACAGAATAGGCTGTTAAACGGCGGTGAAAGACACTGAATGGAATATGTGACTTTAATATTTGAGTTTGAAAACTTAACAGTATTTCTTATAATTCTGCAACTGTACAGAGTACACAGAATAGGCTGTTAAACGGCGGTGAAAGACACTGAATGGAATATGTGACTTTAATATTTGAGTTTGAAAACTTAACAGTATTTCTTATAATTCTGGAACTGTACAGAGTACACAGAATAGGCTGTTAAACGGCGGTGAAAGACACTGAATGGAATATGTGACTTTAATATTTGAGTTTGAAAACTTAACAGTATTTCTTATAATTCTGCAACTGTACAGAGTACACAGAATAGGCTGTTAAACGGCGGTGAAAGACACTGAATGGAATATGTGACTTTAATATTTGAGTTTGAAAACTTAACAGTATTTCTTATAATTCTGCAACTCTGCAGAGTACACAGAATAGGCTGTTAAACGGCGGTGAAAGACACTGAATGGAATATGTGACTTTGATATTTTAGTTTGAAGACTTAACAGTATTTCTTCCTATTCTGCAACTCTGCACAGTACACAGAATGTGCTGCTACACTGCGGCGAAGCACACTGAATGGAATATGTGACTTTGATATTTGAGTTTGAAAACTTAACAGTATTTCTTATAATTCTGCAACTCTGCACAGTACACAGAATAGGCTGCTAAACGGCGGTGAAACACACTGAATGGAATATGTGACTTTAATATTTGAGTTTGAAAACTTAACAGTATTTCTTACTATTCTGCAACTCTGCAGAGTACACAGAATAGGCTGTTAAACGGCGTTGAAACACACTGAATGGAATATGTGACTTTAATATTTGAGTTTGAAAACTTAACAGTATTTCTTATAATTCTGCAACTGTACAGAGTACACAGAATAGGCTGTTAAACGGCGGTGAAAGACACTGAATGGAATATGTGACTTTGATATTTGAGTTTGAAAAATTAACAGTATTTCTTACTATTCTGCAACTCTGCAGAGTACACAGAATAGGCTGTTAAACGGCGTTGAAACACACTGAATGGAATATGTGACTTTAATATTTGAGTTTGAAAACTTAACAGTATTTCTTATAATTCTGCAACTGTACAGAGTACACAGAATAGGCTGTTAAACGGCGGTGAAAGACACTGAATGGAATATGTGACTTTAATATTTGAGTTTGAAAACTTAACAGTATTTCTTATAATTCTGGAACTGTACAGAGTACACAGAATAGGCTGTTAAACGGCGGTGAAAGACACTGAATGGAATATGTGACTTTAATATTTGAGTTTGAAAACTTAACAGTATTTCTCATAATTCTGCAACTGTACAGAGTACACAGAATAGGCTGTTAAACGGCGGTGAAAGACACTGAATGGAATATGTGACTTTAATATTTGAGTTTGAAAACTTAACAGTATTTCTTATAATTCTGCAACTCTGCAGAGTACACAGAATAGGCTGTTAAACGGCGGTGAAAGACACTGAATGGAATATGTGACTTTGATATTTTAGTTTGAAGACTTAACAGTATTTCTTCGTATTCTGCAACTCTGCACAGTACACAGAATGTGCTGCTACACTGCGGCAAAGCACACTGAATGGAATATGTGACTTTGATATTTGAGTTTGAAAACTTAACAGTATTTCTTATAATTCTGCAACTCTGCACAGTACACAGAATAGGCTGCTAAACGGCGGTGAAACACACTGAATGGAATATGTGACTTTAATATTTGAGTTTGAAAACTTAACAGTATTTCTTACTATTCTGCAACTCTGCAGAGTACACAGAATAGGCTGTTAAACGGCGTTGAAACACACTGAATGGAATATGTGACTTTAATATTTGAGTTTGAAAACTTAACAGTATTTCTTATAATTCTGGAACTGTACAGAGTACACAGAATAGGCTGTTAAACGGCGGTGAAAGACACTGAATGGAATATGTGACTTTAATATTTGAGTTTGAAAACTTAACAGTATTTCTTATAATTCTGCAACTGTACAGAGTACACAGAATAGGCTGTTAAACGGCGGTGAAAGACACTGAATGGAATATGTGACTTTAATATTTGAGTTTGAAAACTTAACAGTATTTCTTATAATTCTGCAACTCTGCAGAGTACACAAAATAGGCTGTTAAACGGCGGTGAAAGACACTGAATGGAATATGTGACTTTGATATTTTAGTTTGAAGACTTAACAGTATTTCTTCCTATTCTGCAACTCTGCACAGTACACAGAATGTGCTGCTACACTGCGGCGAAGCACACTGAATGGAATATGTGACTTTGATATTTTAGTTTGAAGACTTAACAGTATTTCTTCCTATTCTGCAACTCTGCACAGTACACAGAATGTGCTGCTAAACTGCGGCGAAGCACACTGAATGGAATATGTGACTTTGATATTTTAGTTTGAAGACTTAACAGTATTTCTTCCTATTCTGCAACTCTGCACAGTACTCAGAATGTGCTGCTAAACTGCGGCGACGCACACTGAATGGAATACGTGACTTTGATATTTTAGTTTGAAGACTTAACAGAATGTGCTCTAATCTGCAACTTTGCACACTAAACAGAATGTGCTCTAATCTGCAACTTTGCACACTAAACAGAATGTGCTCTAATCTGCAACTTTGCACACTAAACAGAATGTGCTCTAATCTGCAACTGTGCACACTAAACAGAATGTGCTCTAATCTGCAACTTTGCACACTAAACAGAATATATATATTTTTTTATTTTTTTTTTTTTTTTCCCCCCCACACCAAATAACCTGCTGCCCCCACACACAGTAGTCCTAAAAAGGACTTTTGGTTCTTTTTTTTTCACAATTTTTGTTTTTTTCCTCCCTACACTGCCTTTCCCTTCCTATCCTCAGCTCTCCCTGGCTCAGACTGAGCCGAACTCGCTGGTCAGGTGCTATACAGCACCTGACCACGGGTTCTGGCCAGCCAATCAGTGTAATGCCAGCAGCCAACATGGCTGCTGGCATTACACCGATGTCAGAGCCTCCCTGCACGTTTATTGGCTGCGCAGCAGCCGCAAAACGTGCGGGGAGGAGACCCGAACATGGCGGGCGAGCACATGCGGTACTCGTACGAGTACCGCCATGTGCCGAGCAGAGCGATGCTCGAGCCGATCCGAGCATCGGCCGAGCATGCTCGCTCAACACTATATATAATGTTGTGAAAATACTTAAATGCATAAGTTATGAAAAGTTTTTTCATTTTGTATTTTTAATGTGTTTTCATTAGCACCAAACAAGATTAAATTCCAGCTACTATGTTTGTCCAGTTACTCTAAGCAGCATTTATCATAGATATATATGGATATTCATAAGATTGCTATCAGTTAATTCCATACAGGGAATGGTTCACCTCACCTGTCCCTGCCCTGGAACACACCAGGCACTTTTGCAGATGTCTCCTTTTTATTTCCACAAAAATTATTCAAATATAAATATATATATATATATATATATATATATATATATATATATATACATATTTATATATATGTTTTGTTTTTACACAATTTAGCAAATTTATAAAAGTGGTGAAGAGGGCCCTGAAGCTTACAACATAAGGAAGATGAGGAAAAACTTACACTAGGTACAATCAGATGGAATTCAGTTTAGTTATAGATAAAGGTTGGACAGCTGCAATGCTGGTTTACCGGGTTGGCTCGAATGGACAGGTTATTGCAGGTATTCACAGTGGTATTTTGGAGCATGAGGTGGTATTTGGTATAGATAGGTTTGAAGGAGCACATGAACAACTACAATCTACATTATAGCAACATAATAACAAACCAACATAGCAGATTATGTTGAAGAAGATATACGCCCTTCAGTCTTTGCCATACCACCCTTGTTTTTGTTGATATAGTGGAAGGCAATAAATAAATATCTAAATAAATAACCAAATAAATATCTAACTAACTAAATAAATAAATAATTTACATCACATTTCCAAACATGCCCCAAGTGGATAAAATAAAAATCCTTTCTTACTGTAAAATACAATCATATTCCTTCCAGGATCAGCAACCTACCTGTGTCTAAACCAACCATAGTAATTGTCTATGTTGATCTTTGATAAAAAAGTATACAGTACTCTTTTGAAAAATAATTCTGCATACTACTACCCTTACTATAAAATATCCTGACTTTAATTTTAGTCAAAAGCTACTTTCCTCTTGTTTTAATGGATGCCTCTTGTTTTCTGCTCCATAAATTGTTTAGTAAACATTTCCAGGAGAGTTCATAGTATTGCCTTGAATATAATTGTAAATAGTAATCATAACACCCCACCCCATTAGACACCTCTTCCCTTACATTTAAAATATAAATTCAATAGGGGTTATGATAAAGAGGTGATAAAGTGGAGAAGACTTATCCAGTGATATCACTTCTCCTATGTTATTCTATAGAGCCTATGCACTAAGATCTCCAAAGCTGGAGAAATCTTAGTGCATTGGCTCCAGTTAAATAATATAGGAACTGGAGAAGCAATATCACTGGATAAGTAATCTCCACTTTATAACCTCTTTATCACACCTTAGTGCCTATCCCCAAATGTATCCAGTCTCTCTTTAGAACTAGATTCTTCCAATCCCTAAACCAGGTTTGTTGCATGTCTGTATTTTTTCCAGTTCTTCAATATCCTTTTTAAATCTTGTACTCAAAACTGTACTACGTGTCCCAGAGGATTTCTTAATAGAGATTTATAAACAAATAACATTCTATTTCCATCCTGTGCAACTAGACCCTTTTTATACATGATAGTACCCTATTTGTTCTTGCAGCATCTGAATGGCATCAATATTATTGTATAGTCTATTATGTCTATGTATTACAATGGAGCCTCATTATCAAAAGTTTAGAGTGTTGTTTCCAAACATATCCTTAACTCTTTAAAAAAACTAGGGATTTTTAAACTCTTCTCAACAGTGCGTGCTTTAGTGATTTCCTCAATTTAGCACTGGTGGGTCTATCTCTAGCACAGTGGACTTGTCAGAATGACTGAGCCACTGAGCAATCCATCTGTAATCATAAGACGAGACCACGAGAACAGGGATGGGTGAAAAGTCTAATTTTGTCTACAAAAAGCATGAAGGAAGTTAAATGAAGTAGAAGGAGAGAGAAAATGATTTGAAAGCAATTTATACAGTGAAATAAGGGTATGACAGGCTCATAGTGCTGACTGACACTTACTGATAAAAAAAAACTTCCTCTGCTGAAGATGAAACCTAATTTTCTCTAATCTTAAGGGATGACCACTGGCTATTTGATTAGGCCTTGGGATGAAAAGCTTACCAGAGAGATCTCTGTTTTTACCTCTCATATACTTGTACATTGTGATAAGATTTCCTCGTAGTCTTCTTTTTTCTTGGGTAAACAAACCAAGTGTGTCTCGACTTTCCTCATATACTTGTACTTTGTGATAAGATCTCTTAGTCTTCTTTTCTCTAGAGTAAACAAATCAAGTTTATCTAGACGTTCCTCATACGTCAAGTCTTCCATTCCCTTAATTAATTTTGCTGCTCTTTGCTGTACTCCAGTTCTACAATATGTTTTTTCAGAATTCATTCCCAAAACTGCAATGCATACTCAAGGTGAGGTCTTACCAGTGATTTGTACAGCGGCAAAATGATGCTATCCACTCTTGCTTCAATACCCCTTTTTATGCAAGACATAATGGTTTTGTTTCTGCTAGTTGACACTGCTAGTGCTACAGTTTCAATATATCAAATTGGATGAGGCATTTACATCACAAATTACATGGATTAATTTATTCTCTACATAAATATTGATTTACAGTATCAATGGGTTGATGGGGATTTTTTAGATTTGTTTTAGAAGAGCGTAAAAGTGTTCCATTTGTTTTGCTTTGTTTATTCAATAGATGTTACAATTCCATGGTCTAGATATTCCCCATTAGCTATTTTTTGTGATGACTTTAGGGGCCCCTCCACACATTAGCTGGGGATTTTCTGACCAACATCGGTTATTGAGTATCTGTTAACTTTGATATTACGTGTTTTGCCGACTATGAGGATCCAAAGCATATTTGTTTGGGTCCCAGACAGTGGACTGCCAGAGTCGGTAACCCATGCATAGCTTTTTGGAATCATTTTTATAAGAGAGTTTTCCATTGTGATTGTGTTAATTAAATATATATTTATACATACAATTTTATTGTATGCAGCCAATTGGATACATATATTTTTATATTTTTTGTCCAACTACATTTTACTTAGGTTGGAGTGAAACATGTCTTTAAGCTGCCCCAGTCATATAGTACATTGGTAGTACATAGATTTGTGCATTCTAATTTCTCATTTTTTCTATAATTTTTTGTCTCAGGGCTGTTTTTGCCAAGACTAAGGTCTTCAAGCCACTTTTTCTCTTAGTTTAAAAAACCTACTTCCTGCCAAACAATTTTTCTCAGGACTTGTGCTTAACAAGCCTAGGTCCTGTTAAAAAAGTTTCACAGAGCTTGTGTTTATCAAGCCTAAGTCCCACAACGCAAATTTTCCCAGGTCATGTGTTTAAACATTTTTTTTATATATCTATATATATATTCTTCATGATTCATAGAATAAATATCAATTTTATCATATCTTTCTCATGTTATTATCAAACATTAAACAGTGGACTAAACAGTGGTTGATGGTAGCAACCCTTTACATCCCTACTCCTCATCCTCAGTGCTGCTGCTAAGCATACTTGTACCCTTGTTTTCCCTGTCATGTGTGGTTTTATCCACTCCTGCTCCCTAATACTCATATGGTATTAAATCTTGGTTCATTTTTAGAAATGTTAGTCTCCTTACATTGCTTGTACACTGGCAACAGATAGCAATATGCTTCATTTTTGGATTGTGAGTAAAGTATCTACATACTGTGAACTTCATTGGCTGTAGGATCCCCAAGGGGCTGCTACTACTACTAGGGCTAGATGTTGCTGTAGTTGTACTAGTACTAGGTGTCAAAATGCTGCACTTCCAAAATCAGCAGAGGTACTCATTTTAGCTAAGGTTGTGGATGTTAATAATCTTCTGCTGGTTACTCAATACTAGTAGTGTTTGTGGCTGAGTGGGACTTGGACTTGGAAGCGGTGATGATGCTGATGTTGACTGACAGTATGACTGTGTATTTTTTGGCATAATTTGGTTGTCCAGGGTCAGACTTTACAATTGCTTTCCAGACAATGCCTGATGCCAGAGTGGAAGAAGATGTAGCAGCTCAACCAACTGCTGCTTCTTACAGTGAGACCTAGAGGTAGTCGTGAACTCCCTCTAAGTGGAAAAGTAAAAAGTCATTGTTTGAGACTTCTAAATGCCTGGAGGAATATAAGGGTAGTGAGGAAGAAGTTTCGGGTGATGCTGAGGATGACCTAATGATGACTGATGATGATGTGAATCTAGAATATATCCCTCCAGCATCCTTCTTTTCTTCAAATATAGATGAACGTAAGATTGAGACACATGGTCAGAATGTTAGCTGAAAGGCTAAGGCTCAATCCCCCACCACTGAAAAGGAACACTTTTATATTCATTTAGGCATTTAGAGGTCTCAAACTATTTTTTGCTTTTCCCCTTTGATCGATTTTCACAAAGTTCACTACTAATTTCAGGTATTTGTGTGCTTGCTTGTCTCAGTGTCAGAAGCAGCAGTTGATTGAGCTGCTACATCTTCATCCACTATGCCATCAACACTAAAATGTGACTCATTGTCATCTTCATTGTTTTTAGATGTTTTATTAATAGTATTGGAGCTGGTGGATGTGGAACTTTGGGTGGGACTTTGACAAACTGCATATTCCTAGGGAGGAGAGGGATAATTATTTTTTATTGCACACATTGCAACAACCATGGCTGTGTCGGTTTTTGGACTATCACTTCACACATCCCTGCACTGCTCCTAATCATTTAACTCTCCTCCTACCCTTTGTGCATTCAATGGAAATTACTCAACTACTGTGTGTGTTTTTACTGTAAATTTCACAGTATAACTGATTGTGTTTGATGTCTTGCCTTGGCCCTCTACAAAATGTTCTGTCTCATCTAGTATCAGTCTAGCTATCAATTGTTTTTTTTAATTAACTGTGCCACCCCTATAACTGTTAACACAGTACAGAGATAATAGCCAGATCAGGAAGGAACTTGAATCATGGCTACTTGTGTCTTTACAATTAGTCACACAGAATTTTGGGATATTTGGGATAAACATCCTTTGCTCCCTTCTCACACCCCCAGATTCTCTTAGCACAGATATAACAGATAGATCAGGAAGGAATTTGGATACCAGCTGGCTGTGTCTTTCCATTCAGTCACTCAGAATTTTGAGGTAATTCTCCTTTGCTCCCTTCTCACACCCCCAGACTCCCCTAGTACAGAGATAACGGCCAGATCAGAAAGAAACTTGGATTACGGCTGCCTGTGTCTTCCCAGTAATTCACAAAGAATTTTGGGGTATTTGTAGTCAATCACCTTACTCCCTTCTTTTTCCCCAGAGTCCTCCAGACATCCCTAATACAGAAAAGAAATGTCCTACCTATAAGACTCCCTAAATTAAGCTTCAACTCCACTTTATAAGCCTGTCTTTTCTAGCTCACAAACACAGAATGACATGCTGTAGGAACCTAACACGCTTTTTATACTATACAGGAAAAGAAGAGAAACTTGCCAAACGATGGGGGAATTTCAGTCTTCCCATTAATTTCTCTTTTGCTGCAAAAACTTTTGCACAACCTTATTGGAGAATCTGCACTGTTTGTGGAGGGTTGACTTCAGGACAGGTTTGCAAAACACTGGTTTAGATGCAATTGACTTACACCTTAAAATTAGACATGTTAAATCGATAATCAGAATTTGCATTGCTTGGTTTAATTTTAATGTTTATGTTTCATGACCATTTTTGCTTCACACTATGGCTTTAACTAAATGTACATGAATCATGTTTCTTAAATTAGAATTTATTAATAATAATACATTTCATAACTGATATTTAATATTTATTGAACATTGACAAAGTGGTTAATATACATAGAACACTGAACATTTTTCTTTATAGGTTGCTCATACATAATTGGTGTAGTTAGACAACTGGGTAATGTTTGATCTTCAGGGCATAAGTAGCTCTAGGGACACACTCTCAGATGTAAAATAATAGAACTTAAAACCCTTGTAGTGAAGAGAAGATCAGAGACACTGTACCTGGTAGCTGGTAAGAGTAGACATTGTTTCATTTGTTTTCTAACTGTCCATTTATTGATTGTTACTGTGCCTGTTACAATTTGCTTTTTTCTTCTTCAATATTTTTACTGCAGACATCTTCAAAATACAGAAGATGGCAAAGAAGTGCTTTAGAAAATCGGGTATATACCATTCATGTCAAAACTCAGTACAGTTATTTAAATATTGTTTGTGGACAGCAAGACTTGACATGTCTATTACTTGCCTACATATTTGTTTTCACTACGAATATATTATATATCTCCCCATAAACCCAGATGCATAATATTATACTTAATGAAACTGAAAATAAACTATTGCAGTACTTATTAATTTCTTTATATGTAATGTTACATATGCTAAAAATCTTACAACATATCTGGATGTCTTTAATACTTATTAACGTCTTAAGAATATTGTTTTTTAACTTTATCTTATTTGACCAGTGCCATTTTGGTGTAATTTGCTAACCTAAATTGCATATCCCATGTTACCTTACGATTCTGTTTACCACTTTACTGCATTTAATGAACCCTTTTAAACCACTGGCAGTGACTTTAGAGCTATGGGAAAAGAGTTCCCAAATTTTATAACCCACTAATTATCTCTCAGTTTGCTGTGCAGATCCCAGATACCTGCACCGTTGGATGACACCAGCCCAGCATCTTACTTGGTGCTAATGGGAACCTTTTCCACTCCCCATGGAGGCACATTATTGAAAATTTGTAAAATGTGGCTATGAGATGAGAAGCTCCTGTGCTCACTGAGTAGTGTCCTGGAATAACCCAGCTATGCAGATACAGTGATCTGCCCAGAAAAGTGGGAAAGAACTGGTAAGTTAAAGGCTATATGAAAAGCAGAATGGAAGCAGTTCCATGAAAAAACTGAACACGCATATATATATATATTTATATATACAGATCAGTAGAATGTATAGAGACAATCTAAGGTTTTTCATTATTATTTCAAACTTCACTAACCCAAACTCCTAAAATCTAACCTAGCTTAACTATTACTATACCTCCCGCCCCCAAGTCCTCTCTCTCTTGAGCCCGCAGCACCCCCCGCCCACTAGCCATTAGCTACATAAGATCCCAGTATGTACAAGGGTCACACACAATGTTACGCATCAGTTATACATCACAATCATCCACACAGCAAGCAGATATGACCTCAATCAATCATTCATCATCATTAAGTTACACATCATAAGGAGTCACAGCACCATCTGCTCTTTCTGTCCACCAGGTCTGCAATTGTCCCCAGACCTTGTCGAACTTAGTCGGGGTACCCCGATGTAAGTAAACCAATTTATAATCTGGAATATACTGTAAAACCAGGTGTATCCACGCCCTGTAATTGGGAACTCTGTTTGACATCCAGTTCAAGGCCACCACCTTTCTCGCCATCAACAAAAGCTTGCTCAGTAGAGATCTGTCAGTTGCAGCCTCAATCTCATCAGGAAAAATAGACAATAAACAAATCTGTGGATCCACAGGAACAGGCCTCCCCAACACCAGGGCCACAATACGCATTATTTCCGTCCAAAACCTCCTGACCCCAGAACACTCCCAAATCATATGCAAATATGTGCCCTGAACATTATCGCATAGGTCACAGCAGTCGGTGCCCGAAATCTCCACCAGTGCTGGTTCCGCCTTGGCCATGTCCCATTCCCAATTACTGTTGATCCTTTTTAATCAAAGCACGATTCAGCATGTTTAAGAAAGTTAATGTTCTAGAAGAAGATTATGACTGCTGATTTATGATTTGATTCAAACAGTACCAACTGTACATTTTAAATGACAAGGAAGGATATAGTAGAGCATTTTAAATACTGTTTGCATTTTATTATTGTTATTATCTATTTAGATATGAGCTCATTTATATGTAAATATATAGTATCCTTTCAGTTTGAATAGGGAGCAAGAGGACACTATTTCAATCACTACGCTGCTTTAATTGAGAAGTGCTTAATCAATATATTATAAATTATATTTCAGTGACACAAATCTATTACAGAAAACAGAACAGAAACCTATATGGTGACAGTGTCTGTATAAGGTGTAGTGTTCATTCTGCAACTTTATATATTATTCTTCAAGTGTTGCTAGATATTATAAATTGCCAGAGAATTAATTAAAGGCTGTTCCATTCAATGTATCTTAGAATTCTTCATTCAGAGTTCATTTGGAATTGTGTTCTTCTCATCTAAGAGAATATTCCTGAACAAAGATGAAAGGCATTGGGAAAAGGGAAGGATTCTTTTATGCTATCTCGCCCATCTTAAGCTGATTCTACATTTTAGAGAACTGCTCTGGAAACCAGAATATTGTCTGCCCCACCAGTTAACAAAAGGATCCCAGGAAACACCAGAGACAATGAGAAGCTGACCTTTCTCGTCTGAAGGTATAAGAGTATACAATGTTTTCTAGTGATATACGTAACAATCCCAAGAGAGACAAGGTGGTGTACACAGTCATAGTTGAGGACAGGGATAGGCAACATTTGCATCTTCAGCTCCTGGAAAATACATCTCCCATCTTCAGCAACCTGTTGATGGCCAAAAGTCCAAATAGTAAGCACTGGTCTTTCTTTCACAGAGTCACCCTTTTAGTTATGTAGACCATGAGATTGTTTCTAATCTATTTCGGTGTTGTCTTTAGATTGTTGTAATCCATGTGGAGACAGATGGTAATTTAGTAATATAAATGTTAACTCAAAATAATGGTAAAATGTCTGTCTTTTAGTAACCAAATCCATCTATTGATATGGAGCAGAACAATCAATCCACGGTGACATATTTCATTCTGAAAGGAATTTCAGACCTTCCTGAGTTGCAAGTTCCAATATTCCTTTTAGTTCTCTCCATTTATCTCTTCACAGTTAGTGGTAACATGATCATACTTCTTCTTGTCTGCCTGGATCCTCAGTTGCACACTCCAATGTATTTCTTTTTGGGGAATTTATCTGTCTTGGACTTGACTTGCTGTACTGTCACACTGCATAAGATCCTTTTTATGTTTATAACAGGGGACAACACATTTTCTGTTTTAAATTGCAAAATTCAGATGTATTTGTTTTTATGCCTTACTTGTGATGAGCTGTTACTGCTGACTGCCATGAGTTATGATCGCTATGTGGCCATATGCAAACCCTTGCACTATCCAGTGATAATGAGCCAAAGAGTGTGTATTCTTTTGTCTTTTGCCTGCTGGATTATGGGTTTCATAGAGATGATGCCTTATTTTGTATTACTCTCGTATGTTTTCTGTTATAAATCGAATATAATCAATCACTTTTACTGTGATCTTGTGCCTATTTTGAATCTTGCTTGTAGTGATATATCTGTACTGGAGAGCTGGCTCTTCATAGAAGGACTATTCATACAAGGTCTCATCCCATTTCTACTCACCTTCATTTCTTATGTTTTCATTATTATTTCCATTATAAAGATCAGTACCAGCTACAGAAGACGTAAAGCCTTTTACACATGTTCCTCACATCTCACAGTAGTCATCCTTCTCTATGTCACTCTTTTCTATCAGTACCAGAAACCAATGTCAATGGACACTTTAGACTCTAATAAACTTTCTGCCCTTTTTAACACAGTTGCCGTTCCAGTACTAAACCCATTGATTTACAGCTTAAAAAATAAAGATGTGAAATCAGCTTTCAGAAGAATATTGAGTTGGATTAAATCTGCAGTATAAATGCTACGAACATTTTCACGTCTTTTAATGTCTTCTGTTTATTAAATGTTATCCATACCTTTTACTGTAGAGGTGATACAAATTAATATTCAGCCATATGTTATTTAATATATCATAACCAGCATCCACTGTAACATCTTCTTAGCTGTGTCATGATCAAAGACCTTCCTCTTCATCAGCCTTATAAACATTGAATTTCTTGTCACAATAAAGATCCAGATATAAGGATTAATAGATTTTCTGCTAAAGCATATATTGAATCCCTACATCAAGTATGTATATTCTTTAACCCCTCTGGTCCTTTTAAAATTGTTGTTTTGACTTTCATTTTTCATTCATTAAGCAAATTCTCTCCAGTATTTATTTTATATTGTGGACTATGGCTATCTGGAGGAGTGACATAATTAGTATCTGTGATTCCTCCAGCCAGATGCTGACTCACTGGGAGGTGAGGTTACCCACAATCCCAGCCAATGAGAGTGTAATAACATAGTAACACAGTAACATAGTAGATAAGGCTGAAAAAAGACATGCGTCCATCAAGTCCAGCCCATGCCAAAAAACACCCCTGTTTATCCAGAGGAAGGAAAAAAAGCCCTCTGGAGCTATTTCCAATCTAGCCCCAAGTGTGTGTGTGGGGGAATTATTCCTTCCTGACTCCAATTGGTACTCAAATAGTTCCACGGATCAATATCCTATTTGCTTTGAAGCCAGCTGTCATAATTGTCAATATTGTTCTGTGCTAGATAGGCATCCATTGCTTTTTTGAATGCAGTTGCATTATCTGCAAGCACAACATCCCAAGGCAAAGAATTCCATAGCCTTACCGCCCTTACTGTAAAGAATCCCTGCTTTTGTTTTAGTCAAAAAGTGCCTTTCCTCTAGTCTTAATGGATGACCTCTTGTTCTTAGCACAGCTCTTTGCATAAATAATTCATTAGATAGTTCTTTGTATTGACCTTGAATGTATTTGTAAATGGTAATCATATCACCCCTTAGACGTCTCTTCTCTAATGTAAACAAACCCAGTTTGGCTTGTCTCTCTTTGTAACTCAGATCCTCCAATCCCTTTATCATTTTTGTTGCACGTCTCTGCACCTTTTCCAGTTCAGTAATGTCTTTTTTTAGAATAATATTGGCATCCCTTGCTTCTACACCTCTTTTTATGCAGGCTAGTACTCTATTTGCTCTTGCAGCAGCTGAGTGACTCTGCACACTGCTGTGAAGTCTATCGTCTATCAGTACTCCTAAATCTTTCTCTAATGAGGATTTCCCAAGCTGTTTCCCATTTAGAGTATATGTGGCAAGTTTGTTTCTACAGCCCAAATGCATAACCTTACATTTATCTACATTAAATGACATCTGACACTTTTCTGCCCATTCACATAGTTTATCTAAATCCTTCTGTAGTGAAAAAACATCCAGCTCAGTATGTATTTCCCTACATAGTTTAGTGTCATCAGCAAAGATTGAGATGCTACTTTCAATTCCCACTTCTAGATCATTAATAAACAAATAAAAGAGCATTGGTCCCAGGACTGAACCCTGCGGCACCCCACTTATAACCTTAGACCAATTTGAAAAAGTTCCATTTACAACAATTCTCTGCCATCTATCATTTAACCAGTTCTCAATCCATGTACAGATAACACCACCCAAACCGAAGCCTTTTAATTTATGCAGTAACCTGTTGTGAGGCACTGTATCAAAGGCTTTTGCAAAATCCAAGTATACTACATCAACAGCAATTCCCCTGTTCAAATTACTACTTACTCTTTCATAAAATGCAAGTAAATTAGTCTGACATGATTTGTTCTTCATGAAGCCATGCTGATTCCTACTAATGATACTGTTTGTCTTCACATAATTCTGAATACTGTCAGTTAATAACCCTTCTAGTATCTTACCCACTATGGAAGTCAAGCTCACAGGTCTATAATTTCCTGGTTTGGATCTTGCTCCCTTTTTAAACAATGGAACAACATCAGCTTTCCTCCAATCACAGGGCACTATGTCTGATGAAAGTGAATCAATAAATATTAAGAATAATGGTTTTGCTGTTACTGAACTAAGTTCCTTAAGTACCCTTGGGTGTATAGAGGCTTTATTCACTATAACCCTTTCCAGTCTCTTTTGGACATTGTCCTCAGTAAGCCATGTAGATGTTGGAGGAAATTCCGTGGTTTTGTCTGTTTGCCCATAGCTTGTCATTGCTGCTTTCTTTGTATATAATAAAGCAAAGAACATATTTAGGGTGTCAGTCATAGCTTTATCCTCACTAATCAATTCACCTCTCTCAGTCCTAAGAGGACCAATATCAACCTTAACTTTTTTGTTATTCATATACTTGTAGAATTGTTAAGGTTTTTCTTGCTCTCATTTGCAATGTTTCTCTCATTTTCTATTTTAGCTAGCTTAATTGCTTGTTTGCAGATTTTATTACATTCTTTATATTTTTTAAATGATGCATCTGACCCATTTGACTTAAACACGTTAAAAGCTTGTTTTTTATTTCTCATCCCCCTGCTAACCACATTATTAAGCCACACTGGTTTTGCTTTACTTCTCTTGTGCTTATTCTCCAATGGTATATATTGACGTGCATATTTGCCCAAGAGCATTTTAAATATATTCCATGATTCTTGTGCATTTTTATCTTTGAAAACTACATCCCACTGAATATCCTTTAACACTTCTTTTAACTTTGTAAAATTAGCCTTTTTGAAATTGAATGTTTTGGTTAAACCCTTGCTATTGGGTTTTTCATAACAAATTTCAAAGGATACCATATTGTGGTCACTGTTGCCCAAATGTTCCCTTACTTGCACATTGTTTATCATGTCAGAATAATTTGAGAGCACTAGGTCAAGCAAGGCCTCTCTTCTAGTTGGCTCCTCTACTAGTTGGGACATAAAAGTATCATTTATCATACTTAGAAAAATATTTCCCTTTGTTGTGCCGGAAGTCATATTGCTCCAGTCAATTTCAGGATAGTTGAAATCTCCCATTATAATTACCTTTGCTGACCTAGCAGCCTTTTCCATTTGCAGTAAAAGTTGGGCTTCCTCCAACTCCCCAACATTAGGTGGCTTATAGCAAATCCCCACCAATATATTTTATTTTGTGTGCCCCCAGTGTGTATTTCAACCCACAAGGCCTCTACCTTTTCATTGGACCCTTAATTTATATCTTCCCTTAAACTAGGTTTTAAGTCCTGCTTTACATATAGGCATACCCTTCCTCCCCTTTTATTTACCCTGCTCCTCCTAAAAAGTGTATAACCCTCTAGATTGGCTGCCAAATCATACATATCATCTAACCAGGTTTCAGACACTCAAATCAGATCATACTGTTCATGTACTGCAGTCATTTCTAGTTCCCCCATCTTACCAGCCAGACTGCAAGCATTTGCATGGATACATTTTATCTTTTTCCCGTTCCTAAAGATTTTGTTCGTTGTCAAATGTATTTGTCTTTTATCAGGCTGTAACAATGGCAACCCCCTTATAGATGAACTAGCCCATTCCCCCTCTCCACCCCCATACCCATTCTCTAATCCCATTTCCTCAATTATACTACCTTCCCCAGCTTGTGTTGCAGCTCCCCCCCTTTCTAGTTTAAAGTCTCCTCCAGCCCTCTAACCATTCTATCGCCCAGCACCATGGCCCCCCTTCCACTTAGGTGCAATCCATCACTACTATAAAGATTGCCCCCATGGGAAAAGACTGCCCAGTGTTCTAGGAACCCAAACCCCTCCTGCTTACACCAAGTCTTTATCCACGCATTTAACTCCCTAATCTCCCATTGCCTTTCTAATGTAGCGCGTGGCACAGGTAGTATTTCAGAAAATACTACCTTAGAGGTCCTCTGCTTAAGCTTATATCCTAGGTCCCTGAAATCCTTCTTAATGGACCTCCATTTTCCACTGACTTTGTCATTAGTACCAACATGTACCATGACAGCCGAGTCATGCCCAGCCCCTCCCAACAATCTATCAAACTGATTAGCCACATGTCGAACCCAAGCTCCCGGGAGACAGCAAACTGTACGATTGTGGCGATCTTGGTGACAGATTACCCTGTCTGTCTTCCTAATAATAGAATCCCCTACCACCACCATCTGTCTAGGTCTGCCTGAGTCTCGGATCCCATCCGTGCTAGAGGGGCTGTTCAACCGGCTGTTAGAGAGAAGAGTCCTCTCCAGCAAAGACATTACTGTGTCAGCATCCCCAACATCATTACTCAATGTAGCAAATCTGTTAGGATTAGTAAACTGTAATGGCTTGTTCGACACACAGACACAGTGGTTTAGGATAAAACACAGTTTTATTGAAATCACAATAAAATAAGAACCCTCACAGGTCCTGTAGTATACAGGCAGTATAATACAGACACACGACAGGTTAACAATATATATGCCTACACAGGTCCATTCCTCGATAATCGATACACAGTCTTAACTCGGCATTTTTCTTTTTCACAAAGAAGAAACCAGCACCAGCAGGTGAGGTCGACTTTCTAATGATCCCTCTTTTAAGGGCATCATCAATGTATTCCTCCATAGCCCGATTTTCATTGCGCAAAAACGGGTACGTGAGCCCCCTAGGGGGCACAACCCCAGGGGGCAAATCAATGCCACAATCGCATGCCCTATGCTGGGGCAATGTGCTAGCCTCTCCCTTACTAAAAATGTCACTGAATTGGTGGTATTCAGCTGGCACAGAGGGAGAGGTACACAAAATCTTAACTGGATGAGTCACACCATGCTCCATACAGTATTTGGACCAGGACGTGATCTCACAACTCTGCCAGTCAAACTGGGGATTATGCAAATGTAACCATGGGAACCCCAAAATGACTGCATGGTGAGGGGAATGAATTATCTGAAATTGCTGTTCCTCAATGTGGAGGGCCCCAATAGTCATAGACAGCAAAATAGTTTCCATAGTGATCTGAGCTGGTTCTAAAGGTCTGCCATCAATGGCCTCAATGGCTAAGGGAGATTCCCTTCTAACCAACGGAATTTTATGTAGCGCAGCAAATGAACTATCCATGAAGTAACCGGCCGTGCCGGAATCAACCAGGGCCAGAACTTCCACAGAGTGTTCTGCCCAAGAGAATACCACCTGGATCGTGGGTTTCTGCATAATTGGGTCTAGTCACTGCTGAACACCACCTAGGGCCTGTCCCCCAGGGTACCCTAGGTGCGTTCGTTTCCAGGATGTACAGGACAGGTACGTAATAGATGCCCAGTTTTACCACAGTATAGACATAACCCCTGCCTCTTGCGGTGTGCCTGTTCCTCCTTAATTAGTCTGGTGAATCCTAGTTGCATTGGTTCACAGGATTCCTGTTTACGATCAGGAGGCATGGGAGGCGAGGGAGGCATGGGTGGGATCAAAAAGCTGTTATGCCACTGTTTCTAGGCCATAGCCTACGGTCTTTAGCCACAAATCTCTCACGGATCCGAGAATCAATCAGAATGGCGTAATCAATGCATTCGTCCAAATCACTAGGCAATTCTCTAGCTGCTGTTTCATCCTTAATATGGTTAGCAAGACCTTGAGCAAAGGCTGCCACCAATGCCTCATTGTTCCACCCTACCTCTGCTGCCAATGTACGGAATTCTATAGCGTAGTCGCCCACAGTACGATTGCCCTGTTGTATCTCCATCAATCGTTTGGCAGCAGAGGTGGCTCTACCAGGAACTTCAAATACTCTCCAAAATTTCTGCACAAACTCCATGAAGTTCCTGGTGCAAGGTTTAGCATTCTCCCATAAGGGATTGGCCCATGCCAAGGCTCTGCCCGTCAATAGTGATATCATGATCCTGGCCTTACTACGGTCATTGGGAAAAGCGTGAGGGGTTAACTCCAAAAATATCTCTAATTGATTAATAAACCCTCTGCACAGGGTGGGTTCGCCAACGTATCTGAGTGGTAACAGAGCAGAAGCGGTTAACCCTTTGACTGAGGCAAAAGTTGTCAAGGACTGACTCTCTGGTGTCAAAGCTGGGGGGACCACTGGGTTCTGAACTGGTTTATCGAGATGCACCGTGCGCTCAAGAATAGTTTGTATGGCCAGTGCCAGCTGGTCCAAACGCTGCTCATGTACATCCATCCTTCAGTGGATGTTCTGTGTATTTCCTTCACCTTTACTGTCTGAGGTCATGGCCCTTTCGTACTGTAACGGTTTGTTCGACACACAGACACAGTTCTTTAGGATAAAACACAGTTTTATTGAAATCACAATAAAATAAGAACCCTCACAGGTCCTGTAGTATACAGGCAGTATAATACAGACACACGACAGGTTAACAATATATATGCCTACACAGGTCCAGTACAACCATAAGGTACATAGAAGTCTATACTGACACAGGTCAGGCAGAATATGTTGGACTCCCAGGACAAAGGTACTGCATGGGTTAAAGGTCTTCAAGGAGTGTAAACAGTCCCATGTGTTGAGAGTTCTGTGATAGAAATCTTTCCATATAGAGAGCATCAAGATGCTTAATGCCCAGGGACAGGCTAGCAGAACAAACGTGAACTGCCAGAGTACTAACAGAAATAGAGTAATGAAGAACACTGCCGTGGCAATAACGGAGACAGACACTTGCACTCTGCAGGAGCAGTAACAGACACTAGACCAATGACTCACTGCCGTAGCAGTAACGGAGGCAGACACTTGCACTCTGCAGGAGCAGTAACAGACACTAGGCCAATGGCACACTGCCGGAGCAGTAACGGAGGCAGACACTTGCACTCTGCAGGAGCAGTAACGGAGACTAGGCCAATGGCACACTGCCGGAGCAGTAACGGAGGCAGACACTTGCACTCTGCAGGAGCAGTAACGGAGACTAGACCAATGGCACACTGCCGGAGCAGTAACGGAGGCAGACACTTGCACCCTGCAGGAGCAATAATGGAGACTAGGCCAAAGACACACTGCCGTAGCAGTAACGGAAACTGACACTCACACTCTGCTGAACAAAATGGGAACTGGATAGCCTGGAGAATAAGAATGTCGCCAAGGCGACAATAAGCTGTCAGAACAGGAACGCCAACCAAGCCGGTTCGAATCACGGAGCAGGTACGTCAGCCAAGCCGGGTCGAACCACGGAGCAGGAACGTCAGCCAAGCCGGGTCGGTACACAGGAGCAGGAACGTCAGCCAGGCCAGGTCAGTACACAGGAGCAGGCACTGAAGAATAGTCAGGCAATCCGGGTCGGTACACAGGAGCAGGAGAACAGATGCAGAGTAGTCAGGCAGGCCAAGTCGGTAGACTGGGAATCACTGAACAGAAACTAGCACTGGTACAGAAACACCACGAAAGGGCACCGTATTGGTGCTGGAGCTCAGTATATAAAGGCCATACTGGGCGGGACCAACACAGGACAGCCAATGGGAGCACACACAGTGTAGACTGACAAGAAAACAATAACAAGGGGAGCACGGGCACTGTGATATAAACACAGGAGTGTCCTCCCTATTCCTCTGTCCACCTCTCTTGCTATGTCTAACTGTAACCCATCTGGCTACCTGTCTTTGTGCAGTCTCCACCCCCCGAAACTACCTACCACAGCTTCCTGCTGCTCAGTCAGCAGACCCCTCTCAAGATTGGCCCTCTCTCTCAATGTTGCAACCTGCCCCTCCAGATCTTTAATATGAGGTTCCAGAGAGACCACTTGCTCACATCTGACACAGAGGTATGCATCCTGGAATGGTTGTTCCAGGTGTGCAAACATATGGCAGTTTGTGCACTGAGTTAAATGGACAATCATGCTACCACTCATATGTGCCAGTTACCACAAGATAAAAAAGCAGGCAGGCAAAAATAGCTGCACAATAAGATTGATAAATGTGTTCCCCTGTGTAACCCTCTGTATTTGAATTCCCCTGTTTTAAATTCCCACACTTACCACACTTCTGCACTTACACACTGGCTCATGCAATTGAGGGGTTACTTTGAAGGTGGAGATGTGGACAGTGGCAGTATGAGGAGGCCCAGGGCATTAAGGATACCACTGAACCACCAATATCAAATGTGATACATGTTATGAATGGTATAAGTGTGCCTCAATGACTAAATGAACAAAATAAATGAATTGGCTTGAACGAAAATATTGATTGTGGTGTCACTATGTTTCTAGAATCATAAGTTCCATGCCATTCTTGTTTAAATCTGAATGTCCTGAAACATGCATATATACTAGAAAAAAGAGAAAAGAAAGATAACCCTGCCTAACTAGCACACCTAAATACTCAAGCACACGATGAAATAAATAGACCAAGGATAGAAAGTAGAACTTTACTTGATGTAATCTCTACCTAAAATACCGGGGCATAATCCTGCTTGCCATGAATTAACAAAACAAAAAATAAGTAAAACGTAACTTTTATTAATCCCTGCCTAAAAAGTACCGGGGCACAAACCGGCTTGCCATATATTACACAAAAAACTATATAAAAACTCTCATAAAGAGAATAGATTCACACAAAAAAAGGAGAAATTAAAAACCAAAATTCTACCTACTAGAAGGCTCAATACTGAGATAGCATCTACCTAACAAGTTCTCTCAGACTCCTTTCTAATCTACATTCTAGATCGTGGGTCGGCTATCTCCCTGAGCTACACCTCAGCTACCGCCGAGTCTCATTCAGTATAGGTAGATTGAAGTAGTCTGCTATCATCTATCCGCTCACAAATATAACTGCAGTTTACAAAGTAGCGGCTCTGTAAGTTACTAAATAAATCTCTGTTGCTAACAAAAGAAAACAGACTACAAACGATACACTACTGACGCGCGTTTCGAATATGCCTTTTTAAATCTGAATGTCATGAAACATGCACATATACTACCGTACAAAAGTTTGGGGTCACTTCAGAAATTCCCTTGTTTTCCATGAAAACATACATCAAACAAGTTGCAAAATGAATAGGAAATATAATCAAGATGTTTTCAAGCTTATAAGTAATGATTTATAAGTTTCAAAATTCAAAATTTGCTTTCATCAAAGAATCCTCCATTTCCTGAAAATGTAGATACTCTATTAAAAATCAGCCATTTTCAGTTACAATAGTCATTTACAACATTAAAGGGATAGTAATACTTTATTATTACTATCCCTCATATTTTAGGTATTTGCAAAATATGTTACTAGCCCCCAGGTTCATCGCTCAAACCTTTATGGTTTGAGAGATAACCAAAGGCAAAGTTCCCCCTTCCCTCCCCCTTCCCTGAAGTTAGCGTTGTGCTGACTGCAGGGATATCCGGTCTGTCTTTCATCATGTGGCTCTGCAGCAGAGCCACGATTGATTTAGTGACAAAGAATTATTTCACTGAAATGATCTTCTACATGTGCTTGCAAACCAAGCACAAACCAAGCATATGTAGAAGACCGTTTCAGTGAAATCATTCTTCTTCACCAACGGGATCTTGGCTCAGCTGCAGAGCCTCAAGCCTATCGTACGACAGACTTCCCCTGCAGTCAGTACAAAGCAGACTTCAGGGAAGGGGGAGGGAGGGGGGAACTTTCCCTTCGGTTATCTCTCAAACTATAAAGGTTTGAGAGATGAACCTGGGGGCTATTAACTTATTTTGCAAATACCTAAACTAAGAGGGATAATAATAATAAAGTATTACTATCCTTTTAACAATGTCTACGGGATTTCTGATCTATTTGATGTTATTTTAATGGACAAGACTTGCTTTTCTTTCAAAAATAAAGACATTTCTAAGTGACAAAAACTTTTGAAAGGTAGTGTATATATAACCAAAATAAGATACATTAAATTTAGAAGAAAGAATATTTATTTCTTGAGTCTTTAAAGGGACAGTAATGTTCCATAAAAAAAACTTCTAGTTTTGTAGAGGTTAAAAAAATAAACTATGTGCCACAAATCCTATCTCTCAAACCGCTATGGTTTGAGAGATATTTGCATTGAAAGTCCCCCGACTTCTCCTGATGTCAGCTATAAAGCTGACAGCAGGAGATTCAAGTCAGCCGACTTGAGGATGCTCTTCAGCAGAGCCGAAATCACGTTATTTAAATAGAACTACTTCACTGGAATGGTCTACAAAGTGTGCTTGCAAACAATGCACACTTTGTAGACCTTTCCAATTAAGTAATTATTTTTAAATAACTCAATTACTGCTCTGCTGCAGAGCAACAATCTGGTCCCTGGACCGGCATCTCCTGCTGTGAGCACAGCGCCGACATAGGAGAAGGAAAGGAAGGGGGATCTTTCAATGTGAATATCTTTCAAACATTAGCAGTTTGAGAGACATGATTTGTTGCATATAATTTATTTTTTTAACCTCTACAAAGCTAGAAGAATTGTTTTATGGGACATTAGTGTCTCTTTACATTTAAAATATTATCAGACATATAGATTATGCCTTCGACGAAGTTAGTTAGCATAGTTGTTTTCTTTCTGGTTTACAATGCATATATACTACCATTCAAAAGTTTTTCAAATTATTAAATAATCATTGTTTCCTTCAAACTTTGCTTTTGTCGAAGAATCCTCCATTCGCAGAAAATGTAGATATTCCATTAAAAATCAGCCATTTTCAGCTACAATAGTCATTTACGACATTAACAATGTCTGCACTGCATTTCTGATCCATTTGATGTTATTTTAATGGACAATATTTGCTTTTCTTTCAAAAACAAGGACATTTCTAAGTGACCCCCAACCTTTTGAACGGTAGTGTATATGGAACCAAAATATGATACATGAATTTTAAAAGAGAGAATATTTGTTTCCTGAATCTTTAAACTTTCCTCTATCAAAATATTATTGGACATATTGGTTATAGTTATTCAACATAGGAATCATTGTTTGATTAGGGATATGAACTGATATATTTGTATGAAATGGATCACACTATGTTTTTTCATTTGTGTATGTTTGCATGCAATCTGTGAGTGGACATTTCATCTAATCTACATTCCATCTGTGTTACTATCATCCTCATTGTTTATGAACTTCTAACTACATGTGAGGGCACATTTTAGTTATATAATGTTGTGAAAATACTTAAATGCATAAGTTATGAAAAGTTTTTTCATTTTGTATTTTTAATGTGTTTTCATTAGCACCAAACAAGATTAAATTCCAGCTACTATGTTTGTCCAGTTACTCTAAGCAGCATTTATCATAGATATATATGGATATTCATAAGATTGCTATCAGTTAATTCCATACAGGGAATGGTTCACCTCACCTGTCCCTGCCCTGGAACACACCAGGCACTTTTGCAGATGTCTCCTTTTTATTTCCACAAAAATTATTCAAATATAAATATATATATATATATATATATATATATATATATATATATATATACATATTTATATATATGTTTTGTTTTTACACAATTTAGCAAATTTATAAAAGTGGTGAAGAGGGCCCTGAAGCTTACAACATAAGGAAGATGAGGAAAAACTTACACTAGGTACAATCAGATGGAATTCAGTTTAGTTATAGATAAAGGTTGGACAGCTGCAATGCTGGTTTACCGGGTTGGCTCGAATGGACAGGTTATTGCAGGTATTCACAGTGGTATTTTGGAGCATGAGGTGGTATTTGGTATAGATAGGTTTGAAGGAGCACATGAACAACTACAATCTACATTATAGCAACATAATAACAAACCAACATAGCAGATTATGTTGAAGAAGATATACGCCCTTCAGTCTTTGCCATACCACCCTTGTTTTTGTTGATATAGTGGAAGGCAATAAATAAATATCTAAATAAATAACCAAATAAATATCTAACTAACTAAATAAATAAATAATTTACATCACATTTCCAAACATGCCCCAAGTGGATAAAATAAAAATCCTTTCTTACTGTAAAATACAATCATATTCCTTCCAGGATCAGCAACCTACCTGTGTCTAAACCAACCATAGTAATTGTCTATGTTGATCTTTGATAAAAAAGTATACAGTACTCTTTTGAAAAATAATTCTGCATACTACTACCCTTACTATAAAATATCCTGACTTTAATTTTAGTCAAAAGCTACTTTCCTCTTGTTTTAATGGATGCCTCTTGTTTTCTGCTCCATAAATTGTTTAGTAAACATTTCCAGGAGAGTTCATAGTATTGCCTTGAATATAATTGTAAATAGTAATCATAACACCCCACCCCATTAGACACCTCTTCCCTTACATTTAAAATATAAATTCAATAGGGGTTATGATAAAGAGGTGATAAAGTGGAGAAGACTTATCCAGTGATATCACTTCTCCTATGTTATTCTATAGAGCCTATGCACTAAGATCTCCAAAGCTGGAGAAATCTTAGTGCATTGGCTCCAGTTAAATAATATAGGAACTGGAGAAGCAATATCACTGGATAAGTAATCTCCACTTTATAACCTCTTTATCACACCTTAGTGCCTATCCCCAAATGTATCCAGTCTCTCTTTAGAACTAGATTCTTCCAATCCCTAAACCAGGTTTGTTGCATGTCTGTATTTTTTCCAGTTCTTCAATATCCTTTTTAAATCTTGTACTCAAAACTGTACTACGTGTCCCAGAGGATTTCTTAATAGAGATTTATAAACAAATAACATTCTATTTCCATCCTGTGCAACTAGACCCTTTTTATACATGATAATACCCTATTTGTTCTTGCAGCATCTGAATGGCATCAATATTATTGTATAGTCTATTATGTCTATGTATTACAATGGAGCCTCATTATCAAAAGTTTAGAGTGTTGTTTCCAAACATATCCTTAACTCTTTAAAAAAACTAGGGATTTTTAAACTCTTCTCAACAGTGCGTGCTTTAGTGATTTCCTCAATTTAGCACTGGTGGGTCTATCTCTAGCACAGTGGACTTGTCAGAATGACTGAGCCACTGAGCAATCCATCTGTAATCATAAGACGAGACCACGAGAACAGGGATGGGTGAAAAGTCTAATTTTGTCTACAAAAAGCATGAAGGAAGTTAAATGAAGTAGAAGGAGAGAGAAAATGATTTGAAAGCAATTTATACAGTGAAATAAGGGTATGACAGGCTCATAGTGCTGACTGACACTTACTGATAAAAAAAAACTTCCTCTGCTGAAGATGAAACCTAATTTTCTCTAATCTTAAGGGATGACCACTGGCTATTTGATTAGGCCTTGGGATGAAAAGCTTACCAGAGAGATCTCTGTTTTTACCTCTCATATACTTGTACATTGTGATAAGATTTCCTCGTAGTCTTCTTTTTTCTTGGGTAAACAAACCAAGTGTGTCTCGACTTTCCTCATATACTTGTACTTTGTGATAAGATCTCTTAGTCTTCTTTTCTCTAGAGTAAACAAATCAAGTTTATCTAGACGTTCCTCATACGTCAAGTCTTCCATTCCCTTAATTAATTTTGCTGCTCTTTGCTGTACTCCAGTTCTACAATATGTTTTTTCAGAATTCATTCCCAAAACTGCAATGCATACTCGAGGTGAGGTCTTACCAGTGATTTGTACAGCAGCAAAATGATGCTATCCACTCTTGCTTCAATACCCCTTTTTATGCAAGACATAATGGTTTTGTTTCTGCTAGTTGACACTGCTAGTGCTACAGTTTCAATATATCAAATTGGATGAGGCATTTACATCACAAATTACATGGATTAATTTATTCTCTACATAAATATTGATTTACAGTATCAATGGGTTGATGGGGATTTTTTAGATTTGTTTTAGAAGAGCGTAAAAGTGTTCCATTTGTTTTGCTTTGTTTATTCAATAGATGTTACAATTCCATGGTCTAGATATTCCCCATTAGCTATTTTTTGTGATGACTTTAGGGGCCCCTCCACACATTAGCTGGGGATTTTCTGACCAACATCGGTTATTGAGTATCTGTTAACTTTGATATTACGTGTTTTGCCGACTATGAGGATCCAAAGCATATTTGTTTGGGTCCCAGACAGTGGACTGCCAGAGTCGGTAACCCATGCATAGCTTTTTGGAATCATTTTTATAAGAGAGTTTTCCATTGTGATTGTGTTAATTAAATATATATTTATACATACAATTTTATTGTATGCAGCCAATTGGATACATATATTTTTATATTTTTTGTCCAACTACATTTTACTTAGGTTGGAGTGAAACATGTCTTTAAGCTGCCCCAGTCATATAGTACATTGGTAGTACATAGATTTGTGCATTCTAATTTCTCATTTTTTCTATAATTTTTTGTCTCAGGGCTGTTTTTGCCAAGACTAAGGTCTTCAAGCCACTTTTTCTCTTAGTTTAAAAAACCTACTTCCTGCCAAACAATTTTTCTCAGGACTTGTGCTTAACAAGCCTAGGTCCTGTTAAAAAAGTTTCACAGAGCTTGTGTTTATCAAGCCTAAGTCCCACAACGCAAATTTTCCCAGGTCATGTGTTTAAACATTTTTTTTATATATCTATATATATATTCTTCATGATTCATAGAATAAATATCAATTTTATCATATCTTTCTCATGTTATTATCAAACATTAAACAGTGGACTAAACAGTGGTTGATGGTAGCAACCCTTTACATCCCTACTCCTCATCCTCAGTGCTGCTGCTAAGCATACTTGTACCCTTGTTTTCCCTGTCATGTGTGGTTTTATCCACTCCTGCTCCCTAATACTCATATGGTATTAAATCTTGGTTCATTTTTAGAAATGTTAGTCTCCTTACATTGCTTGTACACTGGCAACAGATAGCAATATGCTTCATTTTTGGATTGTGAGTAAAGTATCTACATACTGTGAACTTCATTGGCTGTAGGATCCCCAAGGGGCTGCTACTACTACTAGGGCTAGATGTTGCTGTAGTTGTACTAGTACTAGGTGTCAAAATGCTGCACTTCCAAAATCAGCAGAGGTACTCATTTTAGCTAAGGTTGTGGATGTTAATAATCTTCTGCTGGTTACTCAATACTAGTAGTGTTTGTGGCTGAGTGGGACTTGGACTTGGAAGCGGTGATGATGCTGATGTTGACTGACAGTATGACTGTGTATTTTTTGGCATAATTTGGTTGTCCAGGGTCAGACTTTACAATTGCTTTCCAGACAATGCCTGATGCCAGAGTGGAAGAAGATGTAGCAGCTCAACCAACTGCTGCTTCTTACAGTGAGACCTAGAGGTAGTCGTGAACTCCCTCTAAGTGGAAAAGTAAAAAGTCATAGTTTGAGACTTCTAAATGCCTGGAGGAATATAAGGGTAGTGAGGAAGAAGTTTCGGGTGATGCTGAGGATGACCTAATGATGACTGATGATGATGTGAATCTAGAATATATCCCTCCAGCATCCTTCTTTTCTTCAAATATAGATGAACGTAAGATTGAGACACATGGTCAGAATGTTAGCTGAAAGGCTAAGGCTCAATCCCCCACCACTGAAAAGGAACACTTTTATATTCATTTAGGCATTTAGAGGTCTCAAACTATTTTTTGCTTTTCCCCTTTGATCGATTTTCACAAAGTTCACTACTAATTTCAGGTATTTGTGTGCTTGCTTGTCTCAGTGTCAGAAGCAGCAGTTGATTGAGCTGCTACATCTTCATCCACTATGCCATCAACACTAAAATGTGACTCATTGTCATCTTCATTGTTTTTAGATGTTTTATTAATAGTATTGGAGCTGGTGGATGTGGAACTTTGGGTGGGACTTTGACAAACTGCATATTCCTAGGGAGGAGAGGGATAATTATTTTTTATTGCACACATTGCAACAACCATGGCTGTGTCGGTTTTTGGACTATCACTTCACACATCCCTGCACTGCTCCTAATCATTTAACTCTCCTCCTACCCTTTGTGCATTCAATGGAAATTACTCAACTACTGTGTGTGTTTTTACTGTAAATTTCACAGTATAACTGATTGTGTTTGATGTCTTGCCTTGGCCCTCTACAAAATGTTCTGTCTCATCTAGTATCAGTCTAGCTATCAATTGTTTTTTTTAATTAACTGTGCCACCCCTATAACTGTTAACACAGTACAGAGATAATAGCCAGATCAGGAAGGAACTTGAATCATGGCTACTTGTGTCTTTACAATTAGTCACACAGAATTTTGGGATATTTGGGATAAACATCCTTTGCTCCCTTCTCACACCCCCAGATTCTCTTAGCACAGATATAACAGATAGATCAGGAAGGAATTTGGATACCAGCTGGCTGTGTCTTTCCATTCAGTCACTCAGAATTTTGAGGTAATTCTCCTTTGCTCCCTTCTCACACCCCCAGACTCCCCTAGTACAGAGATAACGGCCAGATCAGAAAGAAACTTGGATTACGGCTGCCTGTGTCTTCCCAGTAATTCACAAAGAATTTTGGGGTATTTGTAGTCAATCACCTTACTCCCTTCTTTTTCCCCAGAGTCCTCCAGACATCCCTAATACAGAAAAGAAATGTCCTACCTATAAGACTCCCTAAATTAAGCTTCAACTCCACTTTATAAGCCTGTCTTTTCTAGCTCACAAACACAGAATGACATGCTGTAGGAACCTAACACGCTTTTTATACTATACAGGAAAAGAAGAGAAACTTGCCAAACGATGGGGGAATTTCAGTCTTCCCATTAATTTCTCTTTTGCTGCAAAAACTTTTGCACAACCTTATTGGAGAATCTGCACTGTTTGTGGAGGGTTGACTTCAGGACAGGTTTGCAAAACACTGGTTTAGATGCAATTGACTTACACCTTAAAATTAGACATGTTAAATCGATAATCAGAATTTGCATTGCTTGGTTTAATTTTAATGTTTATGTTTCATGACCATTTTTGCTTCACACTATGGCTTTAACTAAATGTACATGAATCATGTTTCTTAAATTAGAATTTATTAATAATAATACATTTCATAACTGATATTTAATATTTATTGAACATTGACAAAGTGGTTAATATACATAGAACACTGAACATTTTTCTTTATAGGTTGCTCATACATAATTGGTGTAGTTAGACAACTGGGTAATGTTTGATCTTCAGGGCATAAGTAGCTCTAGGGACACACTCTCAGATGTAAAATAATAGAACTTAAAACCCTTGTAGTGAAGAGAAGATCAGAGACACTGTACCTGGTAGCTGGTAAGAGTAGACATTGTTTCATTTGTTTTCTAACTGTCCATTTATTGATTGTTACTGTGCCTGTTACAATTTGCTTTTTTCTTCTTCAATATTTTTACTGCAGACATCTTCAAAATACAGAAGATGGCAAAGAAGTGCTTTAGAAAATCGGGTATATACCATTCATGTCAAAACTCAGTACAGTTATTTAAATATTGTTTGTGGACAGCAAGACTTGACATGTCTATTACTTGCCTACTTACTTGTTTTCACTACGAATATATTATATATCTCCCCATAAATCCAGATGCATAATATTATACTTAATGAAACTGAAAATAAACTATTGCAGTACTTATTAATCTCTTTATATGTAATGTTACATATGCTAAAAAATCTTACAACATATCTGGATGTCTTTAATACTTATTAACGTCTTAAGAATATTGTTTTTTAACTTTATCTTATTTGTCCAGTGCCATTTTAGTGTAATTTGCTAACCTAAATTGCATATCCCATGTTACTTTACGATTCTGTTTACCACTTTACTGCATTTAATGAACCCTTTTAAACCAGTGGCAGTACCCTCACATCTATGGGAAAAGAGTTCCCAAATTTTATAACCCACTAATTATCTCTCGGTTTGCTGTGCAGATCCCAGATACCTGCACAGTTGGATGACACCAGTCCAGCACCTTACTAGGTGCTAATGGGAACTTTTTCCACTCCCCATGGAAGCACATTGATGACAATTTATAAAATGTGGCTATGAGGAGATGAGAAGCTCCTGTGCTCACTGAATAATGTCCTGGCATCACTTAGCTATGCAGATACAGTGATCTTCCCAGAAAACTGGGACAGAACTGGTAAGTTAAAGGCTATATGAAAAACAGAATGGAAGCAGCTCCAGCAGCTTGGATGCTACACTTAGAGGAGTTTGTCTTCCCTTTATAGCGACAAAGCCGTACATTGAGCCACGTGAGCCAATTTGAACCGCACAGTAACAACAGATACTACGGCTTCATTCCTTTCCACGACACAATCAGATACAACCAATTCTGTGATTGGAAGAGAAACATACAAAAGAGGCTGCGGTGAACTAAAGGATCATTTGGAATGGAGATTTGTTGCCAGTATTGATGAACTATACCCCAAGAATTCATCCGGTGAGTGCATTCAGTATATGCGGGGGATCCGCTATTATATTTCCATACGGTGTACACTTAGAGGTTGCGCTCTTGTCTTTCTTCCTGTACATTGTAAGTGACAAAGTAGAATATAGCGGAACATTTTAGATACTGTTTATATTTTACTAATCCCTATATGAATTATTTGAATTCTACATTTTATTATCTATTTAGAGTCCAAATGACCTCATTTATATGTAAATGTATAGTATCCTTTAAGTTTGAATAGGGAACCAGATGCCACTACTTCAATCACTGCGCTCCTTTAATTGAGAAGTGCTTAATCAATATATTATAAATTATATTCCAGTGGCACAAATCTATTAAAGAAAACAGAACAGAAACCTATATGGTGGCAGTGTCTGTTTAAGATGTAGTGTTCATTCTACAACTTTATATGTTCTTCTTTAAGTATTGCTAGATATACTAAATTGCCAGAAAATTAAATAAAGGATGTATACTGTAATTCTTGATTCAGAGTTAATTTGGAATCGTGTTCTTCTCATCTAAGAGAAAGTTCCTGAATGAAGATGAAAGGCATCAGAAGAAGGGAAGGGTTCTTTTATGCTATCTCACCCATCTTAAGCTGATATTACATTTTAGAGATCTACTCTGGAAACCAGAATATTATTTGACCCGCCAGTTAACAAAAGGATTCCAGGAAACACCAGAGAAAATGAAAAGCTGACCTTTCTTGTCTGAAGGTATAAGAGGGTAAGATGTTTTCTAGTGAGATACATAACAATCCCAAGAGAGGACAGGGATAGGCAACATTTGCATCTTTAGCTCTTGGAAAATACATCTCCCACTTTCAGCAATCTGTTGATGGCCGAAAGTCCAATGACTGAGCACTGGTCTTTCTTTCACAGAGTCAACCTCTTAGTTATCTAACCATGATTGTTTCTAATCTATTTTTGGTGTTGTCTTTAGATTGTTGTAATTCTTGTGGAGACAAGTGGTAATTTACAAATATAAATGTTAACTCAAAATAATGGTAAAATGTCTGTCTTTTAGTAACCAAATTCATCTGTTGATATGGAGCAGAACAATCAATCCATGGTGACATATTTTATTCTGAAAGGGATTTCAGAACTTCCTGAGCTACAAGTTCCAATATTCCTTTTAGTTCTCTCAATTTATCTCTTCACAGTTAGTGGTAACATGATCATTCTTCTTCTTGTCTGCCTGGATCCTCAGCTGCACACTCCAATGTATTTCTTTTTGGGGAATTTATCTGTCTTGGACTTGACTTGCTGTACTGTCACTCTGCATAAGATCCTTTTTATGTTTATAACAGGGGACAACACATTTTCTGTTTTAAATTGCAAACTTCAGATGTATTTGTTTTCAAGCCTTACTTCTGATGAGCTGTTACTACTGACTGCCATGAGTTATGATCGATATGTGGCTATTTGCAAACCCTTGCACTATCCAGTGATAATGAGCCAAAGAGTGTGCATTCTTTTGTCTTCTGTCTGCTGGATTATGGGATTCATAGATTTTATACCTTATCTTATATTACTCTCGAATGTTTTCTGTTATAAATCGAATATAATCAATCACTTTTACTGTGATCTTGTGCCTATTATGAATCTTGCTTGTAGTGACATATCTGTACTGGAGATCTGGCTCTTTATAGAAGGACTATTCATACAAAGTCTCCTCCCATTTCTACTCACCTTCGTTTCGTATGTTTTCATTATTATTTCCATTATAAAGATCAGTACCAGCTATGGAAGACATAAAGCCTTCTACACGTGTTCGTCACATCTCACAGTGGTCATCCTTCTCTATGTCACTCTTTTCTATCAGTACCAGAAACCAATGTCAATGGACACTTTAGACTCTAATAAACTCTCAGCCCTTTTTAACACAGTTGCCGTTCCAGTTCTAAACCCATTAATTTATAGCTTAAGAAATAAAGATGTGAAAGCAGCTTTCAGAAGACTATTGAGTTTGATTAAATCTGCAGTATAAATGCTAAGAACATGTGTCTGACATCTCTGTAAATGTTGTCCATACCCATTACCATAGAGGTGATGAATATTAATATTCAAGCATATATTATTTAATCTATTATAACCAGCAACCACTGTAATACTTCTGCTTAGTTGTGTGATGGTCATTTTAATCAGCCTTACAAACGCTTAATTTTTTAGGACAATAAAGACCCAGATGTAACAATTAATAGCTTTTTTACTGAAACAAATATAGAATCCCAATATCAAACATGTATGTTTTGTAATTAACCTTTTGAGTGCCAGAGAGATATTCAATGCATTGTGATGCAGTTCACTGAATATTTCTCTGCATTTAAATGATTAATCCCTGTGGTCCTTCAGGGGTTAAACATTTAAAATTATTATGAATTTGTCTTTGATTATTCATAATTTTGTAAGAAAAAGCTCTCCAATGTTTCTGTTATATTAAGGACTTTGGTTATTTGGAGGAGCGACATTATGAGAATCCATGACCAGTTAGATTCTGGAAGGTGACGTTACCCACAATCCCAGCCAATGGAATTGTAAGAAATAATTGTGTGCCATTTCAAATCCAATCCCTATTTTTTTTGTTTCTCATTCTGGCTCGGGCAATAGCCCGAACATGATTAATGGGGTAGGTTACTTTATAGGTGGTGGCAGGGACAGTGGGGGCTGAGTTTTGTAATGTTGATTTGTTTTTTGGCAAAACATGCAGGAGGTACAGTGTGTCAATGACACATATGGTTGAAGTTGAGTGTGGAGTACCTCAGGGTTCAGTACTTGGTCCATTGCTTTTTAACATTTATAAATGACCTGGAAATACATATAGGAAACAAAATATCATTATTTTCATATAACACTAAATTATGCAGGGTAATCATTTCAGAACAGGATATTTGTTCTCTAAAGAGGGATTCACTTAAAATGGCAGATGGCAGATTGGGCAAACAAATGGAATATGAAGTTTAATGTGGGAAAGTGTAAAGTCATACATTTGGGAAGAAAAAGTCCCATTGCTTCTTATGCAATCATTTTTGAGTACTCATTGCTATAGAAAGACCTGGGTATCCTTGTAATCTACAAACTTGGAAACAGTGACCAGTGTCAAACAGCAGTAACAAAAGCAACCAAAGTCCTGTCTTGTATAAAAAGGGGTATTGAGAACGGATAACATATGACCTCACTTTGAATATGCAGTGCAGTTTTGGGCACAAGTTCTTAAAAGGATATTCTAGAACTGGAGAAAGAGTACAGGGAAACACAACAAAATGAATGAAGGGAATGGAAGACAACATCTGGACAAACGTGCATTATTTACTATGGAGAAAAGACGACTAAGAGGAGATCTTATTACAATGTACAAGGATATGTACAAGTATATGAGAGGTCAATACAAGGATCTCTGTGGTGAGCTTTTCATGCCTGAACAAATATCTATTTGCCACTCTTTGAGATTAGAGGAAAGGATCTTTCACCTTATGAAGAGGAAGGTTTTTTTTATAGTAAGGTCTGTTAAAGGGACAGTAATGTCCCATAACATTTTTGTAGAGCTTAAAAAATAAGCTAAATGCCACAAATCTTATCTCTCAGACCGCTATGTTTTGAGAGATATAATCCACTAAAGTTCCCCTCTCCCTCCTGTTGTTTGCTGTTTCTCTTACACTTGTGGTGGCGTTCTCAATAGCGGCTATACACCTTTCATGTATGTAATCACATAGTCACTTCCAATACCAAACTTCCATTCTTACACCTTCCTCCAACGCGTTTCAAAACTTCACAAGTTTCTTCCTCGGGGACTATGGTTGAACGACACCGCAAGTGCAAGAGAAACAGCAAACAGGAAGACTGCTGTTTAGGTAATCAAGACGGATGCCTCTTGATTCTAAAGGCGCTCATTCCGGTGTGTGGAAATGTTAACCAGTGAAGGTGGAGGAGAGAAACACCGAGGTCACAGTTAGGTGACGAGATGCCAGAAAAAGAGAACAAGAGGAAGGAATAAGATGAATACACAGTCCTGATTACAAGGTATAAGTAATATTGCACTAGCATTTATGAGTGAACCTGTGAAGAGAGCGGGTGCGGTGTGAAGGAGGCTGATACATTGATTATCGGTTATGTCACTTATCTTCTTGGGAGTACTGTGTTACAATTTGATACAATCATGATATGAATTTTAGAAGATTTGTATGAAGAAAGCGATCACTAAATAAGGAGGACAATTGAAAAAACCTTATCTTTTTGGAATAGATCGGAAGAGGAACAAATGTGGGGCATTGGAATAGATCTTTAGTCTCCCTGGAATTAGAATGAAATAGGAATAGGTGTACGTGTTTTGTTTTATTTTTTTTATATATTTTGGGTGTGATTGTTTGGAGGGATTAGTCCTCGAGGGTATATTTTTGGGGTGTTTAATATTGGGTATGCTGTTTCTTATGTGACTAGATGTTCCTTTAATGGACAGGTGATCCATGGCGGGAATATTGGTCATAGATTAGTAGGGGTCTGTATTGATGAACAGTCTGATTTGTATAGGTCATTCTGATCACCAATGACTTTATTTATATTTTATTGTGATGTTTTATTACTATCATTGCATTTGAAGATAATTATATGTAAAGACGGTGGTTAGTATACTTGTATGTGATTTTTGGAGACCTGTGGGTTGAGTTGCATGTTTTTCCACACGGTAGTGGTTTGCGGATCCGATATCTAAGTGGTGCACCTGACTTGTGGGTGACATTTAACGCTATACTGGTTGATGCAGGATGACGTTGAAGGTTGCCTGTGGTGGGTGTTCATGTGATTCGGTACTACAGACCGTGGATGGATGTGGATGATATTGCCCCAGCCTATTAGGAGTTATATTAGAAGTTTTTTGTATACTTGTTTAACTGGAATAAATATTAATCTTATTTTTAATATAGTTGGATTCCTGTCTGATATTTACCGTAGGAGCGCTCAACGAGTTTTTTATGTATATTTTATTTGTCCTTCTAGGGGAGTAGGAGGTTTGTTGCAGCTGCACAGGGTATATTTAGTTGGGCATTTTTAAGTATCTGAAGCGCCACCTGTTTTTTTGATATTTAAAAATAATTACTTCTTTGGAACGGTCTACATGCAAGCACACTTTTTTGACCTTTCCAAAGAAGCAATTATTTTTAAATTGCACTATTGCGGCTCTGCTGAAGAGCCTCCTCGTGTCAGTCGAAGAGAAAGAGGAACTTTAGTGGGTGATATCTCTCAAACCATAGCGGTTTGAGAGATAAGATTAGATAAGATTAGTGGCATTTAGCTTATTTTTTTAAGCTCTACAAAACTAAAAACTTTATGGGACATTACTGTCCTTTTAAATTGTGGAATTCCTTGTCCAAATACAATGGATAAATTTAAGAGAAGATTAGATACATTTCTTTCAAGAGGGAGCATACAGGATTATACTGTGTATTAGTAGGCAGATCAGGAAGTTCTTATTTGGCAGAAGGAAAGTTTATGTATTCTCATTTCTCTGGGTTATGAGGCAAAGGTTGAACTTGATGGATCTGTGTCTTTGTTCAACCTAATTTATTATGTTACTATGTTACCTATGCTCACCCATAGTGTATTGGTCCAGCCCAGACAATCTAGACATGAAATAAGACACAGTGACTGGTGTACTGCATGCATTCCAGCAGAAAGTTGTAGCTGCTTCTTCACCAGCTCCCTCTGTACCTTTGCCTGTTCACACTAGTGTCTCTGAGATCTAGAGATGGGTGACACTTCCTTCTTCAAATGCTAACCTGCTAACCTGGTGAAAAAATGGCACATTCCAATGATAGGTAATTTTTCAAGAAAAGTGCTGATATTCCACTTTTTTGTCTATGTATTGTATTGAAGACAATTTTAGAACTAAATTTCTCCCCAAAACTGTGGACATTCCCACTGTTCTAGTATAAAAGGGTGTCAGCATCTTGGAGGTTGGCATTCTGTGTTGGGGAGTAAAACAGAAAGGGGCATACTGTGATTGCTGGCGTCAAATAATAAAAAAAAAATAATAAAGTGAGCTGTTTGTTTGTGGAGTATTATCCCCTTAGTATCTTCTGACATGCCAGGACAGTCACACCAGACCAGACGTTAAGGACCTGTGCTGCTATTTTAATCCACTCAGGCGGGTAAGTATTTTCCATTATATTTCTGGCTTGTATTCCTTAATTGGGGCTTTTGTCTATATGTCTCAGTACAAGTGAGATACGGGCAAGTTAAAAACCGCCAGGGCTTCAGGACTCCCACCTTTAACCCTTTGCTTCTCATGCCAGGCTAGTCTTCCCAGGGGCTTTACATGTACTGTATGTCCCTTGTGCTCTTTGGCCCCTTCACAAATGCTCATGGGCCCCTATACTCCTGAACATGGACCTGCATGGGTAAAGGTCTTTATATCTTCTGTGAATAACATTCCTTCCTGTACCTAGAGGATCCTTTAGTCCTGGAACCATAACCCTCCATCCCCCATTAAAGACAACTTATCCTCTGTCAGTGAAGATTCAGTTCAATAATGCTATGACGGTGGTCTATGCCAGTCACCAGGGAGGGACCAGGAGCTCAGAAATGTTGTCAAAAGTTTGGTTGACTTATTCTTGGGTTGAAGCTCTCATATAGGCTCTCTCCACAGCCATCAGCATCTGGACCCAGAAAATAAGGAGATGAATCAGGCACTTTTTGACTCCATAATATGACTGTGTGTTCTTCCAACCTTGGATAAGATGTCTTCTCTGTTGAACTGCAAGGTTCCCCTGTTTTACTTCAGATCTCGGAAGCCTTTTGATCTTGCCATAGACACAATGGTCTTTCTCTGGCAGTTTTCCGTGATGTATGTGTTTGGTCTTGTTCATCTGATTCCCACTGTGTTGAGGAAATTTGGGATAGAGTGGGCTCATGTCATTCTGATCACCACATTCTGGCCTCTCCAAGTGTAGTTCACAAATCTTATCAAACTATCCATAGACTTCAGTCTTCTGCTTCTTCCAGACCTCTTAACTCAGTCATCTGTGTCACTCAGAGGTGAAGAAGTTGGCTTTGACAGCTTGGCTCTTGAAGCTAGCATCCTGAGAAAATGTTTTCTGATTCTGTCATTGCCGTTATGATCCACAATCCGGTTTCATCAAAGGCGTATCACAGGGTATGGTCCTTATTTTATGAGTGGGACAAACACTAGGGTTTTGTGACCATGTCCATTTCATCATATAGGTAATTTGGCCTTTTTTCAGGGTGGTCTTCAGACAGGACTTAGATTTATGCTATATCTGTACTTTTTCAGAGGTGTATTACCCTATTGCCAGATGTGCAAACTTTGTACAAGGGGCGACTCCTGTCTACACAGACTTTCAGGACACTCCTTCATGGGATCTGAATTTGGTCTTGGAAGTACTTAAGAAGGCTCCCTTTGAGCCTCTGACTTCGGTTTACCTTCGGTTCTTGACTCCTGAGACAGCTTTCCTGCTTTCAATATGTCTGTTCAACATGTGGCCTAACTACATTCTTTATCCTGCCAACCCCACTTTCTGAAATTTCATTTGGATATGCTGGGGGGTGTTTTTGAGTTTCACATTTAACTAAGAAATTGTTCTTCTTTTTCTATGTCTGGGTCAGTCTAATAGATAGGAGCAGGACCATCAATGTTTGGATGTAGTTAGGTGCCTGATGGAAAAGTAGAGAGACAGTATACCAAGAATTCTTTGCATACCATTTTCAAGGCTATCAACGTGTCTTAAAAAAAATAGAAGAAGAAGTAGTAGGGAAGGAGAGACAGGGAAGTGATTCTGCTCTACATCTTATACTCTGAGTCAGTTTGCCCCATTGCCACACTATGGCTACCCTCTTTGGCACTCTACAGGAGTTCAATGAAATGATAGAGACATGATCCTCTTATTCTGAGAGATTTGAGCAGTCTATGGTTCCAAATAAGTTGCCTGAGGAGAAGCAAACTTCGGTTTTTCACACGGTTGTGAGCAGCACATCATATGCAGCATTGCAAAATTAGTACCAGTAAAGTCTGAAGACAAGTCATTTAAGGAGTTGATTGACACCCTGACTGATTTCTATGAACCACAAACCTTGGAGATTGTGGAACGTTTCTGCTTCTATTCCTGGACACAATATTCTTTTAAAGACGAGCTCTGCTACAATTGCTCCAAGCATGAATATCTAAATCAACAACAAGAAGCAGACAAAACTTTTGAGGACAGCTAGAACACCTAACCATTGACAATCTTGATGGCCAAAGAGGTGCCATGCAAGAGGAGGTGAGAATCTGTGGCCATGAAGATTGCATGGATTTGGACACTGGATTGTCTGTGTCAGTCAAGACTAGAGCTCAGGTGGATAACACGTGTCAATTTTCATTTACAGCCTACACCAATAATCTTAAAAATATATAGTGGGCATATGATCAAACCCCTGGAATGTGGCTGTCACAGTGACACACAATACTTTGACACACCGAGTGTCACTGTATGTTGTAAAGGATGGAGTACCATCTCTGTTTGGTAGATAAAACTGATAGTGATACCTAACATCAAACACCCAATCTATAGTATGAACAAGGCTCAAACTTCCCATATCCAGAAGTGGTTTGAAATGTTACTACACAAATTCAGAATAGCTTTTATGCCAACTCTTGGAAAGGTGAAGAATATGCAAGAGCAATTAAAGTTGCATCCCGGTGCTCTGTCAAAATTTTGCAAAGCATACATGGTTCCCCTCATTGTCAAAGTGAAAGTGGAAAGCGAATTACAATGCCTAGGAGCCCAAAGGATTATTTCAAAAGTATCGACCAATGACTGGGCATGGGGAATGGGGTTAGAATCGACTGTGTGGAGATTTCAGAATGTCAATCAACAGATAGTTGGACTTTGAAAAATACCTGTTGCCAAGGTTAGATGAATTGTTTATCTTACTAGTAGGATGACAAACGTTCACTAAGCTAGACCTCCATTTAGGTTACCTACAGCTAGAAATGCATTTAGACAGTCTGACAATCAAAACAAACAAGGTGCTCTATGAATACAACTGCATGGTGTTCAGAGTTGCATGAGCACCTACAAAATAGCAGAGTACCAAGGATACCATCCTTGAAGGGATATTACACAACAAGTGCCAACTGAACAGACATCTGATGAACTTAAGCAGAATGCAGAGACTGTATTAGGAAAATTGCAGGAGTATGGTTTGAAAGCGAATCATGAGAAATTGCAATTTTGTCAGACCCAGTTCACAATCTGTCATAGACAAAGATGGCTTACATACAACCAAAAGCAAAGTATAAGCTCTAGTAGATGGCCCTCTGTCCACTGACATATCTTAATACCATTTGTACCTGGGACTTAAAATATTACCATCATTTCTTGCCAAATTTAGCACAGATCCTATATCCCCTACAATGTTTTTTTGAGAATCAGACCTAGTGGTTGTTGATGGCAAAAATAATTCCAAGAAACAAAAGACCTCATCCTCAAGACTCGGGTGTTAGTACACTATGATTTACAGAAACCTGTTACATTGGCGTGTGATGCCTCTCCCTGTGGTTTGGGTGCTGTCCTATTACACATCATTCTGGATTGCTCAGGACAGCCCATAGCTTTTGCGTCATGCTCCTCCTGACATCCACAGAACAAAACTACTTTCACATTGATAAAGAGACATTAGCTATAGCCCAGGCCTTACAAAAGTTAATGTACTTATATGGATGCTATTTCATGTTAATTACAAACCACAAACAGCTTTTGGTAATCTTCAGCCCAAAGTAACAAATTTGATCAACTATGGTAGCTCAACTCCAGTGCTGTGTACTTTATTTAGGGGAGTTTAACTATTTAGTACAGACCATTCAGTACTGACCAAACATATAGCACCCAAATGTGCGTGAACCGCTGACTACCGGACTCACTCTGACATGTGACTCCACGGGACCTGACGCCTTAATTTTGGGATGACATTATATTTGTTTCACTACATGTTGTACATCACATCAGATGGCCCAAGTTACCAGTCAGGATGACCTCTTGGTACAAGTATAACATTACCTCCAAAGTGTATGGCTGGCCTCCGTCCTGGATCCATTCCACCCATACTGGATCCAAAGATTCAAGCTCAGCACCCAAGATGATTGCATTTTGTTGCACATCAGAGTTGTTCTTCCGCCTTCTTGTCAAGAGATTACATTGACTATCTTACATGAAGGCCATTCAGGTATTGTACGCATGAAGTAGAAAGCAAAAGGGATTTTGTGACTTGGGTACAGAGTTACAGACTTGCCCCGGGTGCTTACAGGCACAAAAATCTTTACTTACAGCCCAGTCCAACCATGGGAATGACCGCACATGCCATGGGAGTGCTTACATTTAGATTTTGATTGCCCTATTCATTAAAAACATATCTAGTCCCAGTGGATGCCCACTCAAAATAGCCAGAAGTTTCCCCAGGCCAGCCATCACCACAGCAGCAATGATACACATTTTGAAACACATTTTTGCTGTTTTTTGGCCTTTCAAGACACTTGGTTTATGACAATAGCCCTCAGTTTACTTCCCATACATTTCAAGAATAGCACGACTCACTTGGAATCACACATCATACGTCTGCACCCTATCACCCTGCTACCAATGGTCAGGCAAAGTGGATTGTGGAGACTTTGAAGGACTCTATGGCAATGATGGTTCCATGGATGATCAGGCCTCTGTTCTATTGGATTTTCTCAGTGCTTACTGCACCACTACCCTTGTGACTACAGGTGTGCTCCCAGCATTGCTACTTTTTGGGAGACCCCTATGCACCAAATTGAACACTCTGGAACCTGATTTCCACTCTGCTGTGAAATGCCACAATATCAAATGACTGGTCAGGACACATGCCATTGCTTCTCACAGAGTCTGGGCCTAATGTTATCAAGGAGCTCTAAGATTGGTTCCTGGGTTGATTATGTAAGTTCTTGGGTACTGTTCCTACTGTTCCTGCACAGACTGAACAGGATTTTTTATGAGAAAGGCATATAGATCAACTCTGTCCTTGTTATGACTCACTGCATATACCATGAGTAAACTCCCATGAAGAAGATGATGATGTGGGTTCCTCCTGACAAAATACAGACTAGGTGAACCCTATGAACCACTCATTTCCTTCTCAGCCAACAAGCCCTCTACCTGCCACCCACACCACAGCACCACCATTAGCCCCTTACCCAGCGACCATCAATCCTTCCAGCACTGCCCTTCCAACCATAACAATTCGCCCTATGGCAAGATGGGAGTCAGATGAAGTTCATACAAGAAACAAAAAAGAGAAAGAAGGGTGCCCAATAGTATAATATTATCTCCAAGAATGGTATATAACAGAAATCAAGGAAGGTACTCACAACTGAGTACCTGAAGTCTTTATTGATACTTTCAGAAAGCGGCATTTACAGCAGCTAAACACGTTAGAAGCACTATTGGATTGTATATTCTTCATATTTATGATTTTATATAAGTACATTTTATATATTTTTTAATTAAATTTCAATACTTTTGGATATGAAGAGCCGTGCTGTGTACTGTCTGTGTGTGCCCCGCTAGGAAGCCAGACAGGAGGCAGAAACCAGGAGCCGAGCGCTCCCACCAGCATCCATCTGAGACCCAAACAGGCATCAAGAGAACTTTGTCCGCCGTCTACTGTACCCCTGATTGTTAATTAAAGGGAGATGGATTGTGGACTGTTCAATTACTGCAACAGATGTGCGGAGTGAGTTATTGGATGAGAGATATATCATAGGGGTCATTGGAGGACACAATAGAAATAACCATCTATAGGCTGATGTATCAACACTGTTAGAGACCTCTGTGTCATTCAAATGGTTAAAAGTCCTCATTTAAATTAATGGGTGAAGTTGGTTTGGTGCACAATTTTTCTAGTTCTCCCTAGTACAACCGTACTGTATATGACCTAATTTCCAGACATAGTTACTATCAGATCCAGCAGAGTTAACAGCCAACTGGTTGAATGGTTGGTCTTCTGGGTTTTTTTATTACCCTTAGAGACAAGCTCCCGGAATTAGAACACAGTTATTTAAGCCACTGTTCTGGAACAACGAAAGAGAAGCTTGGGTGACTGTATGTGGTAACAGGTGAGTGAAGACAATCATCTGTTTTTTAACCATTTCAGTGCCAGAGAGGTATTGATTTAACACATTTCAATGTATTGAGTTTGATATTTCTCTGGCACTCAAAAGGGTAACCTCTTCTAAATCTATATTTGATATTACAGGTAAGGTTTTCCAGGTATTTAGAATGTAAAAGCATATCCTTTTTGTTGGTAACATCATTGAGAATAATAAATTAGTAACCCTTTATTTTGACTTTACAACTACACAATATTTAAGCCAAATTGTCTATACGTTTTATTTTACATGTACCATTGTTTTATATCAAACAGAGAATTCAGTGAGCAGGGAGAGGTTAACATTTTATTAAATCAGACAGAGCATCCAATGCTGCAGGTAGAGTGTAACATTGTATTACATCACACAGAGCATTCAGTGCTGCAGGTAGAGTGTAACATTGTATTACATCACACAGAGCATTCAGTGCTGCAGGTAGAGTGTAACATTGTATTACATTACACAGAGCATTCAGTGCTGCAGGGAGAGTGTAACATTGTATTACATCACACAGAACATACAGTGCTGCAGGAATAATGTAACATTGTACTATATCACACAAAGCATTCATTGCTGCAGAGATAGTGTAACATTGTATTACATCACACAGAGCATTCAGTGTTGCAGGGTAGTGTTGAGCGAGCATGCTCGGCCGATGCTCGGATCGGCTCGAGCATCGCTCTGCTCGGCACATGGCGGTACTCGTACGAGTACCGCATGTGCTCGCCCGCCATGTTCGGGTCTCCTCCCCGCACGTTTTGCGGCTGCTGCGCAGCCAATAAACGTGCAGGGAGGCTCTGACATCGGTGTAATGCCAGCAGCCATGTTGGCTGCTGGCATTACACTGATTGGCTGGCCAGAACCCGTGGTCGGGTGCTGTATAGCACCTGACCATCGAGTTCGGCTCAGTCTGAGCCAGGGAGAGCTGAGGATAGGAAGGGAAAGGCAGTGTAGGGAGGAAAAAAAAAAATTGTGACAAAAAAGAACCAAAAGTCCTTTTTAGGACTACTGTGTGTGGGGGCAGCAGGTTATTTTGTGTGGGGGGAAAAAAAAAAAAAAAAAAAAAAAAAAAATATTCTGTTTAGTGTGAAAAGTTGCAGATTAGAGCACATTCTGTTTAGTGTGCACAGTTGCAGATTAGAGCACATTCTGTTTAGTGTGCAAAGTTGCAGATTAGAGCACATTCTGTTTAGTGTGCAAAGCTGCAGATTAGAGCACATTCTGTTTAGTGTGCAAAGTTGCAGATTAGAGCACATTCTGTTAAGTCTTCAAACTAAAATATCAAAGTCACATATTCCATTCAGTGTGCTTCGCCGCAGTTTAGCAGCACATTCTGTGTACTGTGCAGAGTTGCAGAATAGGAAGAAATACTGTTAAGTCTTCAAACTAAAATATCAAAGTCACATATTCCATTCAGTGTGCTTCGCCGCAGTTTAGCAGCCTATTCTGTGTACTGTGCAGAGTTGCAGAATAGGAAGAAATACTGTTAAGTCTTCAAACTAAAATATCAAAGTCACATATTCCATTCAGTGTGCTTCGCCGCAGTTTAGCAGAACATTCTGTGTACTGTGCAGAGTTGCAGAATAGGAAGAAATACTGTTAAGTCTTCAAACTAAAATATCAAAGTCACATATTCCATTCAGTGTGCTTCGCCGCAGTTTAGCAGCCTATTCTGTGTACTGTGCAGAGTTGCAGAATAGGAAGAAATACTGTTAAGTCTTCAAACTAAAATATCAAAGTCACATATTCCATTCAGTGTGCTTCGCCGCAGTTTAGCAGCACATTCTGTGTACTGTGCAGAGTTGCAGAATAGGAAGAAATACTGTTAAGTCTTCAAACTAAAATATCAAAGTCACATATTCCATTCAGTGTGTTTCACCGCCGTTTAGCAGCCTATTCTGTGTACTGTGCAGAGTTGCAGAATAATAAGAAATACTGTTAAGTTTTCAAACTCAAATATTAAAGTCACATATTCCATTCAGTGTGTTTCACCGCAGTTTAGCAGCCTATTCTGTGTACTCTGTACAGTTGCAGAATAATAAGAAATACTGTTAAGTTTTCAAACTCAAATATTAAAGTCACATATTCCATTCAGTGTGTTTCACCGCCGTTTAGCAGCCTATTCTGTGTACTGTGCAGAGTTGCAGAATAGGAAGAAATACTGTTAAGTCTTCAAACTAAAATATCAAAGTCACATATTCCATTCAGTGTGTTTCACCGCCGTTTAGCAGCCTATTCTGTGTACTGTGCAGAGTTGCAGAATAATAAGAAATACTGTTAAGTTTTCAAACTCAAATATTAAAGTCACATATTCCATTCAGTGTGTTTCACCGCAGTTTAGCAGCCTATTCTGTGTACTCTGTACAGTTGCAGAATAATAAGAAATACTGTTAAGTCTTCAAACTAAAATATCAAAGTCACATATTCCATTCAGTGTGTTTCACCGCAGTTTAGCAGCCTATTCTGTGTACTCTGTACAGTTGCAGAATAATAAGAAATACTGTTAAGTCTTCAAACTAAAATATCAAAGTCACATATTCCATTCAGTGTGTTTCACCGCAGTTTAGCAGCCTATTCTGTGTACTCTGTACAGTTGCAGAATAATAAGAAATACTGTTAAGTTTTCAAACTCAAATATTAAAGTCACATATTCCATTCAGTGTGTTTCACCGCAGTTTAGCAGCCTATTCTGTGTACTCTGTACAGTTGCAGAATAATAAGAAATACTGTTAAGTCTTCAAACTAAAATATCAAAGTCACATATTCCATTCAGTGTGTTTCACCGCAGTTTAGCAGCCTATTCTGTGTACTCTGTACAGTTGCAGAATAATAAGAAATACTGTTAAGTCTTCAAACTAAAATATCAAAGTCACATATTCCATTCAGTGTGTTTCACCGCCGTTTAGCAGCCTATTCTGTGTACTCTGCAGAGTTGCAGAATAATAAGAAATACTGTTAAGTTTTCAAACTCAAATATTAAAGTCACATATTCCATTCAGTGTGTTTCACCGCAGTTTAGCAGCCTATTCTGTGTACTCTGTACAGTTGCAGAATAATAAGAAATACTGTTAAGTTTTCAAACTCAAATATTAAAGTCACATATTCCATTCAGTGTGTTTCACCGCAGTTTAGCAGCCTATTCTGTGTACTCTGTACAGTTGCAGAATAATAAGAAATACTGTTAAGTTTTCAAACTCAAATATTAAAGTCACATATTCCATTCAGTGTGTTTCACCGCAGTTTAGCAGCCTATTCTGTGTACTCTGTACAGTTGCAGAATAATAAGAAATACTGTTAAGTTTTCAAACTCAAATATTAAAGTCACATATTTCATTCAGTGTGTTTCACCGCAGTTTAGCAGCCTATTCTGTGTACTCTGTACAGTTGCAGAATAATAAGAAATACTGTTAAGTTTTCAAACTCAAATATTAAAGTCACATATTCCATTCAGTGTGTTTCACCGCAGTTTAGCAGCCTATTCTGTGTACTGTGCAGAGTTGCAGAATAGGAAGAAATACTGTTAAGTCTTCAAACTAAAATATCAAAGTCACATATTCCATTCAGTGTGTTTCACCGCCGTTTAGCAGCCTATTCTGTGTACTCTGCAGAGTTGCAGAATAATAAGAAATGCTGTTAAGTTTTCAAACTCAAATATTAAAGTCACATATTCTGTGTAAGATGAAGAAGGCGGGTAAAAAGGGACGGGGAAGTGGACGTGATCCTGAAAGTTCAGGGCGCGGGTCAGGACGCGGAGAAACTGTGCCTGGTGCCAGAGCACAAGAAAGAAAGACATCCACCATACCTAGCTTCATGTGTAATTTTACAGGGCGTCGCAGGACATCACTCTCGAGGTCCGACCACTGCGAACAGGTGGTCGGTTGGATGACAGCTGATACTGCTTCCAGTCGGTTAAGCACCACCCTGTCTTCCACCAAGTCCACTCTCAGTAGCCAAGAGTCTGGTCAACATAATCCTCACTCTGATCATCCTTCCTCCCACCATACACGGTCTGGTCAAAGAAGTGATCCCACACTGGGATATAGTGAGGAGCTCGTCTCATCACCAATCCTTCATTTGACCCTCTCTCCAAGCACGCTTGCAGAGGAACATGACATCTTGTGCCCTGATTCACAACCTCTAGAGGCTACCCAATCACAAGAAGATGACAGATGTGAACGGCATTTAAGGTCAAAGGAAGTAGTGGATGATGATGATGATGATGAGACACAGTTGCCATTAAATCAACCACTATTTCCGTCTCAAGACCTTGTTGAGGAGAATGTTATACAGTTGTCAATGGCTGAGTATGTGGTGGGATCAAGACTTGAGGAGGATGATCAGAGTGAGGAAGTGGAGGAGGACTTGGTGGACGATGAGGTGACTGACCCCACCTGGGAAGGTGTAGAGCCGAGCGATGACAGCAGTCCTGAGGGTGAGCCATCTGCAGCACCGCAACAGGCTGGAAGAGGCAGTGGTGTGGCTACAGAAAGAAGGCGGACCGCACCAAACCGGCCCGCAAATGTTCCACGGAGCACCCCCTTGCGTAAATCTACCTTGCCAAGGGGTAGGTGTTCCGCGGTATGGCGTTTTTTTAAGGAAAGTGCGGACGACAAAAGAATTGTAGTTTGCAACCTGTGCCACACCAGAATGAGCCGAGGCATGAACACTAGAAACCTCACCACCACCAGCATGATCCGACACATGGCATCCAAGCACCGTAATAAGTGGGAGGAACGCCCGGATCGCCAATCTGTGTCTGCAGGCCACACCACTGCCTCCTCTTCCCCTGTTTTCGGTGCCGGCCAATCGCCTGTCGAAGGCGCAGGCCCGCATACCTCCCGCCCTGCACCTGTAGCATCTGAAGCACCATCAGCGACCACATCCACTTCCCTGTCCCAGCACAGCGTCCAAATGTCGTTACCCCAGGCATTTGAGCGCAAGAGAAAGTACCCAGCCACCCACCCACAGGCCATAGCACTAACCTCACACCTTTCAAAATTACTGGCCATCGAAATGCTGCCATTTAGGCTTGTGGACACTGAGTCCTTCCGCAGCCTGATGGCAGCAGCTGTCCCTCGGTACGCGGTCCCCAGCCGCCACTACTTTTCCCGGTGTGCCATCCCCGCATTACACCACCATGTGTCCCGTAACATCACCCGTGCCCTGACCAACGCAGTTACTGGGAAGGTCCACTTAACGACTGACACATGGACAAGTGCTTGTGGCCAGGGACGCTACATTTCCCTGACGGCACACTGGGTGAATGTCGTGGAGGCTGGGAGCGACTCGGACCCTGGGATGGCACGGGTGCTACCCACGCCGAGGATTGCGGGCCCTACCTCCATCAGGGTTTCCACCAGCACCTACGTTATTGGCTCCTCCTCCTCCGTTTCCACCTCCGAATTCTCTACACACACCGCCACTCCCCCATCAGCCAGTAGCTGGAAGCAGTGTAGCACTGCAGTGGGGAAGCGTCAACAGGCCGTGCTGAAGCTGATCTGCCTTGGGGACAAACAGCACACGGCCTCAGAGCTGTTGCAGGGGATTAGTCACCAGACCGAGCAGTGGCTCTCGCCACTCAACCTGCAAGCAGGCATGGTTGTGTGTGATAATGGGCGTAACTTGGTGGCGGCTTTGGAGCTCGGCAAGCTCACACACGTACCATGCCTAGCACATGTATTTAATTTAGTGGTGCAGCGATTTCTAAAAACCTACCCCAATGTGCATGATCTCTTGACCAAGGTGCGCCGCGTGTGTGCACATTTCCGTAAGTCATCTACAGCTTCAGCCGGCCTGTTGAAGCTGCAGCAGCGCTTACAATTGCCAGCTCACCGGCTGCTGTGTGACGTGAGCACGCGCTGGAACTCCACCTTCCACATGTTGGCCCGGCTTTGTGAGCAGCAGAGGGCAGTAGTGGAGTACCAGCTGTTACACGGTCGTCGCCTCTCCGTTCAACTTCCTGTAATCAGAAGTGAGGAGTGGGAATGGATGTCAGACCTCTGCGAGGTTTTACGCAATTTTGAGGAATCGACACAGATGGTGAGCGGCGATAACGCTATTATCAGTGTAACCATCCCACTTCTGTGTCTACTGAAACGCTCGCTGCTCACAATTAAAACCGACGCTTTGCATGTGGAAGAGGTGGAAATGGGGGAGGAAGAGCTTACACAAGGTGATAGCCAGAGCACCCTCACTTCGTCTTCTCAGCGACAATTGGAGGAGGCGGAGGAGGAGGAGGAGGAGGAGGAGGAAGACACGGTTGCCTCCGCTACAGAGGGTAGCCATGGAACTTTAGTTCCATCTCTTCAGCGTGGGTGGGCAGAAGAGGAGGAAGAGGATGAGGATATTGAGAGTCATCCTCCTGGTGAGGACAGCGAAATCTTGCCTGTTGGTACTCTGGCACACATGGCTGACTTTATGTTAGGCTGCCTTTCCCGTGACCCACGCGTTGTACGCATTTTAGACAACACGGATTACTGGGTGTTCACCCTTCTGGACCCCCGCTACAAAGAGAATTTCTCATCTCTCATTCCTCCGTTGGAGAGGACAAGCAAAATGTTGCAATACCAGAAGGTTCTTGTCGAAAAATTGCTCCAAAATTTTCCATCTGACAACGCTGGCGGCAGAGTACGTGCTACCTTGGCCAACCGAGAAGGGGAGAAAAGGGGAGCACACAGCAGTTCCGAGAAAGGCAGGGCAACACTCTCCAAGGCGTGGGACACCTTCATGACACCCCGCCAGCACCCTCACCCTGATGCTCAGCCTAGTGTCACAAGGAGGGAAAAGTTTTGGAAGATGGTGAAGGAGTACGTAGCAGACCGTGTCAGCGTCCTCAATGATCCCTCTGTGCCTTACAACTACTGGGTGTCCAAGGTGGACACGTGGTATGAACTGGCACTCTACGCCTTGGAGGTGCTGGCCTGCCCTGCCGCCAGCGTTCTGTCTGAGCGGGTATTTAGTGCTGCTGGTGGCATCATAACAGATAAGCGTATCCGCCTTTCCACCGACAATGCTGATAGGTTGACACTTATAAAAATGAACAAGGCCTGGATTTCCCCTGACTTCTCCACTCCACTGGAGGAAAGCCCCGGGGGAACATAAACTCACTTTATATATGTTATTTACAATGATGGGAATACTCTGTATTCCCATTCACCCCTTCCACCCAAAAAACGGGTATATGGTTGACTCTTAATCTTCTCATCCTCCTCCTCCTCTTCCATATGCCCTGGATATAATTTTTATATAGGGCCAGCTCACCAGCGGGCCCTGTGATATAATTTTTATATAGGGCCAGCTCACCAGCGGGCCCTGTGATATAATTTTTATATAGGGCCAGCTCACCAGCGGGCCCTGTTTGCCAATTTTTATATAGGTCAGCTCACCAGCGGGCCTTCTCATATAATGTTTTATTGGGTCAGCTCTCTAGCGGGCCCTCTCATATAATGTTTTATAGCGTCAGCTCACTAGCGGGCCTTCGCATATAATGTTTAGGATGGTCAGCTCTGCAGCAGACCCTCACCCATAATGTTTTAGATGGTCAGCTCAGCGCACGTTTCCATCTTAATCATGGCCTCAGTTCTGAAAATCAAGGAAATTTTTGGGATAATTTGCCTCTGCGCACGTTTCCCTCTTAATCATGGCCCCAGTTCAGAAAATCAAGGAAATTTTTGGGATAATTTGCCTCTGCGCACGTTTCCCTCTTAATCATGGCCTCAGTTCTGAAAATCAAGGACATTTTTGGGAGAATTTGCCTCTGCGCACGTTTCCCTCTTAATCATGGCCTCACTTCAGAAAATCAAGGAAATTTTTGGGAGAATTTGCAGATGATATACAAGTAAATATACAGCAAATATTGTTTGGTAACAATTTTTCGCCTAAAGTCGTTTTTATTTTCCTTTTTGTGTGTTTTATGGTCAGTCTGTAAAAATGGCGTACTACGGGCGAAAGATCGTTCCCAGCAGCGATGTTGGAGTCCAAGGTGCATCCAGACATCCTCCCTATGCTGTCCCTGAACCATTTCTGTAGTGTTTCCATCTTTTTCTGCCCTTTTCCTATGGACCAGGCACCCTCCCCTCATCAGAGCAGGGGGTGCCTGGTGTAATGCTCGAGTCCTCCCATTGACTTCAATGGGGCTCGGGTGTTCGGCCGAGCACTCGAGCCTCAGGGGGTGCTCGGTCAGAGCACCCGAACACCCGAGCATTGGGGTGCTCGCTCATCACTATTGCAGGGAGACTGTAACATTGTATTACATCACACAGAGCATTCAGTGCTGCAGGTAGAGTGTAACATTGTATTACGTCACACAGAGCATTCAGTGCTGCAGGAAGAATGTAACATTGTATCACATCACACAAAGCATTCAGTGCTTCAGAGATAGTGTAACATTGTATCACATCACACAAAACATTCAGTGCTGCAGGGGACGTATACCTTTCAATTATATCATACATAGCATTCAGTGCTGCAGAGACAGTGTAACATTGTAATACATTACACAGTGCATTCAGTGCTGCAGGGAGACTGTAACATTATATCACATCACACAGATCATTCAGTGCTGCAGGGAGAGTGTAACACTGTTTTATATCAAACAGAGCATTCAGTGCAATAAATACGTTGGGCACATCTTTGGAAGGCAAAGGGTTAAACAGCTCTATTAAGTTAGAATAATTTTCAAAGACGATAAAACACCAACACGCACATAGACACACACAATATTTCTAAAAAAAAATAAATAGTGACATAAAGGGAGAAGAATGTAAATCCACTTTATTTCACTACACTTTTTAATAATGAAAGAGCTATATTTCACATCTTGTTTAACCCCTTAATGACAGCTCGATACGGAAGTGGGCGGCCGTTAAGGACACAGCACTCTTTTTGTTCTTGTTTTTGTGCAATGAATTTTGAGATATCAGAGTGGCGTACCACAGTGCTGCCATCCCAGAATCCCATGGTATGCCAGGATCATCATTGGTCCTTAACGCCCAGATCGGCGTGACTGTACCAGCATATCATGTGTCACTAAGAGGATAAATTTAGCCTGAGTTAGGGGGAGCTTTATCTAGGTGTTCATTAGCTAGGGATTGATTTAGTTGGTTTTGTTTTAGCAGGCAGCTCTTTTCAAAGTACACCTCCAAGAGTTGGACAAGAGAGATGTACATGTAACCAGTACCCATTATTATTATTAATTTATATAGCGGCGACTTATTCCACAGAACTGTACAATAGGGAATAGACATACAGAGATAACAAACAGTAGAAATCAAAGGTGGATTACAAAAGGATGAGAGGGCCCCCTGCTGGTGATTACTTACAGTCTAGAGGAAGGCAGATTGGACACAGAAGGAGTAAGTGTTATTGGGCGTAAAGTGCCTCCTGCCACATGAACTTCCAGTCAGTGGGTGTTAGAGAGAAATGCTGTTGAGTTTAGTGGTCAAGGGAGGGGTGGTTCTTAGTGATAACGGTTTATGGAGGTAGTTGATAGGCTTCCCTGAAGAGGTGAGTTTTCAGGGAACGTCTGAAGATCTGAAGGCTGGGGGAGAGTCTGATGGGATGAGTGAGGGAATTCCAGAGCTGGGGTGCAGCACTGGAGAAGTCCTGTAGGGGGAGTGGGAGGATGTAATTAGAGCCATGGAGAGGAGAAGTTCCTGTGCAGATTGAAGATGGGGAATGGGAGTGTATTTGGAAATGAGAACCCCATGCTTGCTTTAGAAATATGATGGCAGACTTCCTTACCATAGTCATCTTTCATTCACAGGTATGCTCTCATTGCTTGTTCTAAAATCCTGCATCAGCCATCTTTACTGGTTTAACCCCTTCTGGTATGTGTTCACTGTTGCTGCTGCTAAAAGCTTGCTTTCCCCTCGCTTTTCTGAACCTCTCTGTTATGTTGTCCCTGCGTCCCTCACTTGTTTCATGTGTCTGATTGTGACTGCTTAATAGCAGATGTTTTATAGACTAATACATGATTGTATTCAGAACATTCCCTATGCAAAATAATTTGTATGTGGTTTTACCAAGTCAGTCCTAGGTGTGTTATGGGGCACCCTCAACTTCATAATTGCTTACAGAGTATCGATCTAGATTACTTATTTAATCTAGTAGGCAAATAGTCAAGTTGATACCTTTATTGGCTAACTAATCAGATTTATGATTAAAGCTTGCATCCAAAATCTGCTTAGTTAGCCAATAAAGGTATCATATTGACTATATTTGCCTCCTGTATTTCTACGGCTAACATGGTACCAACTTGCAACCGGGTAAACAGAGTGGAGCGAACCAGTGCACTATACCGGTGCAATCACGGAGGCAACACTTGCAACTGGGTTTGGTAGAGTGGAGCGAACCAGTGCACTATACCGGTGCAATCACGGAGGCAACACTTGCAACCGGGTTTAGTAGAGTGGAGCGAACCAGTGCACTATACCGGTGCAATCACGGAGGCAACACTTGCAACCGGTTAAACAGAGTGGAGCGAACCAGTGCACTATACCGGTGGAATCAAGGAGGCAACACTTGCAACCGGCTAAACAGAGTGGAGAGAACCAGTGCAGTATACTGGTGCAATCACGGAGGCAACACAGCAACCGGTTAGAGCAACCAATGGCAGAGTACCGGTGCGCTCATGGAGGCAACACTAGCAACCGGTTTAGAACTGGGACTATGCCAGAGGCACTCTGCATAACGGAAGACAGGCCAACCTGATATGCTGAGATGCCAGCAGAAGGGCAACGGAAGTCAGAATGTCGCCAATGCAACTAGTGCACAACAGGAACTGCCAAGTCAGGATCCAGGAGCAGGAACGTCAGCCAGGTCATGGTCAGGACACAGGAGCAGGAACGTCAGCCAATGCGGGTCGGTACACAGGAACAATCACTGGAGAGTAGTCAGGAAGTCCGGGTCAGTACACAGGCGCAGGAACAGGAGAGTAGTCAGGCAAGCCAAGTCGGTACACTGGAACCACAATACAAACATAGAACTGGCACAGGAACACCACGAAAGGGCCGCAATAAGGTGCAGGAGCCCAGTATATAAAGGCAATACTGGGCAGGCTAAATACAGGGCAACCAATGAGGAACTCCTACAGGATAACTGACAGGAAAGGAATCACGGGCACTGTGATACTTAGTCAGGGTGGAGGGAATTAGGAACAGTTCCAATTACCAGGCAATTTTGGCACAAAACCTTCAGGCGTCCGTTAGAAAGCTGAAGATGAAGAGGAAGTTCACTGTAGGGCGACGACAACGACCCAAAGCACACATCCAAATCCACAAAAGCATGGTTTCACCAGAAGAACCAGCCAGAACCCAGACCTTAATCCAATTGAACATTTGTGGGGTGATCTGAACAGGGCTGTGCACAGGAGATGTTCTTGCAATCTGACAGATTTGGAGCGTTTTGCAAAGAAGAGTGGGCAAATATTGCCACTAAAGATGTGCCATGCTAATAAACTCCTACCCAAAAAGACTGATTGCTGTAATAAAATCAAAATGTGTTTCAACAAAGTGTTCGTTTAAGGGTGTACAAACCTATGCAAGCAGGTTATTGTGAGTTTTTTATTTTTTATTTCCCCCCCTCAATGAATTCAGTTTGTTTTGCAAACAATTGAATTGTTCACGTTATAGGTCACATTAAAGGTGGAAAAAGTTATGACATGATTTTTCTTTGTCTCATTCTTTAACAGCACAAGAACCTGGCATTTTAACAGGGGTGTGTAGACTTTTTATATCCACTGTTGGGCTTAGAACTTAAGGTTCTTTGGCATAAACCATAAGGAAACATTAATTTGTAGGACTTAGGCTTGTTAGAAGCAATCCCCCAAAAAATTGTTTATTTTTTTGTAGGACTATTTTGTTTATTATTATTTTTTTTTAAAAGCACATGTCCTGAAAAAAAAAAGCCCTGCTGGCAGTACATGTCGGTCATTGACCACTGGCCATTGTCAAATGCTCTCCTTGAATGCATAATTGTGGAATTTGCAACTGCTGTTCTTACTGCTGCTGCTGCTGAGTTGTTTAAGCAACAAGGTGATTAGGTATCTAAAAGGAAATAGTATCAATAGCAGTAACATGGGTGAAGGATGAAGAAGGTTCCACATGCCACCAATAGCTCCAGTGATGCTCCTGAGGCAGTAGAAGCACAATAAGTAGCCCCCAGTGTATGAGGAGAAAAGACGTGTGTGGGTTTGTTGTTACTAGAATTCCTTCAGAGCAGGAACTGTGCCTCTCATAAGCAACTGCACAGTGTGTGTGGTAATTAACACCTGGGAGCTCAACTGTATCCAAACACCATGACACCAGAAACCAAGTACTGCCACTGTCACTATACCCCTTGTCCGCACCCCACAAAGGAAATTTGACAACTTGCTGACAGTTTAATAGTAATGATAAACCCTCCCTGCCAGCATCTTAGCATATTCTGCGGGATGGAATCTCCACAAATGCAGCTTGATTCCCTGCTTGTGATTCTCTTCCACCACAATGGCATGTGTGGCCAGTGCACCACACAGTGTGCAATGGGTGGAGACGAACTGCCTAACATCAACAGAGTGGTTATCATTTGGCGGGGGAGGAAATGAACGAGGAGGATTGGCAGAAGATGTAGAAGGTGATGGCAAACTAGTTGTTTCACTCATCCTGGAACTTCCAATCTCTGCATGGGTTGTTCTATTCCTCCTCCTCTTTGATCTCCGCCTCACCTCTTGTTGCCTTTCTGGTGTGTCAGGGGGTTCAGCAACAGAGGTGCTTGATTTCTATGGTGGGTGTTTGGCTTTAACATGTTTGACATAAATGTCATGATGTTCCAAGCGTGTTATCAGGGCAGTTGTGCCAAGGGGTGTTCCCTCCTTTCCTCTTCTTACTCACTTTTCACAAATTGTGCACAGTGCCATTGGTGATGACTGTACTGTGCCTACCACAAGGTAAAAATAGTCCCACACACATGACTTCAGGGGATAGGGAAAAAGTGGAGAAGAATGGCCTATTTCTTTTTGTCCTTCACATTCCCCTTCACTGTCTGGGGCACATGATGATGTTCCTGCTACTGAATCAGAATCAGCACTGCAAGTAGGACCAGGATTTTTTTCTGCTTCTGGCAAGTGGAATGTGTCCTAGACCCACATCACTTGTTGACCCCATTCCCACTGTGTCCACGGTGGTATGTGGCACACTAGCCTGCTCCTCAGTATTCTGCTGCCCTTGCAACTCAGTAGCAGAAGGAATTAGAGCAGTTGCAAATTCCTCAAATTCCAAATGCTCACTGGTGGTTTGAGGAGGTGACGAGCAGTGTGACAGAGGGTCCACTAATGTCACACTTGCCATTTATTTGTGATGAGAAGAAGGCAGACTGGCATCAGTAGCAGCAGGTACAGGTAGCTGATCTGTGTTCCTGGTGGTAGTGGTATTATTGAGGTGGTGACAGTTCTGCTTTCTTCAGGATAATGTTCACATGGACAATGACATGGTGGAAAGGGGTCTCCTAGGGTCAGGGGGGATGGTGTAGGCTCCCTTGACAGCTAGTCTGGATGCTCTCAGTTGCTTCCCCCACCATTCTCCTAACACTAGTCCCACCGGCTGCTTCACCATCACTATTACTACTACTACTAACACCAACTACATTCATTTCAGGCCCTGAGTCTTCCTCCTCACAGTCACCATTAATATAAGGATACTGATTACCCCCTCCTTCACTCCTAACACTAACAAGCTGCTGGGCCTTAGTAGTAGTAGTACTAGAACTGGCGGTACTGCTAGGAGATGGCAGGTGTGACTAAGGTTCTCCTGCTGTCACATTTAGTATCATCATCTCCTTCCCCCCTCCTGAGTATTATAAGACACACTAGCAGCAGCTCCAGAACTGGTGGCAACAGGCACTGAACAGCTGGCAGCAGGGGCAGCACTTCTGATAGCCTGCACAGTACTGGTGGCAGCAGGGGCAGTAATGGTAGCAGGCAAAGCACTACTGATGATACTGGCAGTAGAGGCAACACATCTCACAGCAGGCACAGCACATCTCACAGCACATCTCCACTTACCTGATGTATGTTTCCCTTAGTTGGAAATAGTGAGGATTTTGACAGAGACGCTGTGTGTTACATCTATCTGGTGAGTGTGGCATATGGGGAGTTTAAGTGGGCATGTATATCTTGGAAACTACACTTAGAGGAGTTTGTCTTCCCTTTAGAGCGACAAAGCCATACACTGAGAAACATGAGCCGAATTGAGCCGCACAGTAACACCGGATACCACATCTTCATTCCTTTCCACGACACTATCGGATACAATCAATTCTGTGACTGGAACGAGAAACATACCAAAGAGGCTGCGGTGAACTAAAGGATCATTTGGAGTGGAGATTTTTATTGCCAGTATTGAGGAGCTATACCCCAAGAATTCATCCGGTGAGTGCATTCAGTATATGCGGGGGATCCGCTATTATATTTCCATACGGTGTACACTTAGAGGTTGCACTCTTGTCTTTCTTCCTGTACATTTTAAGTGACAAAGTAGAATATAATAGAGCATTTTAGATACTGTTTATATTTTACTAATCACTATATGAATTATTTGAATTCTACATTTTATTATCTATTTAGAGTCCAAATGACCTAATTTAAATGTAAATGTATAGTATCCTTTAAGTTTGAATAGGGAGCCAGATGCCACTACTTCAATCACTGCGCTACTTTAATTGAGAAGTGCTTAATCAATATATTATAAATTATATTCCAGTGACACATATCTATTATAGAAAACATAACAGAAACCTATATGGTGAAAGTGTCTGTGTAAGGTATAGTGTTCATTCTACAACATTATATATTCTTCTTTAAGTGTTGCTAGATAGTATAAATTGCCAGAAAATTATATAAAGGATGTATATTGTAATTCTTGATTCAGAGTTAATTTGTTAATTTGTTCTTCTCATCTAAGAGAAAATTCCTGAACGAAGATGAAAGTCATCAGGAGAAGAGAAGGGTTCTTTTATGCAATCTCACCCATCTTAAGCTGATACTACATTTTAGAGATCTGCTCTGGAAACCAGAATATTGTCTGTCCAGCCAGTTAACAAAAGGATCCCAGGAAATACCAGAAACAATGAGAAGCAGACCTTACTTGTCTGAAGGTATAAGAGTATAAGATGTTTTCTAGTGAGATACATAACAATCCCAAGAGAAACAAGGTGGTGTCCACAGTCATACTTGAGGACAGGGATAGGCAACCTTTGCATCTTCGGCTCTTGGAAAATGCAACTCCAACTTTCAGCAACGTGTTGATGGCCAAAAGTCCAATGACTGAGCACTGGTCTTTCTTTCACAGAGTCAACCTCTTAGTTATCTAACCATGATTGTTTCTAATCTATTCTTGGTGTTGTCTTTAGATTGTTGTAATTCTTGTGGAGACAGGTGGTTATTTACAAATATAAATGTTAACTCAAAATAATGGTAAAATGTCTGTCTTTTAGTAACCAAATTCATCTGTTGATATGGAGCAGAACAATCAATCCATGGTGACATATTTCATTCTGAAAGGAATTTCAGAACTTCCTGAGCTACAAGTTCCAATCTTCCTTTTAGTTCTCTCCATTTATCTCTTCACAGTTAGTGGTAACATGATCATTCTTCTTCTTGTCTGCCTGGATCCTCAGCTGCACACTCCAATGTATTTCTTTTTGGGGAATTTATCTGTCTTGGACTTGACTTGCTGTACTGTCACTCTGCATAAGATTCTTTTTATGTTTATAACAGAGAACAACACATTTTCTGTTTTAAATTGCAAACTTCAAATGTATTTATTTTCAAGCCTTAGTTGTGATGAGCTGTTACTACTGACAGCCATGAGTTATGATCGATATGTGGCCATTTGCAAACCCTTGCACTATCAAGTGATAATGAGTCAAAGAGTGTGCATTCTTTTGTCTGTTGCCTGCTGGATTATGGGTTTCATAGAGATGATGCCTTATCTTGTATTACTCTCGTATGTTTTCTGTTATAAATCGAATATAATCAATCACTTTTACTGTGATCTTGTGCCTATTATGAATCTTGCTTGTAGTGACATATCTGTACTGGAGATCTGGCTCTTTATAGAAGGACTATTCATACAAAGTCTCCTCCCATTTCTACTCACCTTCATTTCTTATGTTTTCATTATTAATTCCATTATAAAGATCCGTACCAGCTATGGAAGACATAAAGCCTTCTACACGTGTTCGTCACATCTCACAGTGGTCATCCTTCTCTATGTCACTCTTTTCTATCAGTACCAGAAACCAATGTCAATGGACACTTTAGACTCTAATAAACTCTCAGCCCTTTTTAACACAGTTGCCGTTCCAGTTCTAAACCCATTAATTTATAGCTTAAGAAATAAAGATGTGAAAGCAGCTTTCAGAAGACTATTGAGTTGGATTAAATCTACAGTATAGATGCTAAGAACATGTGTCTGACATCTCTGTAAATGTTGTCCATACCCATTACCATAGAGGTGATGAATATTAATATTCAAGCATATATTATTTAATCTATTATAACCAGCAACCACTGTAATACTTCTGCTTAGTTATGTGATGGTCATCTTAATCAGCCTTACAAACGCTTAATTTTTTAGGACAATAAAATGTAACAATTAATAGCTTTTTTACTGAAACAAATATAGAATCCCAATATCAAACATGTGTGTTTCGTAATTAACCTTTTGAGTGCCAGAGAGATATTCAATGCATTGTGATGCAGTGTTCTGAATATTTCTCTGCTTTTAAATGGTTAATCCTTGTGGTCCTTCAGGGGTTAAACATTTAAAATTATTATGAATTTGTCTTTGATTATTAATAATTTTTTAAGAAAAAGCACTCCAATTTTTCTGTTATATTAAGGTCTTTGGTTATTTGGAGGAGCGACATTATGAGAATCCATGACCAGTTAGATTCTGGAAGGTGACGTTATCCACAATCCCAGCCAATGGAATTGTAAGAAATAATTGTGTGCCATTTCAAATCCAAACCCTATTTATTTTTTTTCTCATTCTGGCTCGGGCAATAGCCCGAACATGATTAATGGGGTAGGTTACTTTATAGGTGGTGGCAGGGACAGTGGGGGCTGAGTTTTGTAATGTTGATTTGTTTTTTGGAAAAACATGCAGGAGGTACAGTGCGTCAATGACACATATGGTTGAAGTTGAGTGTGGTGTACCTCAGGGTTCAGTACTTGGTCCATTGCTTTTTAACATTTATAAATGACCTGGAAATACATATAGGAAACAAAATATCAATATTTTCATATGACACTAAATTATGCAGGGTAATCATTTCAGAACAGGATATTTGTTCTCTAAAGAGGGATTTACTTAAAATGGCAGATGACAGATTGGGCAAACAAATGGAATATGAAGTTTAATGTGGGAAAGTGTAAAGTCATACATTTGGAAAGAAAAAGTCCCATTGCTTCTTATGCAATCATTTTTGAGTACTCATTGCTATAGAAAGATCTGGGTATCCTTGTAAACTACAAACTTGGAAACAGTGACCAGTGTCAAACAGCAGTAGCAAAAGCAAGCAAAGTCCTGTCTTATATAAAAAGGGGTATTGAGAATGGATAACATATGACCTCACTTTGAATATGCAGTGCAGTTTTGAGCACAAGTTCTTAAAAGGATATTCTAGAACTGGAGAAAGAGTACAGGGAAACACAACAAAATGAATTAAGGGAATGGAAGACAACATCTGGACAAACGTGGATTATTTACTCTGGAGAAAAGACGACTAAGAGGAGATCTTATTACAATGTACAAGAATATGTACAAGTATATGAGAGGTCAATACAAGGATCTCTGTGGTGAGCTTTTCATGCCAGAACAAATATCTATTTGCCACTCTTTGAGATTAGAGGAAAGGAGCTTTCACCTTATGAAGAGGAAGGTTTTTTTATAGCAAGGTCTGTTAAAGGGACAGTAATGTTCCATTAAATTTTTGCAGAGCTTAAAAAATAAGCTAAATACCACAAATCCTATCTCTCAGATCGCTATGGTTTGAGAGATATCATCCACTAAAGTTCCCCTCTCCCTCCTCTTCTCCTGACATCAGCTGACCAGTGTCTCTTCAGCACAGCTGCAATAGTGTGATTTAAAAATAATTACTTCTTTGGAACGGTCTACAAGCAAGCACACTTTTTAGACCTTTCCAAAGAAGCAATTATTTTTAAATTGCACTATTGCGGCTCTGCTGAAGAGCCTTCTCGTGTCAGCCGAAGAGAAAGAGGAACTTTAGTGGATGATATCTCTCAAACCATAGAGGGTTGAGAGATAAGTAGATAAGATTAGTGGCATTTAGCTCATTTTTTTAAGCTCTACAAAACTCTAAAAATGTTATGGGACATTGCTATCCCTCTAAATTGTGGAATTCCTTGTCCAAGGATGTGGTAATGGCAAATACAATGGACATATTTAAGAGAAGATTATATACATTTCTTTCAAGAGGGAACATACAGGGTTATACTGTGTATTAGTAGGCAAAACAGGAAGTTCTTATTTAGCAGAAGAAAGCTTATGTATTCTCATTTCTCTGTGTTATGAGGCAAAGGTTGAACTTGATGGATCTGTGTCTTTGTTCAACCTAATGTATTATGTTACTATGTTACCTGTGCTCACCCATAGTGTATTGGTCTAGTCCAGACAATCCAGACATGAAATAAGACACTGTTACTGGTGTACTGCATGCAATCCAGCATAAAGCTGTAGCTTCTTGTCCACCAGCTTCCTATGTGCCTTTGACTGTTGCCACTAGAGACCCTGTTAATGTGTTAGATCTAGAGATGGGTGAAACTTCCCTCTTCAAATGCTAACCTGGTGAAAAAATGGCACATTCCAGTGATAGGTAATTTTTCAAGAAAAGTGTTGATATTCCACTTTTTTGTCTATGTATTGTATTGAAGACAATTTTAGAACTAAATTTCTCCCCAACTCTGTGAGCATTCCCACTGTTCTAGTACAAAAGGGTGTCAGCATCTTGGAGGTTGGCATTCTGTGTTGGGGAGTGAAACAGAAAGGAACATACTGTGATTGCTGGTGTCAAATAATAAAAAAAATAAAAAAGTGAGCTGTTTGTTTGTGGAGTATTATCCCCTTAGTATCTTCTGGCATGCCAGGACCGTCACACCAGACCAGACGTTAAGGATCTGTGCTGCCCTTTTAATCCACTCAGGTGGGTAAGTATTTTCCGTTATATTTCTGGCTTGTATTCCTTAATTGGGGCTCTTGTCTATATGTCTCAGTACAAGTGAGATATGGGCAAGTTAAAAACCGCCAGGGCTTCAGGACTCCCACCTTTAACCCTTTGCTTCTCATGCCAGGCTAGTCTTCCCAGGGGCTTTACTTGTACTGTATGCCCCTTGTGCTCTTTGGCCCCTTCACAAATGCTCATGGGCCCCTCTACTCCTGAACATGGACCTGCATGGGTAAAGGTCTTTATATCTTCTGTGAATAACATTCCTTCCTCTACCCAGAGGATCCTTTAGTCCTGGAACCATAATCCCCCATACCCCATGAAAGACAACTTATCCTCTGTCAGTGAAGATTCAGTTCAATAATGCTATGACGGTGGTCTATGCCAGTCACCAGGGAGGGACCAGGAGCTCAGAAATGTTGTCAAAAGTTTGGTTGACTCATGCTTGGGTTGAAGCTCTCATATAGGCTCTCTCCACAGCCATCAGCATCTGGTCTCAGAAAATAAGGAGATCAATCAGACACTTTTTGACTCCATAATATGACTGTGTGTTTTTCCAACCTTGGATAAGATGTCTTCTCTGTTGAACTGCAAGGTTCCCCTGTTTTGCTTCAGATCTCGGAAGCCTTTTGATCTTGCCATAGACACGATGGTCTTTCTCTAGCAGTTTTTCGTGATGTATTTGTTTGCTCTTCTTCATCTGATTCTCACTGTGCTGAAGAAATTTGGGATAGAGTGGGCTCATGTGATTCTGATCACCCTATTCTGGCCTCTCCAAGTGTAGTTCACAAATCTTATCAAACTATCCATAGACTTCAGTCTTCTGCTTCTTCCAGACCTCTTAACTCAGTCATCTGTGTCACTCAGAGGTGAAGAAGTTGGCTTTGACAGCTTGGCTCTTGAAGCCAGCATCCTGAGAAAATGTTTTCTGATTCTGTCATTGCTGTTATGATCCACAATCCGGTTTCATCAAAGGCGTATCACAGGGTATGGTCCTTATTTTACGAGTGGTACGAACACTAGGGTTTTGTGACCATGTCCCTTTCATCATATAGGTAATTTGGCCTTTCTTCAGGGTGGTCTTCAGACAGGACTTAGATTTATGCTTTATCTGTACTTTTTCAGAGATGTATTACCCTATTGCCAGATGTGCAAACTTTGTACAAGGGGTGACTCCTGCCTACACAGTCTTTCAGGACACTCCTTCATGGGATCTGAATTTGGCCTTGGAAGTACTTAAGAAGGCTCCCTTTGAGCCTCTGACTTCAGATTACCTTCGGTTCTTGACTCCTGAGACAGCTTTCCTGCTTTCAATATGTCTGTTCAACATGTGGCCTAACTACATTCTTTATCCTGTCAACCCCCCTTTCTGAAATTTCATTTGGATATGCTGGGGGGTGTTTTTGAGTTTCACATTTAACTAGGAATTTGTTCTACTTTCTCTATGTCTGGGTCAGTCTAATAGATGGGAGCAGGACCATCAATGTTTGGATGTAGTTAGGTGCCTGATGGAAAAGTAGAGAGACAGTATACCAAGAATTCTTTGCATACCATTTTCAAGGCTATCAACTTGTCTTTAAAAAAATAGAAGAAGAAGTAGTAGGGAAGGAGAGACAGGGAAGTGATTCTGCTCTACATCTTATACTCTGAGTCAGTTTGCCCCATTGCCACACTATGGCTACCCTCTTTGGCACTCTACAGGAGTTCAATGAAACGATAGAGACATGATCCTCTTATTCTGAGAGATTTGAGCAGTCTATGGTTCCAAATAAGTTGCCTGAGGAGAAGCAAACTTCGGTTTTTCACACGGTTGTGGGCAGCACATCATATGCAGCATTGCAAAATTAGTACCAGTAAAGACTGAAGACAAGTCATTTAAGGAGTTGGTTGACACCCTGACTGATTTCTATGAACCTCAAGCCTTAGAGATTGTGGAACGTTTCTGCTTCTATTCCTGGACACAATATTCTTTTAAAGACGAGCTCTGCTACAATTGCTCCAAGCATGAATATCTAAATCAACTAGTGATGAGCGAGCACCCCAATGCTCGGGTGTTCGGGTGCTCTGACCGAGCGCCCCCGGAGGCTCGAGTGCTCGGCCGAGCACCCGAGCCCCATTGAAGTCAATGGGAGGACTCGAGCATTACACCAGGCACCCCCTGCTCTGATGAGGGGAGGGTGCCTGGTCCATAGGAAAAGGGAAGAAAAGGATGGAAACACCACAGAAATGGTTCAGGGACAGCATAGGGAGGATGTCTGGATATATCTTGGACTCCAACATCGCTGCTGGGAACGATCTTTCGCCCGTAGTACGCCATTTTTACAGACTGACCATAAAACACACAAAAAGGAAAATAAAAACGACTTTAGGCGAAAAATTGTTACCAAACAATATTTGCTGTATATTTACTTGTATATCATCTGCAAATTATCCCAAAAATTTCCTTGATTTTCTGAAGTGAGGCCATGATTAAGAGGGAAACGTGCGCAGAGGCAAATTCTCCCAAAAATTTCCTTGATTTTCTGAAGTGAGGCCATGATTAAGAGGGAAACGTGCGCAGAGGCAAATTCTCCCAAAAATGTCCTTGATTTTCTGAAGTGAGGCCATGATTAAGAGGGAAACGTGCGCAGAGGCAAATTCTCCCAAAAATTTCCTTGATTTTATTGAACTGAGGCCATGATTAAGAGGGAAACGTGCGCTGAGCTGACCATCTAAAACATTATGGGTGAGGGTCTGCTGCAGAGCTGACCATCCTAAACATTATATGCGAAGGCCCGCTAGTGAGCTGACGCTATAAAACATTATATGAGAGGGCCCGTTAGAGAGCTGACCCAATAAAACATTATATGAGAAGGCCCGCTGGTGAGCTGACCTATATAAAAATTGTCAAACAGGGCCCGCTGGTGAGCTGGCCCTATATAAAAATTATATCACAGGGCCCGCTGGTTAGCTGGCCCTATATAAAAATTATAGCACAGGGCATATGGAAGAGGAGGAGGAGGATGAGAAGATTAAGAGTCAACCATATACCCGTTTTTTGGGTGGAAGGGGTGAATGGGAATACAGAGTATTCCCATCATTGTAAATAACATATATAAAGTGAGTTTATGTTCCCCCGGGGCTTTCCTCCAGTGGAGTGGAGAAGTCAGGGGAAATCCAGGCCTTGTTCATTTTTATAAGTATCAACCTATCAGCATTGTCCGTGGAAAGGCGGATACGCTTATCTGTTATGATGCCACCAGCAGCACTAAATACCCGCTCAGACAGAACGCTGGCGGCAGGGCAGGCCAGCACCTCCAAGGCGTAGAGTGCCAGTTCATACCACGTGTCCAGCTTGGACACCCAGTAGTTGTAAGGCACAGAGGGATCATTGAGGACGCTGACACGGTCTGCTACGTACTCCTTCACCATCTTCCAAAACTTTTCCCTCCTTGTGACACTAGGCTGCGCATCAGGGTGAGGGTGCTGGTGGGGTGTCATGAAGGTGTCCCACGCCTTGGAGAGTGTTGCCCTGCCTTTGTCGGAACTGCTGTGTGCTCCCCTTTTCTCCCCTTCTCTGTTGGCCAAGGTAGCACGTACTCTGCCGCCAGCGTTGTCAGATGGAAAATTTTGGAGCAATTTTTCAACAAGAACCTTCTGGTATTGCACCATTTTGCTTGTCCTCTCCACCGGAGGAATGAGAGATGAGAAATTCTCTTTGTAGCGGGGGTCCAGAAGGGTGAACACCCAGTAATCCGTGTTGTCTAAAATGCGTACAACGCGTGGGTCACGGGAAAGGCAGCCTAATATAAAGTCAGCCATGTGTGCCAGAGTACCAACAGGCAAGATTTCGCTGTCCTCACCAGGAGGATGACTCTCAATATCCTCATCCACTTCCTCCTCTTCTGCCCACCCACGCTGAAGAGATGGAACTAAAGTTCCATGGCTACCCTCTGTAGCGGAGGCAACCGTGTCTTCCTCCTCCTCCTCCGCCTCCTCCAATTGTCGCTGAGAAGACGAAGTGAGGGTGCTCTGGCTATCACCTTGTGTAAGCTCTTCCTCCCCCATTTCCACCTCTTCCACATGCAAAGCGTCGGTTTTAATTGTGAGCAGCGAGCGTTTCAGTAGACACAGAAGTGGGATGGTTACACTGATAATAGCGTTATCGCCGCTCACCATCTGTGTCGATTCCTCAAAATTGCGTAAAACCTCGCAGAGGTCTGACATCCATTCCCACTCCTCACTTCTGATTACAGGAAGTTGAACGGAGAGGCGACGACCGTGTAACAGCTGGTACTCCACTACTGCCCTCTGCTGCTCACAAAGCCGGGCCAACATGTGGAAGGTGGAGTTCCAGCGCGTGCTCACGTCACACAGCAGCCGGTGAGCTGGCAATTGTAAGCGCTGCTGCAGCTTCAACAGGCCGGCCGAAGCTGTAGATGACTTACGGAAATGTGCACACACGCGGCGCACCTTGGTCAAGAGATCATGCACATTGGGGTAGGTTTTTAGAAATCGCTGAACCACTAAATTAAATACATGCGCTAGGCATGGTACGTGTGTGAGCTTGCCGAGCTCCAAAGCCGCCACCAAGTTACGCCCATTATCACACACAACCATGCCTGGTTGCAGGTTGAGTGGCGAGAGCCACTGCTCGGTCTGGTGACTAATCCCCTGCAACAGCTCTGAGGCCGTGTGCTGTTTGTCCCCAAGGCAGATCAGCTTCAGCACGGCCTGTTGACGCTTCCCCACTGCAGTGCTACACTGCTTCCAGCTACTGGCTGATGGGGGAGTGGCGCTGCGTGTAGAGAATTCGGAGGTGGAAACGGAGGAGGAGGAGCCAATAACGTAGGTGCTGGCGGAAACCCTGATGGAGGTAGGGCCCGCAATCCTCGGCGTGGGTAGCACCCGTGCCATCCCAGGGTCCGAGTCGCTCCCAGCCTCCACGACATTCACCCAGTGTGCCGTCAGGGAAATGTAGCGTCCCTGGCCACAAGCACTTGTCCATGTGTCAGTCGTTAAGTGGACCTTCCCAGTAACTGCGTTGGTCAGGGCACGGGTGATGTTACGGGACACATGGTGGTGTAATGCGGGGATGGCACACCGGGAAAAGTAGTGGCGGCTGGGGACCGCGTACCGAGGGACAGCTGCTGCCATCAGGCTGCGGAAGGGCTCAGTGTCCACAAGCCTAAATGGCAGCATTTCGATGGCCAGTAATTTGGAAAGGTGTGAGGTTAGTGCTATGGCCTGTGGGTGGGTGGCTGGGTATTTTCTCTTGCGCTCAAATGCCTGGGGTAACGACATTTGGACGCTGTGCTGGGACAGGGAAGTGGATGTGGTCGCTGATGGTGCTTCAGATGGTACAGGTGCAGGGCGGGATGTATGCGGGCCTGCGCCTTCGACAGGCGATTGGCCGGCACCGAAAACAGGGGAAGAGGAGGCAGTGGTGTGGCCTGCAGACACAGATGGGCGATCCAGGCGTTCCTCCCACTTACTACGGTGCTTGGATGCCATGTGTCGGATCATGCTGGTGGTGGTGAGGTTTCTAGTGTTCATGCCTCGGCTCATTCTGGTGTGGCACAGGTTGCAAACTACAATTCTTTTGTCGTCCGCACTTTCCTTAAAAAAACGCCATACCGCGGAACACCTACCCTTTGGCAAGGTAGATTTACGCAAGGGGGTGCTCCGTGTAACATTTGCGGGCCGGTTTGGTGCGGTCCGCCTTCTTTCTGTAGCCACACCACTGCCTCTTCCAGCCTGTTGCGGTGCTGCAGATGGCTCACCCTCAGGACTGCTGTCATCGCTCGGCTCTACACCTTCCCAGGTGGGGTCAGTCACCTCATCGTCCACCAAGTCCTCCTCCACTTCCTCACTCTGATCATCCTCCTCATGTCTTGATCCCACCACATACTCAGTCATTGACAACTGTATAACATTCTCCTCAACAAGGTCTTGAGACGGAAATAGTGGTTGATTTAATGGCAACTGTGTCTCATCATCATCATCATCATCCACTACTTCCTTTGACCTTAAATGCCGTTCACATCTGTCATCTTCTTGTGATTGGGTACCCTCTAGAGGTTGTGAATCAGGGCACAAGATGTCATGTTCCTCTGCAAGTGTGCTTGGAGAGAGGGTCAAATGAAGGATTGGTGATGAGACGAGCTCCTCACTATATCCCAGTGTGGGATCACTTCTTTGACCAGACCGTGTATGGTGGGAGGAAGGATGATCAGAGTGAGGATTATGTTGACCAGACTCTTGGCTACTGAGAGTGGACTTGGTGGAAGACAGGGTGGTGCTTAACCGACTGGAAGCAGTATCAGCTGTCATCCAACCGACCACCTGTTCGCAGTGGTCGGACCTCGAGAGTGATGTCCTGCGACGCCCTGTAAAATTAGACATGAAGCTAGGTATGGTGGATGTCTTTCTTTCTTGTGCTCTGGCACCAGGCACAGTTTCTCCGCGTCCTGACCCGCGCCCTGAACTATCAGGATCACGTCCACTTCCCCGTCCCTTTTTACCCGCCTTCTTCATCTTACACGGAATATATGACTTTAATATTTGAGTTTGAAAACTTAACAGTATTTCTTCCTATTCTGCAACTGTGCAGAGTACACAGAATAGGCTGCTAAACTGCGGTGACGAACACAGAATGGAATATGTGACTTTAATATTTGAGTTTGAAAACTTAACAGTATTTCTTCCTATTCTGCAACTGTGCAGAGTACACAGAATAGGCTGCTAAACTGCGGTGACGAACACAGAATGGAATATGTGACTTTAATATTTGAGTTTGAAAACTTAACAGTATTTCTTCCTATTCTGCAACTGTGCAGAGTACACAGAATAGGCTGCTAAACTGCGGTGACGAACACTGAATGGAATATGTGACTTTAATATTTGAGTTTGAAAACTTAACAGTATTTCTTCCTATTCTGCAACTGTGCAGAGTACACAGAATAGGCTGCTAAACTGCGGTGACGAACACAGAATGGAATATGTGACTTTAATATTTGAGTTTGAAAACTTAACAGTATTTCTTCCTATTCTGCAACTGTGCAGAGTACACAGAATAGGCTGCTAAACTGCGGTGACGAACACAGAATGGAATATGTGACTTTAATATTTGAGTTTGAAAACTTAACAGTATTTCTTCCTATTCTGCAACTGTGCAGAGTACACAGAATAGGCTGCTAAACTGCGGTGACACACACTGAATGGAATATGTGACTTTAATATTTGAGTTTGAAAACTTAACAGTATTTCTTCCTATTCTGCAACTGTGCAGAGTACACAGAATAGGCTGCTAAACGGCAGTGACACACACTGAATGGAATATGTGACTTTAATATTTGAGTTTGAAAACTTAACAGTATTTCTTCCTATTCTGCAACTGTGCAGAGTACACAGAATAGGCTGCTAAACTGCGGTGACACACACTGAATGGAATATGTGACTTTAATATTTGAGTTTGAAAACTTAACAGTATTTCTTCCTATTCTGCAACTGTGCAGAGTACACAGAATAGGCTGCTAAACTGCGGTGACGAACACAGAATGGAATATGTGACTTTAATATTTGAGTTTGAAAACTTAACAGTATTTCTTCCTATTCTGCAACTGTGCAGAGTACACAGAATAGGCTGCTAAACTGCGGTGACACACACTGAATGGAATATGTGACTTTAATATTTGAGTTTGAAAACTTAACAGTATTTCTTCCTATTCTGCAACTGTGCAGAGTACACAGAATAGGCTGCTAAACTGCGGTGACACACACTGAATGGAATATGTGACTTTAATATTTGAGTTTGAAAACTTAACAGTATTTCTTCCTATTCTGCAACTGTGCAGAGTACACAGAATAGGCTGCTAAACTGCGGTGACGAACACAGAATGGAATATGTGACTTTAATATTTGAGTTTGAAAACTTAACAGTATTTCTTCCTATTCTGCAACTGTGCAGAGTACACAGAATAGGCTGCTAAACTGCGGTGACGAACACAGAATGGAATATGTGACTTTAATATTTGAGTTTGAAAACTTAACAGTATTTCTTCCTATTCTGCAACTGTGCAGAGTACACAGAATCGGCTGCTAAACTGCGGTGACACACACTGAATGGAATATGTGACTTTAATATTTGAGTTTGAAAACTTAACAGTATTTCTTCCTATTCTGCAACTGTGCAGAGTACACAGAATAGGCTGCTAAACGGCAGTGACACACACTGAATGGAATATGTGACTTTAATATTTGAGTTTGAAAACTTAACAGTATTTCTTCCTATTCTGCAACTGTGCAGAGTACACAGAATAGGCTGCTAAACTGCGGTGACGAACACAGAATGGAATATGTGACTTTAATATTTGAGTTTGAAAACTTAACAGTATTTCTTCCTATTCTGCAACTGTGCAGAGTACACAGAATAGGCTGCTAAACTGCGGTGACGAACACAGAATGGAATATGTGACTTTAATATTTGAGTTTGAAAACTTAACAGTATTTCTTCCTATTCTGCAACTGTGCAGAGTACACAGAATAGGCTGCTAAACTGCGGTGACACACACTGAATGGAATATGTGACTTTAATATTTGAGTTTGAAAACTTAACAGTATTTCTTCCTATTCTGCAACTGTGCAGAGTACACAGAATAGGCTGCTAAACGGCAGTGACACACACTGAATGGAATATGTGACTTTAATATTTGAGTTTGAAAACTTAACAGTATTTCTTCCTATTCTGCAACTGTGCAGAGTACACAGAATAGGCTGCTAAACTGCGGTGACACACACTGAATGGAATATGTGACTTTAATATTTGAGTTTGAAAACTTAACAGTATTTCTTCCTATTCTGCAACTGTGCAGAGTACACAGAATAGGCTGCTAAACTGCGGTGACGAACACAGAATGGAATATGTGACTTTAATATTTGAGTTTGAAAACTTAACAGTATTTCTTCCTATTCTGCAACTGTGCAGAGTACACAGAATAGGCTGCTAAACTGCGGTGACGAACACAGAATGGAATATGTGACTTTAATATTTGAGTTTGAAAACTTAACAGTATTTCTTCCTATTCTGCAACTGTGCAGAGTACACAGAATAGGCTGCTAAACTGCGGTGACACACACTGAATGGAATATGTGACTTTAATATTTGAGTTTGAAAACTTAACAGTATTTCTTCCTATTCTGCAACTGTGCAGAGTACACAGAATAGGCTGCTAAACTGCGGTGACACACACTGAATGGAATATGTGACTTTAATATTTGAGTTTGAAAACTTAACAGTATTTCTTCCTATTCTGCAACTGTGCAGAGTACACAGAATAGGCTGCTAAACTGCGGTGACGAACACAGAATGGAATATGTGACTTTAATATTTGAGTTTGAAAACTTAACAGTATTTCTTCCTATTCTGCAACTGTGCAGAGTACACAGAATAGGCTGCTAAACTGCGGTGACGAACACAGAATGGAATATGTGACTTTAATATTTGAGTTTGAAAACTTAACAGTATTTCTTCCTATTCTGCAACTGTGCAGAGTACACAGAATAGGCTGCTAAACTGCGGTGACACACACTGAATGGAATATGTGACTTTAATATTTGAGTTTGAAAACTTAACAGTATTTCTTCCTATTCTGCAACTGTGCAGAGTACACAGAATAGGCTGCTAAACTGCGGTGACACACACTGAATGGAATATGTGACTTTGATATTTTAGTTTGAAGACTTAACAGTATTTCTTCCTATTCTGCAACTCTGCACAGTACACAGAATGTGCTGCTAAACTGCGGCGAAGCACACTGAATGGAATATGTGACTTTGATATTTTAGTTTGAAGACTTAACAGTATTTCTTCCTATTCTGCAACTCTGCACAGTACACAGAATGTGCTGCTAAACTGCGGCGAAGCACACTGAATGGAATATGTGACTTTGATATTTTAGTTTGAAGACTTAACAGTATTTCTTCCTATTCTGCAACTCTGCACAGTACACAGAATGTGCTGCTAAACTGCGGCGACGCACACTAAATGAAATATGTGACTTTGATATTTTAGTTTGAAGACTTAACAGTATTTCTTCCTATTCTGCAACTGTGCAGAGTACACAGAATAGGCTGCTAAACTGCGGTGACACACACTGAATGGAATATGTGACTTTAATATTTGAGTTTGAAAACTTAACAGTATTTCTTCCTATTCTGCAACTGTGCAGAGTACACAGAATAGGCTGCTAAACTGCGGTGACACACACTGAATGGAATATGTGACTTTAATATTTGAGTTTGAAAACTTAACAGTATTTCTTCCTATTCTGCAACTGTGCAGAGTACACAGAATAGGCTGCTAAACTGCGGTGACGAACACAGAATGGAATATGTGACTTTAATATTTGAGTTTGAAACCTTAACAGTATTTCTTCCTATTCTGCAACTGTGCAGAGTACACAGAATAGGCTGCTAAACTGCGGTGACACACACTGAATGGAATATGTGACTTTAATATTTGAGTTTGAAAACTTAACAGTATTTCTTCCTATTCTGCAACTGTGCAGAGTACACAGAATAGGCTGCTAAACTGCGGTGACGAACACAGAATGGAATATGTGACTTTAATATTTGAGTTTGAAAACTTAACAGTATTTCTTCCTATTCTGCAACTGTGCAGAGTACACAGAATAGGCTGCTAAACTGCGGTGACGAACACAGAATGGAATATGTGACTTTAATATTTGAGTTTGAAAACTTAACAGTATTTCTTCCTATTCTGCAACTGTGCAGAGTACACAGAATAGGCTGCTAAACTGCGGTGACACACACTGAATGGAATATGTGACTTTAATATTTGAGTTTGAAAACTTAACAGTATTTCTTCCTATTCTGCAACTGTGCAGAGTACACAGAATAGGCTGCTAAACTGCGGTGACGAACACAGAATGGAATATGTGACTTTAATATTTGAGTTTGAAAACTTAACAGTATTTCTTCCTATTCTGCAACTGTGCAGAGTACACAGAATAGGCTGCTAAACTGCGGTGACACACACAGAATGGAATATGTGACTTTAATATTTGAGTTTGAAAACTTAACAGTATTTCTTCCTATTCTGCAACTGTGCAGAGTACACAGAATAGGCTGCTAAACTGCGGTGACGAACACAGAATGGAATATGTGACTTTAATATTTGAGTTTGAAAACTTAACAGTATTTCTTCCTATTCTGCAACTGTGCAGAGTACACAGAATAGGCTGCTAAACTGCGGTGACGAACACAGAATGGAATATGTGACTTTAATATTTGAGTTTGAAAACTTAACAGTATTTCTTCCTATTCTGCAACTGTGCAGAGTACACAGAATAGGCTGCTAAACTGCGGTAACACACACTGAATGGAATATGTGACTTTAATATTTGAGTTTGAAAACTTAACAGTATTTCTTCCTATTCTGCAACTGTGCAGAGTACACAGAATAGGCTGCTAAACGGCGGTGACACACACTGAATGGAATATGTGACTTTAATATTTGAGTTTGAAAACTTAACAGTATTTCTTCCTATTCTGCAACTGTGCAGAGTACACAGAATAGGCTGCTAAACTGCGGTGACGAACACAGAATGGAATATGTGACTTTAATATTTGAGTTTGAAAACTTAACAGTATTTCTTCCTATTCTGCAACTGTGCAGAGTACACAGAATAGGCTGCTAAACTGCGGTGAAACACACTGAATGGAATATGTGACTTTGATATTTTAGTTTGAAGACTTAACAGTATTTCTTCCTATTCTGCAACTCTGCACAGTACACAGAATGTGCTGCTAAACTGCGGCGAAGCACACTGAATGGAATATGTGACTTTGATATTTTAGTTTGAAGACTTAACAGTATTTCTTCCTATTCTGCAACTCTGCACAGTACACAGAATGTGCTGCTAAACTGCGGCGAAGCACACTGAATGGAATATGTGACTTTGATATTTTAGTTTGAAGACTTAACAGTATTTCTTCCTATTCTGCAACTCTGCACAGTACACAGAATGTGCTGCTAAACTGCGGCGACGCACACTAAATGGAATATGTGACTTTGATATTTTAGTTTGAAGACTTAACAGTATTTCTTCCTATTCTGCAACTCTGCACAGTACACAGAATGTGCTGCTAAACTGCGGCGACGCACAATAAATGGAATATGTGACTTTGATATTTTAGTTTGAAGACTTAACAGTATTTCTTCCTATTCTGCAACTCTGCACAGTACACAGATTGTGCTGCTAAACTGCGGCGACGCACACTGAATGGAATATGTGACTTTGATATTTTAGTTTGAAGACTTAACAGAATGTGCTCTAATCTGCAACTTTGCACACTAAACAGAATGTGCTCTAATCTGCAACTTTGCACACTAAACAGAATGTGCTCTAATCTGCAACTTTGCACACTAAACAGAATGTGCTCTAATCTGCAACTGTGCACACTAAACAGAATGTGCTCTAATCTGCAACTTTGCACACTAAACAGAATATATGTTTTTTTTTTTTTTTTTTTTTTTTTTTTTCCCCCCACACAAAATAACCTGCTGCCCCCACACACAGTAGTCCTAAAAAGGACTTTTGGTTCTTTTTTTTCACAATTTTGCTTTTTTTCCTCCCTACACTGACTTTCCCTTCCTATCCTCAGCTCTCCCTGGCTAAGACTGAGCCGAACTCGCTGGTCAGGTGCTATACAGCACCCGACCACGGGTTCTGGCCAGCCAATCAGTGTAATGCCAGCAGCCAACATGGCTGCTGGCATTACACTGATGTCAGAGCCTCCCTGCACGTTTATTGGCTGCGCAGCAGCCGCAAAACGTGCGGGGAGGAGACCCGAACATGGCGGGCGAGCACATGCGGTACTCGTACGAGTACCGCCATGTGCCGAGCAGAGCGATGCTCGAGCCGATCCGAGCATCGGCCGAGCATGCTCGCTCAACACTAAAATCAACAACAAGAAGCAGACAAAACTTTTGAGGACAGCTAGAACACCTAACCGTTGACAATCTAGTTGGCCAAAGAGGTGCCATGCAAGAGGAGGTGAGAATCTATGGCCATGAAGATTGCACGGATTTGGACACTGGATTGTCTGTGTCAGTCAAGACTAGAGCTCAGGTGGATAACACGTGTCAATTTTCATTTATAGCCTACACCAATTATCTTAAAAATATATAGTGGGCACATGATCAAACCCCTGGAATGTGGCTGTCACAGTGACACACAATACTTTGACACACCGAGTGTCACTGTATGTTGTAAAGGATGGAGTACCATCTCTGTTTGGTAGATAAAACTGATAATGATACCTAACATCAAACACCCAATCTATAGTATGAACAAGGCTCAAACTTCCCATATCCAGAAGTGGTTTGAAATGTTACTACACAAATTCAGAATAGTTTTTATGCCAACTCTTGGAAAGGTGAAGAATATGCAAGAGCAATTAAAGTTGCATCCCGGTGCTATGTCAAGATTTTGCAAAGCATACGTGGTTCCCCTCATTGTCACAGTGAAAGTGGAAAGCGAATTACAATGCCTAGGAGCCCAAAGGATTATTTCTAAAGTATCGACCAATGACTGGGCATTACCCATAGCACCGTTGATTAAGAGGATGGGTTAGATTCGACTGTGTGGAGATTTCAGAATGTCAATCAACAGATAGTTGGACTTTGAAAAATACCTGTTGCCAAGGTTAGATGAATTGTTTACCCTGCTAGTAGGATGACAAACGTTCACTAAGCTAGACCTCCATTAAGGTTACCTACAGCTAGAAATGCATTTAGACAGTCTGACAATCAAAACAAACAAGGTGCTCTATCAATACAACTGCATGGTGTTCAGAGTTGCATCAGCACCTGCAAAATAGCAGAGTACCAAGGATACCATCCTTGAAGGGATATTACACAACAAGTGCCAACTGAACAGACATCTGATGAACTTAAGCAGAATGCAGAGACTGTATTAGGAAAATTGCAGGAATATGGTTTGAAAGCGAACCATGAGAAATTACAATTTTGTCAGACCCAGTTCACAATCTGTCATAGACAAAGATGGCTTACATACAACCAAAATCAAAGTATAAGCTCTAGTAGATGGTCCTCTGTCCACTGACATATCTTAATACCATTTGTACCTGGGACTTGAAATATGACCATAATTTCTTGCCAAATTTAGCACAGATCCTATATCCCCTACACTGTTTTTTTGAGAATCAGACCTAGTGGTTGTTGATGGCAAAAAGAATTCCAAGAAACAAAAGACCTCATCCTCAAGACTCGGGTGTTAGTACACTATGATTTACAGAAACCTGTTACATTGGCGTGCGATGCCTCTCCCTGTGGTTTGGGTGCTGTCCTATTACACATCATTCTGGATTGCTCAGGACAGCCCATAGCTTTTGCGTCATGCTCCTCCTGACATCCACAGAACAAAACTACTTTCACATTGATAAAGAGACATTAGCTATAGCCCAGGCCTTACAAAAGTTAATGTACTTATATGAATGCTATTTCATGTTAATTACAAACAACAAACAGCTTTTGGTAATCTTCAGCCCAAAGTAACAAATTTGATCAACTATGGTAGCTCGACTCCAGTGCTGTGTACTTTATTTAGGGGAGTTTAACTATTTAGTACAGACCATTCAGTACTGACCAAACATATAGCACCCAAATGTGCGTGAACCGCTGACTACCGGACTCACTCTGACATGTGACTCCACGGGACCTGATGCCTTAATTTTGGGATGACATTATATTTGTTTCACTACATGTTGTACATCACATCAGATGGCCCAAGTTACCAGTCAGGATGACCTCTTGGTACAAGTATAACATTACCTCCAAAGTGTATGACTGGCCTCCGTCCTGGATCCATTCCACCCATATTGGATCCAAAGATTCAAGCTCAGCACCCAAGATGATTGCATTTTGTTGCACATCAGAGTTGTTGTTCCTCCTTCTTGTCAAGAGATTACATTGACTATCTTACATGAAGGCCATTCAGGTATTGTACGCATGAAGTAGAAAGCAAAAGGGACCGTCTGGTGGCCAGTGACTGACACGGATTTTGTGACTTGGGTACAGAGTTACAGACTTGCCCCGGGTGCTTACAGGCCCAAAAATCTTTACTTACAGCCCAGTCCAACCATGGGAATGACCGCACATGCCATGGGAGTGCTTACATTTAGATTTTGATTGCCCTATTCATTAAAAACATATCTAGTCCCAGTGGATGCCCACTCAAAATGGCCAGAAGTTTCCCCAGGCCAGCCATCACCACAGCAGCAATGATACACATTTTGAAACACATTTTTGCTGTTTTTTGGCCTTTCAAGACACTTGGTTTATGACAATGGCCCTCAGTTTACTTCTCATAAATTTCAAGAATAGCACGACTCACTTGGAATCACACATCATACGTCTGCACCCTATCACCCTGCTACCAATGGTCATGCAAAGTGGATTGTGGAGACTTTGAAGGACTCTATGGCAATGATGGTTCCATGGATGATCAGGCCTCTGTTCTATTGGATTTTCTCAGTGCTTACTGCACCACTACCCTTGTGACTACAGGTGTGCTCCCAGCATTGCTACTTTTTGGGAGACCCCTATGCACCAAATTGAACACTCTGGAACCTGATTTCCACTCTGCTGTGAAATGCCACAATATCAAATGACTGGTCAGGACACATGCCATTGCTTCTCACAGAGTCTGGGCCTAATGTTATCAAGGAGCTCTAAGATTGGTTCCTGGGTTGATTATGTAAGTTCTTGGGTACTGTTCCTACTGTTCCTGCACAGACTGAACAGGATTTTTTATGAGAAAGGCATATAGACCAACTCTGTCCTTGTTATGACTCACTGCATATACCATGAGTAAACTCCCATGAAGATGATGATGATGTGGGTTCCTCCTGACAAAATACAGACTAGGTGAACCCTATGAACCACTCATTTCCTTCTCAGCCAACAAGCCCTCTACCTACCACCCACACCACAGCACCACCATTAGCCCCTTACCCAGCGACCATCAATCCTTCCAGCACTGCCCATCCAACCATAACAATTCGCCCTATGGCAAGATGGGAGTCAGATGAAGTTCATACAAGAAACAAAAAAGAGAAAGAAGGGCGCCCAATAGTATAATATTATCTCCAAGAATGGTATATAACAGAAATCAAGGAAGGTACTCACAACTGAGTACCTGAAGTCTTTATTGACACTTTCAGAAAGCGGCATTTACAGCAGCGAAACACGTTAGAAGCACTATTGGGTTGTATAGTCTTCATATTTATGATTTTATATAAGTAAATTTTATATATTTTTTAATTAAATTTCAATACTTTTGGATATGAAGAGCCGTGCTGTGTACTGTCTGTGTGTGCCCCGCCAGGAAGCCAGACAGGAGGCAGAAACCAGGAGCCGAGCGCTCCCACCAGCATCCATCTGAGACCCAAACAGGCATCAAGAGAACTTTGTCCTCCGTCTCCTGTACCCCTGATTGTTAATTAAAGGGAGATGGATTGTGGACTGTTCAATTACTGCAACAGATGTGCGGAGTGAGTTATTGGATGAGAGATATATCATAGGGGTCATTGGAGGACACAATAGAAATAACCATCTATAGGCTGCTGTATCAACAGTACCACTGTTAGAGACCTCTGTGTCATTCAAATAGTTAAAAGTCCTCATTTAAATTAATGGGTGAAGTTGGTTTGGTCCACAATTTTTCTATTTCTCCCTAGTACAACCGCACTGCATATGATGTAATTTCCAGACATAGTTACTATCAGACACAGCAGAGTTAACAGCCAACTGGTTGAATGGTTGGTCTTCTGGGTTTTTTTAATACCCTTAGAGACAAGCTCCCGGAATTAGAACACAGTTATTTAAGCCACTGTTCTGGAACAACGAAAGAGAAGCTTGGGTGACTGTATGTGGTAACAGGTGAGTGAAGACAATCATCTGGTTTTTAACCATTTCAGTGCCAGAGAGGTATTGATTGAACACATTTCAATGCATTGAGTTTGATATTTCTCTGGCACTCAAAAGGGTAACCTCTTTTAAATCTATATTTGATATTACAGATAAGGTTTTCCAGGTATTTAGAATGTAAAAGCATATCCTTTTTGTTGGTAACATCATTGAGAATAATAAATTAGTAACCCTTTATTTTGACTTTACAACTACACAATATTTAAGCCAAATTGTCTATACGTTTTATTTTACATGTACCATTGTTTTATATCAAACAGAGCATTCAGTGCTTCAGGGAGAGTTTAACATTTTATTAAATCAGACAGAGCATCCAATGCTGCAGGTAGAGTGTAACATTGTATTACATCACACAGAGCATTCAGTGCTGCAGGGAGAGTGTAACATTGTATTACATCACACAGAACATACAGTGCTGCAGGAATAATGTAACATTGTACTACATCACACAAAGCATTCATTGCTGCAGAGATAGTGTAACATTGTATTACATCACACGGAGTATTCAATGCTGCAGGAAGAATGTAACATTGTATCACATCACACAAAGCATTCAGTGCTGCAGAGATAGTGTAACATTGTATCACATCACACAAAGCATTCAGTGCTGCAGGGGAAGTATGCCTTTCAATTATATCATACATAGCATTCAGTGCTGCAGAGATAGTGTAACATTGTAATACATTACACAGTGCATTCAGTGCTGCAGGGAGACTGTAACATTGTATCACATCACACAGATCATTCAGTGCTGCAGGGAGAGTGTAACACTGTTTTATATCAAACAGAGCATTCAGTGCAATAAATACGTTGGGCACATCTTTGGAACGCAAAGGGTTAATCAGCTCTATTAAGCTAGAATAATTTTCAAAGACGATAAAACACCAACAGGCACACAGACACACACAATATTTCTAAAAAAAAATAAATAGTGACATAAAGGGAGAAGAATGTAAATCCACTTTATTTTACTACACTTTTTAATAATGAAAGAGCTATATTTCACATCTTGTTTAACCCCTTAATGACAGCTCGATCCGGAAGTGGGCTGCCATTAAGGACACAGCACTCTTTTTGTTCTTGTTTTTGTGCAATGAATTTTGAGATATCAGAGTGGCGTACCACAGTGCTGCCATCCCAGAATCCCATGGTATGCCAGGATCATCATTGGTCCTTAACGCCCAGATCGGCGTGACTGTACCAGCATATCATGTGTCACTAAGAGGATAAATTTAGCCTGAGTTAGGGGGAGCTTTATCTAGGTGTTCATTAGCTAGGGATTGATTTAGTTGGTTTTGTTTTAGCAGGCAGCTCTTTTCAAAGTACACCTCCAAGAGTTGGACAAGAGAGATGTACATGTATCCAGTACCCATTATTATTATTAATTTATATAGCGGCGACTTATTCCACAGAGCTGTACAATAGGGAATAGACATACAGAGATAACAAACAGTAGAAATCAAAGGTGGATTACAGAAGGATCAGAGGGCCCCCTGCTGGTGATTACTTACAGTCTAGAGGAAGGCAGATTAGACACAGAAGGAGTAAGTGTTATTGGGCGTAAAGTGCCTCCTGCCACATGAACTGCCAGTCAGTGGGTGGGAGAGAGAAATGCTGTTGAGTTTAGTGGTCAAGGGAGGGGTGGTTCTTAGTGATAACGGTTTATGGAGGTAGTTGATAGGCTTCCCCTGAAGAGGTGAGTTTTCAGGGAACGTCTGAAGATCTGAAGGCTGGGGGAGAGTCTGATGGGATGGGTGAGGGAATTCCAGAGCTGGGGTGCAGCACTGGAGAAGTCCTGTAGGGGGAGTGGGAGGATGTAATTAGAGCCATGGAGAGGAGAAGGTCCTGTGCAGATTGAAGATGGGGAATGGGAGTGTATTTGGAAATGAGAACCCCATGCTTGCTTTAGAAATATGATGGCAGACTTCCTTACCATAGTCATCTTTCATTCACAGGTATGCTCTCATTGCTTCTTCTAAAATCCTGCATCAGCCATCTTTACTGGTTTAACCCCTTCTGGTATGTGTTCACTGTTGCTGCTGCTAAAAGCTTGCTTTCCCCTCGCTTTTCTGAACCTCTCTGTTATGTTGTCCCTGCGTCCCTCACTTGTTTCATGTGTCTGATTGTGACTGCTTAATAGCAGATGTTTTATAGACTCATACATGATTGTATTCAGAACATTCCCTATGCAAAATAATTTGTATGTGGTTTGTATGTGAATGAAACACCTTTCAGCAGTGGGAGTACCATTGTTTTACTCAGGGGGATAAACCCTACAACATATTTTTTTTTACATTTTAAGTATTACTATCACTTTAAGGAGACATTATCACTAATCTAGAAATTATACACCATCATAAACCCTAATCTCTTAAATTTGTCCTCAATAAATAGTTAAATAGATATAATCTAAAATGCTGAATACCTGATCATAATAATTATATCAAAAGTAGTTACGTAAAATGCTGTTGCTTAAGAGGTTAGATAATAAAACTTTCATTAGTAACCAATATAATACAGTAAACTGCAAAGCAATAACTCAAATGAAATATATTATGGGCTCAAATAAAATATAATATAATAGAACAAATACCCCAACTGATTTTTCAGAATGTGATATGGCGTTCTATAAATTATTTTGGCTGTAAAAAAAACCTGTTATGATGTTAACAATAATCATACAAAGCCCTAATATCAATCCATATGCCAACCTCACATAATAAATTCTCCAAACACACCTAGCTGTAATTACACTTATATTATGTGATGCACAGAAGGGCACCTAAGTTCACTAAAAAACCCCATTCGCTGTTTAAAAAAAAATGATGATGTACTGACCTCCTCCCCCACCAGCTAACTGAGCTGTCTAAAAGCACTAGTATCAAAGTTATCCCTCTAAGAAACCTGAAAAATAGTCCTCAAAAAATGAAAAAGTATAAACAGTGCCACTCTATCCTATTGCTATACATTCCCATAAATCAGATAATGGCAGTTTTGGTGGTTCCTTGTGTTGAACAACATCAAGGATGGGGTCAAGTTCACGTTTTCCTATATATAGAGGACTGATTGGGTCTCCTTTTTGCCCTGAGGAAGGTCCATTTAGGACTGAAAATGTTTGGCAAGGATTAAATAAACTTCATTTTCATCATATTTATTTCACTGGAATTCTGTCTCTCTTGGTCTATCGATCATCACAGGCCGAGTATATCTATAGAAAGAGCAGCGAGAGAGAGTAAGATAGATAGATAGATAGATATGAGATAGATAGATAGATAGATAGATAGATAGATAGATAGATAGATAGATAGATATGAGATAGATCGATATATATATATATATATATATATATATAAATAGATAGATAGATATGAGATATGAGATAGAGAGATAGATCGATCTATGTATATATAGATAGATAGATATGAGATAGATAGATAGATAGATAGATAGATAGATAGATAGATAGATAGATAGTGTTGGGAGACTAGTGTGGTGTAATGGATGTGTGTATATATATTTTTTTTCTACAGCTGTTTTTACCATTATCATGTTTGTGTCAAATGTAAGTTCCACTCATCTCAGATTACTGATACACAGTACTTATTGGATATAGCATTGGTTCCAAGTGTGGTAGATGATAGCAACCCTTCTTCACATCCCTCCTCCTCATCTGTGCTGTTAATAAATTTGGCATGGCTTTCTCTGTCATAGCTTTTGGATCATGAGTGAAGTATCTCCATACTTTGGCCTTCATGGACTGAGGGGTTCCTGAGGGGCTGCTAGTACTGCTACTGGGGCTGTTGTTGCAGTTCTACTACTACTACTACTTCTACTACTAGGTATAAAAGGTGCAGCAATTCCAGCAGCAGCAGAGGCAGTCATCATAGCTAAGGTTTTGGATGCTAGTAACTTGTGTTGCTGTTGATTTCACAACATACGTGTGTATGGCTGAGTAGGACTTTGACTTGGAAGTGATGATGATGCTGATAATGACTAACAGGATGAATGTGTACTTTTTGCCATCTTGCTTGTCCAGGGTCAGAGTTTCCAATTGTTTTCTCAAACAGTTTATAGACAGGCTTTTGCCTTTCTCTTAACTTTCTGGCCATGTCATCATCTCTCTCGATCTCAGCTTCATCTGTATCTGAAGAAAAGTAAGATGATACAGTGATATAGTCTAAATCTGCATCATAATCAGTCAGCATTAGGTCATCCTCAGCATCAGCATCACCTACCACTTCTTGCCTCCTTCCCTTATATTCCTCTATATTCCTCTAAGATTTCAGATACCTTTACCATCACAAAGTTTGCTACTACTTTGAGGATAGGTGTTTTGATTTTTGTTTGTCCCTCTTTCAGATGCCATTACCATCATCAACACTAGAATGTGACTTGTTGTCCTCCTCAGTTTTTTATACTGGTGCTGGTGGTGGAACTTTTGGTGGGACCTTGCATCTGCATCCTCCCTGTGAGAAGAGGGATCATCATCATTTATTGCACATGCAGCAACAACCATGGCTTCAGTTAGATTTGTACTACCACTTTACTCCCATGTCCCTGCATTGAGCCACCTCTCCCCCCTTGTGCATTTGCTGGACATTACTCAACTACTGTGTGTGTGTTCTTACTCTCTACAGTACACAACTGATGGAGTGTGACGTCTTGCCTTGGCAAATTGGACTCCAGCTTCCTGTATCTTGCAAGTCAGTCACACAGAATTTTTGTGGTCAATCACCTTCCTCTATTCTTCTACCCCAGAGTGACTCCAGACTCCCCTAATACAGAGAACAAATATCCTACCTAAAAGACTCCCTAAATTAAGCATCAATTACCCTATATTTGCCCATATTTTCTAGCTCAAAAAATGTGCTGCTTTCTCCTCTCACAAACACAGAATGGCTGCTGTGAGAGCCTGTCAGGCTTGATATGGTTGGAGCGTAGGAGCAGGGAATGCTATCTCTTGCCAGACACCTTAACCAGGTGATCCACGGAGGGATACAGGTAGAACACCTAGGTAAGAATGACAGCACGGGAGTGCAAGGGTTAAGCAAAGCATAGTCAGGAACAGTTCAGAAGATCAGGACAGGCGGCAATCAAGCACAATCGGTAAAACTAGCCAAGGTCAGGAAACAGGCAAGCAGGGAAGTCCAGAAGGCAAGCAGAAGGTCAGGCAATGAGAAATCCAGCAGAGGGTCTGTAGCAAAGCAAGAAAGGAGGCACTGAGCACTGGAAGCTTAGAGCACACAGGATCCAAAGTTCTGGAGCACTGAATCAAAGCGGACACAGCCTGAGGGGTTTTTAAAGTGTCATGGGTTTCCACCCTTCCCCTCTGCTGAACAAACCTCTCACTGGATTGGCCAACAGAGGGGTGTGCAACCACAACACCTGCCTCACTGTTTACCTGGAGGCACACTATTGGTGGACAGTTGATGAGAGAGGCAGGCTTAACCTCCCCCCTAGAGGTGTACAATACCATGTTTGATCCGGGCACGCTGTGGATACCTTCCCTGGAGACTCCTTCAACTTTATGCCATGGCTTATGCCTACCGCGCCATCGTGATCGCGGGTAGACACTGATAATCAAGACTGTGGCTTCGGCCTACTCCGCGATCGCGGAGCATTCGGGAAGCCCCCAGCAGCGGAGGATGGCTGGGACATGGAGGTAGGAGCTAGAGGGGCATGACAGAGCCTGACACACTTGTATATGGCTGTAGAAAAGTAGAGAACACTTTCATGTGGTGGGGAAAGATTTTTCTTTGATTTCAATGCAATGAGCTAGGTGAAAAAAGCGGGAAAACTGCATTCTTCATGGGAAATCATTCACTAAACCAAAAGTGTCATTTTCACCGATTTTGATTTGAGGCAAAAATTTTCGCCCATTCCTTTCTCATGCATCACAACACAATGCAGTGGATGCCATCCTATTACTGAAATGTTCACATCTCAGTGTCATCGTTTTGCATCCCTCTTGTCATAGTTTAGATTACTAATCTCATCATGTAATTTCCCTACACAACATACATGCCTGCATCACAGCAAGATGACAGTGAGGTGGACAATCATGAGGTCACTACCAAATATAGATTTCATCCGGCTACTCATGGCCATCATGGCTGGATGCATCCTAGCTGTCCACCCAGCTGGGATCAATCAGAATAGCAGTGACCACGGTATGACCCAAGGCCACTTGATTGTGAATGCTAAGGACTGACAGGTTAACCACAGCACACTCTGCAACAGGAGGACTTCACACCCCCACCACATATGCAACCATAGGGCCAGCCATCTGTTGTAGCCCTTAGATGTGGTGAGAGCACAGGCAACCTCTATGTCCCCACATACTGGCCCCTCAACACCAGCCCCTGAGCACACCTCATTACCATTAGTGGAAGTACCACAACACCCTGCAGAACACATTGGCTAACAGGAAGAGCCAGAAGACATAGGAAAGCCATCAACAGCATCTGCGATTCTCCAGCCACATCACATTCCAGAGGTAGCCAGACCATGACTAGGGATGAAGAGTGCCAAACCATCCAGAGGAGGCAGCTGAAGGAATATAGGAGAACAAACAGGTACCTGAGGAGGTGGCAAACAGATGCACTGAGGAACACTGCCACCCTCCATGCACTGGAATCCCAGGTGACAATCCTGACAATGGAGATCTGCCAGTTCAGGACAGGAACAATGCCCCATTTGTCATATTTCCCAAAATAAATTTGCACTTATTCATCCTATTTATGTTTGTGAATATTTCTGGTTTCTAACAGGTTAAGTGCCAGGGTCGTCTTCAGTGCACTGCAGAGCAATGCAGTCAACGCAATGACTGCACATATTACTTGGTTGTAAGGTGTTGTACCATGGGTAAGCACACACAACACATACACTGTTCTCCAATTTAAACTTACAATCCACCTAGCAAAGCAAAACAACATAAAGATGTTGTTTGGTCATGACATGAGTTGAACTTGAACAACTAGCATCTACCCCTTACCATACTAGGTGCCAGATTGTCCTCCATTTAGTTTCATCCACCGATGTGGTTATTAAGGAGTTTGTTAGTCAACCATGTATTTGGGTTAAAGTATTCACTGGCAGTAGGGATGGGCAAGAATTTTGCCTCAAACTGCAATCGGCGAATAATGGCACTTCCGGCTTTGCAAATAATTTCCCTCAAAAAATGTTCATTTTCCACTTTTTTCACCTAGCTCTTTCCATTGAAATCAATGGAAACATTTAATTTACACACAACACATAACAAATATTATTTTTTTATAGCGTAAACGGGGCATGACGGTGCCTGTGTTGGTGGGGTGTGGAGAATGAATCAGTTGAACAGGGAATTTGTTTTGTGGGGGTTTCTTGACTGGTATTGGGGGGACAGTTAATAAAAAAAATAAATCAATAAAATAAGAAATTTGTATGTAAAGTGATAGGGACAGGAACCCCTGACATAAGCTGCCACTGGGGTGGACTGATACTTGACTTGATACAGTATTTTGTAGAGGAGGATTTGGTAGATTTGTTGTTAGAGGCCAAGTCAGTGGATATAAAAAGTCTACACACCCCTGTTAAAATTCCAGGTTCTTGTGATGTTAAAGAATGAGACAAAGATAAATCACGTCAGAACTTTTTCCACCTTTAATGTGACCTATAACATGAGCAATTTAATTACAAAACAAACTGAAATCGTTGAGGGGGAAAAATAAAAAACTCACAATAACCTGGTTGCATAGGTGTGCACACCCTCTTATAACTGGGGATGTGGCTGTGTTCAGAATTAACCAATCACATTCAATCTCATGCTAAATAGAAGTCATTACACACCTGCCATCATGTAAAGTGACTCCGATTAATCACAAATAAAGTTCAGCCGTTCTAGTAGGATTTTCCTGACATTTGCTTAGTTGCATCTCAGAGCAAAACCTATGGTCCTCAGAGAGCTTCCAAAGCATCAGAGGGATCTCATTGTTGAAAGATATCAGTCAGGAGAAGGGTACAAAAGAATTTCCAAAGCATTCGATATACCATGGAAAACAGTAAAGACAGTCATCATCAAGTGGAGAAAATATCGCACAACAGAGACATTACCAAGAAATGGACGTCCCTCCAAAATTGATGAGAAGACGAGAAGAAAGTTGGTCAGGGAGGCTTCCAAGAGGACTACTGCAACATTAAAGGAACTGCAGGAATTTATGGCAAATACTGGCTGTGTGCTACATGTGACAACAATCTCCAGTATTCTTCATATGAATGGGCGATGGGGTAGGGTGGCAAGACAAGCCTTTTCTTATAAAGAAAAACATCCAAGCCCGGCTTAAGTCTGCAATAACAAACATCAAGTCCCCCAACAGCACATGGGAAAATGTGTTATGTTCTGATAAAACTAAGGTTGAACTTTTTGGCCATAATTCCAAAAGGTATGTTTGGTGCAAAAACAACACTGCACATCACCCAAAGAACACCATACCCACAGTGAAGCAAGGTGGTGGCAGCATCATGCTTTGGGGCTGTTTTTCCTCAGCTGGAACCGGGGCCTTAGTGTAACGGTTTGTTTGACTCACAGACACAGAGTTAAGATAAAAACACGTTTTTATTGAATACAATAATACATGAAGAACCCTCACAGGTCCTGTAATATATAACATATAGTACAGACACACGACAGGTTACTTATGCCCACACAGGTCCAGTATATATAGAAGGCAAACAGTTATGCTGACACGGGTCAGGCAATTCAGGATACAGGTTCCAGCAATGCAGGAGTTAATGTTCACAGGAAAGGAGGTTAGTCCAAAGAGATCGGGCGACCAGCTGCATCAGGAGACACCACAATATACTAGGCCACTGAAGGCTTCAGTAGGGCTACCAGTGCTTAAACAGAGGCAACAATAGCAACCGGTTATGACTGAGTGGAGCGGAACCAATGACAGGATACCGGTGCTAAAACGGAGGCAACACTTGCAACCGGGTAAACAGAGTGGAGCGAACCAGTGCACTATACCGGTGCAATCACGGAGGCAACACTTGCAACCGGGTAAACAGAGTGGAGCGAACCAGTGCACTATACCGGTGCAATCACGGAGGCAACACTTGCAACCGGTTAAACAGAGTGGAGCGAACCAGTCCGCTAGACCGGTGGAATCAAGGAGGCAACACTTGCAACCGGCTAAACAGAGTGGAGAGAACCAGTGCAGTATACTGGTGCAATCACGGAGGCAACACAGCAACCGGTTAGAGCAACCAATGGCAGAGTACCGGTGCGCTCATGGAGGCAACACTAGCAACCGGTATAGAACTGGTACTATGCCAGAGGCACTCTGCGTAACGGAAGACAGGCCAACCTGATATGCTGAGATGCCAGCAGAAGGGCAACGGAAGTCAGAATGTCGCCGATGCAACTAGTGCACAACAGGAACTGCCAAGTCAGGATCCAGGAGCAGGAACGTCAGCCAGGTCAGGTCAGGACACAGGAGCAGGAACGTCAGCCAATCCGGGTCGATACACAGGAGCAGGAACGTCAGCCAAGCCGGGTCGGTACACAGGAATAATCACTGGAGAGTAGTCAGGCAGTCCGGGTCGGTACACAGGCGCAGGAACAGGGGAGTAGTCAGGCAAGCCAAGTCGGTACACTGGAACCACAATACAAGCATAGAACTGGCACAGGAACACCACGAAAGGGCCGCAATAAGGTGCAGGAGCCCAGTATATAAAGGCAATACTGGGCGGGCTAAACACAGGGCAACCAATGAGGAACTCCTACAGGATAACTGACAGGAAAGGAATCACGGGCACTGTGATACTTAGTCAGGGTGGAGGGGATTAGGAACAGTTCCAATTACCAGGCAATTTTGGCACAAAACCTTCAGGCGTCCGTTAGAAAGCTGAAGATGAAGAGGAAGTTCACTGTAGGGTGACGACAACGACCCAAAGCACACATCCAAATCCACAAAACCATGGTTTCACCAGAAGAACCAGCCAGAACTCAGACCTTAATCCAATTGAACATTTGTGGGGTGATCTGAAGAGGGCTGTGCACAGGAGATGTTCTTGCAATCTGACAGATTTGGAGCGTTTTGCAAAGAAGAGTGGGCAAATATTGCCACTCAAGATGTGCCATGCTAATAAACTCCTACCCAAAAAGACTGATTGCTGTAATAAAATCAAAATGTGTTTCAACAAAGTGTTAGTTTAAGGGTGTACAAACCTATGCAAGCAGGTTATTGTGAGTTTTTTATTTTTTATTTTTCCCCCTCAATGAATTCAGTTTGTTTTGCAAACAATTGAATTGTTCACATTATAGGTCACAATAAAGGTGGAAAAAGTTATGACATGATATTTCTTTGTCTCATTCTTTAACAGCACAAGAACCTGGCATTTTAACAGGGGTGTGTAGACTTTTTATATCCACTGTTGGGCTTAGAACTTAAGGTTCTTTGGCATAAACCATAAGGAAACATTAATTTGTAGGACTTAGGCTTGTTAGAAGCAATCCCCCAAAAAATTGTTTATTTTTTTGTAGGACTATTTTGTTTATTATTATTTATTTATTTTTTTTAAAAAAGCACATGTCCTGAAAAAAAAAAGCCCTGCTGGCAGTACATGTCGGTCATTGACCACTGGCCTTTGTCAAATGCTCTCCTTGAATGCATAATTGTGGAATTTGCAACTGCTGTTCTTACTGCTGCTGCTGCTGAGTTGTTTAAGCAACAAGGTGATTAGGTATCTAAAAGGAAATAGTATCAATAGCAGTAACATGGGTGAAGGATGAAGAAGGTTCCACATGCCACCAATAGCTCCAGTGATGCTCCTGAGGCAGTAGAAGCACAATAAGTAGCCCCCAGTGTATGAGGAGAAAAGATGTGTGTGGTTTTGTTGTTACTAGAATTCCTTGAGAGCAGGAACTGTGCCTCTCATAAGCAACTGCACAGTGTGTGTGTGGTAATTAACACCTGGGAGCTCAACTGTATCCAAACACCATGACACCAGAAACCAAGTACTGCCACTGTCACTATACCCCTTGTCCGCACCTCACAAAGTAAATTTGACAACTTGCTGACAGTTTAATAGTAATGATAAACCCTCCCTGCCAGCATCTTAGCATATTCTGCATGATGGAAGCTCCACAAATGCAGCTTGATTCCCTGCTTGTGATTCTCTTCCACCACAATGGCATGTGTGGCCAGTGCACCACACAGTGTGCAATGGGTGGAGACAAACTGCCTAACATCAACAGAGTGGTTATCATTTGGCGGGGGAGGTAATGAACGAGGAGGATTGGCAGAAGATGTAGAAGGTGATGGCAAACTAGTTGTTTCACTCATCCTGGAACTTCCAATCTCTGCATGGGTTGTCCTATTCCTCCTCCTCTTTGATCTCCGCCTCACCTCTTGTTGCCTTTCTGGTGTGTCAGGGGGTTCAGCAACAGAGGTGCTTGATTTCTATGGTGGGTGTTTGGCTTTAACATGTTTGACATAAATGTCATGATGTTCCAAGCGTGTTATCAGGGCAGTTGTGCCAAGGGGTGTTCCCTCCTTTCCTCTTCTTACTCACTTTTCACAAATTGTGCACAGTGCCATTGGTGATGACTGTACTGTGCCTACCACAAGGTAAAAATAGTCCCACACCCATGACTTCAGGGGATAGGGAAAAAGTGGAGAAGAATGGCCTCTTTCTTTTTGTCCTTCACATTCCCCTTCACTGTCTGGGGCACATGATGATGTTCCTGCTACTGAATCAGAATCAGCACTGCAAGTAGGACCAGGATTTTTTTCTGCTTCTGGCAAGTGGAATGTGTCCTAGACCCACATCACTTGTTGACCCCATTCCCACTGTGTCCACGGTGGTATGTGGCACACTAGCCTGCTCCTCAGTATTCTGCTGCCCTTGCAACTCAGTAGCAGAAGGAATTAGAGCAGTTGCAAATTCCTCAAATTCCAAATGCTCACTGGTGGTTTGAGGAGGTGACGAGCAGTGTGACAGAGGGTCCACTAATGTCACACTTGCCATTTATTTGTGATGAGAAGAAGGCAGACTGGCATCAGTAGCAGCAGGTACAGGTAGCTGATCTGTGTTCCTGGTGGTAGTGGTATTATTGAGGTGGTGACAGTTCTGCTTTCTTCAGGATAATGTTCACATGGACAATGACATGGTGGAAAGGGGTCTCCTAGGGTCAGGGGGGATGGTGTAGGCTCCCTTGACAGCTAGTCTGGATGCTCTCAGTTGCTTCCCCCACCATTCTCCTAACACTAGTCCCACCGGCTGCTTCACCATCACTATTACTACTACTACTAACACCAACTACATTCATTTCAGGCCCTGAGTCTTCCTCCTCACAGTCACCATTAATATAAGGATACTGATTACCCCCTCCTTCACTCCTAACACTAACAAGCTGCTGGGCCTTAGTAGTAGTAGTACTAGAACTGGCGGTACTGCTAGGAGATGGCAGGTGTGACTAAGGTTCTCCTGCTGTCACATTTAGTATCATCATCTCCTTCCCCCCTCCTGAGTATTATAAGACACACTAGCAGCAGCTCCAGAACTGGTGGCAACAGGCACTGAACAGCTGGCAGCAGGGGCAGCACTTCTGATAGCCTGCACAGTACTGGTGGCAGCAGGGGCAGTAATGGTAGCAGGCAAAGCACTACTGATGATACTGGCAGTAGAGGCAACACATCTCACAGCAGGCACAGCACATCTCACAGCACATCTCCACTTACCTGATGTATGTTTCCCTTAGTTGGAAATAGTGAGGATTTTGACAGAGACGCTGTGTGTTACATCTATCAGGTGAGTGTGGCATATGGGGAGTTTAAGTGGGCATGTATATCTTGGAAACTACACTTAGAGGAGTTTGTCTTCCCTTTAGAGCGACAAAGCCATACACTGAGAAACATGAGCCGAATTGAGCCGCACAGTAACACCGGATACCACATCTTCAGTCCTTTCCACGACACTATCGGATACAATCAATTCTGTGACTGGAACGAGAAACATACCAAAGAGGCTGCGGTGAACTAAAGGATCATTTGGAGTGGAGATTTTTATTGCCAGTATTGAGGAGCTATACCCCAAGAATTCATCCGGTGAGTGCATTCAGTATATGTGGGGGATCCGCTATTATATTTTCATACGGTGTACACTTAGAGGTTGCACTCTTGTCTTTCTTCCTGTACATTTTAAGTGACAAAGTAGAATATAATAGAGCATTTTAGATACTGTTTATATTTTACTAATCACTATATGAATTATTTGAATTCTACATTTTATTATATATTTTGAGTCCAAATGACCTAATTTAAACGTAAATGTATAGTATCCTTTAAGTTTGAATAGGGAGCCAGATGCCACTACTTCAATCACTGCGCTACTTTAATTGAGAAGTGCTTAATCAATATATTATAAATTATATTCCAGTGACACATATCTGTTATAGAAAACATAACAGAAACCTATATGGTGAAAGTGTCTGTGTAAGGTATAGTGTTCATTCTACAACGTTATATATTCTTCTTTAAGTGTTGCTAGACAGTATAAATTGCCAGAAAATTAAATAAAGGATGTATACTATAATTCTTGATTCAGAGTTAATTTGGAATCGTGTTCTTCTCATCTAAGAGAAAATTCCTGAACGAAGATGAAAGTCATCAGGAGAAGAGAAGGGTTCTTTTATGCAATCTCACCCATCTTAAGCTGATACTACATTTTAGAGATTTGCTCTGGAAACCAGAATATTGTCTGCCCAGCCAGTTAACAAAAGGATCCCAGGAAACACCAGAAACAATGAGAAGCTGACCTTACTTGTCTGAAGGTATAAGAGTATAAGATGTTTTCTAGTGAGATACATAACAATCCCAAGAGAAACAAGGTGGTGTCCACAGTCATACTTGAGGACAGGGATAGGCAACCTTTGCATCTTCGGCTCTTGGAAAATGCAACTCCAACTTTCAGCAACGTGTTGATGGCCAAAAGTCCAATGACTGAGCACTGGTCTTTCTTTCACAGAGTCAACCTCTTAGTTATCTAACCATGATTGTTTCTAATCTATTCTTGGTGTTGTCTTTAGATTGTTGTAATTCTTGTGGAGACAGGTGGTTATTTACGAATATAAATGTTAACTCAAAATAATGGTAAAATGTCTGTCTTTTAGTAACCAAATTCATCTGTTGATATGGAGCAGAACAATCAATCCACGGTGACATATTTCATTCTGAAAGGAATTTCAGACCTTCCTGAGCTACAAGTTCCAATCTTCCTTTTAGTTCTCTCCATTTATCTCTTCACAGTTAGTGGTAACATGATCATACTTCTTCTTGTCTGCCTGGATCCTCAGCTGCACACTGCAATGTATTTCTTTTTGGGGAATTTATCTGTCTTGGACTTGACTTGCTGTACTGTCACACTGCATAAGATCCTTTTTATGTTTATAACAGGAGACAACACATTTTCTGTTTTAAATTGCCAACTTCAGATTTATTTGTTTTCAAGCCTTACTTGTGATGAGCTTTTACTACTGACTGCCATGAGTTATGATCGCTATGTGGCCATTTGCAAACCCTTGCACTATCCAGTGATAATGAGCCAAAGAGCGTGCATTCTTTTGTCTGTTGCCTGCTGGATTATGGGTTTCATAGAGATGATGCCTTATCTTGTATTACTGTCGTATGTTTTCTGTTATAAATCAAATATAATCAATCACTTTTACTGTGATCTTGTGCCTATTATGAATCTTGCTTGTAGTGACATATCTGTACTGGAGATCTGGCTCGCTATAGAAGGACTATTCATACAAAGTCTCCTCCCATTTCTACTCACCTTCATTTCTTATGTTTTCATTATTATTTCTATTATAAAGATCAGTACCAGCTATGGAAGACATAAAGCCTTCTACACGTGTTCGTCACATCTCACAGTGGTCATCCTTCTCTATGTCACTCTTTTCTATCAGTACCAGAAACCAATGTCAATGGACACTTTAGACTCTAATAAACTCTCAGCCCTTTTTAACACAGTTGCCGTTCCAGTACTAAACCCATTAATTTATAGCTTAAGAAATAAAGATGTGAAAGCAGCTTTCAGAAGAATATTGAGTTGGATTAAATCTACAGTATAAATGCTAAGAACATGTGTCTGACGTCTCTGTAAATGTTGTCCATACCCATTACTGTAGAGGTAATGAATATTAATATTCAAGCATTTATTATTTAATCTATTATACCCAGCAACCACTGTAATACTTCTGCTTAGTTGTGTGGTGGTCATCTTAATCAGCCTTACAAACGCTTAATTTTTAGGACAATAAAATGTAAAAATTAATAGCTTTTTTACTGAAACAAATATAGAATCCCAATATCAAACATGTGTGTTTCATAATTAACCTTTTGAATGCCAGAGAGATATTCAATGCATTGTGATGCAGTGCACTGAATATTTCTCTGCATTTAAATGGTTAATCCTTGTGGTCCTTCAGGGGTTAAACATTTAAAATTATTATGAATTTGTCTTTGATTAGTTATAATTTTTTTAAGAAAAAGCTCTCCAATGTTTCTGTTATGTTAAGGACTTTGGTTATTTGGAGGAGCGACATTATGAGAATCCATGACCAGTTAGATGCTGGAAGGTGACGTTACCCACAATCTCAGCCAATGGAATTGTAAGAAATAATTGTGTGCCATTTAAAATCCAATCCATATTTATTTTTTTTCTCATTCTGGCTCAGGCGATAGCCCGAACATGATTAATGGGGTAGGTTACTTTACAGGTGGTGGCAGGGACAGTGGGGGCTGAGATTTGTAATGTTGATTTGTTTTTTGGCAAAACATGCAGGAGGTAGTGCGTCAATGACACATATGGTTGAAGTTGAGTGTTGTTGTACCTCAGGGTTCAGTACTTGGTCCATTACTTTTTAACATATATAAATGACCTGGAAATACATATAGGAAGCAAAATATAAATATTTTCATATGACACTAAATTATGCAGGGTAATAATTTCAGAACAGTTATATTTGTTCTCTAAAGAGGGATTTACTTAAAATGGCAGATGGCAGATTGGGCAAACAAATGGAATATGAAGTTTAATGTGGGAAAGTGTAAAGTCATACATTTGGGAAGAAAAAATCCAAGTGCTACTTATGCAATCTTTTTTAAGGACTCGTTGCTAGAGAAAGACCTGGGTATCCTTGTAAACTACAAACTTGGAAACAGTGACCAGTGTCAAACAGCAGTAGCAAAAGCAAGCAAAGTCCTGTCTTGTATAAAAAGGGTTATTGAGAACGGATAACATATGACCTCACTTTGAATATGCAGTGCAGTACTGGAGAAAGAGTACAGGGAAACACAACAAAAGGAATTAAGGGAATGGAAGACAACATCTGGACAAACGTGGATTATTTACTCTGGAGAAAAGACGACTAAGAGGAGATCTTATTACAATGTACATGTATATGTGCAAGTATATGAGAGGTCAATACAAGGATCTCTAAGGTGAGCTTTTCATGCTTGAACATATATCTATTTGCCACTCTTTGAGCTTAGAGGAAAGGAGCTTTCGCCTTCTGAAGAGGAAGGTTTTTATATAGCAAGGTCTGTTAAAGGGACAGTAATGTCCCATAACATTTTTGTAGAGCTTACAAAATAAGCTAAATGCCACAAATCTTATCTCTCAGACCGCTATGGTTTGAGAGATATAATCCACTAAAGTTCCCCTCTCCCTCCTCTTCTCCTGACATCAGCTGACCAGTGGCTCTTCAGCAGAGCTGCAAAAGTGTGATTTAAAAATACTTACTTCTTTGGAAAGGTCTACAAGCAAGCATGCTTTTTAGACCATTCCAAAGAAGCAATTATTTTTAAATCGCACTATTGTGGCTCTGCTGAAGAGCCTCCTCATGTCAGCCGACACGGATCTCCTGTCAGTTTTACAGCTGGCAGAAGGAGAAGAGAAACTTTAGAGGATGATATCTCTCAAACCATAGCGGTTTGAGAGACATGATGTGTAGCATTTGGCTTATTTTTTAAGCTCTACAAAGCTCTAAAAATGTTATGGTACATTACTGTCCCTCTAAATTTTGGAATTCCTTGTCCAAGGATGTGGTAATGGCAAATACAATGGATAAATTTAAGAGAAGATTAGATACATTTCTTTCAAGAGGGAACATACAGGATTATACTGTGTATTAGTAGGCAAAACAGGAAGTTCTTATTTGGCAGAAGGAAAGATTATGTATTCTAATTTCTCTGGGTTATGAGGCAAAGGTTGAACTTGATGGATCTGTGTCTTTGTTCAACCTAATTTATTATGTTCCTACTAGTTGAAGAGCCCATTACATGGGCCACAGTGCCACAGTCAGCCAGTTGCTGGGCAGTCATGCACAGTAGAGACTGCCCACGCCGCGGCTGATACAGAGCTGGATGCTCCGAAGGAGCGTACAGCTCTGTATCAGCCACGGCGCGGGCAGCCTCTACTGTGCATGTCTGAGGCATTACACACGTTTTAGCGACTTATTATATAGGATGTTACCTGTGCTCACCCATAGTGTATTGGTCCAGCCCAGACAATCCAGACATGAAATAAGACACAGTGACTGGTGTACTGCATGCACTCCAGCAGAAAGCTGTAGCTTCTTGTCCACCAGCTTCCTCTGTGCCTTTGCCTGTTCACACTAGTGTCTCTGTTAATGTGTTAGACCTAGAGATGGGTGAAACTTCCCTCTTCAAATACTAACCTGGTGAAAAAATGGCACATTCCAGTGACAGGTAATTTTTCAAGAAAAGTGTTGATATTCCACTTTTTTATCTATGTATTGTATTGAAGACAATTTTAGAACTAAATTTCTCCCCAACTCTGTGAACATTCCCACTGTTCTAGTATAAAAGGGTGTCAGCATCTTGGAGGTTGGCATTCTGTGTTGGGGAGTGAAACAGAAAGGAGCATACTGTGATTGCTGGCGTCAAATAATAAAAAAATAATAAAGTGAGCTGTTTGTTTGTGGAGTATTATCCCCTTAGTATCTTGTGACATGCCAGGACTGTCACACCAGACCAGATGTTATGGATCTGTGCTGACCTTTTAATCCACTCAGCTGGGTAAGTATTTTACGTTATATTTCTGGCTTGTATTCCTTAATTGGGGCTCATGTGTATATGTCTCAGTACAAGTGAAATATGGGCAAGTTAAAAATCACCAGGGCTTCAGGACTCCCACCTTTAACCATTTGCTTCTCATGTCAGGCTAGTCTTCCCAGGGGCTTTACTTGTACTGTATGTCCCTTGTGCTCATTGGCCCCTTCACAAATGCTCATGGGCCCCTCCTCTCCTGAACAGAGACCTGCATGGGTAAAGGTCTTTATATCTTCTGTGAAAAATATTCCTTCCTCTATCCAGAGGATCCTTTAGTCCTGGAACCATAATGTCCCATCCCCCATGAAAGACAACTTATCCTCTGTCAGTGAACATTCAGTTCAATAATGCTATGACGGTGGTCTATGCCAGTCACCAGGGAGGGACCAGGAGCTCAGAAATGTTGTCAAAAGTTTGGTTGACTCATGCTTGGATTGATGCTCTCATATAGGCTCTCTCCACTGTTCACATTCCTGGGATAGACAATACTGTGGTAGACTGTTACTGCCATCAGCATCTGGTCCCAGAAAATTAGGAGATCAGTCAGGCACTTTTTGACTCCATAGTATGACTGCGTGTTCTTCCAACCTTGGATAAGATGTCTTCTCTGTTGAATTGCAAGGTTCCCCTGTTTTACTTCAGATCTCGGAAGCCTTTTGATCTTGCCATAGACACGATGGTCTTTCTCTGGCAGTTTTCCGTGATGTATTTGTTTGGTCTTGTTCATCTGATTCCCACTGTGTTGAGGAAATTTGGAATAGAGTGGGCTCATGTCATTCTGATCACCCCATTCTGGCCTCTCCAAGTGTAGTTCACAAATCTTATCAAACTATCCATAGACTTCAGACTTCTGCTTCTTCCAGACCTCTTAACTCAGTCATCTGTGTCACCCAGAGGTGAAGAAGTTGGCTTTGACAGCTTGGTTCTTGAAGCCAGCATCCTGAGAAAATGTTTTCTGATTCTGTCATTGCCATTATGATCCACAATCCGGTTTCATCAAAGGTGTATCACAGGGTATGGTCCTTATTTAACAAGTGGTACTAACACTAGGGGTTTGTGACCATGTCCCTTTCATCATATAGTTAATTTGGCCTTTCTTCAGGGTGGTCTTCAGACAGGACTTAGATTTATGCTTTATCTGTACTTTTTCAGAGGTGTATTACCCTATTGACAGATGTGCAAATTTTGTACAAGGGGTGACTCCTGCCTAAACAGACTTTCAGGACAATCCTTCGTGGGATCTGAATTTGGTCTTGGAAGTACTTAAGAAGGCTCCCTTTGAGCCTCTGACTTCGGTTTACCTTTGGTTCTTGACTCCTGAGACAGCTTTCCTGCTTTCAATATGTCTGTGTAACGGTTTTGTAGGACACTCAGACCAGCAGGTTAGAATAAAACACAGTTTTATTAAAAGACAAGAAAGACTTCTCTCTATAGGCAATACAGAAGGACTGCAATAGACAGTAAGTACAGATGCCCTCTCAGGCCCAGTATACAGGGAAATAAATATATACTGTCACAGGACAGGCATAGGTTAGCATACAGGGTACTTAAGGTTTAAAGTACATAAAGTACATAGAAATCAAATCAGTCTCTGTTGTGGTGAGTTTGACACGCCCATAAGCTGGTAAAGAAGCGATATAGTGGTGCTAGATGTGAGAGCACCAGTAAGTAGAACAGGACAGAGACTACAGCTTATGCTGAGCAGGGAACTGAGGCCAAAATACTCTGCAAGAGCTTAAGGAGCCTGGAGCCACTAGCACCCGACCGGTGCATAAACGGAGAGCAAGTGCACTGCAAGAGCTGAGATGTAAAGAGCCAATAGCACCCACCCAGTGTGTTAACAGAGGCCAAATACACTGCAAGAGCTGAGGAGTATAGAGCCAATAGCACCCCACGGTGCTATAACGGAGACCAACTACAAGGCTCTGCAATGTAAGCGGAAGGCTCAGGGAAGCGGAAGCAGCGGCTCTGCAAGTGTTAACGGAGGCTCAGAGAATGGATGCAACGGCTCTGCTAGTGTTAACGGAGGCTCAGTGAACGGAGGCAACAGTGCTCTGTAAGTGCAACGGAAGGCTCAGTACTCTGTAAGTGTTAACGGAGGCCCAGAGTAACGGAGGCAATAGTGCTCAGCAAGAGTAAACGGGAAGGCCCAGTACATAGGAGACAACAACTCTGTCAGTTCTGCAAACAGCACAGCGGAAGTCAGAATGTCACCCCAGGCGACCCTGGAACAGGATCTCAGCAGGAACGCAGGCAGGGTCATAAACGTAGCCGGGTCAGGTCACGAAGCAGGAACGTCAGCCAGGCCTGGTCAAATCACGGAGTAGGATCGTCAGACAAGCCGGGTCAGATCACGGAGCAGGAACGTCAGCCAGGCCGGGTTGAATCACGGATCAGGAACTAAGGAGCGTTGTCCGACGGGTACACAGGAATGCAGGAACACTGGAACACAGCTACACAGCAACACTGGCTCAGGAACACCACGAAAGGGCAACTGACAGGTGCCAAAGGCCGGGTATAAAAAGGCCATTCTGGGCTGGCAAAACAAGCTCAACCAATGGGAGCGCACCACAGCAAAGAGTGACAGAAAAAGATCACGGGAACCGTGATTGTCTGTTCTACATGTGGCCTAACTACATTCTTTATCCTGTCAACCCCCCTTTCTGAAATTTCATTTGGATATTCTGGGGGGTGTTTTTGAGTTTCACATTTAACTAGGAAATTGTTCTTCTTTCTCTATGTCTGGGTCAGTCTAATAGATAGGAGCAGGACCATCAATGTTTGGATGTAGTTAGGTACCTGATGGAAAAGTAGAGGGAGAGTATACCAAGAATTCTTTGCATACCATTTTCAAGGCTATCAACTTGTCTTAAAAAAATAGAAGAAGAAGTAGTAGGGAAGGAGAGACAGGGAATTGATTCTGCTCTACATCTTATACTTTGAGTCAGTATGCCCCGTTGCCACACTATGGCTACCCTCTTTGGCACTCTACAGGAGTTCAATGAAACGATAGAGACATGATCCTCTTATTCTGAGAGATTTGAGCAGTCTATGGTTCCAAATAAGTTGCCTGAGGAGAAGCAAACTTCGGTTTTTCACACGGTTGTGGGCAGCACATCATATGCAGCATTGCAAAATTAGTACCAGTAAAGACTGAAGACAAGTCATTTAAGGAGTTGGTTGACACCCTGACTGATTTCTATGAACCTCAAGCCTTGGAGATTGTGGAACGTTTCTGCTTCTATTCCTGGACACAATATTCTTTTAAAGACGAGCTCTGCTACAATTGCTCCAAGCATGAATATCTAAATCAACAACAAGAAGCAGACAAACCTTTTCAGGACAGCTAGAACACCTAACTGTTGACAATCTAGATGGCCAAAGAGGTGCCATGCAAGAGGAGGTGAGAATCTATGGCCATGAAGATTGCATGGATTTGGACACTGGATTGTCTGTGTCAGTCAAGACTAGAGCTCAGGTGGATAACACGTGTCAATTTTCATTTACAGCCTACACCAATAATCTTAAAAATATATAGTGGGCACATGATCAAACCCCTGGAATGTGCCTGTCACAGTGACATACAATACTTTGACACACCGAGTGTCACTGTATGTTGTAAAGGATGGAGTACCATCTCTGTTTGGTAGATAAAACTGATAGTGATACCTGACATCAAACACCCAATCTATAGTATGAACAAGGCTCAAACTTCCCATATCCAGAAGTGGTTTTAAATGTTACTACACAAATTCAGAATAGTTTTTATGCCAACTCTTGGAAAGGTGAAGAATATGCAAGCTCAATTAAAGTTGCTTCCCGGTGCTATGTCAAGATTTTGCAAAGCATACATGGTTCCCCTCATTGTCACAGTGAAAGTGGAAAGCAAATTACAATGCGTAGGAGTCCAAGGGATTATTTCTAAAGTATCGACCACTGACTAGGCATTACCCATAGCACCGTTGATTAAGAGGATGGAGTTAGATTCGACTGTGTGGAGATTGCAGAATGGCAATCAACAGATAGCTGGACGTTGAAAAATACCTGCTGCTAAGGTTAGATGAATTGTTTACCTTGCTAGTAGGAGGACAAATGTTCACTAAGCTAGACCTCCAATAAATTTACCTACAGCTAGAAATGCATTTAGATAGTCTGACCATCAAAACAAACAAGGGTCTCTATCAATACAACTGCATGGTGTTCAGAGTTGCATCAGCACCTGCAAAATAGCAGAGTACCAAGGATACCATCCTTGAAGGGACACTACACACCAAGTGCCAACTGGACAGACATCTGATGAACTTAAGCATAATGCAGAGACTGTATTAAGAAAATTGCAGGAATATGGTTTGAAAGCGAACCATGAGAAATGCCAGTTTTTTCAGCCCCAGTTCACAATCTGTCATAGACAAAGATGGCTTACATACAACCAAAGGCAAAGTATAAACTCTAGTAGATGGTCCTCTGACATATCTTAATACCATTTGTACCTGGGACTTAAAATATTACTATCATTTCTTGCCAAATTTAGCACAGATCCTATATCCTCTACACTGGTTATTTGAGAATCAGACCTAGTGGTTGTTGATGGCAAAAAGAATTCCAAGAAACAAAAGACCTCATTGTCACGGTTTGTTATGACTCTCAGACACAGAGTTAAGATAAAAACACAACTTTATTGAAAAGTTTAAGAAAACCCTTGTGGGTAGCATACACATATAACATTAGCGATCATACATAGTAGCATGAGTAGTGGTACACAGAATGTAAGACAGGCTCTACCGGCCTTGCCAAAACCAGGTAAGGCAACCTTAGGTGGCACAAGATGGAATAGGTTCTACTTTACCAATATACCGGGCAAGGCAGCCCTTGACTAGTAACGAAGGAGAAGGAGGCTCTACCGGCCTTGCCAATATACCGGGCAAGGCAGTCTGGAGATTGGTACAATGAATAGAAATAGGCTCTACCGTCCCTGCCAATATACCGGGCAAGGCAGCCTGGAGACTGGTACGACAATTAGAAATAGGCTCTACCGACCCTACCAACATACCGGGCAAGGCAGCCTTAGGACCAAGACAACAAGTATTAGGCTCTACCGGCCCTGCCAATACCAGGAAAGGCAACCGTGTACTGGAGAAACGGAAACTCTACCGGTGCTGTCTAGAATTGAACAGCAGCCGGTTAATACCTGGAGCGAACCAGTACCCGTGTACTGGAGTGAACAATCTCTGCCGGTGCTGAGACATTTGCGGCAAGCAACCGGTTAACACATGGAGCAAACCAGTACCAGTGTACTGGAGTCACTGAAACCTCACCGGTGCTGTCTAGGACTGAACAGCAGCGGGTTAATACTTGGAGCGAACCAGTACCCACGTACTGGAGTGACAGAACCTCTACCTGTGCAACAAACAGTCGGTTATACATGGAGCAAACCAGTACCAGCGTACTGGAGTAACCAAACCACCACCGGTGCTGTCTGCATGACAATGAGCAGCCAGTATACAGGGAGCGAACCAGTACCCGCGTACTGGAGAGACTGAACCTCTATCGGTGCAACGAGCAGCCGGTTATACATGGGGCGAACCAGTACCCGAGTACTGGAGTGACTGAATCTCTACTGGTGCAACGAGCAACCGGTAATACATGGAGCAAACCAGTACCCGCGTACTGGAGAAACCAAACCAACACCGGTGCTGTCTGGATAACACTAAGCAGCCAGTTACAGGGAGCGAACCAGTACCCCCGTACTGGAGTAACCTAGTTCTCTACCGGTGCACGAGCAACCGGTTGTCAGTGGAGCGAACCAGTACCCGCGTACTGGAGAGTGGAACACAGTGAATGAAAATGTCGGCAGGGCGACTGGAGGAGAGGTGCACACTGCAGGCAATCCAGGAGCTGGAACACAGTCATAGATGGACAGGAAATAACACTACTGGCAGTCAACCGGATCAGGAACGGCAGCAGGGACAGCAACCCCAACCGGATCAGGAACGGATGCTGGAACCAGGGAAGCTCAGGCGATCACAGACGAGCAGGAACAGAGGAGTGGCCCAGGAAGCTCAGGAACCCAATGCAGGCACAGGCAGCATAGAGACAACACGAAAGGTCAACCAAAGGGTGCCCAAGCTCAGTCTAGGCAATACAGGGCGGGCTGAAAGCAGGCAGCCAATGGAGAGCCCCCTACAGGTAATTGACAAGGAAAGGCAGCAATCACGGGCACCGTGATCCTCATCCTCAAGACCCGGGTGTTACTACACTATGATTTACAGAAACCTCTTACTGTGGTATGCAATGCCTCTCCCTGTGGTTTGGGTGCTGTCCTATTCCACATGATTCTGGCTGGCTCAGGACAGCCCATAGCTTTTGCGTCATGCTCCTCCTGACTTCCACAGAACAAAACTACTTTCACATTGATAAAGAGACATTAGCTATAGCCCAGGCCTTACAAAAGTTAATGTACTTATATGGATGCCATTTCATGCTAATTACAAACCACAAACAGTTTTTGGCAATCTTCAACCCACAGAAAGGAATTTGATCAACTATGGTAGCTCGACTTCAGTGCTATGTGCTTTATTTAGGGGAGTTTAACTATTTAGTACAGACCATTCAGTACTGACCACACATACAGCAACCAAATGTGTGCGAACCCATCTTTTATTACTAGAGACATTGTTACCCAACACCACTTTATCACTTTGTTGCAAATCCAACTTTAAGTACGAGAACCGGATGTGACGTCTTCCTCATTCCTCATACTAGCGCTATAGGATCAGTCAAACTTACTTCCACGCTTATACACCTGCACCTGGTCGGGTGTATAGAGGTTAACGGAGACTGCCTATTATATACCCGAGCCTGCATTCTGGAGATGGGAGAGTATCCGGGAAACAGAGGACCGGTTCTCTGCCCACAAGGGGTGTCAGAGGTCTATCCTAGTCTATCCAACAAGCCTTCATTTGATTGTGTGGACTGACCAGCTCTACGTTTTGCACTCTGCCCGCGGGATATGCCTGGCAATTATCCAGCCGATCCAGATAATATAAGACTGGAGAGTTTTCTTATGTGTTCTGAGGATTGATTATATTTACCAGTTCGTCCATATATATCTTTTGGAATATTACACTATACGTATTATCCATAGTTGGGACATCTTATTATATACATTTTTCCTTATTGGGACAGATAGTTGTTGAACTATCATATGGACATTAGAATTTATGGTACTATTAGACGTCATCCATAGTTGATAGGGTGTATTGTGCTGAGCTCTTATTATAAAAAGCAATAGTAGCACTGTTCATATATATATATATATATATATATATATATATATATATATATATTTTAATTTAATGTTTTTTATACGGATATATTAAGATATTTATACAGGAGATCTTCACAGTATATATACTTTCGCTGTGTTTATTTGTAATAAAATATATTTCATAAGTATATATACATTTTATTTTATAAAACATACAAAGAAAAATGTTACGGGGTTAATGGATACCATATTATTTTTTTAAAAGTCCTGATCTTGTCAAGATAATTAGATCTAATCACGCACAAAGAATTTAAGGGTGTTTTGGCCTTAAAGTGGATGTGTCACCTATGGACAACATCCTATAAATAGTTAGGCAATATATCCAATACCATGAAAACGTTATTATTTTTTTTTTTACTTTAAGTTTTGATTTCATTTAACCACTTGAGTGCCAGAGGGGTACTGAATGCATTGCTTTGCAATGCATTCTGTACCCCTCTGGTCAAAGGGTAAATTTTACTTAAAAAGTCTGTGCTGCTGCCACTTACGGGTGACTGTGGTTCACTGCGGTTACAGAGCTCTATCTCTGCTCGCCTCCCTCCTCCAATGACAGAGGCTCCTGTTTGTAACCTGGAGCGGTCTCATTGGCAGAGATCGATATCTAGCCAATGAGAGCACTCCAGCTTACAGACAGAAGCCTCCATCATAGGAGAAAGGAGGAGAACAGAGGCAGAGCAGTCTATACTGAAGTGGCTGCAGCCCAGACTTTTGTAAGTTAAATTTAAACAAAATCAAAACTTAAAATAAATAACATTTTCATGATATTGGATATGTCACCTATTTATGGGATGTTGTCCATAGGTGACACATCCACTTTAAATTAAAAACAAAAATTATCCTCCACCCCATTGCAGCTAATAAAAACCAATACGGCAATGGAAAGTGAATTGGAGGGCAAGTAATGTTAGATAAGGGTGATGGGGGATAGTTCATTTAAGTTACTGTTAGTTAACCCATTTGATCTAGGTACAAAGGAAGAGGTATATGTCTGTGTTGCCATTTGTATTATTAGGATAGGATAACCGGGTATATAAACAAGTTATATAAATATGGAGGCAAAAACACACACAGGTACTTCTAGCTTCTGTGTCTTTATTTAAAAAAAAAAACAACTGCTCACTGCTTCTCTTCCTGTTGCAGCAGGAAGGGGAAGTTGACAACAAACAAAACTTTACTTACACTTCTAGCAACCATACAATATAACATAGGCTACAGCACTGTGAGAGCACCTGTAGTGATATCTCAACACCCCCACTTGCTCTCATGTGTCACATTTTAATATATTACATGACTTACATTCCCAACATATAACTCAAAAATCTTTCTAGCTTAGATTTTGTTGCAGGCTTAGTCATAACATCTGCTACCATCTCGTCTGTTGGGCTATACTCAAGAACTATGTTACCCTCACTGATCGAATGAAGTGGTGCTTGATATCAATATGTTTGCATCTCTGTTGGCAAATGGGATTCTTTGAAAGAGCTATTGAACCTTGATTGTCCCCAAAGATTTTTACTGGTTCATAATGACACCCATTGTCCATTCCTTTGAGTAATTGCACAAGGTAAAGACTTTCCTGTGTAGTCGCAGCCAATGCCATGTATTCAGCTTCGCATGTAGATAGAGCTACTGTGGTCTGTTTCTTTGACTTCCATGCAATCAGTGGACCGTCCTTTGTCAGACTGAAGCAATATCCAGTCATACTCCTTCTATTGTTTGTATCAGAGGCCCAATCAGAATCACTGTACGCCTTTAGTTTCAAGTTTTCGTTACATTTCCTGTAGCACAACTCATAGTCAATAGTACGTTTTAAGTACCTCATCACATGCTTGGCAGTAGTTAAATGCTATTCTGTTGGCTTTGATAAGTATTGTGACAGGTTACTGATAACCCAGCTTAAATCTGGTCTTGTACAGGTCATTGCATACAGCAAGCTACCTACTATCTCTCGATATTTTTTTGTATCTACATGATTACTGAGATCATTATGGTCCAATTGTTGTTCACATGGTGTTGATGTGGGTTTACAGTCTGTCATTCCAAACTTCTGCATGTATCTCTTTTGACTCATTTTTACCAAACCATCACTTTGTTCAAAATCAATACCTAGGAAATGTTTGATCCTTCCAAGATCTTTCATTTTAAATTTTGCTATAAGCATTTCCTTCACGTCATTGAGTACTGTTTCTTCACTGGAACCAATAATGAGATCATCAATCCATATTAGCAGTATTACTCTCTCATGTCCAGATTGTTTGACATATACACAGTGGTCTGCTAGATTTTGTTCAAATCCATTTTCACTTAAATGATCATGCAGCATCTTGTTCCAATTTCTACCTGATTGTTTTAGACCATACAATGACTTGTTCAATTTTAAAACTAGTCTCTCGTTTTGGTTTGACTCTACCTCAAATCCCTCTGGTTGTTCCACATAAACTTCACAATCAATTGGGGCATGTAGGTAGGCTGTTTTCACGTCCATCTGGTGAAGAAGTAAATCATACTGTGCTGCCAGCTGCATAAAAATACGTACTGATGTAATGTTTGCAGTTGGAGAAAAAATTTCCTTGTAATCAGTTCCTTTTACTTGACTATAACCTTTAGCAACATATCTGGCTTTGTACGTTTCTAATCCATCAAAGTTGTTTTTCACTGTATACACCCATCGACCCCCCACTGAACGTTTACCTTCTGGTAAAGTTGTCAAAGTGAATGTGTCATTTTGTTTCAATGAATCCATTTCCTCTGTCATAGCTTTCAGCCAATTCTGTGACTGGGGTGAATTTGTAGCATCTTTAAAGATTTGTGGTACATCAAATATCTTATAGCAGTAATCAATGTTTGTTAGTATTTGGTCATCACATTCCAATTTTGAAATATAGTCCTCCAAGTACTGAGGAGTTTTTCTGTCCCTTTTAGGATAACGTGTACTGTGGTCATTCCCTGTCTGACCATCGTTCTCACTCCTTAAAGTTTCTATTTCAGAAATTTGAATCTGCTCTGGACACTCAATTTCAGTTTGATTGGTCTTTGGTATAGGGGGTGCATGGTTCTCCCTATGGTAATCCTCATCATCATGCATCATATCAGTTTGAGTCTGTCTTTCAAAAACTCTCATTGTGATAAACTTCACGAGCCTGTGTTTAAGGACCTTTCCAGTGTCTGGGTAAAACACTAGGTAAAAGGGGCTGTTTTTGTCATATCCAATAAAAATTCCTCTTTCACATTTTGAGTCTAGTTTATTTCTGTCATATCTGTATGCAAAACATTTTGACCCAAAAACTCTCATCTTAGAAAGGTTAGGTTTTCTGCCCGTTAAAAGATAATATGGAGTTTGTTTCGGATATGAGCGGCAGTCATTACTGCATATGTCCATAATTCTTTTGGTAATTTACTCTCAATTAACAGACATCTTGCCATTTCAAATAGTGTTCTCCAATTTCTCTCAGCAGTCCCATTTTGGTGGGGTGAGTAAGGTGCTAAGGTTTCATGTCTTATGCCTTGCTTATTTAACAGTGACTTAAAGCTGTTTGCTGTAAACTCAGTACCATTATCAGATCTTATACATTTTATGACTCCATATAGTGCTGTGTCAGCAATAAACCTTTCAGTGGCTAATGCTGCATCACTCTTGTGTTTTAGGAAATATACAAATACTGCTCCAGAGTAATCATCAGTGAATGCTATTGTATATCTGAAACCTTCTTTAGCTTGTAATTCTATAGGACCTGCTAAATCAGTGTGTACTAGCTGTAATATAGCTGTTGCTCTGGTATCAGATTCTCTGTTCCTGCTCTGAACAAATTTTCCTTGAGTGCACAATTCACAGTTTGGGTTAGACTTATCAATCTTATCCTTAATTTTCATTCCTTCTGCCACATTTTGTAGTTTTGCAATATCATCATAATTACAGTGACCTAAGATTTCATGCCACGTTTGTATGTCATAACATCCATGACAACTGTCATCATTTTCAACAAAAGTGTTCAGATAGTAAAGTCTATTATACTTCTGGATTGTGAATTTGGTACCGTTCCTATGCATTTTTCAGTGTTACCATTATTCACTTCCCCTCGCTGTCAAACAAACCCACCTCTGCATCACATCTTCTCAGCGCCACACCAGTTGTCTTTTTTCCATCTGCGAGTTACATTGAATGTTTCTCTGGTTTAAAAGTGTTATCAAAGCTTTTAAACTTTCTGATGTCAGTAATTATATGGGATGTTGCTCCTGTATCAACCATTAACCCTTTTGGTTTTAAGCCATCTACTTGGTCATCTCTAATTTTAAAAGCAAAGGAGTGTCTGTCATCAGAGTCATCATTTGCTTGTCTGGCATTGTCTTTCTTTTTGCATCTGCAATTTGCATCTGTGTGTTTAGCTTTTGCAATAGCTACACCACAGTGATTGATATTTATTTTGATTGTTTGAACATACTCTGGCCCTGTGTCCTTTTTGGCTGCAACTGTAGCAAACAATGTTAGGGTTGTCTGTCTCTTTAAATCTTGGAGTTGTGTTACTCACTTTTAATACATTATCATCATTTTCATTAGTGCGGTATTTTTCAGTATCCTCAAAACTTCTCAACCGTGTTTTAAACTCTGCAAAAGTTATTTTTTCATCACCCTGTGTAATGTGGATGGCAAACATTTTAAATGATTTAGGCAAACCTTTCAAAATCATTGCAATCAACAGTCCATCATTTAATGTCTCTCCAGCATTTCTCAGTGCTGTAATGGCTGTCTCTGCACGTATAATATAGTCTGTCACACTCTCATTTACAGCCTTCTGAAGGGATGTTAGTTCAGTGTATAAACTAATTATGCGGGGCTTTCCTTTACCTGCATAATAGTCTCTCAATATTTGAAGTGCTTTTCTTCCATCATCAGCTATTTCTCTCATAACCAGAGACAAACTTTTATCATCTAAAAACTGGATTAATTCAGCATATGCTTCCTCATTCTTACTGTTATCTTCATCCTCATCTTCCGTGTCTGCAGGCACATTCAGGATGATTGTTTTGAGATTCATTAACCTCAGATGTCCCAAGAATTTATTCTCCCAAAGTTCATATTTCTTTTCATCTCCATCAAAACAAAGTCTGTTCCATCGGCTTCCTGCATCCTTCCTGGGCCCATAACCTGTTGCCATTTGTATTATTAGGATAGGATAACCAGGTATATAAACAAGTTATATAAATATGGAGGCAAAAACACACACACAGGTACTTCTAGCTTCTGTGTCTTTATTAAAAAAAACAAAAACTGCTCACTGCTTCTCTTCTGGTTTGCAGAAATTGATAACTGATGTGGTAAAGTTAGGGCGGAAGCCCTTTGGGAGTTTTGCCCCGGACTTAGGTTGCGGGAGTTAACGTTACCCATTGAAGCTAAAGTGGATGGCCAGTGGGGTAATTGTATGGTGAGTCAGCTGTAAGTGCTGGATAATGGTGGAATCAGCTGTAAGTGCTGGATAATGGTGGAGTCAGCTATAAGTGCTGAAGAATGGTAGAGTCAGCTGTAAGTGCTGATGAACATTGGTATTTAGCATGAGCCCGGACAATTTTGGCCATGCGTGGTTTTCAAGGAAGGCAGATTGGCAAGGACTGTCAGTTAAGGAATTAGCATTGATTAATGATTAGTTGTTATGGTTTTGAAGAAATACAATAATAATAATGTGAGTGGATAAATAAATAAAGCTGATATCCCCAAATAACAGAGGTGTTTGTGTGTTTATTTATGGATCATACCCTCTCCTCATGACATGCCTTTAACTAAAGCAGGGCTAGCTGCTCTTCCAGTGGGGAGAGGCAGCCAGACGTACACATGAAATTCTACATATGTACGAAGACTCCAACAGAGCCTTGGTGCATAGCTGTATTGAGGTCACGTATACTAGCACCAGACATATTGATGCACACATTCACATGGTAGGACACAAACACATTTTTCTAAAAAATTCACTTTTTTTTCCTATTGATTACAGAAAAAAGTGTATAATTACTATTAAAGGATTTATCAGAAACTACATTAGTGACTTAAACATTTCTGGACCTTAGCTTTAATACAGAATAAATCAATCAAGTAGCAATAATACTAATGGATCTAGGCTCCACACTTGTTATATAATTTATGGTGGCACATGACTTTGCCAGGTCTTCCTAACCTGGGAGTCTCCCACTAGATATGTAATAAATATCCCTCAGTGTCAGAGTCCTGCAAGCAGTTTCTTGAATGTTGAATGTTGAAACTTGCAAGATAAACTGGTGTGAAAAAATACATTCCAGGAATGTGCATGCTAACTCTTGGAGACCTATGTTGATGTTGCTTCTTCCAGGCTTTTCCAATTCACACACATACAAACACACTCTAATACACACACAGCTGCACGCAGTTTTCTCACTTAACACAATAAATGGTGGACTACAGGTTATCCACCCTTTGAATAACATGTAAGACCCCACCTTGTGGTAAGACCCCACCTTGAATATGCAGTTCAATTCTGGGAACCTTTTCCAAAAAAGGACATTATGGAACTGGAGAAAGTGCAGAGGAGGGCTACAAAGCTAACAAGGAGAATGGAAAGTTTTAGTTATGAGAAAAATCTAGAAAAGTTACATTTGTACACACTACAGAAACAGGGTCTTAGAAGGGATATGATTAGGGGTGAGAGAAAAATGTGCAAAATTTCCCACATGACTTTTCACGAAAACTTGCTGATTTTTCGCTTTTCCCGTAAAAGATTTTGCCTTTCGGTCTATGCGAAAATTTCCTCCTTTTCACCTATTTTAACAAATTTTTCACCTGTTTTAACATGTTTTTCTCCTATATTTCCTGTAGGTACTACATTTCCCGCTGTAGTATTACTTCTTCTGAGGGCTGAAGTTTAGAAATAAGTGGCTAAAAGTCAAAGTTGTGAGTCCTACAGCAACATATGGGGGTTTTTCTTGCTCTCATTTTCAATATTTATCTCATTTTCAATTTTAGCTAGCTTAATTGCTTGTTTGCAGATTTTATTACATTCTTTGTATTTTATAAATGATGCATCTGACCCGTTTGACTTAAACACTTTAAGAGCCTGTTTTTTATTTCTCATTTCCCTGCAAACCTCATTATTAATCCACTTTGGTTTTACTTTACGCCTCTTGTGCTTATTTCCCAATGGTATATATTGACGCGTATATTTGTCTATGAACATTTTAAACACATTCCATGATTCTTATACATTTTTATGTTTGAAAATTACATCCCACTGAATATCCTTTAATACTTCTTTTAGCTTTGTAAAATTAGCCTTTTTAAAATTAAATGTTTTTCGTTAAACCCTTGCTATTGGGTTTCTCATAACAAATTTCGAACAATAGCATATTGTGGTGCCTAAATGTTCCCTTACTTGTACGTTGTTTATCATGTCAGAACTGCTTGAGAGCACTAGGTCAAGCAAAGCCTCTATTCTAGTTGGCTCCTCTACTAGTTGTGATATAAAATTCTCATTTATCATACTTAAAAATGATTTCCCTTTGTTGTGCCAGGATTCACATTGTTCCAGTCAATTTCAGGATAGTTGAAATCTCCCATTATAATTACCTTTGCTGTCTTAGAATCCTTTTCCATTTGCAGTAAATTCTAGGCTTTCTCCTACTCCCCAATATTAGGTGGCTTGTAGCAAATCCCCACTAACATATTTTTATTATGTGTGCCCCCAGTGTGTATTTCAGCCCACAAGGCCTCTACCTTTTAATTGGACCCTTCATTTATATCTTCCCTTAAACTGGGTTTTAAGGCATGCTTTACATATAGGCATACCCCTCATCCCTTTTTATTAACCCCATCCCTCCTAAAAAGTGAATAACCCTCTAGATTGACTGCTAAGTCATATGAATCATATGTGGTTTCAGACACACCAATTAGATCATACTGCTCATGTATTGCAATTACTTCTAGTTCCCCCATCTTACCAGCCAGACTACGAGCATGTTTATACATTTTATCATTTTTCCATTCTTAAAGATTTCATTCTTTGTCTAATGTATTTGTCTTTTATCAGGCTGTAACAATGGCAACTCCCTATTAGCTGAACTAGCTCATTCCCCCTCTTCACCCCCATGCCCCTTCTCTGATCCCATTTCTTCAATTATACAACCTTCCCCATCATGTGTTGCAGCAGTAGTCCTGAAGAACAGCAGGAACGCATTGAAGAGCTACAACAGGAAAGCAAACATTTTGGTCTGAAGATGAATATCAACAAAACACAAGTCATGTTTAAAAAATGTACCATACCGAGGATAATCACAGTAGATGGACAAATTGACAGATATATTTACCTTGTACAGGAAATGTCAACAGATTGAAAAACCATGAGGGAAATTGAGTGACGAATAAAACCGTGACAAGCATTTGCAAAACATAGAAGCACTGTTTTTGAGACAAATTTACCACTCTGCCTCAAGCAAAAGGTTTTTGACCAATGTATCATCCCAGTCCTTACAAATGGCAGTGAATCATGGGCACTGAATGCCAAAGCCATACAAAATGTAAGGTTATGCATAGCAAATTTTAAACATAACAAAAAGAGACTGAAAAACATGAATATGGATTCATCAGCACACAAAGGTCTATGGCATAACTGAAAGAGTAAAGCACCTGAAATGGAAACAGGCAGTCCACATAGCAAGAAGACATGATGGTACATGAACCAAACATTTTTTGGAATGGATTCCACTTGATACTACATGCTCAAGAAGAAGATCAAAAACACGTTGGGTAGATAAAATTACCAAATTTGTTGGTATACAGTGTCAACAAAAGGCACAGGACCGAAGTTGTTGGATGTTTGCTGAAGAGGCCTTCATCCTGCAGTGGGTCAACAATGAATGAACATCTACATACCTTTGTATGAGGTATGGATTGTGCACTGGTTCCCAAGTGCTTGAAATACAATGTTTTATAGAGAATATGAAATAACTCATTAGGAAAATGCAGTTATTCATGAATTCCAATTGTCTTGCAAATCTGACAATGGCAGAAATTCCAGGAACTATGTCCTAAATAAAATAAATATATAAAAACATACAAACCAGTCAACACTTTCTTACGATTAAGTTGATAGCTTGCAAAAAGAAATGAAATCTTGATGACACAAGGAAGAAATGCATGACTTCAAGTGACAAGTTAACAGTGATTTGCAATGATATGTGGTGCAGAATATCAATAAAACAGCTTTGAGCTTAGTCAATAAAGCCTGTCATAAAATAAATTCATAACTGAGATGTAAAAGCAATGCTTTCTAAAGTGGGTATTACCCATAAATGACAGAGTGCAATTTAAAGTGGATGTTTAATTTTAAAGAGACTCAAAAACTGCCTATCTGTTTTACCAGATATTACCAGAAATGTGTTTGTAAATAGTATTTGTTGGTTGATTAGATTATTTGCTGACACCACATTACAATTAATATATACAGAGCCCACACACTGGGAACATTTCTATCAACACAGTAAGGGGTGACCTCAAGCAGAAATTAACATATTGTACACTGAATGTTTAGATAATACTCAGTTTACAAAAATTAAAGATGAGGATTATGATTATTTAGAAAAAGACCTAGTAGAAAAAATAAATTAGCTACAGATGAGATCCACATACCAGCTGGTTTTTGGACTGTTTTGTTTTTAAAACGTTTGTCAAAATTCCTAAAAAAAAGTTTACTGAAAATGTATCATTAACTTATTAAATGAAAGAGCGTATAAATATAGGAGATTTAGCTGAGAATTATGATGTTTCTAAATGAAGGAAAAGATGATGGGGAATGTCAAAACTGTTGACATCTAGTTTAATTTTAATTAATAAAGATTAATGTATATGTAAAATTATAAACACGCAAGTAGACAATTTACAATCCTACCATGTAGGATTTAATAATAAACATATCATAGCAGAAGAAAAATAGTGAACTACAAAGGTTTTACAAAAAAAAAAAGAAATTAAGATGGTTACTACATTTGTATATTAAAAAAAATAATTTGATACAATGAAAGGAGGATATATAAAATAATCATTAAAATGATTTATGAGGTATAGTAACAAAGTTAATAAATAAAATATGTGGAACATCAAAATCTAAAATAAAATGAATGGGAGTATCATCTGAAACCATTAAATGAACCAAAGGAACAAGACAGGGTTGTCCATTGTCTCCAGTTTTATTTAGCCATAGAACACCTTGCACAAGCAACAAGAAAATATGACTTACAAAGTTTTAGCAGACCTGGTGGAGAAAACAAAATGTATCTATACACAGGTGATGTAATGCCTAATATAACACAACCATTGATAACTTTATCTAAAATCCTCCTGTTAATGAAAATATGTGCTTTAATGATTATAAAATAAATAAACAAAAAACAGAAGCACTAGACACTAGTTTAACATATACCAAATACAGATGTAGCATTACTTCTTGTCAATGATTTTAATCTCTTACCTCTATGTTTCTTTGTTAATTAAACAAGAGCATGTTACGCTTTAAAGGGATAGTAATGTTTCACAAAAACAGCAGCTTCAATTAATCTTCATAGTATTTGAGCCATAGAGAGTGCTATTTCAATACTGTCAGAACTGTGGTTCAAGAGTAATTGAAGGATAAAGTTTCCACCTCCCGCCCCTTTTACCTAGTGTAAGTCATCTCTTCTCAGATGTGGAATCCAGTCCATAGACCAGACAGATAACAGAAGGGGACAATCTTCTTCCTATGAGAACAATGAAAGCCCTGCCCCCCTTGACAAGTTTTTCAGGTTTTTCCCTTATCTTAATTGAAGATTGTCCCTCTCTGAAGTCTACCTGGGCACCTCCCTTCTGATCTGGCTTAACAGTGTTACATCAGTAAAAGGGGCAGGAGGGGGATACTTTGTCATTGAATTACTCTTGAACTACAACTCTGACAGAACTGAAATAACACTCTTCAAGGTGCAAATACTATGATGATTAATTAGAGCTGCTTTTATTATGAAACATTACTATCCTTTTAATAAAAATTGATCTAGACAGCAGTAAAGGACTGCTACATCTGTATATTAGATATCTAGACATAAATATAGGTATGACTCATAAACTAATTAAATGGAAAGTAATAATGGACAGGAAGAATGAATGCAATAAAGATGACATACCCACCAAAATGTTATACTTGTTTAGATGCTTAACAAATAGCCATGCTTATTTATGCTTCCACAGTTATAAAGAAGAGACTCAAATTTTATATTGAATTTATATAAATACGAAAGAATGAATACAAATGTATAGCATAAAAATGTAATACAGGTGGGATCAAAAATTTGTGTAAAAGATGGATCAGGAGACAATAAAGGCAAACATTATAAAGAAAAGTTTGATCATTCCTTAACGTTTGTACTAACGCTGTCCTCCGTTGCCAACGTTCATAGTTTCTTTTCCGTGTAATGATATATAACGTTTCCGTTTCCCGCCCCTTTTACATATGTAAATATATTGTCTGTAGATCAGCAAGCCAGTCTGGACGGATCACAATGAGGGACAATCTTGTATCTGCATAAGGTAAAACCTGCCCTCCTTCATCAAGGGGGAAGGGTTTTCCTTACACTGATGGACAGAATATTGTCCCTTGCTGTGATCTGTCCGGTCAAGTGACCGGATTTCAGATCTGAGGGGAGGCTGCTTGACATATGGAAAATGGGTGGGCGAGGGGAACTGTATAATATAATTACATAGAAACTAGACTGATATGAACAGTGTCAACAGTGAAGAGCATTATTACAAACTAGAAGGAATGATCAAACCTTACTTTATAAGGAAACATTATTATCTCTTTAAAGGGGAAGCAGAAAATGTATGTATATCTTTAAGTAGGTATAGACAGAAAAACCTACCTGCGCCCCTCTATATAAAAATTAAATTTGTGCCCTGTAATGTGCATATATAGGGGTTTTAGATGTATTAGAGTAGGACTAGCCTCAAGTGAGATACCTTGGCACGGTGGCAAGCTTATCCATGACTTGGCCAATTTGTGGAAACAAAAATCTCACTTATTTATTAAGAAATATTGTGTATGCCCATTACAGTTCATACATTTTATTTGTTTTATTTGTTTGTTTTTCTGTCTTTCTGTTTGCACTTTGGGTTTAGGCCTGATGTTTGGTTGACTGGAGAACACTCTCATTCCTTGATGCTGTCTATATACTTAATTTTACATCCACATTAAAATTGTATTTATTATATGGATATATTATGGTGAGTTGGCACGTTGATCTTTCTCTCTTGCTTTCTGTTGCGCTTCTTCTTCGCTCATCATAGCAGCCTTTCACATCATGTATAGCACTAATATTATTGCACTATTTCTAATTTCCTTTTTCACTCTTTCCCTTTAAGGACTAGGCCTCAAGCCTGTCTTATCTTGCTTGCACCTGTCCGTTTGCAATTATTCATTCCTCACATGACCTGTGGGGAGTTGATAAAAAGGTTCATTTCTGGAGAGGACTGTTGGATCCACAATCCTCTCATACTCTCTCTATGCAGACCCACTGGGATTTTGCATCAGGTAAGTCTTCCACCTACATGTTTTTTATATTCCATGTCTTCTGTTTTTAATTGCACCACACTGGGACCCACAAGCATTGCAAAGAATGTATTTTAAGGGTTCTCCCTCCAACACATTTCCTATAACATCTCATCAGGAAATTTTACATTTAGATAGAGTTTTTTTAGATGTACTAGAGTAGGACTAGCCTCAAATGAGATACCTTGGCGCTGTGGCAAGCTTATCCACAACTTGGCCAATTTGTGAAAACAAAAATCTCACTTATTTATTAAGAAATATTATATATGCACATTACAGAGCACACGTTTAATTTTTATATAGAGGAGAACAGGTTTGTTTTTCTGTCTGTTTGCACTTTGGGTTTAGGCCTGATGTTTGGGGAAGTGGAGAACTCTCTCTTTCCTTGCTGCTGTCTATATACTTAATTTTACATCCACATTAAAATTGCATTTTTTATATGGATATGTTATGGTGAGTTGGCGCTGGGAGCTTTCTGTCTTGCTTTCAGTATGTATGTATATCTTTAAGTCCCACAATCAGAATGAGAATAATTAGTATACATAGGGTATACACATTTCTATAAGTACACATTTAACACTAAAAGTTCACATTTATGTCATAACTAGCAATGTGAGACGTCATTGCCCATCATGTTATGACCATTGGACATATGTGTCTGAAATGTAGACACACTGATAAACAGACATATGCAACACACAAGCACAAGCACAAAGTAAGAGGTGGAAACATGCAAAAGACATGCACACACACACACCGGAGATGCACACATGTACACACACATGTAACAGAAATGTACACAACAGACATGCTCACCTTGTAATAGACATGCACACACAGATGTGCAACAGACATGCACACAAACAGATGTGCAACAGAGATACGTGCACAGACACACACACACATGCAACAGACATACACAAACGTGCACACATACACATGCAACAGACATGCACACACAGAGGGGACACAGTGATAGCCGCCCCCCCGTGTGTGGAGGTTCTGGCTCTTGCTGGTTCCCTGGATCTTTAGGTTCTGAATGTAGAAGTGTGGGCTGTGGCCACCCTGGGATTAGTATAGGAGTTTTACAGTGCTGTGTAGGTAACAATGTTGTATTGAAGTGAACGCAAGGACATCGCTTCACAAAGTGTTGCTATCCCCACTGTGGTCCTGAAACCGTGAAATCAATGGTATTTGTTATTTCTTTTACTTTGGGGCAGAATTGTAGTATTATATCTCTGTGTGTTCGCGTGTAGAAGTGGAAAGTAGAAAATAAAAGATTGTGAGAGAGACTTATACCAGCATGTTAAGCCATAGAGTAGCATTCAGTATACAGCGGTGTGTCATATCAGAGTTAACCCTTTAAGTGCTGGAAAGGCATCCAATACATTGTAGTGCAATGCATTAGTTACCTCTTTGGCACTCACAGGGTTAGACAGAGTGCGGTTAATGTATAAAGAAGTTGTCCCAATGACATAAATAATGTAGATTCATCCCTAGGGATGGGCGAAAGTTGTCGCCGTGTTCCCGCAAGAAATTTCGCGAAAACCATGTTGTTATCCGCTTTTTCGCTGGAAAATCTGCTTTAAAACTAGAAGTTAAAATTTTAACTTCTTTCGCCCATTGGCCAAAATCTTTTGCAATTTTTTCAATGGCTAAAAAGTTTTCGCCCATTGATTTACTTTGTTTTCGCACTTCCGCTATAAAAACGTGACTTTTTGCTGAAGGCAGACACAATAGAAGCAGCTACAGAGCAAGATAGACGTGCTGTGCTGTTCTCTTGTGATATTTTGCAAAAAGTGAGACAATAGGCTCATAGTGACTCCTATCACTATGAGCAGCAAAAAGAGGAACTGGAAGGACCTTTATTATGTGTCCACTGAGTCTGAGGAGGAGGAAGAGGAAGTGACTAGCAGTTCTGAACCAATGCTGTCCAGTCCCCCAGACCACCCCAAGGGATCTTGGGGAATTTCATGAGAAGGGAGGGAGAAAAGGGAATGGGAAGGAAGGGAGAAAAGGGAAGGAAGGGAGAAAAGGGAATGGGAAGGGAGGGAGAAAATGGTAGTACTAGTGAGAGCAGGACAGGCCAGCTGCCTGTGCCTGCTGCAAGACGTGCTGCCCCTGCTGCCAGTGCCACCATTGCTGTTCCTGCAGCCACTAGTGTTGTACCTGCTGCCAGTGCTAAACCTGCTCCTAGTGCTGAACCTGCTGCCACCAATACTTTGCCTGCTGCTAGTGTTTCTTGTAGTACTCAAAGGGAGAAAGAGAAAATGATGCCAAGTGTGACAGCAAGGGACCCTAAATCACACTTGCCATTCCCAAGCAGTCCTGCCAGTGCTAGTACTACTGCTACTAAGGTCCACCAGCTTGTTAACGTTAGGAGTGGAGGAGGGGGTAATCAACAATATCCTCATATTACTATTGACTGTGAGACTGAGGAGGAAGACTGTGCGACTGAACTTGATGTGGTTGGTGTTACTAGTAGTAGCAGTAATAGTGAAGCAGCTGGAGTGGTAGGGAAAACATTTGAGAGTGTTCAGACTAGTGGTCAAGGGAGCCCACACCATTCCTCTGGCTCTGAGAGTCCCCTTCCCTTCACTACAGTGTCCAAGCTGAACATGATCCTTAAGAGGCCAGAACTGGTGTTGGGGAGAGCAGGCTCAGAATTAATACAATCACCACCAGTCGGGGCACAGATCAGCTGCCTGTGCCCGCTGCTAGTCTGCCTTCTTCTTTAGGTCAAAAGGCAATGGCAAGTGTGACATTAGGGGACCCTCTGTCACATTGCTTGTCACCTCCTCCAAGCAGTGGTGAGATGTCTGGAATAGAGTAGCAACAACAACAGCACATAGGGACTAGTGGTGATGATGATTGAGGAGAAGCTGGGGTGGAAGAGACATTGATGGCCTTTTTAGCAGAAACTGAGAAGGAATGGGAGACAGGGATGAAGATGGGCATCACCACCACTAGCAAGGACCTTTTGGAATTAGAGGAATTTGCAACTGCTCCAATTCCTTCTGATGCTGAGATGCAAGGGCAGCAGGATGCTGAGGAGCAGTCTAGTGTGCCACAGACCACAGTGGACACAGTGGGAATGGGGTCAACAAGTGATGCAGGACTAGGACAATTATACTTTCCAGCAGTAGCAATAATCCTGATACTAGCTGCAGTGCTGAATCTGAGGCAGTAGCAGCAACAGCAGCAACATTATCTGCTGCCACAGACAATGAAGGGGAATGTGGAGGCCATTCTTCTCCATCTGTTCCCTTCCCCCTGAAAGTCATCATGGGTGTGGGACTATTTTTCTCTTGGGACAGACACAGTGCAGTCATCAGCAACAGCACTGTGCACAATTTGTGACAAATCAGTGAAAATAGGAAAGGAGGGAACACACCTTGGCACAAGCACCCTCATATCACACCTGAAACACAGACACCATGACATTTACATAAAACATGTTAAAGACAAACACCCACCACAGAAATCAAGCACCACTTTTGCCGTCCCTGACCCTCCAGAAAGGCAACAAGAGGTGAGGCAGAAATCAAAGAGGAGGAGGAATAGAACAACCCAGGCAGAGACTGGAAGATTCAGGACGAGTGAAACAACAAGCTCGCCATCACCTTCTAGGGTAACTACATTGTCTGCCAATCCACCTCATTCATTACCTCCCCCGCCAAATGATAGCCACTCTGTTGATGTTAAGATGTATCAAGCGGCATCTGAGGAGATTCCATCCTGCAGAATATGCTAAGATGGTGGCAGGGAGGGTTCATCATTACTATTAAACTGTCAGCAAGTTGTTATGTGTCCTTAGCAGGTCTGGAAAAGGGGTAGAGTGACAGCGGCAGTACTTGGTTTCGGGTGTCTTGGTGTTTGGATACAGTTGTACCCCCAGATTTACCACACACACACTGTGCACATTGCAGTTGCTGATGAGACCCGCTGTTCTTGCTCTCAAGGGAAAAATATATTCTAATAACAACACACCCATGATGATTTTGTAGGAGGGGCAGGTGGAGAAGATTTAATGGCCAACTTCTTCTTTTCTCCACATATACTGGGGGCTACTTATTCTGCTGCAACTGCCTCAGGCGCATCACTGGAGTCAGTCATGGCAAGTGGTACCTTCAACATCCATCTTCCATGTTACTGCTATTGTTGATCCCATTCCCTTTCAGCTGAATAATCATCCTGCAGCTTAAACAACTCAGCAACCTCAATACGAACAGCAGTTGCAAATCAGCCAAATCAGGAGGACATTTGCCAGTGGCCACTGGCCAACATGACCTGTTGGCATTTTTATTTTTTCTCAGGGCTTGTGTTTTGAAAAAAAAATAAATAAATAAAAAAAATTAAAAAATTAAAAAAAAAATAGTCCTACAAAAAAATAAACAATTTTGGGGGGTTTGTTTCTAACAAGCCTAAGTCCTACAAATCAATGTTTCCTTAGGGCTTGTGCCAAACAAGCTTAAGTCCTACAAATCAATGTTTCTTCAGGGCTTGAGCCTCTAATAAGTCTAAGCCCAACAAAGGCCTCTAACTACAAATCAAACAAATCATTATCTACAAAATACTCTAGCAAGTAAATTATCAGTCCACCCCAGTGGCAGCTTATGTCAGGGGGTTCCTGTCTCTATCACTTTACATACAAATGTCTTGTTTTATTGATTTATTTTTTTATTAACTGTCCCCCCAATAGCAGTCAAGAAACCCCCCCAAAACAAATTCCCTGTTCAAATGATTCATTCGTTCACCAACACAGGCACCATCCTCAGACCCCTTTATACCATGTCTTATGGATTTTATTTTATTTAGTATTTCTTTTTTATTAAGTGCCTCCCAATCCCAGTAAACAATCCTTCAAAAATCATCCCCTGTTCAACTGATTCTTTCCCCACACCCCACCAACACAGACACCCTCATGCCCCTTTTATACAATGCATTTGGGAAATAAAATAAAATATGTTATGTGTTGTGTGTAACTTCTATGTTCCCATTGATTTCAGAGGAATGAGCTAGGCAGAGAAAGCAGAAAAAAAGCAGAAAATCTGCATTTTTAGCGGGAAATTTTTTGACAAGTGGAAAGTGACATTTTTCACCAATTTCAGTTTGAGGGGGAAATTTTCGCACATCCCTATTCATCGCCCTACGTTACTGGCCCTGGTACAGTGGAGACCCTCTTCTCCACGCAATGCCCGGATCCAGTGCAGGAGGAAGAAGCTGCTGTTGATTCTGAGGAAACAGGCTTGAGTCTAGGGGCTGGCAGGGGTATCGGCAGTGGAAAGGGCATGCTGGGCATCTGGGAGTTGAGGAAAGAACAGGAAAGAACAGGGATCCTCCTGGGCATTCACTGTCCATCTAAAAAAAAAAAAAGGAAAAAAAAAGGCTCCAAAAAACCCCAACATGGTCACACCAGAAAAATACAAGAGTATATTTGGTTTTAAAGGGATAGTATTAGTTCTATTAATGTTTATCTCTGAGTCTTCTTTATATTTTTGTAACATGTACCGCTATATTTAATTACTTACAGTGTTTTAGCTAAAACTCTGTTCAAGCCAAAAGGATCCCCCTTCTGGCCTCAAATTAGATGTAGAATCAGGTCGTGGGACCAGACAGATACAGAGAGAGACAATCTTCATTCATTAACTAGAATGAACCCCTTGATGAAGAAGGGCAGGATATTCCTTTTGTTTACTGAAGACTGTAAAAAGAAAAGAATGACAAATGCAAGTCATGTTTTTCACTCCCATGTGCCATTGCAGAGAGAAAATATCCATATTCATATCAGACTGGTCCTGCCACAGACAGCCCAGTTCCAAAATGTCAGGCAAACCCTCTCTGCATGAGAGAAACAGCACAACCCCAAACATATGCTTCGGTCTATGTGGACTTCATCAGTGGGGTGCAGCAGATTCCCTCTAGGCACATGGGATCAAGGGCCCATGCCTGGGATGCCTTTCCACTTAGGGAGACTACAAAAACAAAACAGTGTGATGAATGCACACAGAGAAAGAACAAAATAAAATGTTTTGCTCAAGGCATGGTGGCCTCTCAGGTACTGCTCAATGCATGTTTTTCACTCCCATGAGCCACTGCAGAGAGGAAATTTCCATATTCACATCAGACTGGTCCCGCCCTCAGACAGTACAGCTTCCATGTGCCTAGAGACAATCAGGGAAACGTGACTTGAGCAGTCACGTTTGAGGCTACCATGTCATGAGCAAAACACTTTATTGTGTGCATTTGTCACATTTGTTTGTTTTTGTAGTCTCCCTAAGTGGAAAGGTAACCCAGGCAAGGGACCTTACTTCCATGTGCCTAGAAGAATCAGCTGCACCCAACAGTGGGGTGCAGCAGATTCCCTCTAGGCACATGGGATCAAGGGCCCATGCCTGGGATGCCTTTCCACTTAGGGAGACTACAAAAACAAAACAGTGTGATGAATGCACACAGAGAAAGAACAAAATAAAATGTTTTGCTCAAGGCATGGTGGCCTCTCAGGTACTGCTCAATGCATGTTTTTCACTCCCATGAGCCACTGCAGAGAGGAAATTTCCATATTCACATCAGACTGGTCCCGCCCTCAGACAGTACAGCTTCCATGTGCCTAGAGACAATCAGGGAAACGTGACTTGAGCAGTCACGTTTGAGGCTACCATGTCATGAGCAAAACACTTTATTGTGTGCATTTGTCACATTTGTTTGTTTTTGTAGTCTCCCTAAGTGGAAAGGTAACCCAGGCAAGGGACCTTACTTCCATGTGCCTAGAAGAATCAGCTGCACCCAACTGATGAGGTCCACATAGACCAAAACATAACGTCTGTGGATTTGCCTGACATTTTGGAGCTGGGCTACCTGTGGGCAGGACAAGTCTGATGTGGATATGGAAATTTTCTCTCTGCAATGGCACATGGGAGTGAAAAACGTGACTTGGGCAAAACAGTTTATTTTGTTCTTTCTTGGTGTGTGCTTGTCAAATTCTTTTGTTACTGAAGATTGTCCCTTGTCATGCTCCATCTGGACCAGACTGAGAGGATGAGCGATGCAGGGAAAGGGGCAGGGTGGATCTTTTCGGCTTGAATATTGTTTTAAGTACAACACTGTAAGTAGTTAAATATAGTGCTACATGTTAAAAAAACATAAAGAAGACTCAGAACTAAAGTGTAATAGAAGTATTACTATCCCTTTAATCCTTTGAGTGGCATACCCCTCTGGCACACCAAGGGTTAACCATTTGAGTAGCATAGGCGTCCGACATCCCTCCCTCCCTTGTACATTACTTCCCTGCAAGTGAAGAGTGTAAAAGGGTTTAAACCTATAGACACCTCTTTGTGTAACTGAATAAATTATTTGCAGCAAGTATTTTATTTACACAGACTAATTTATAAACAAATATATTGAAAATTAATTACACATTTATGTGAGTTTTATTGCTGTGGAGCAATGTGATACATACACTACTTACTGTGATCTCCAGAAAAGAGGGACTAAAGGGTAGAAAACAGGGGCAGAGGGATTTGGATGTCAAAAGGGAAGTGTCCCTCCCTCACTCCTGCTCTCCATGCTAAGTATAACCTTCGCTCCACTACTAACAACTCACTGCGTATACCACAATACAAGAGAGAAGCAGGAAGATCTGCCTTCTCCTTCAGAACTCCAAAGACCTCAAATCTGCTCCCAGTCTAAAATCCTTAAAAGTAAATGCTTCTTTATATCTAAAAACAGAGTGTAACTGTTTATAATTGTAAAATTTCCATATGTATGTATATTCATATGTGTATGTATATTTAATAACATGTAATATATAATGTTTCTCAATTTGTGTAAATATGCAGCCCTCTACTGAAAACTGTCCAGGACATACTTGAAAACGAGAGAAATCTCAATGTATTCTTCCTGGTGAAACATTTTCTAAATAAATAAATAAAGAGGGACACTTGGGAGGTATAAAGCAGTAATACATCCTAAAGAGGGACACTTGGGAGGTATGAAGCACTAATGTATCCTAAAGAGGTCATACTTGGGAGGTATGAAGCTCTAATATATCCTAAAGAGGGACACTTGGGAGGTATGAAGCACTAATATATCCTAAAGAGGTACAATTGGGAGGTATGAAGCACTAATGTATCCTAAAGAGGGACACTTGGGAGGTATGGAGCCTAAATGTCTCCTAAAGAGGTACACTTGGGAGGTATGGAGCACTAATATATCCTAAAGAGGAACACTTGGGAGGTATGGAGCACTAATATATCCTAAAGAGGAACACTTGGGAGGTATGGAGCACTAATATATCCTAAAGAGGGACACTTGGGAGGTATGGAGCACTAATATATCCTAAAGAGGGACACTTGGGAGGTATGGAGCACTAATATATCCTAAAGAGGGACACTTGGGAGGTATGCCATTACAGCAATGTTATTGTTTATTTCTCCTTTACTTTGGGCCATAATGGCAGTATTATGTCTGTGTGCTTTTGATTTGTTTAAATGGAAAGCAGAAAATAAAAGGATTGTTATAACACCATGTTAACTCTTTGAGTGGCAGAGGGATTTGGAATTTGTTGTGCACCCCTCTGTCACTCAAAGGGTTAAGGTACAGAATCATATGCAGTATACACCGGTGTGTCATTTCAGAGTTAAGTAGCAGTGGGAAGTGTATTCATACCTGGTAACTTTGTCATGTCGTGCTGGTGGGGAGAGATAAATGAGGCAATTTGGGATAAAAGGGGTGGGGCTTAACATACATGTGAAAAAGCATTAGGAATAGGCCGGGGAAGGAGGAGAAGTGAGAGGGAAATGGATGTTTACAGTGTGAGGGGTTTGAGGACACTTCCCCATATGCTGCTGGTCTATCCTGAGGGGTAAAAGTTGATACACAACCCTGCAGCAGTCAGTGGGTTAAGTGTGTACCTGATGGCTGCCTGTCCTCTGTCTTGCATGGAAAATGTTGACAATCATGAAATAATTGAGCAATGAAGGTCTACTTTAACTCTTTGAGTGCCAGTATATTCCCCTGGTGCTGCAGCTTCCCTTCAGTGGCCGTATTACAGGTCCTGCTGAGGCCACTGGGAGTCAGAGTGAGTGACAGTATGTGTATGTATGTGTGTCACAGTGGGTGTGTGTGTGTGTGTATGTGTGTCTCAGTGTGTGTTTGTGTGTGTGTGTATGTGTGTGTATGTGTATGTCTGTGTCGGTCATATTTCTTTTCTGGCGAGCATGAAGTTGAGGTAGGGCAAACCCTAATGAGGCATTCTTTTCTATGTGTGAGTCTCCTGAGGAGACATACATTATGCAGTGAGGCTTTCTCATATATATATATATATATATATATATATATATATATATATATATATATATTCACCTAACCTGTGAATTTACCATTTACTAATAAATTTACTTGGATTGAGAAGACCCACGGGTGCTGCCCTATTTTTTCACTTTATATATAAAGTATATATATATATATATTGTAAGAGAATATACTGGCTGAGAACCTTGCTAAATGTGATCTAACCTGCTCACAGCCCCCCCCCTCCCCCGTCTATCCCCATTAAAACAAGTTTCCAGGATCTCCTCACATAAACAGAGATGAATCAATCATTATCTGTCACTCTCCTCCTGCATTGATAAAAATCATCTGTGCATAATTGATTAGATCCTGGAAACATGCACTGAGGTTGATGTGTGAAGAGGAATTGGAGAGATTCTGGAGCAAACCAACTGCAAGGGGTTAACCCTTTGGGTGCCAGAGGGACACGCGCAAACGGTTAAAAGTGTCCTCTAAGTCAATGGGAAGGCTTATTTGACCACTATAGGGCAGGAGTTTTGCTTCAGATCAGGGGTAGGCAAACCTCTGGCTCACCAGCTGTTGGGGACTAAAACTCTTATCATCCTCAAACAACCAGTGTCTGTTTGGGGATTTATAGTCTCCATCATCTGGAGAGCTAAACATTGTCTTCCTGCTTGCTCTAGACGTCTGTCTTAACCTTGCCAGATGATCTCTTGAAATGCAATATGTAGGCTACATCTCTGGCACTCAAATGGTTAAAGGGATAATAATAGCAAAATGCAGCTCTGATTGATTCTCATATAACAAGGGTCACGTAGCGCTGTATTTCAATAAAAATTCCATTTTGTAGTTCAAGAGTCATTCAATTCTAAAGAATCCCCCTCCCTCCCCTTTCACTTACGTCACGCTGCCTGCAGAGGCGTAACTAGAAGCCACGGGGCCTTGGTGCAAGAATTGCCACGGGCCCCCCTCCGACCACATTGGCCCCCCTCAACCACATTGGCCACCTCCACATTGCCCCTTCCACAATGCCCCCATCACAATGCCCCTCATTCTCCACATTTCCCCCCAATCTCCACAATGCCCCCATCACAATGCCCCTCATGCTCCACATTTCCCCCCAATCTCCACAATGCCCCTCATTCTCCACATTTCCCCCCAATCTCCACAATGCCCCCATTGCCACATTGCCCCTACTGACCCCCGTCCTCCTACCTCCTGGTGGTCTAGCGGTGTGACATGCTCCCGCGCGGTCCTTAGTAATGCAGAGCGCTGGGAGATTATGTCATCTCCCAGCGCTCTGCATTACTCGAGCGCTGGCCGCCGGGACATCAGCTGTGCTGCGGGCGGGTGGCGAGGGGGTTGCAGGGGGTGGCCGGGCCCCTGAGAGCGACGGGCCTGGTCGCAGGTGCGACCCCTATTGTTACGCCACTGGCTGCCTGTCTGAGCTGGCCAGATAGAATGCAGGGAGGGACAATCTTCACTGAGTATAAGGAAAATCCTGCTTTCCTTCCTCGAGGGGAGCAGGGTTTTCCTTACACTCAGTGGATGAAGATTGTTACTCGCTGCACGTGTCTGTTCCCAGGACTGGATACCACATCTGAGGGGAGGTGGCTAAGGGTAGTAAAAGGGGGGAGTGGGATACTTCAGAATTGAATTACTCTTCAAATACAAAAGTAAACTATTGAAATACAGCGCTACCTGACCATTCTTATTTGAGGATCAATCGGAGATTCATTTTTATTCAGCTATTACTATCCCTTTAAAATAGGACAACTATAGAAAAATGCCTGCTCCAGTGCTCCGATGTTATTGATGCTGCAGGCATTTTTCATATGCGTCTTCTTTTAAAGGAGCAGTAAACTTTTTTATGAAAAATATATATTGTAGGGATTTTTCTATTGAGTAAAATAAGGGTACTCCCACTGCCAAGAGATTTATATTTCCAGAGTTAATACAGTTTAAACACGTTTTTTTACATTAGCAGTGCCCTCTAGTGGTCAAATTCTAATTAGATTTTCTTGTTAGATTCTAATGGAGAGGAAAGTCAGAAAAGTCAGAGACTTACAGATCTCCATAGAATGTGATAGACACTGCTGAGTCACGTCCTGTCAGTTAGAACTATCAGGAAGTAAACACAGTAAATTCACTTCCTGTCAGATCTATCAGGAAGTAAACACACAGTAAATTCACTTCCTGTCAGTTAGAACTATCAGGAAGTAAACACAGTAAATTCACTTCCTGATTATTTAAACTGCTATAAACTTTTAATAAAACACCTGACAGCAATGGGAGTGACCTTGTTTTATTCATCAGGAAATACTCTGTAAAATATGTGTTTTCATAAAAAAAGTTTACTGCTCCTTTAAAGAGATGATGTGTGAACCCGAGTCAAGGTAATCAAATATAATTTTAACCCTTTGACTGCCAGAGAGGTATCCAACGCATTGCGTTGCTATGCTTTGGATAACTCTCTGGGAGGGGAGGGCTGGCAAAATGTGGTCGGGGGGGCAAATACAATCAAATGGACTATTTCTACTTTCGCCCAGTCCATCCACTTTTATTAATTTTGAAATTGTCATTAAAGGGGAACTATCACCCCAACTAAAGTCCACCCCACCTAACTAGGCATCTAGCACTTAATGATCAAACTGTTATGTAGAATAAAGACAGCTTTTGTCAAAAATCCTACCTCAGCCAACACTGATGGCCAGGCAACAGCGCAGACATCTTTGCTTACAGACGTCTGCATGCTTGCACTGTCAGTCCCAGTACGTGGCACCTTAAGGTAACAGAAAGGACTGACAGTGCAGGCGCACAGATGCCACTAGAGTGCTGTTGCCTGGCCATCAGTGTCGGATGAGGAAGGATTTCTGACTAATGCGGTCTTTATACTGCATAACAGTTTGACTGTTAACCCTTTGAGTTCCAGAGGGGTACGCAACGCATTGCTTCTCAATGTGTTGCATATCCTTCTGGCACTCAAAGGGTTAAGCTTATTGCTAGATGCCTAATTAGGTGAGGTGGACTTTAGTTGGGGTGATAGTTCCCCTTTAATGTTGTGGGGCTACACTAGTGATACCACAGAGCTTACAGTTGAAATGGGGCTACACTAGTGATACCGCAGAGCTTACAGTTGAAATGGGGCTACACTAGTGATACCGCAGAGCTTACAGTTGAAATGGGGCTACACTAGTGATACCGCAGAGCTTACAGTTGAAATGGGGCTACACTAGTGATACTACAGAACTTACAATTTAAGTAAAGTTACACCTGTGATACCACAGAGCTGACAAGGGAAATGGGATAAGCTACAGTTACAGCTCCATTTCAGTTGTAAGCTCTATGGTATCTCAAGCTTAACTCCTTTACAGCAGCAAGCAGGAGATTGAGTGAGGCAGTGGCCCACCGGCCCACACGTGTGACTGGCTCAGGGGGTAATTGCCCCCCTGACCCCCCGGCCAGGTCTCAACTGCTCTCTGGAACTTAAAGGGTTTTTAAAAGCATTAAACATTATGAGAACATCAGTCTGACAGCCTTTCATAAGCATCTGGGATTTACAGAGATATCTGACCACAATAACTTTTGCTGTAACTTTTCCCTTTTGATGTTGCTACCGCTGTCTTCATTCAATAGGCTAAAGCCTGGCTCAGTCCTGAAGCAAATGAACTGCATCAATGGACTGAAATAAGAATCCCACAATCCCCACTGATTTTACCCTTTGCGTTCCAGTGGGGTATGGAACACATTGTGAATATTCTCCCCTCTCCTCCTCCCGCGCCACGACCTGCTACACTAGGGCTTCTGGGTACAATTAGCGCCTCTAGGCACAGGCGCCGGTGCTGACATGCTGAGATCAGCTGGTAGGAGGCGTGAGACAGCATCGGCACCGGAAGATGACATCACCAGGCACATAAGAGTGGCATTCAAATGCTGTGATGGGGCTCAGTTATTGTTTCTCAGAGTTTCTTCCTGTTCTCAGTGTTTTTACTGATTCTCCGGATTTGTGACCTCCAGCTTGATTACTGACTACTCTCCTGCTCTCAGCCTGTCCTGACCTCCAGCGTGATACTGACTACTCTCCTGCTCTCAGCCTGCCCTGACCTCCAGCGTGATACTGACTACTCTCCTGCTCTCAGCCTGCCCTGACCTCCAGCGTGATACTGACTACTCTCCTGCTCTCAACCTGCCCTGACCTCCAGTGTGATACTGACTACTCTCCTGCTCTCAGCCTGACCTGACCTCCAGCGTGATACTGACTACTCTCCTGCTCTCAGCCTGACCTGACCTCCAGTGTGATACTGACTACTCTCCTGCTCTCAGCCTGACCTGACCTCCAGCGTGATACTGACTACTCTCCTCTCTCAGCCTGCCCTGACCTCCAGTGTGATACTGACTACTCTCCTGCTCTCAGCCTGCCCTGACCTCCAGTGTGATACTGACTACTCTCCTGCTCTCAGCCTGCCCTGACCTCCAGTGTGATACTGACTACTCTCCTGCTCTCAGCCAGACCTGACCTCCAGCGTGATACTGACTACTCTCCTGCTCTCAGCCTGCCCTGACCTCCAGTGTGATACTGACTACTCTCCTGCTCTCAGCAGACCTGACCTCCAGTGTGATACTGACTACTCTCTTGCTCTCAGCCTGCCCTGATCTCCAGCATGATACTGACTACTCTCCTGCTCTCAGCCAGACCTGACCTCCAGTGTGATACTGACTACTCTCCTGCTCTCAGCCAGACCAGACCTCCAGTGTGATACTGACTACTCTCTTGCTCTCAGCCTGCCCTGATCTCCAGCATGATACTGACTACTCTCCTGCACTCAGCCTTCCCTGACCTCCAGCATGATACTGACTACTCTCCTGCTCTCAGCCTGCCCTGACCTCCAGCGTGTATCACAGTGCCTGTGATTCCTGTCACTCTTTCCTGTGGTTCGCTCTGATTTGCTGAGCCAGTTTGGCCCGCCCCTTGTGACCTTCTTATGCCTGGCCCAGACACCTGTCAGAGGCCCTTTCGTGGTGTTTCTGAGCCAGTAGTACTGTTGCTGTGTTCCTGTGTTCTGGATTTCTGTGTACCGAATCGGCTTGTCCTGACTATTCTCCAGTGTTCCTGTTTGTGTATGACCCGGCCCGACTGCGTACCACCCTTGGATCCTGACCCGGCTTGGCTGACGTTCCTGTTTGTGTATGACCCGGCTTGTATGACTACCTCCTACGTGCTCCGACCCGGCCCGGCTGACTTCCTGCTCCGAAGATCGACTTCCAGCTTGTTCCAGTGACCTGCGTTCCAGTTGTCGCCGCCGCAACATTATCATCTGCTGTTGCCAGTTTCCGTGTAACTGCCTTGCCTGGTGTTAATCACGTTCAGTGCAGTGTATCGCTACCCATGCAGAGCTGTGTGTGTCTCAGTACGCCTCCCTTATACTGCAGAGCCTTGCTGTTTCACTGAAGCCTCGAGTAAACGTGCTTATTAACCCTAGCAGTGCTGCCTTGGTCCCACTCTCGCTACGTCCAGTACGAGCCTCGTTCTCGGTGATACTCCTGCTGAGTTGGCCGCTCACCGTCGGCAACTCTATTCTTCCATTGCAGAGTAGTCACGTCTATTGGGCCGGTTGGGCACCTAAGGCTCTCTCCTATTGTCGGTTACTGGGCGATATCTGTTATACAGAGTGGTGGCAGTTAAAAGGCTTCAGCGCTAGCAAATCCGGTAACAACGCCCGTGGGGGCTATTGGCTCTAGCACTTCATACTCCAGTATCCGGTTAAGTCTGAGGAGGCTTAGTAGCTCTTGCATTGCAGGCCGGTTCCTGTTACGCCCGTGGGGGCTATTCTCACTTGCACTAGCAGAAGCAGATCCAGTAGGTACGCCCGAGGGGGCTAGTTAGATTCCTATTCTGCTTATTACCCAAACACTTTGGCGAGGCAGTCCTGTCTCCAGTACATGGTGAACTTTGTCTACCAGCGCAGCCTTATAACACCCAGGGCATGCCAAACTTCCACATCTGAGACTGACTGTTATCAAGTTCTTAACCCTTTAGGGTTATATCCCATTCTATTGCTTAGTATTTGTGCATGTAATATGATTGTGCATTTACACTTGTAACCTATCAGTCTACACTGTTTGTGTATTATTTACCGCCACTAGAGGGCAAACCTTTGCTTTATTTTACTCTAATAAATTGTGTTTTTATTTCACATACTGGTCTGAGTGTCCTAAAAAAACCGTTACAGTGTGATACTGACTACTCTACTGCTCTCAGCCTGCCCTGACCTCCAGCAATGACCCTTTCTCTGTCCAGTGAGCCTGTGTTACAATCTCCAGCTACCCTTCTCACCAGATACTGCTTCCTAGTGTCCTGAACAGCCTCTCCTGGATTCCCTGGTGAATATGTTTGTTTTGTTGTACAGTATATATATATATATATATATATATATATATATATATATATATATGTATATATATATGTATATGTCTTAGGCTCTTCTCTGGGTATATATATATTTTACTTCTGTATATGTATTGGGGTTGTCTCTGCTTGTTAAGTTAGTGGGTTTCCTGGGTCCTTTGTACATAGGTTCTCCCTAGCTTAGATATCCATATTTAGGTTCTGACAATAACACACATGAAAAACAGACACCATGACATTTATGTCAAACATGTTAAAGCCAAACTCCCACCACAGAAATCGGTCACTGCTTTTGCTGTACCCCCTGACTCTCCAGAAAGGCAATGTGTCAAGGTCTGGCTGAGCTGCTCTACTCTGCTGATTGATTCTGATGTCTGAGCCAATCCAGAAGCTCTGCTGTTGATTGCTGCGGTGTTTCCTTTCCTCAGTCATGCTGAACCAGTTGACCTCTCTGTGATTACTCACCTGATTGTTATCAGCCAACCCTCTCAGGGTATTTAATGCAGCTTGGCTCACTTCCTGATTGTCCTTGTGTTTGTTGCTGACTTCTGTGGATTCTACTGTGCTCCTGTTTATCCGTGTATGACCTGGCTTCCTCTGACAATCCTTCTGGCTCCTGACTCCTGGCTTGTTCCTGACATAGCAGACTTCTGTGTTCCTGACTCCGGGTTGGCTGAGTACCTGTTTTGGTTCCTGACCCTGGCTTGTCTTTTGGTTTATGCTCCTGGATCATGATTCTGTTTTGTTTATTTTTGTCATTTTAATAAAGGTGCTTTACTTTTTATATTTTTGTGTCTGTCTGGTTCCTGATCCCTAACAGTACACAAGGACCATGAACTCAGAAGGTGCAGACAATCCACCAAATGTTTTTTTCAGGTTGGACCAGGTAGACCAGAGCATGGACCAGTTTGTGTTAGCACTCCAGACTTTGTTGCTCCGTACTACGCATCTGGTTCCACTGCCTCAACAGCCCCCAGCACAGCCTGTCCCTATAGCTGCTGCCTCCCCTGCTCCGGCTGTCAATAATGATTCCAATGTTGCAAGAAGCATGACTGGGTCAGTCTCGCTTCCCCAGCATTGTGGGGCAACCCTAACCAGTGCAGAGGTTTCCTGAACCAGGTCAGTATCTATCTGGAGATTGTACCACAGTCTTTCCCTTCTGATAGGAGTAAGGTGGGCATCATGATTTCCTTACTCTCTGACAGGGCCTTAGTATGGGCTAATACCCTTTGGTAGACTCAGAAACCAATAGTACACAATTTCCCTGAGGTTTTGGCATCCTTTAAAAGGGTATTTGATGTCCCGGGCCATTCCACCTTGGCTGCCAATCAACTAATATCCATCCAGCAGGGTACAAGGACGGTTGCAGATTATGCCATCAAGTTTCTTACCCTGGCAGCCGAGGTTGGTTGGAATAATGAGGCTCTCGTGGCTGCTTTCTCTAATGGCTCTCGGATATAGTTAAAGATGAGATTGCAGCCCGGGACCACCCCAGAGGTTTTGCGGATTTGGTCTCATATTGCATCCTGATTGACGCCCGAATCTGTGAGAGACCTTCCTTTAGGGAGCAACTGAGGAGGCATCCCATCCATTTAGCCCCAAGCCTTTCGTCCCCACCTGTGACTCCCTCTTCTCCCGCTCCTCCTTGTCTCGAATCCTCTGGCGATGGAGAGCCCATGCAGCTTGGGTTCACTCACCTTTCAGTTATGGAAAAGGCCTTCAGGAGGAGGGAGAGCATGTTCCTTTACTGTGGTAAGGCAGAATACCTGTTGTAAACCTGTCCCATACGTCCGGTAAACTCTCACAGCTAAGGTTCTACAGGGGACAGAAATTAGGTGGTGTCTCAGCTTCCCTGTCTATCCAGAAGGGTAAACCACTAGTTTCCTTTGGGCTCTCCTGGGGCGATTTTTCCATACTACAAAAGCACATATTGACTCTAGTGTAGCCGGCTTCTTTATTGACAGTGCCTTCACCCAGAAACACTCCATTCCATTGCAGCTCTGTACCACTCCACTTGCCATTGAGGTGATTGATGGAAGACTTCTACAGCCGCCGCAGGTCACCCATTAAACCACTTCTTTGTCTATGGCTGTAGGGGCTCTCCATCATGAAAGTTTACAATTCTAAATGATCCACTCTCCTCACTCTCCTGGGATCCTAGGTTATCCATGGTTGCGCAAACACAATCCTACGTTCGATTGGGCAAGGGCCAAAGTCATGGCATGGTTACCCAACTGTTCCAAGACATGCCTAGTGAAAGTGGTGAAGGTGCTAACCACATCCCCGGTATCTTTGTTGCCTGAAGACTACCAAGAGTTCCAAAACATATTCGATAAGGGCCGGGCTGGTGAGCTCCCACCTCACCGCCCATATGATTGTACCATTGAACTGCAACCGGGTGCCATACCTCCTTGAGGTCGAGTCTACCCTCTGTCTGTCATGGAGAATAAGCCTATGGAGGAGTATGTTGTGGATGCGCTGTCTCGGGGGTTCATCTGCAAGTCCCCCTCTCCCGGTGAAGTACCTAGATGACATTCTGATCCATTCTGCCTCCATGGAAAGACACCATGCAGATGTAACCCATGTTCTGCAGAGGTTAAGAGAAAATAACCTAATAACCTTGGGGTACGTAATCTCAGAGGCCGGTTTCGCTATGGAACCTGAGAAACTCTTGGCAGTTCTTGAGTGGCCACGACCCATGCCAGTCCTAATCCTCATAGATTATAAAAACCTCACATACCTGTCCAAAGCTAAACGTTTGTTTCCAAGGCAGGCCCGATGGGCCTTATTTTTATCTTGTTTCAATTATGTGGTCTCGTACCTACCAGGTACCAAAAATGTCCAGGCTGATGCAGTTCTCGGGTGCTAAGGAGGAGAGCCCTCCTAGTCCTATTATTCCTCCAGATCGAATACTGGCCACCATAGTACCAGCATAACATCTCCTCTAGGGGATAGAATACGGACTGCCCAAGTTAATGCACCTGCTGATACTCCCGTTGTGCACTGTTTTGTACCTGTTAATCTCCGTACCAAGGTACTTTCAACCTGCCATAATACCAGGTCAGCAGGGCATCCCGGAAAGAACCAGCTTCTCTGGTCAGTTTTCCGTCTCTTCCGGTGGCCAGAAATTAACAGTGATATTGCGGCCTTTGTCGCTGCATGTCCAATCTGTGCGCAAACCAAATCACCCCGTCACCTTCCAGTGGGCCTTCTTCAACCCATACCCAATGGGGAGAAACCATGGTCACACCTTGCCATGGACTTCATTGTCAATCTCCCATTGTCCAGTGGTAATACAGTCATCCTCATGGTTATTGACCGATTCTCTAAGATGATTCACTGCATACCATTAAAAAAACTTCCATCTGCTGGGTGACGTTCCCAACCGTTGACCAAGATGGATGCATGATTCAGTAGCTCTCTGGCTTTTGCTGCTTATATCGGCTGATTCAGGCTGTTCTGCATCTCTACTGTGCTCCTACCTTATTTGAGTATCTGGGCTACTAACTGATGTCACCTAAGAAGAAGAAGTCTAAATCTACTAGGGGCTGTGGAGGATCTCTTTCACCATTTCTCAACAAGGCATCCCACCCGCCCTCTAGGCCTCACTCTAATCAGCTGCCTCAGGATTAGGAAGTCAGTGGCGTTGCCTTGCTTGAGTGTGCACATCTCTCTCCTGACTCAGACATGGCGCATCAACCTTCTCTGCCACCTGACGCCTTAGCTTCCTTACCCACCAAGGATGATTTGCGGCTCCTCGCTAGCGAAATCAAAGCCGCCTTAACTGCTGCGGTATCAGAGTTGCGACAGGATATTCAGTTCCTGTTTACTAGGGTGGACACAATCGAAGAAGCGCATACGTAGTTGGCCTCATCCTTTACTACTGTAGAACAACTCTGCATAGCTCAACAGGAGACTATTCAGTTCTTGCAATATAAGACTGATGACTTGGACAACCGTGGATGGCAATGCTATCTGAGATTGCAAGGAGTTCTGGAACTGATGCCACAGAAAGATCTTCCATCCTTCCTTCAGTCCTTCTTCACTACTGTCCTTCAAAGACCTACGGAGGACATCATACTTCTTGACAGAGCTCATAGGGCTCTCAGGGCTAAAGGAGGATCTGCGGACGCACCACGCAACATTATTTGCAAGTTGTACTATTTTAAAGATAAGGCCGCTATTGTGGCCGCTTGTAGAAATAAACCATTTGTGAAGTATGCCGGAATGGAGATACAAGTTTTTCATGACTTGTCACCATTTACCCTCTCTCATCAACGTCAACTGAAGCCTCTGACAGAACATCTCCATCAGCTGGGGATCCAATACAGCTGAGGATTCCCCTTTCAACTATCTGCTTCCCACACTGGTAAGTCGGCGTCTTTGAAGGATCCAGGGGACGTGGAGGACTTTTGTGAGGCCCCGGCGATCTCCATGCTGCCTCTGCCTATGGAGTCGACACAGGCCCCAGCCCGAAACTAGAGGTGAACCAGCATCTGCGCTGGCACCTTGTGGCAGTACCACCAAAACATAAGAGACGCAGGGTTGATCCTGAGGCATCAGTACCCGTTGAAGGGTAAATGTGAGAGATGGCTATTACCTACCTACATTCTCCCCCCTCGTATTGACTCAGGACACAGTTTACCTATCTTCCTGTAAAGATGTGATTGTCTTGGAATTTTCTCAGTTCTTTCCTGGCTCGGCTTTGGACTTCTGCACTTGTTCATTGATGCCACATTGTTTCCCTTGACTGGACTCCCCCTGAGTAGACTGGGACCCATACCTACCTGCCAGTTTGATCATGCCCAAATGCTTATTTCCTGAAGACCTACGGATGGGTATAAGTGATCTCACATTCATATTGCTGTTATTTCTTTCCTCTATGTGAATTACAATTTCTTACTGTCCTGACTTAAGCTGGGCTTCTATGAAACACAAGATGCTTTTTGCAAATATTGTTTACCTGGGGATGTTTAATATTTCATGTTGCTGTTGGGTGTTTGGTTAGGTAATACTTCTCTATCCCGTTTTTTGTTCTCCCACAGAAGTTCTTAATACCCTAAGGGCTGGGGATGTGTGGAGTGGGTGCTGGCCCAGTTCCCTTGGAGTGGGCCAGGATCCTCTCATTTAGATGATTTTGCCTGGGGTACTATAAGGTAAAAAGCGGGTGGATACCCAGTGTAGTGTCTTGAACCTGGGGTTCTGAGTTTCAGATCCCAGTCCCACACACTTCTGATCAATCATAGGGTGGGTTAACTCTTGTATAGGGGTGGAAATTTAGGATTCTAGGATTGGTATGAGTTGTCTCCTGGGTGCGGGGTTTGGGGAGACTGCTATTTCACATAAAGATGTCCCTCTACGAGGAACAACATGCATTTTAGGCTCCGCTCTGTTCTGATTCATACCATACCCAGGTGTAATGTTCTATTTTATGCCCTTTTTATATATTTTGTAGTAAGCTACTGTGATGTTGCTTTGATATATTCATACATGTCTGTTTGTATTATATGCTTTATGCCCAGTTTCATGCCACATCTTTCATGTCATGCTCCCTCTTATGTTATGATAGTCTTTGCAGTCATTCTGCGACTTAAGTGTGGCCTTTGGGCCTTTCCCGCTCTTGTGTTATGCTCCCTCAGAGGTTGGCTTGTGCTGATTGCCGACGGCACTGCGGGTAATTCCCTAATGCCACTTACTCTTTATTCTTCCCTCTTGCTTCTTTCTTTCTATCTCTCTCTTTTCTTTTTCTTCTCATATATCTCCTACTTTCCTTTCCTGTGTGTATTCTCCCTCTCTCCTTCTCCCCTCCTCCCTGTCCCTCCTCTGACAGGGCAAGGCCGAAGCTCGGGAATTGCGGGATATTTTACATATGCTTCTCCTTTTATTACTCCATCATGCCTTCTCCCCACATTAAACAAGTTTCTTATAACGTGAAGGGCTTCAACAGTCCGGAGAAGCACTCCATGATTATGTGAGAAGTGATACGTTTCCAGTCGGATATTGTCTATTTATAGGAGACGCACCTGGTGTGGACCTCGCAGCCAAGGCTTAAGTCATGACAGTCCCCTGAGGTCTGGACTGTGTCTACTCTAGAGAAAAAATGTGGGGTAGCTATACTTGTAGTATCCCCTGGCAATGTGACTCTGTTAAAGCGGACCCTCAAGGCAGGTATCTTTTTCAGAAGGGGTCAATAGCGGTGACCCCAGTCACATGAGCTACGATTTATGCCACTACCTCTAGACACTTGTCCTTTTTAGTGATGAGCGAGCACCCCAATGCTCGGGTGTTCGGGTGCTCTGACCGAGCACCCCCTGAGGCTCGAGTGCTCGGCCGAGCACCCGAGCCCCATTGAAGTCAATGGGAGGACTCGAGCATTACACCAGGCACCCCCTGCTCTGATGAGGGGAGGGTGCCTGGTCCATAGGAAAAGGGCAGAAAAAGATGGAAACACTACAGAAATGGTTCAGGGACAGCATAGGGAGGATGTCTGGATGCATCTTGGACTCCAACATCGCTGCTGGGAACGATCTTTCGCCCGTAGTACGCCATTTTTACAGACTGACCATAAAACACACAAAAAGGAAAATAAAAACGACTTTAGGCGAAAAATTGTTACCAAACAATATTTGCTGTATATTTACTTGTATATCATCTGCAAATTCTCCCAAAAATTTCCTTGATTTTCAGAACTGAGGCCATGATTAAGAGGGAAACGTGCGCAGAGGCAAATTCTCCCAAAAATTTCCTTGATTTGCAGAACTGAGGCCATGATTAAGAGGGAAACGTGCGCAGAGGCAAATTCTCCCAAAAATTTCCTTGATTTTCAGAACTGAGGCCATGATTAAGAGGGAAACGTGCGCAGAGGCAAATTCTCCCAAAAATTTCCTTGATTTTCAGAACTGAGGCCATGATTAAGAGGGAAACGTGCACAGAGGCAAATTCTCCCAAAAATTTCCTTGATTTTCAGAACTGAGGCCATGATTAAGAGGGAAACGTGCACAGAGGCAAATTCTCCCAAAAATTTCCTTGATTTTATTGAACTGAGGCCATGATTAAGAGGGAAACGTGCGCTGAGCTGACCATCTAAAACATTATGGGTGAGGGTCTGCTGCAGAGCTGACCATCCTAAACATTATATGCGAAGGCCCGCTAGTGAGCTGACGCTATAAAACATTATATGAGAGGGCCCGCTAGAGAGCTGACCCAATAAAACATTATATGAGAAGGCCCGCTGGTGAGCTGACCTATATAAAAATTGGCAAACAGGGCCCGCTGGTGAGCTGACCCTATATAAAAATTATATCACAGGGCCCGCTGGTGAGCTGGCCCTATATAAAAATTATAGCACAGGGCATATGGAAGAGGAGGAGGAGGATGAGAAGATTAAGAGTCAACCATATACCTGTTTTTTGGGTGGAAGGGGTGAATGGGAATACAGAGTATTCCCATCATTGTAAATAATATATGTAAAGTGAGTTTATGTTCCCCCGGGGCTTTCCTCCAGTGGAGTGGAGAAGTCAGGGGAAATCCAGGCCTTGTTCATTTTTATAAGTGTCAACCTATCAGCATTGTCGGTGGAAAGGCGGATACGCTTATCTGTTAAGATGCCACCAGCAGCACTAAATACCCGCTCAGACAGAACGCTGGCGGCAGGGCAGGCCAGCACCTCCAAGGCGTAGAGTGCCAGTTCATACCACGTGTCCAGCTTGGACACCCAGTAGTTGTAAGGCACAGAGGGATCATTGAGGACGCTGACACGGTCTGCTACGTACTCCTTCACCATCTTCCAAAACTTTTCCCTCCTTGTGACACTAGGCTGCGCATCAGGGTGAGGGTGCTGGCGGGGTGTCATGAAGGTGTCCCACGCCTTGGAGAGTGTTGCCCTGCCTTTCTCGGAACTGCTGTGTGCTCCCCTTTTCTCCCCTTCTCGGTTGGCCAAGGTAGCACGTACTCTGCCGCCAGCGTTGTCAGATGGAAAATTTTGGAGCAATTTTTCAACAAGAACCTTCTGGTATTGCACCATTTTGCTTGTCCTCTCCACCGGAGGAATGAGAGATGAGAAATTCTCTTTGTAGCGGGGGTCCAGAAGGGTGAACACCCAGTAATCCGTGTTGTTTAAAATGCGTATAACGCGTGGGTCACGGGAAAGGCAGCCTAACATAAAGTCAGCCATGTGTGCCAGAGTACCAACAGTCAAGATTTCGCTGTCCTCACCAGGAGGATGACTCTCAATATCCTCATCCTCTTCCTCCTCTTCTGCCCACCTACGCTGAAGAGATGGAACTAAAGTTCCATGGCTACCCTCTGTAGCGGAGGCAACCGTGTCTTCCTCCTCCTCCTCCTCCTCCTCCTCCTCCTCCTCCTCCGCCTCCTCCAATTGTCGCTGAGAAGATGAAGTGAGGGTGCTCTGGCTATCACCTTGTGTAAGCTCTTCCTCCCCCATTTCCACCTCTTCCACATGCAAAGCGTCGGTTTTAATTGTGAGCAGCGAGCGTTTCAGTAGACACAGAAGTGGGATGGTTACACTGATAATAGCGTTATCGCCGCTCACCATCTGTGTCGATTCCTCAAAATTGCGTAAAACCTCGCAGAGGTCTGACATCCATTCCCACTCCTCACTTCTGATTACAGGAAGTTGAACGGAGAGGCGACGACCGTGTAACAGCTGGTACTCCACTACTGCCCTCTGCTGCTCACAAAGCCGGGCCAACATGTGGAAGGTGGAGTTCCAGCGCGTGCTCACGTCACACAGCAGCCGGTGAGCTGGCAATTGTAAGCGCTGCTGCAGCTTCAACAGGCCGGCCGAAGCTGTAGATGACTTACGGAAATGTGCACACACGCGGCGCACCTTGGTCAAGAGATCATGCACATTGGGGTAGGTTTTTAGAAATCGCTGCACCACTAAATTAAATACATGCGCTAGGCATGATACGTGTGTGAGCTTGCCGAGCTCCAAAGCCGCCACCAAGTTACGCCCATTATCACACACAACCATGCCTGGTTGCAGGTTGAGTGGCGAGAGCCACTGCTCGGTCTGGTGACTAATCCCCTGCAACAGCTCTGAGGCCGTGTGCTGTTTGTCCCCAAGGAAGATCAGCTTCAGCACGGCCTGTTGACGCTTCCCCACTGCAGTGCTACACTGCTTCCAGCTACTGGCTGATGGGGGAGTGGCGCTGCGTGTAGAGAATTCGGAGGTGGAAACGGAGGAGGAGGAGCCAATAACGTAGGTGCTGGTGGAAACCCTGATGGAGGTAGGGCCCGCAATCCTCGGCGTGGGTAGCACCCGTGCCATCCCAGGGTCCGAGTCGCTCCCAGCCTCCACGACATTCACCCAGTGTGCCGTCAGGGAAATGTAGCGTCCCTGGCCACAAGCACTTGTCCATGTGTCAGTCGTTAAGTGGACCTTCCCAGTAACTGCGTTGGTCAGGGCACGGGTGATGTTACGGGACACATGGTGGTGTAATGCGGGGATGGCACACCGGGAAAAGTAGTGGCGGCTGGGGACCGCGTACCGAGGGACAGCTGCTGCCATCAGGCTGCGGAAGGACTCAGTGTCCACAAGCCTAAATGGCAGCATTTCGATGGCCAGTAATTTGGAAAGGTGTGAGGTTAGTGCTATGGCCTGTGGGTGGGTGGCTGGGTACTTTCTCTTGCGCTCAAATGCCTGGGGTAACGACATTTGGACGCTGTGCTGGGACAGGGAAGTGGATGTGGTCGCTGATGGTGCTTCAGATGCTACAGGTGCAGGGCGGGAGGTATGCGGGCCTGCGCCTTCGACAGGCGATTGGCCGGCACCGAAAACAGGGGAAGAGGAGGCAGTGGTGTGGCCTGCAGACACAGATGGGCGATCCAGGCGTTCCTCCCACTTACTACGGTGCTTGGATGCCATGTGTCGGATCATGCTGGTGGTGGTGAGGTTTCTAGTGTTCATGCCTCGGCTCATTCTGGTGTGGCACAGGTTGCAAACTACAATTCTTTTGTCGTCCGCACTTTCCTTAAAAAAACGCCATACCGCGGAACACCTACCCTTTGGCAAGGTAGATTTACGCAAGGGGGTGCTCCGTGGAACATTTGCGGGCCGGTTTGGTGCGGTCCGCCTTCTTTCTGTAGCCACACCACTGCCTCTTCCAGCCTGTTGCGGTGCTGCAGATGGCTCACCCTCAGGACTGCTGACATCGCTCGGCTCTACACCTTCCCAGGTGGGGTCAGTCACCTCATCGTACACCAAGTCCTCCTCCACTTCCTCACTCTGATCATCCTCCTCAAATCTTGATCCCACCACATACTCAGTCATTGACAACTGTATAACATTCTCCTCAACAAGGTCTTGAGACGGAAATAGTGGTTGATTTAATGGCAACTGTGTCTCATCATCATCATCATCATCCACTACTTCCTTTGACCTTAAATGCCGTTCACATCTGTCATCTTCTTGTGATTGGGTAGCCTCTAGAGGTTGTGAATCAGGGCACAAGATGTCATGTTCCTCTGCAAGCGTGCTTGGAGAGAGGGTCAAATGAAGGATTGGTGATGAGACGAGCTCCTCACTATATCCCAGTATGGGATCACTTCTTTGACCAGACCGTGTATGGTGGGAGGAAGGATGATCACAGTGAGGATTATTTTGACCAGACTCTTGGCTACTGAGAGTGGACTTGGTGGAAGACAGGGTGGTGCTTAACCGACTGGAAGCAGTATCAGCTGTCATCCAACCGACCACCTGTTCGCAGTGGTCGGACCTCGAGAGTGATGTCCTGCGACGCCCTGTAAAATTACACATGAAGCTAGGTATGGTGGATGTCTTTCTTTCTTGTGCTCTGGCACCAGGCACAGTTTCTCCGCGTCCTGACCCGCGCCCTGAACTTTCAGGATCACGTCCACTTCCCCGTCCCTTTTTACCCGCCTTCTTCATCTTACACAGAATATGTGACTTTAATATTTGAGTTTGAAAACTTAACAGTATTTCTTACTATTCTGCAACTCTGCAGAGTACACAGAATAGGCTGCTAAACTGCGGTGACACACACTGAATGGAATATGTGACTTTAATATTTGAGTTTGAAAACTTAACAGTATTTCTTACTATTCTGCAACTGTGCAGAGTACACAGAATAGGCTGCTAAACGGCGGTGATACACACTGAATGGAAAATGTGACTTTGATATTTGAGAATGAAAACTTAACACTATTTCTTACTATTCTGCAACTCTGCAGAGTACACAGAATAGGCTGCTAAACGGCGGTGAAACACACTGAATGGAATATGTGACTTTAATATTTGAGTTTGAAAACTTAACAGTATTTCTTACTATTCTGCAACTGTGCAGAGTACACAGAATAGGCTGCTAAACGGCGGTGATACACACTGAATGGAATATGTGACTTTAATATTTGAGTTTGAAAACTTAACAGTATTTCTTACTATTCTGCAACTGTGCAGAGTACACAGAATAGGCTGCTAAACGGCGGTGATACACACTGAATGGAATATGTGACTTTGATATTTGAGTTTGAAAACTTAACACTATTTCTTACTATTCTGCAACTCTGCAGAGTACACAGAATAGGCTGCTAAACGGCGGTGAAACACACTGAATGGAATATGTGACTTTAATATTTGAGTTTGAAAACTTAACAGTATTTCTTACTATTCTGCAACTGTGCAGAGTACACAGAATAGGCTGCTAAACGGCGGTGATACACACTGAATGGAATATGTGACTTTAATATTTGAGTTTGAAAACTTAACAGTATTTCTTACTATTCTGCAACTGTGCAGAGTACACAGAATAGGCTGCTAAACGGCGGTGATACACACTGAATGGAATATGTGACTTTGATATTTGAGTTTGAAAACTTAACAGTATTTCTTACTATTCTGCAACTGTGCAGAGTACACAGAATAGGCTGCTAAACGGCGGTGAAACACACTGAATGGAATATGTGACTTTAATATTTGTGTTTGAAAACTTAACAGTATTTCTTACTATTCTGCAACTGTGCAGAGTACACAGAATAGGCTGCTAAACTGCGGTGAAACACTGAATGGAATATGTGACTTTAATATTTGAGTTTGAAAACTTAACAGTATTTCTTACTATTCTGCAACTGTGCAGAGTACACAGAATAGGTTGCTAAACGGCGGTGAAACACACTGAATGGAATATGTGACTTTAATATTTGAGTTTGAAAACTTAACAGTATTTCTTACTATTCTGCAACTCTGCACACTACACAGAAAGTGCTGCTAAACTGCGGCGAAGCACACTGAATGGAATATGTGACTTTGATATTTTAGTTTGAAGACTTAACAGTATTTCTTCCTATTCTGCAACTCTGCACAGTACACAGAATGTGCTGCTAAACTGCGGTGAAGCACACTGAATGGAATATGTGACTTTGATATTTTAGTTTGAAGAATTAACAGTATTTCTTCCTATTCTTCCTATTTCTTCCTATTCTGCAACTCTGCACAGTACACAGAATGTGCTGCTAAACTGCGGCGAAGCACACTGAATGGAATATGTGACTTTGATATTTTAGTTTGAAGACTTAACAGTATTTCTTCCTATTCTGCAACTCTGCACAGTACACAGAATGTGCTGCTAAACTGCGGCGACGCACACTGAATGGAATATGTGACTTTGATATTTTAGTTTGAAGACTTAACAGAATGTGCTCTAATCTGCAACTTTGCACACTAAACAGAATGTGCTCTAATCTGCAACTTTGCACACTAAACAGAATGTGCTCTAATCTGCAACTTTGCACACTAAACAGAATGTGCTCTAATCTGCAACTGTGCACACTAAACAGAATGTGCTCTAATCTGCAACTTTTCACACTAAACAGAATATTTTTTTTTTTTTTTTTTTTTTTTCCCCCCACACAAAATAACCTGCTGCCCCCACACACAGTAGTCCTAAAAAGGACTTTTGGTTCTTTTTTTTCACAATTTTTGTTTTTTTTCCTCCCTACACTGCCTTTCCCTTCCTATCCTCAGCTCTCCCTGGCTCAGACTGAGCCGAACTCGATGGTCAGGTGCTATACAGCACCCGACCACGGGTTCTGGCCAGCCAATCAGTGTAATGCCAGCAGCCAACATGGCTGCTGGCATTACACTGATGTCAGAGCCTCCCTGCACGTTTATTGGCTGCGCAGCAAGAAGCGAAAACTTGCAAGACAGACTATGGACCGTTTGGCTTCTCGAATCTCCAGCCTAGAGAAACAACATAAAGTTACACCGACTTCTGATATACTGACGCAACTCTCAACACTCAGGTCAGAACTAGCCTCCCTTTTAAAAGCTCAGTCATTGATATCTCATATGCGGTTCAAATTTCAGTGGTACCTTCACGGGGGTAAATGTGGTAGAACACTTGCTTCTCTGATTCACAAAGCACGTATGTCTGCTCATGTTCATTGTATCAAATCTTCTTCTGGTTACTCTCTGCTTAAGTATGCAGACATTGCTATTGAATTTGCCAGGTTTTATAAAGATCTCTATAATTTACCTTCGTCCACCCCGGCAGCAGATTCTTTAGTGCCCATCTCGGGTATACGGGCATTCTTGGCGCAGATGCATATACCTAAACTTAGTATAGAGGACATGGATCGATTGGAGGCCCCCTTGTAGGAGGATGAAATTTGTGCTGCTCTTAAATCCACTCCTGTAAGAAAGAGTCCTCGACTGGACAGGTTCTCCATTCTGTATTACAAAACTTTCCTGGACATTCCTCTCCCTCACATTAATTTCTTTTTTAATTCTGTTCTGTCCGGATCTCCCTGGTCGCCACATGCTCTTCGAGCTTATGTGACAGTCATCCCTAAGCTGAGGAAAGATCCCTCCTGTTGCGGGAGCTACAGACTCATTTCGCTTCTAAACAATGATCTGAAGCTCTTGGCAAAAATTCTTGCCTCTAGACTTAAACCCCTACTTCCCTCGATTATTGCATGAGATCAAGCAGGCTTCGTGCCTGGTAGAGAAGCTAGAGATAACATCATTCGCACACTGTCTCTGCTACAAACGGCTTCTACTGATCCTAAGCCTTCTCTGCTTCTGTCTTTAGATGCAGAGAAGTCTTGCAACAGAGTGAATTGGGATTATATGAGAGAGGTCCTGAAGTAGATCGGTTTGGGTAACAGATTTCTGACAGCAATTCTTTCTTTATATGCTTCCCCTTCTTCCCAGATTTCCATGAATGGCACACTCTCTTCCCCCTTTCCCATCAGCAATGGGACCCATCAGGGCTGCTCACTCTCTCCCTTGCTATTCATACTCACATTAGAACCCTTTTCTGTACTAAGGATGGGTGAAAGTTGTAACCGTGTTCCCCCGAGAAATTTGGCGAAAACTATGTTGTTATCCACTTTTTCGTGAGAAAATCTGCTTTAAAACTAGCGGTTAAAATTTTTGCATCTTTCGCCCATTAACCAAAATATTTCACCATTTTTTCAATGGCTAAAAAGTTTTCACACTTCCGCTATAAAAACGTGACATTTTCTCTGAAGGCAGACACAATAGAAGCAGATACAGAGAGAGATAGACGTGCTGTGCTGTTCTCTTGTGATATTTAGCAAAAATTGAGGCAGGAGAGGCTCATAGTGACTCCTATCACTATGAGTAGCAAAAAGAGGAACTGGAAGGACCCTTATTATGTGTCCACTGAGTCTGAGGAGGAGGAAGTGACTAGCAGTACTCAACCAATGCTGTCCAGTCCCCTTAAATCACCCCAAGGGATCTTGGGGAATTAATAAGAAGGGAGGGAGAAAAGGGAAGGAAGGGAGGAAAGGGAAGGAAGGGAGAAAAGGATAGTGAGGGCAGGACAGGTCAGCTGTCTGCTGCAAGACGTGCTGCCTCTGCTGCCAGTGCCACCATTTCTGATCCTGCAGCCACTAGTATTGAACCTGCTGCCAGTGCTGAACCTGCTGCTAGTACTGAACCTGCTGCCAGTGCTGAACCTGCTGCCACCAATACTTTGCCTGCTGCTAGTGTTTCCTATGTTTAATATGGTACAATATTTTCCAGCACAATATTCCGTCTTCTGAGGGCTGTAGTGGAGAAATAAGTAGCTAGAAGTCAAAGCTGTGAGTCCTACAGCAACATATATCTTGAAATATGTGTTAGCATGTAGTGTGCCTTTATCCTTTGCCTACAACTCTTACTTCCTGCTTAAGTGACACTGGCACATATTCATGATGATGTTGGGATTAAAAAATAAATAAAGTACAACCTACAATGTACAATACAATTTGGTAGTATGGGTGTGGCTCTGAATCAAAGACTGTCAGTTAAACTCACAAGAGACCAGCAATCCTCTTTCAGGGTCCTGCCCCAGACCGCCTGTGCACTGTCTGGTTATATTAGGAAAGACATATAGTGATAACACAACCTTTATACTTGTGTGTGTAGTCTACAATCAAATAATTCAAAAACATATATCTAAGTCACTGAAAAACTAATAAACAAGTTCTCTAAACACAATTACTGGTGACAGATGAAAAATGGATGAAATGAGATGGAAAATGAACAATGTTATTAGTAAAAATGGTGAATGATATTAATAAAAGTATTTCTCCACCACACTGTTGAAAAGATAAATGGATGATGTAGATGGAATGGAAGATGATGTCAGATGAGAAGATGGAAATATAATTCAATGAAGCCCGTATTATGAATCTCTGAATTCACCGTGTTCCACTGCTGCATCCCAACTTCAGGACCTTTTCCCTTCACAATGCAAATTATATAAAAATAAATAGCACAAGAGAGCAACTAAAAGTACCATCTATTCCAAATGAAATACTCAAGGAATACAATTTCACTCACAAGACTTTCATTGTATTATGTCTTGTAAATTCTTGGTCCTTATAGCCACTCACTGTCTCGCCAAATAGTGTCCATTCTGGAAATCAGTCTGCAGTGTAAGCTACATGAAATCTTTCACTACTGAAGTCTCTCCTATTCAACCCTTCATGGGTGTCTGTGCTCCTGATTTTTCAGCAGGCTATAAGGTAGAAAATATACAACAGATATACTCCAGGAGCACTGTGGTGGTGCTACAGAGTTCCAGAGACAGGAGCACGGCCAAACACAGGGGGCGTGACCAGGAACATAGAGAAATGAGAGAGAGGTCTGGTCTTCAGAGGTAACCCCTGAAGAAGTGGCAAGAGAGACATGACACGCTTCTGGTGTAGAAACCATCATCCAGGCCTCTCTCTCATTTCTTTACATTCCTGGTCACGCCCCCTGTTGTTGGCCACGTTCTGGTCTCTGGAACACTGTAGCACCTCCATGGTGCTCCTGGTGTGTATCTGTTGTATATTTTCTTATAGCCTGCCAAAAAAATCAGGAGCACAGAGACCCATGAAAGATTGACAAGGAGAGACATTGATAGTGAAATATTTTGTGTGGCTTACACTGCAGACTGATTTCCAGAACGGACACGATTTGGCTATCAGTCAGCAGCTATAAGGACCGGGAATTTACAAGTGATAATACAGTGAAAGTCTGACGACTGAAATTGTACTTTCTGTGTATTTCATTTGGAAGAGATGGTACTTTTAGATGCTCTTTTGCGCTCCTTATTTTTATATAAAACTACCTACAATGTGGCAGATGTGTATGGTAGTGGTGGTGGGGAACTGGTGTGGTGTGATTGGTGGGACCTTGACAAACTGCATCCAGCCCGGGAGGAGAAGGGTCATCATCATTTATTGCACATGCTGCAGCAACAATTGCTACAGTCAGTTTTAGTACTAACACTTTACTCCCACGCCCCTGCACTGCCCCTCCTTTCCCCCTCCTGCTTGTGTATTTGCTAGATGTTACTCAACTACTGTGTGTATTTACTCTCTACAGTACACAACTGATGGAGTGTGATGTCTTGCCTTGGCCCTCAACAAAATTCTCAGTTCTCAGGTCTGCCTCAGTCACAGAGCTCCCAGTCAGCTGTCTAATATGTGTATTTGTTTAATTATTTATGCATTTTTTTCTTTTTTTCTTTAAGTTGTCCACCTCATCTTATCACAGTTACCCCCCCAAAAAAAAAAAAAAAAAAAAAAAAAAAAAAAAAAAAATATATATATATATATCAATAAAACATAGAGGCGGGCAGACTTCCCGAGCACAGAGACAATAAAAGTAAAATCAGCAAGCAATCTGGACCCCAGCTGCCTGTGTCTTGCCAGTCAGTCGCACCACATTATGGGGTATTTTGGGTCAACCTCCTTCTACCCATCCTACCTAAATGACTCCCTAAACTAAGCTTCAATTCCTCTTTATTTCCTATTTTCTCTAACTCAAAAACATGCTGCTCTCTCCTCTCACAAACACAAAATGGCTGCTGTGAGAGCCTGACAGCCTTTTATATGGCTGTAGAAAACTTTTGTGTGGTGGAGAAATATTTTTATTCCCTTTGATTTCAATGCACAATGAGGTAAGTGAAAAAAGTGGGGAAAAAGTGGAAAAACTGCACTTTTCACTGGAAATGATTCACCAGGAGGGAAGTGCCATTATTTGCTGATTTCAGTTTGAGATGAAAATTTTCACCCATCCCTACTGAAGAGATTATCACACTGGAGACGTTATCTCCTCTACATAACACCTTAGTGCAAATCCCCTGTAATCTATTGTTAAATCTCTTCTGTAGACTGACATTAGGACTGGAGAGCAAGTCTCACTGGAAAAGTTACCTCTTATTTATCCCACAATAGTAATAGCAGTCTGTAACTTAAAGGGATAGTAATGTTTCAAAATAAAAACAGCTCCAATTAATCTTCATAGCATTTGGGTCATGGAGAGTGTTATTTCAATACTGTCAGAGTTGTAGTTCAAGAGTAATTGATAAAGTATCCCCCTCCTGCCTCTTTTACTGATGTAACACTGCTCTCAGAGAGGGACAATCTTCAGTGATCATAAGGAAAAACCTGAAAAACCTGTCATTGGGGGCAGGGTTTTCCTTATACTCACAGTAAGAAGATTGTCCCTTGCTGTGAGCTGTCCAGTCAAGAGACCAGATTCCACATCTGAAGGGAGGTTTCTTACACTAGGTAAAAGGGGCGGGAGTGGGATGCTTTATCATTCAATTACTCTTGAACTACAACTCTGACAGTACTGAAATAACACTCTCCATGGACCAAATTCTAAGAAGATTAATTGAAGCTGCTTTTATTTTGAAACATTACTATCCCTTTAAGCTCTCTCACAGAATACTGTTGAAACTAGAGAGTTTATCTCTTTATCACACCATAGTACATCTCCCCTTTTAGTCTATAAATAAAGATCTCCCAAATAATAATAGAAACTGGAGACTTTATCTCACTGGATGTTATCTCCTCTTTATCACACCTTAGTACATCTCTCTTGTAGTCTATAACTAAAGCTCTCCCACAGAATAACATAGGAACCAATTTCTAGAAACTGGTTTTAACACCTTGGTTGCTAGAGAGATCTCCAGTGCATTGCTAAGCAATGCGTTGGCGATCTCTGTAGCATCCAAGGGGTTAATTAATAGCTTATAAAGAGGAAATAAAACTACTGCATGGTAATTGAGCTTGCTCTGGCCACACCCACAATTCAGAATGTGGGCATGGCCAGCACAGCTGAAGCACCACCACTCACAATTTTGCACTCTATGCAGTTTCCTACTCTGCCTATTGGGAAATCCAGCCCTGCTCAAGGGTTAATTTGCATCTGTTCTCTGTGGTGTGGTTCGTTTGTCCAGAATTGAACAAATTCTTCTGATACATTGGGCTCACCAAGCAGTGATAAATAGGTGATAAATTGGAGATGATTTCTCCAGTGATATCACTTTGCCAGTTACTGTGTTATTCTGTGGAGCTTATGTACTAAGATCTTCCAAGTTGAAGAAATCTTAGTGCATAGGTTCCATAGAAGAACATACAAACTTAAAGGGATAGTAATGTTTCATAATAAAAGCAGCTCTAATTAATCTTCATAGTATTTGGACTTTGGAGAGTGTTATTTCAATTCTGTCAGAGTTGTAGTTCAAGAGTAATTCAATGACAAAGTATCCCCCTCCCGCCCCTTTTACTGATGTAACACTGCTCAGCCAGATCAGAAGGGAGGTGCCCAGGTAGACTGCAGAGAGGGACAATCTTCAATTAAGATAAGGGAAAAACCTGAAAAACCTGTGAAGGGGGGGGCAGGGTTTTCATTGTTCTCATAGGAAGAAGATTGTCCCTTGCTGTTATCTGTCTGGTCTATGGACTGGATTCCACATCTGAGAAGAGATGGCTTACACTAGGTAAAAGGGGGGGGGACTTTGCTTGTGAATATCTCTCAAACCATAAAGGTCTGAGAGATAAGACTTATATCATTCTTCATGTTTTTTTAATGCCTACAAAATAAAATAAAGATGATGGCTGGCACGTCATAGGTTTTGATCCTCTGTAGAACAAACCAAACTTGTATAAGAGTAACAGGTCTACCGTAACAGTATGATGGAAAAAAAGAGACTGCTACAAACAGTACTGGAGTCCTTTTATTTACCACAAACATTTGAAATTTGAGCTAACAAACTCCTAATACAGCTGTCATTTTAGTGTTGTCTGGAAGTAAGAAAGTGAAAAGGACATTTGTCACACCCAGTAACAGTGAAGAGAATCAGACCAGAGAATCAGAGTTGTCTGTGTTGAGGACACTGCTCGTAATTAATCTTTTACTTCTCCATCACTAAGGTAAGAGTTACTTGTCTATATTGTAATAATTAATTACAATTACTTCTCTTGCACAGTGCAGAGAGTACATTTCTTAAACAGGACTGATCTTCAAACAGACTGATGTGCAGGTACCATATCCGTCTGCTATTACAGGAGACCAGCAGAGCGGTACACCAAAGGCCTCAATCATTTTGATTGAAAAAAAAAAACCCTACCCCCATAGAATTGCTGCAGAATAGGATCTTTTTATCCTGAAGAATAAGTTTCATTTATGAGGCTGGAAAAAAACATTTTTTACAGTTGTGATCAGGGGCGGATTGTACTATCGGGCATTCAGGCATGCTCCGGTGGGCCGGTGGTTGCTTGAAGGGGATTGGCGGAGCCACAATATTACAGGCTAGACTCCAGCCTCACTGAAGTGTGACAGGCAGTGACACATTGTAAAAGCGTCTGCTGCTCTGCATGTGAAAGGTTCTGTGAGTGAGCCAGCCTTGGCTGTTATTGTTAACCCTTTGAGTGCCAGAGGGGTACGCAACAATTCAACAAATAAATAAAACATAACCTTTATTTGTGAATACAAAAAGCAGCAAATTAAAATTACAGACTCATCCAGTCCCTTTTCATCATTATTAGTGTCATGACGAAAAATGACTGTACAATGCAATGCGTTGCGTACCCCTCTGGCACTCAAAGGGTTAATGCTTTCATTCCAAACCCGAAAAGACAGTGTGCGTGTGTTAACCCTTTCAGTACCAGAGGGATACACAACGCATTGCACCCTCTGGCTCTGAAAGGATTAAAAACAGTCTTTTCAGTTTGGATTTATGCATATTTTTAGACCTGCTGTGCAAATCATATTAACATTTGAAGTGCCAGAGGGGTGTCCAAAGCATTGCAAAGCAAAGCGCTGGTCACTTTTCTGGCACACGAAGGGAAATAAACACCACAACTGCTCTGAAAACTATAAATTCAGTAGATAGTCTGTGCCAGGGCTCAAAATTTCCACTCTCCACTAGCCAATGGCGAGTGAAAATTTAGCCTGGCGAGTAGAAATTCAGCCCTGGTAAGTATGTTTTGGCTTGCAGTGGCGAGTAACTTTTCAGGTCTGGCTAGTAGCAAAGGACTTCCAATTTTAAGCCCTGGTCTGTGCGAGTCAATCACAGACTTTTTACTTACTGTGCGCAGTGCTGCCAACTTAATCCAGTGCTAGAGAGGCTTTAACACATTGTAAAGAGATATGTAAGTACCTCCTCTAGCACTCAGGGTGTTAACTTGCCTCCTGTAGCTTCTTTGCTGTTGCTGCCCGGCTCCTCTCTGTCAGACTCAGCCTCCTAATTAAGGGAATAGAGGTCTTTGTTACCCCTCTCCTTCTCAGATAAAATCTGGAACCAACTAAATGGTTAATTTAGGCATTTGTTGTTTGTATAGAACTTCAGCGAACAATAAGGTTTAGTTTTAACGAGGTTGGTGTTTTCTGCCGTTATCATAAAGGCTATAAGGAGGGTCATCTGTTTATATATATACTAGTGTAAAAGCCCGTGTACACGGGCCAAGGTCCAGGTGATGTTAACCCTTTGAGTGCCAAAGAGGTACGCAACGCATTGCTTTGCAATGCTTTGCGTACCCCTCTGGCACTCAAAGGGTTAAGAGTAGTGTTGAGCGAGCATGCTCGGCCGATGCTCGGATCGGCTCGAGCATCGCTCTGCTCGGCACATGGCGGTACTCGTACGAGTACCGCATGTGCTCGCCCGCCATGTTCGGGTCTCCTCCCCGCACGTTTTGCGGCTGCTGCGCAGCCAATAAACGTGCAGGGAGGCTCTGACATCGGTGTAATGCCAGCAGCCATGTTGGCTGCTGGCATTACACTGATTGGCTGGCCAGAACCCGTGGTCAGGTGCTGTATAGCACCTGACCATCGAGTTCGGCTCAGTCTGAGCCAGGGAGAGCTGAGGATAGGAAGGGAAAGGCAGTGTAGGGAGGAAAAAAACAAAAATTGTGAAAAAAAAGAACCAAAAGTCCTTTTTAGGACTACTGTGTGTGGGGGCAGCAGGTTATTTGGTGTGGGGGGAAAAAAACAAAAAAAAAAAAAAAAAAAATATATATATTCTGTTTAGTGTGCAAAGTTGCAGATTAGAGCACATTCTGTTTAGTGTGCACAGTTGCAGATTAGAGCACATTCTGTTTAGTGTGCAAAGTTGCAGATTAGAGCACATTCTGTTTAGTGTGCAAAGTTGCAGATTAGAGCACATTCTGTTTAGTGTGCAAAGTTGCAGATTAGAGCACATTCTGTTAAGTCTTCAAACTAAAATATCAAAGTCACGTATTCCATTCAGTGTGCGTCGCCGCAGTTTAGCAGCACATTCTGAGTACTTTGCAGAGTTGCAGAATAGGAAGAAATACTGTTAAGTCTTCAAACTAAAATATCAAAGTCACATATTCCATTCAGTGTGCTTCGCCGCAGTTTAGCAGCACATTCTGTGTACTGTGCAGAGTTGCAGAATAGGAAGAAATACTGTTAAGTCTTCAAACTCAAATATCAAAGTCACATATTCCATTCAGTGTGCTTCGCCGCAGTTTAGCAGCACATTCTGTGTACTGTGCAGAGTTGCAGAATAGGAAGAAATACTGTTAAGTCTTCAAACTAAAATATCAAAGTCACATATTCCATTCAGTGTGCTTCGCCGCAGTTTAGCAGCACATTCTGTGTACTGTGCAGAGTTGCAGAATAGGAAGAAATACTGTTAAGTCTTCAAACTAAAATATCAAAGTCACATATTCCATTCAGTGTCTTTCACCGCCGTTTAACAGCCTATTCTGTGTACTCTGCAGAGTTGCAGAATTATAAGAAATACTGTTAAGTTTTCAAACTCAAATATTAAAGTCACATATTCCATTCAGTGTCTTTCACCGCCGTTTAACAGCCTATTCTGTGTACTCTGTACAGTTCCAGAATTATAAGAAATACTGTTAAGTTTTCAAACTCAAATATTAAAGTCACATATTCCATTCAGTGTCTTTCACCGCCGTTTAACAGCCTATTCTGTGTACTCTGTACAGTTCCAGAATTATAAGAAATACTGTTAAGTTTTCAAACTCAAATATTAAAGTCACATATTCCATTCAGTGTGTTTCAACGCCGTTTAACAGCCTATTCTGTGTACTCTGCAGAGTTGCAGAATAGTAAGAAATACTGTTAAGTTTTCAAACTCAAATATTAAAGTCACATATTCCATTCAGTGTGTGTCACCGCAGTTTAGCAGCCTATTCTGTGTACTCTGCAGAGTTGCAGAATAGTAAGAAATACTGTTAATTTTTCAAACTCAAATATTAAAGTCACATATTCCATTCAGTGTCTTTCACCGCCGTTTAACAGCCTATTCTGTGTACTCTGTACAGTTCCAGAATTATAAGAAATACTGTTAAGTTTTCAAACTCAAATATTAAAGTCACATATTCCATTCAGTGTGTTTCAACGCCGTTTAACAGCCTATTCTGTGTACTCTGCAGAGTTGCAGAATTATAAGAAATACTGTTAAGTTTTCAAACTCAAATATTAAAGTCACATATTCCATTCAGTGTGTTTCAACGCCGTTTAACAGCCTATTCTGTGTACTCTGCAGAGTTGCAGAATAGTAAGAAATACTGTTAAGTTTTCAAACTCAAATATTAAAGTCACATATTCCATTCAGTGTGTGTCACCGCAGTTTAGCAGCCTATTCTGTGTACTCTGCAGAGTTGCAGAATTATAAGAAATACTGTTAAGTTTTCAAACTCAAATATTAAAGTCACATATTCCATTCAGTGTCTTTCACCGCCGTTTAACAGCCTATTCTGTGTACTCTGTACAGTTCCAGAATTATAAGAAATACTGTTAAGTTTTCAAACTCAAATATTAAAGTCACATATTCCATTCAGTGTGTTTCAACGCCGTTTAACAGCCTATTCTGTGTACTCTGCAGAGTTGCAGAATAGTAAGAAATACTGTTAAGTTTTCAAACTCAAATATTAAAGTCACATATTCCATTCAGTGTGTGTCACCGCAGTTTAGCAGCCTATTCTGTGTACTCTGCAGAGTTGCAGAATAGTAAGAAATACTGTTAATTTTTCAAACTCAAATATTAAAGTCACTTATTCCATTCAGTGTGTGTCACCGCAGTTTAGCAGCCTATTCTGTGTACTCTGCAGAGTTGCAGAATAGTAAGAAATACTGTTAAGTTTTCAAACTCATATATATTAAAGTCATATATATCGTGTAAGATGAAGAAGGCGGGTAAAAAGGGACGGGGAAGTGGACGTGATCCTGAAAGTTCAGGGCGCGGGTCAGGACGCGGAGAAACTGTGCCTGGTGCCAGAGCACAAGAAAGAAAGACATCCACCATACCTAGCTTCATGTCTGATTTCACAGGGCGTCGCAGGACATCACTCTCGAGGTCCGACCAGTGCGAACAGGTGGTCGGTTGGATGACAGCTGATACTGCTTCCAGTCGGTTAAGCACCACCCTGTCTTCCACCAAGTCCACTCTCAGTAGCCAAGAGTCTGGTCAACATAATCCTCACTCTGATCATCCTTCCTCCCACCATACACGGTCTGGTCAAAGAAGTGATCCCACACTGGGATATAGTGATGAGCTCGTCTCATCACCAATCCTTCATTTGACCCTCTCTCCAAGCACGCTTGCAGAGGAACATGACATCTTGTGCCCTGATTCACAACCTCTAGAGGCTACCCAATCACAAGAAGATGACAGATGTGAACGGCATTTAAGGTCAAAGGAAGTAGTGGATGATGATGATGATGATGATGAGACACAGTTGCCATTAAATCAACCACTATTTCCGTCTCAAGACCTTGTTGAGGAGAATGTTATACAGTTGTCAATGACTGAGTATGTGGTGGGATCAAGACTTGAGGAGGATGATCAGAGTGAGGAAGTGGAGGAGGACTTGGTGGACGATGAGGTGACTGACCCCACCTGGGAAGGTGTAGAGCCGAGCGATGACAGCAGTCCTGAGGGTGAGCCATCTGCAGCACCGCAACAGGCTGGAAGAGGCAGTGGTGTGGCTACAGAAAGAAGGCGGACCGCACCAAACCGGCCCGCAAATGTTCCACGGAGCACCCCCTTGCGTAAATCTACCTTGCCAAGGGGTAGGTGTTCCGCGGTATGGCGTTTTTTTAAGGAAAGTGCGGACGACAAAAGAATTGTAGTTTGCAACCTGTGCCACACCAGAATGAGCCGAGGCATGAACACTAGAAACCTCACCACCACCAGCATGATCCGACACATGGCATCCAAGCACCGTAGTAAGTGGGAGGAACGCCTGGATCGCCCATCTGTGTCTGCAGGCCACACCACTGCCTCCTCTTCCCCTGTTTTCGGTGCCGGCCAATCGCCTGTCGAAGGCGCAGGCCCGCATACCTCCCGCCCTGCACCTGTACCATCTGAAGCACCATCAGCGACCACATCCACTTCCCTGTCCCAGCACAGCGTCCAAATGTCGTTACCCCAGGCATTTGAGCGCAAGAGAAAGTACCCAGCCACCCACCCACAGGCCATAGCACTAACCTCACACCTTTCAAAATTACTGGCCATCGAAATGCTGCCATTTAGGCTTGTGGACACTGAGTCCTTCCGCAGCCTGATGGCAGCAGCTGTCCCTCGGTACGCGGTCCCCAGCCGCCACTACTTTTCCCGGTGTGCCATCCCCGCATTACACCACCATGTGTCCCGTAACATCACCCGTGCCCTGACCAACGCAGTTACTGGGAAGGTCCACTTAACGACTGACACATGGACAAGTGCTTGTGGCCAGGGACGCTACATTTCCCTGACGGCACACTGGGTGAATGTCGTGGAGGCTGGGAGCGACTCGGACCCTGGGATGGCACGGGTGCTACCCACGCCGAGGATTGCGGGCCCTACCTCCATCAGGGTTTCTGCCAGCACCTACGTTATTGGCTCCTCCTCCTCCGTTTCCACCTCCGAATTCTCTACACACACCGCCACTCCCCCATCAGCCAGTAGCTGGAAGCAGTGTAGCACTGCAGTGGGGAAGCGTCAACAGGCCGTGCTGAAGCTGATCTGCCTTGGGGACAAACAGCACACGGCCTCAGAGCTGTTGCAGGGGATTAGTCACCAGACCGAGCAGTGGCTCTCGCCACTCAACCTGCAACCAGGCATGGTTGTGTGTGATAATGGGCGTAACTTGGTGGCGGCTTTGGAGCTCGGCAAGCTCACACACGTACCATGCCTAGCGCATGTATTTAATTTAGTGGTGCAGCGATTTCTAAAAACCTACCCCAATGTGCATGATCTCTTGACCAAGGTGCGCCGCGTGTGTGCACATTTCCGTAAGTCAACTACAGCTTCGGCCGGCCTGTTGAAGCTGCAGCAGGGCTTACAATTGCCAGCTCACCGGCTGCTGTGTGACGTGAGCACGCGCTGGAACTCCACCTTCCACATGTTGGCCCGGCTTTGTGAGCAGCAGAGGGCAGTAGTGGAGTACCAGCTGTTACACGGTCGTCGCCTCTCCGTTCAACTTCCTGTAATCAGAAGTGAGGAGTGGGAATGGATGTCAGACCTCTGCGAGGTTTTACGCAATTTTGAGGAATCGACACAGATGGTGAGCGGCGATAACGCTATTATCAGTGTAACCATCCCACTTCTGTGTCTACTGAAACGCTCGCTGCTCACAATTAAAACCGACGCTTTGCATGTGGAAGAGGTGGAAATGGGGGAGGAAGAGCTTACACAAGGTGATAGCCAGAGCACCCTCACTTCGTCTTCTCAGCGACAATTGGAGGAGGCGGAGGAGGAGGAGGAGGAGGAGGAGGAGGAGGAGGAAGACACGGTTGCCTCCGCTACAGAGGGTAGCCATGGAACTTTAGTTCCATCTCTTCAGCGTGGGTGGGCAGAAGAGGAGGAAGAGGATGAGGATATTGAGAGTCAGCCTCCTGGTGAGGACAGCGAAATCTTGACTGTTGGTACTCTGGCACACATGGCTGACTTTATGTTAGGCTGCCTTTCCCGTGACCCACGCGTTGTACGCATTTTAGACAACACGGATTACTGGGTGTTCACCCTTCTGGACCCCCGCTACAAAGAGAATTTCTCATCTCTCATTCCTCCGGTGGAGAGGACAAGCAAAATGGTGCAATACCAGAAGGTTCTTGTTGAAAAATTGCTCCAAAATTTTCCATCTGACAACGCTGGCGGCAGAGTACGTGCTACCTTGGCCAACCGAGAAGGGGAGAAAAGGGGAGCACACAGCAGTTCCGACAAAGGCAGGGCAACACTCTCCAAGGCGTGGGACACCTTCATGACACCCCGCCAGCACCCTCACCCTGATGCGCAGCCTAGTGTCACAAGGAGGGAAAAGTTTTGGAAGATGGTGAAGGAGTACGTAGCAGACCGTGTCAGCGTCCTCAATGATCCCTCTGTGCCTTACAACTACTGGGTGTCCAAGCTGGACACGTGGTATGAACTGGCACTCTACGCCTTGGAGGTGCTGGCCTGCCCTGCCGCCAGCGTTCTGTCTGAGCGGGTATTTAGTGCTGCTGGTGGCATCATAACAGATAAGCGTATCCGCCTTTCCACCGACAATGCTGATAGGTTGACACTTATAAAAATTAACAAGGCCTGGATTTCCCCTGACTTCTCCACTCCACTGGAGGAAAGCCCCGGGGGAACATAAACTCACTTTATATATGTTATTTACAATGATGGGAATACTCTGTATTCCCATTCACCCCTTCCACCCCAAAAACGGGTATATGGTTGACTCTTAATGTTCTCATCCTCCTCCTCCTCTTCCATATGCCCTGGGATATAATTTTTATATAGGGCCAGCTCACCAGCGTGCCCTGGGATATAATTTTTATATAGGGCCAGCTCACCAGCGGGCCCTGTGATATAATTTTTATATAGGGCCAGCTCACCAGCGGGCCCTGTTTGCCAATTTTTATATAGGTCAGCTCACCAGCGGGCCTTCTCATATAATGTTTTATTGGGTCAGCTCTCTAGCGGGCCCTCTCATATAATGTTTTATAGCGTCAGCTCACTAGCGGGCCTTCGCATATAATGTTTAGGATGGTCAGCTCTGCAGCAGACCCTCACCCATAATGTTTTAGATGGTCAGCTCAGCGCACGTTTCCCTCTTAATCATGGCCTCAGTTCTGAAAATCAAGGAAATTTTTGGGAGAATTTGCCTCTGCGCACGTTTCCCTCTTAATCATGGCCTCAGTTCTGAAAATCAAGGAAATTTTTGGGATAATTTGCCTCTGCGCACGTTTCCCTCTTAATCATGGCCTCAGTTCTGAAAATCAAGGAAATTTTTGGGAGAATTTGCCTCTGCGCACGTTTCCCTCTTAATCATGGCCTCAGTTCTGAAAATCAAGGAAATTTTTGGGATAATTTGCCTCTGCGCACGTTTCCCTCTTAATCATGGCCTCAGTTCTGAAAATCAAGGAAATTTTTGGGAGAATTTGCCTCTGCGCACGTTTCCCTCTTAATCATGGCCTCAGTTCTGAAAATCAAGGAAATTTTTGGGATAATTTGCCTCTGCGCACGTTTCCCTCTTAATCATGGCCTCAGTTCTGAAAATCAAGGAAATTTTTGGGATAATTTGCCTCTGCGCACGTTTCCCTCTTAATCATGGCCTCACTTCAGAAAATCGATGAAATTTTTGGGAGAATTTGCAGATGATATACAAGTAAATATACAGCAAATACTGTTTGGTAACAATTTTTCGCCTAAAGTCGTTTTTATTTTCCTTTTTGTGTGTCTGTAAAAATGGCGTACTACGGGCGAAAGATCGTTCCCAGCAGCGATGTTGGAGTCCAAGGTGCATCCAGACATCCTCCCTATGCTGTCCCTGAACCATTTCTGTAGTGTTTCCATCTTTTTCTGCCCTTTTCCTATGGACCAGGCACCCTCCCCTCATCAGAGCAGGGGGTGCCTGGTGTAATGCTCGAGTCCTCCCATTGACTTCAATGGGGCTCGGGTGCTCGGCCGAGCACTCGAGCCTCAGGGGGTGCTCGGTCAGAGCACCCGAACATCCGAGCATTGGGGTGCTCGCTCATCACTAGTTAAGAGGCCAGTCCAGCCTCAGACGCAGTCATGCACTGTGGAGACTGCCCGAAAGCACAGAATGCTCCCAGCCCAGAACTCCCAGCATTCCGCACAGAATGCTCCCAGCCCAGAACTCCCAGCATTCCGCACAGAATGCTCACAGAACTCCCAGCATTCCACACAGAATGCTCCCAACCCAGAACTCCCAGCATTCCGCACAGAATGCTCCCAGCACAGAACTCCCAGCATTCCGCACAGAATGCTCCCAGCACAGGACTCCCAGCATTCCTTACCAGCATTCTGTGCATTTGGGCAGTCTCTACTGCACATGACGGCTTCTGACAAACATACATTAGCAAATTATTATATAGGATAACAGGTGACTTGGCAGCTAATTGTGTTTTGAACTACAAGTTGCACTAAGCATTTACACTGATTATAACAAACACCGTTCTATTGTACAGTAATATTTCATCATGACACTAATTAATGATGAAAAGGGACTGGATGATTCTATCATTTTAATTCACTGCTTTTTATATTCACAAGTAAAGGTTATGTTTTACTATTTTGTGAAACTCCCTTTCTTGGAACTAGTGTAATCCCAGTTTCTAAATTAGGAGGTGGGTCTGGTGCTGTTTTGTTGTTCTTTTCTCTCTTTTTGTTTTGTGCAGATAATCATAACAACAACATGCACATTCCCTTTAGTGTTACTATACACCTCTATACCTATATAGGTGGTGCACCATCATTCGCTTTTGACAAAATGCTGGATATTCCACCGGCACTCAAAGGGTTAAAATCACAGATGTTCAAAGTAATTGAAAATGTGTCCTTGAGCCTTCCTCATCAAGTTAACGAGGATTACTTTTGAGGAAACCAACTTCTCAGATGGGGAAATTAAAATTCTACATATTCCCGTTGATTTAAATTGGGCTTTTGACCTCATTGAATACAAGGGGTTAAAAGCCCCATTTAAATCAATGGGAATATGCAGAATTTTAATTTCCCCGTTTGAGTAGTTGGTTTCCTCAAAACTAATCCTCATTAACTTGATGAGCAAGGCCCAAGGACATATTTTCACTTACTTTGAACAGCTGTGATTTTAACCCTTTGAGTGCCAGAGGAATTTCCAGCACTTTGCACACTGGGTATCCCTCTGGCATTCAAAGGGTTCTTACTGTTCTACAATTATGAGATCATGACTCAATCAGACACACACACACACAAATGCAGCTATTGTAGCCCCCTTCTACCCCCAAATGCCTCCATATGCCCATACATAGCAACTCAGTAATCCCCATATCCTCTTAAACAGCACCCTATGTAGACTAGCAGCCTCCCAAATGTGTTCCCATCTACTTAATGACTGCCTCCATAAGCCAGCTTTTGCCCCCATGCACCTCCCTGTGCCCATGTATAACCACATTGGCCACCATATGCCACCCAAAAAAAACACCCGTGCCACCTACTAGTCCCCATGTGCCTGTGTCCATATATAGCTACACAGTGGCCATCATATGCCCCCCAAAACAGCCCTCAACTTTATTTATTATACATTTACATATACACACATCCTATATAATAATTCGCTAAGTTGTGTGTAACGCCCGACATGCGCAGTAGACACTGCTGTGCGTGCGGCAGTCATGCGCAGTACAGACTGCCTGCGCTGCGGCTGATACAGAGCTGGGCACTCCGAAGGAGCGCCAAGCTCTGTATCAGCAGTGGCGCGGGCAGTCTCTACTGCGTGTGACTGCCCTGCGACCGGCTGCCAGAGGCTCTGTATCAGCCGAGGCGCGGGCAGTCTCCACTGTGTGACTGCCCCGCGACCGGCTGCCTGAGGCACTGTGGCCCGTGTAACGGGCTGTTCAACTAGTACATACATATATCATATGTATGTATCATGTAATACCAGCTAATGGGCCAGTTTTTTTTTTTTAAATGCCCCGGGCCAGTATCTGACCACAATCCGCCCCTGGTTGTGATAATGTGTAATGGACCATGTTAACCCCTTTAGGACCAGAGGAGTAGTCAATGCATTGAGAAGGGGTTAATGTACAAAGCCTTTGAAACTGTAAAGATTTATTCTTTAAGTAAACAAGTAATGATGACTTTAAAGGGATTGTAATAATTCATTTTAAATTTATTTTATTTTGTAGGCATTAAAAAAACATGAAGAATGATATAAGTCTTATCTCTCAAACCTTTATGGTTTGAGAGATATTCACAAGCAAAGTTTCCCCCTCCCGCCCCTTTTTCCTAGTGTAAGCCATCTCTTCTCAGATGTGAATCTGGTTGTAAGACCAGACAGATAACAGCAGGGGACAATCTTCTTTATATGAAAAGAATGAAAGCCCTTCCCCCCTTGACAAGTTTTTCAGCTTCTTCTCTTATCTTAATTGAAGATTGTCCCTCTCTGCAGTCTACCTGGGCACCTCCCTTCTGATTTGGCTGAACGGAGGGGGGGATACTTTGCTTGTGAATATCTCTTAAACCATAAAGGTTTGAGAGATAAGACTTATATCGTTCTTCATGTTTTTTTAATGCCTACAAAATAAAATAAAGATAAAACGAAGTATTACTATCCCTTTAAGTGCCATGAGCGAGACAATATACTATTACATGTCACCAGTAGAGCAATGCACTAATACCTGCCACCAGCAGATCAAAACATGCTACCTACAGGGTAATATATAGTGTTGAGCGAGCGTGCTCGGCCGATGCTCGGATCGGCTCGAGCATCGCTCTGCTCGGCACATGGCGGTACTCGTCGAGTACCGCCATGTGCTCGCCCGACATGTTCGGGTGAAGATGATCTGTGCCGGAAGAGGCACAGATCCGAAGACGCTCCGCTGGACCACCAGGGAATGGAGGTACGGGGGCATTGCGGAGATGAAGGGGGCATTGCGGAGATGAAGGGGGACATTGTGGAAGAGGGGCATAGAGTCTATGCCCCTCTTCCACAATGTCCCCCTTCATCTCCGCTATGCCCGTCTTCCACAATGTGCCCCTTCATCTCCGCTATGCCCCTCTTCCACAATGTCCCCCTTCATCTCCTATGCCATAGAGGAGATGAAGGGGGACATTGTGGAAGAGGGGCATAGCGGAGATGAAGGGGGACATTGTGGAAGAGGGGCATAGACTCTATGCCCCTCTTCCACAATGTCCCCCTTCATCTCCGCTATGCCCCTCTTCCACAATGTCCCCCTTCATCTCCGCTATGGCATAGGAGATGAAGGGGGACATTGTGGAAGAGGGGCATAGCGGAGATGAAGGGGGACATTGACCAGGCACCCTCCGCTCATCAGAGCAGGGGGTGCCTGGTTTAATGCTCGAGTGCTCCCATTCATTTGAATGGGGCTCGGGTGCTCGGCCGAGCACTCGAGCATCAGGGGGTGCTCGGTCAGAGCACCCGAGCACCCGAGCATCGGGGTGCTCGCTCATCCCTAGTAATATACCATTATATTTCAACAGCAGAGCAGATCAATACTTTGTGACATGCCACAGCAGAGCAATACACCATTACATACTACCAGTAAGACCAAACCCTACATGCCAGCAATGGAACAATACACCATTACATGCCACCAAAAGAATAATACAAAATAATATGCCACCAGCAGATCAATACAACATTACATGTCACCAGCAAGTCCACTATATGCCAGCAACAGAACAATACACCATGACGTGTCATCAGCAGATCAATATAACATCACATCCCAACAGTTGTATACCACTGAAAGTCACCAGAAGAGCAACACACGATTACATAACACCCGTAAGGCAATATAATATTACATGCCACCTGCAGAACAATACACACTACATGACACCATCTGAGCAATACACCATTATATACCACAGCAGCACAATACACCATTACTCCTTTACATATAGAAACATATATTCTGGGATACTGCTGCCACTAATGCTGTGCCTACTGTCAGATCTGCTGCCCATGCTACTGCTACCATCATTGCTGTGCCTACTGCCAGTGCTGGATCTGCTGCCACCATTACTGTGCCTGCTATCAGACGTGCTGCCCATCTTACCACAAGTACTGTGCCTGCTGTCCCACCAGTGCTAGTACTACTACTAAGGTCCAGCAGCTTGTTAGCTTTAGGAGTGAAGATGGGGCTAATCAATAATATCCTCATATTACTAGTGACTGTGAGGAGGAAGACTCTGTGGCTGAACTTGATGTGGTTGGTGTTAGTCGTAGTAGCAGTAATGATGAAGCAGCCAGAGTGGTAGGGGAAACATTTGAGAGTGTCCACACTAGCGGTCAAGGGAGCCCACACCCTTCCCTTCAGTAGCAGCATGTAGGGACTAGTGGTGTTGGTGATAACGTTGGTGGAGAAGCTGGGGTGGAAGAGACATTGATGGCCTTTTTAGCAGAAAAGGAATAGGAGACAAGAATGAAGATGGGCATCACCAGCACCACTAACAGTGAGATTTTGGAATTTGAGGAATTTGCAACTTCTCTAATTCTGCTGCTGAGATGCAAGGGCAGCAGGATGCTGAGGAGCAATCTAGTGTCCCACAGACCACCGTGAACAAAGTGAGAATGGGGTCAACAAGTAACGCGGGACTAGGAGAGGTTCCACTTGCCAGCAGTATCCATACTCCTGGTCAAAGTTACAGTTCTGATTCTGAGGCAGTAGCAGCCACAGTAGCAGCATCATTCTCTGCCCCAGACAGTGAAGGGGAGTATGGAGGACATGAAGAAAGAGGCCATTCTTCTCCACCTGTTCCCTATCCTCCCCCTGAAGTCATGGGTGTGGGACTATTTTTCTCTTGGGGCAGGCACAGTGCAGTCATCACCAATGACACTGTGCACAATTTGTGACAAGTCAGTGAGAAGGGGAAAGGAGGGAACGTGCCTTGGCACAACCACTCTGATATCACACATGAAGCACAGACACCATGACTTTTATGTCAGAAACGTTAAAGCCAAACATCCACCACAGAAATCAAGAACCGCTGTTGCTGTACCCCCTGACTCTCCAGCAAGGCAGCAAGAGGCAAGGCAAAGCTCAAAGAGGAGAAAGAGTAGAGAAACCCAGGCAGAGACTGGAAGTTCCATGACAAGTGAAACAACTAGCTTGCCTTCACCGTCACCTTGTACGGTAACTGAAGGAAACACTGTAAATTTCTTCCCTCATTTTGGGGTGACTGGGACACCTTTTCTGCAAAAAGGCTTTAACCACTCCCTAGGGAGAGTTTTCTCCTACACCTCCAGATCTTCACCCCAGAATACAGGCCTCAAGCGCTTGGAGTAGCATTAAATGAATTGACACCACACAAGTATCAAAGCACAAAACACTACTAACTTCATTTAACAAACACAGAACTTTTATATTAAGATCTGGGAGGGTCTGCAGAGTGGAAAATTACAAGCTTCACCTAGTGTATTCTCTAAAGGTCATACAAATATGATCAAGAGGAAATGAGGTAGGGAGGGGGTATGGAGTACATATAGTTAACGGTTAACATGCATCTCTTGGTTCTAAAGGAAATGTAATTAAGGACATTCTACAACTATATGCAACAGTAAAAATTATACTCTCTTTTCTACATCAAGGCCTCTGGGAAGGGCACTAAGTAACCTTCTGCATGTAGAACAAGCTGCTAGTTAAAAGAATAATTTAACACCTATCGCTCTTGTTAGTGTAGTAAAGCAATTGCCTATTTAGAATGTCAATTTTAACCCTTTCAGTAACTATATCTTCTGCCAATCCACCTCGTTCAAATGATAGCCACTCTGTTGATGCTATGATGTGGCAGTTCGTGTCCACCCATTGCACACTGTGTGGTTCACTGACCACACATGGCAGTGTGGTGGAATAGAATCGCAAGCAGTGCATCAAGCTATATCTGAGGAGATTCCATCCCGCACCATATGCTAAGATGGTGGCAGGGAGGGTTCATCATTACTATTAAACTGTCAGCAAGTTGTCATGTGTCCTTAGCGGGGTCTGGACAAGGGGCATAGTGATAGTGGCAGTACTTAGTTTCTAGTGTCATGGTGTTTGGATAAAGTTGTGTCCCAAGATCTTATTTAGCATAAAACACTGTGCACATTGCAGTTGCTGATGAGAGCCACAGTTTCTGCTCTGAAGGGAAAAATGTATATTCTAATAACAACACACCCATGATTTTGCAGGAGGGGCAGGTGGAGAAAAATTATTGGCCAACTTCTTCTTTTCTTCACATAGACTTGGGGTTACTTACTGTATTGTGCTGCTACTTCCTCAGGCGCATCACTGAAGCTAGTTGTGGCAAGTGGTCCCTTCATAATCCATCACCCATGTTACTGCTATTGTTGATCCCATTCCCTTTGAGCTGCCTAATCATCCTGCTGCTTAAACAACTCAGCAGCAGCAGCAACAAGAACAGCAGTTGCATGTTCCCCGGTTATGGACTCAGGAGTACATTTGACAATGGCCAGTGGCCACTGGCCAACATGACCTGCTGGCACTAGACCAGCAGGGAAAAGAAAAGAAAACATATGCCTACAAAAAAAAAAAAAAAAACCATTTTTGGGTGTTTGTTTCTAACAAGCCTAAGTTCTACAAATCAATGTTTCCTTGGGGCTTGTGCCAAACAAGCTTAAGTTCTTCAGGGCTTGTGCCTCTAATAAGTCTAAATCCTACAAATCAATGTTTCCTCAGGGCTTGGGCCTCTAACAACGAATCTAACAAATCATCCTTTACAAAATACTCTATCAAGCCAAGTATCAGTCCACTCCAGTGGCAGCTTATGTCAGGGGGTTCCTGTCTATCACTTTACGTATACATTTCTTATTTTGTTTTATTGATTTATTTTTTAATAACTGTCCCCCTAATACCAGTCAAGAAACCCCTCAAATTCCCTGTTCAACGGATTCATTCCCCAGTCTCCACCCACCAACACAGGCACCCTCCTCAGACCCCTTTTATACCATGTCTTATGTTTTTTTTATTGTATTCAGGATTTATTTTTTATTAACTGCCCCCAATCCCAGTAAACACCCCCCCACCAAAAAAACCAACATTACCTGTTCAACTGATTCTTTCCCCATACCCAGCAACACAGGCACCCCCATGCCCCTTTTATACTATGCATTTGGGAAATAAAATAATATTTGGTATATGTTTCGTGAAAATTCAATGTTCCCATTGATTTCAATGGAATGAGCTAGGCAAAAAAAGCAGAAAATCTGCACTTTTTGTGGGAAATTATTCTCAAAGCTCGAAGTGCCATTATTCACCAATTTCAGTTTGATGCAACATTTTTGGCTCATCCCTAGATGCCAATAATCATGTTGTGGTGGTTTCCATTTTTATACTTTTTTTCTCCCTTAGGGGTAGATTTAAAGGTAGGCATTAGTAAAAAAAAAAAAAAAACCCACTGTCATGTGTTTAGTACATTAATCCTTACGGCCGATAATCTTACGTGCATTGAGATTCAGGGAACAAGATTCCCCAGAGCCATTTAAAGGAGTGATGTATTGCTAACCATTAAAAAAAATATACAATTAACGGGCAAAAGTTAAGACCCAGTTTTTTAACCATAGAAAGCATAACAGCAAAAAGAAACAACCATTGCACAAAAGGGCATACTGCACAAGCATGCGAAAGGAAAAATTAACCTGTGCAATGTCAAAATAATACAAAAACCATGCCCATGCACCACATATCACTGTCACACACAACACAACAACCTAGCAACACCACAGGAACAAGGCTGTCAAAAAGCACACCAACACAACATTGCACAGAAAATTGAGGGTTAACACACAACACGGACACCTCTCAATACAAAACAAGCTCCCCTGGGCAACTTCTCAACACGATAGAGACACAATCTGCACTCCACTACGTCACACTCACAACTCACAGCTACACACCGATCAAAACACAGAATATTTTATAACTTAAACACACTGGCAAACACTTAACCTGGAAAACAAACACCTTCCCATTGGTCATCACTCATCTCATGACCACATCTGGACAACTCCCCGACACGGTCTTAAAGGGACAGCCTACCATACTCACATGTGGCTTGTTTTCCACTCATGGAGGGAGAGAGAAAGAGAGAGACAAAGAGCGAGATAGCGATAGAGCGAGACAGAGATAGAGAGAGATTTACTCCAATAAGTATGTTTGCATACCTATTGAAGCGAAGACTATGGAGAAGGCGTGCAAGGGCGAGGGCTAGAGAACATCAGCAACTCCCAAGCACACCTGATCAACAGCCTTCACCTGTTGCAATTAAGGAGGATCTGGCTCAGCAGCCACACAGGGGCCCCTCACCACCTGGAAGACAAAATCTGCATGCAGAACCACAGCTGCTGCAACAAGATGCTCCCCAGCTGCTGCAACAGGATGCTCCCCAGCTACCACAGGGACCCCTGGAGCAGCGCAGGATGTACAGACTACCACAAAGCCCAGGGTATACCTCCCAAGGGTCATGCTCCTGGGAATGACGGATGACAAGATGATAGATTGCTACAGGTTGAGGCCGCACAGCATCATTGCCCTATATGAGGTCATCAAGGTTGAGGTCGACCCCTTATATGTCCAAAACCATGCCCTAACTGGCTTACAAAAACTCATGTTTGCCATACATTTCATGGCAAGTGGAACCTTCCACTCGACAGAAGGCTACGCATCTGGCATGTCACAGGTCACATTCTCTAGGGTGCTGGCCCAGGTGTTGCCAGCCCTCAAAAGCAAAGCCAGTAGGTAAATACATTTTCCCACCATCGACATGGAGTGGACACATTTGAAGCAGGGCTTTTACGCAAGGAAAGACATGCCCAGGGTCATGGGTGCAATAGATTGTACCCATGTCCATATCAAAGCTCCAGCACCTGAGGGATATTTATACATTAATACCAAGGACTTCCACTCCACGAACGTGCAGATGGTGTGTGACAGTAACATGAGGATCATGAATGTCTATGCAAAATATCCAGGGAGCTGTCATGATGCATACATACTCTGAAACTCATCTGTACAGAGAGACTTCAAAAATGGAACATATACAGAGGGATGGCTTCTGGGTGAGTTAACAATACTAAATCACACCACATCCACACGTGTACACACAACACTTCTCAGCATGCTCTTCACTCACAGCTTAGTACATCCACCTCATAAAACATCAGTCACACAACATGTGCTTCCTGTCTAACCATGTCACTCACTGTCTACAGGTGATTCAGGCTATGGCTGCAAATCCTGGCTACTGACCCTAATCGCAAATCCCCAAACCGATGCACAGGAGCGATACAATCAAGCTCATAGCAGAACAAGGAATGCCACTGAGCAGACGTTCGTGCTCCTAAAATCCCGGTTCAGGTGTCTGGATCACTCGGCGGGAGCACTACAGTATGCACCAGGCAATCTGTGATATCATAATGGCATGTTCAGTATTACACAACATTGCTGTGGACACCAGACTTGTGGACAATATCCAGCCCCCACCCATACCTGATGACCCTGTGGACATTGTCGATGGTGAAGAAAGCAGTTAATAGACAGACTGTGAGTATAATACATACTTGCACACAATCCATGCATGTCTATCATCAGTCCTGTGAACTGGTGAAAACACACTCACCACAACACATATGTTCTGTTTTACCCCACAGAATCAGTGACGCAGCCCTGACACTGGCTGCAGTATCGACCCCAAACATCTATCATTCCATGGATGAGTCATATTGTGGCTGGGGATTCCTATAACATCTGCCACCCTGTCATCCATGTTGACATTGCTACCTCAATGATATCATGCATGCCCCCCGTGGAAACCAAGGCACAGCACTTTACCCATGTTCAGCATATTCCAGGGCTCCTCAGGCAGCAACTAAAGACCTACTTCATAGGAGTCCACTAGTTGTTTGCCTGTGAGTGGACTTTGTGAAGTATTCCTGGAAAGAGATGATGGCAGTGATATACTAATGTGTGTTGTGAGTGATAAAGAGGTGATACAGGGGACATACTTCCCCATTGATCTCAAGTCCATGGTTTTCATTTTGATCTAGGTAATTAATGTTCTGAGATTGCTTTAGTTTGACATCTCTCAGTACATGGACCACATTAACAAACAAACAAACTGGCAATGTGAAATCACTGGTGAAGTCTGTTTCAACCTTAGTAAAAACCTTAACACAACTTACTGCTTAACCCAATGCTCACCTAGTAGCAGACACATTGAAACCTTAGGGTGATCATTCGGTTATCCAGTAAGTTATTTTCACAATCAGAGTGTGAATCATAGCCTGTTTGGCTGCATGTTCTAGCTATCCTGCATGTTAGTTCTTAGCTAAGTCAAATAGCTGTTTGGTTAACCCCTTTAAACAACAATTGATGCAAATGAATGTTCACAGTGTTACATCTGTTGTTGTGCTAAGGGGTAGGTATGTGTTGTTCAAATCCAACCGATATCATGGCCATGTAACAGTGTCATGTTATTTGGCTCCATTGGTGGATTGTAGTGATGAGCGAGCATGCTCGGCCGAAGCTCGGTTCGGCTCGAGCATCGCTCTGCTCGGCACATGGCGGTACTCGTACGAGTAACGCATGTGCTCGCCCGCCATGTTCGGGTCTCCTCCCCGCACGTTTCACAGCTGCTGCGCAGCCAATAAACGTGCGGGGAGGCTCTGACATCAGTGTAATGCCAGCAGCCATGTTGGCTGCTGGCATTACACTGATTGGCTGGCCAGAACCCGTGATCGGGTGCTGTATAGCACCTGACGCGCGAGTTCGGCTCATTCTTAGCCAGGGAGAGATGCGCTTAGGCAGGGAAAGTCAGTGTAGGGAGAATAAAATTGTTGAAACTCTTTCAAGACCCAAAAGTCCTTTTTAGGACTGTTGTGTGTGGGGGCAGCATTTATATTTTGTTTGGGGGGGCACAATTTCCTTTTTTTTGTGGGGGGGATATTTGTAAGGTGACATATAATACTAGATGCACAGGAAGTCAGTGTAGGGAGAATAAAATTGTTGAAACTCTTTCAAGACCCAAAAGTCCTTTTTAGGACTGTTGTGTGTGGGGGCAGCATTTAATTTTTTTTTGGGGTGGCAGAATTTCATTTTTTTGTGGGGGGGGACATGTTCTAAGGTGACATTGTACTAGGTGCACAGGGACAAATATTTCACAGTGCAGTGACAAGCTGACATATTCTGTTAGGTGCACAGGGCCAATGATTTTACAACGCAGTGACAAAAAGGGCCATTTTAAACGTGTGCCTAGCCATAGATTATTGTCACATTCTGTTTAGTGTGCAAATTCACAAATTAACGTCACATATTCCGTTCACTGTGCCTAGCCGCAGATTAGCATCACATTCTGTTTCGTGTGCCTAGCCGCAGATTAGCGTCACATTGGGATATAGTGAGGAGCTCTTCTCATCACCAATCCTTGATTTGAACCTCTCTCCAAGCACGCTTGCAGAGGAACATGAGATCTTGTGCCCTGATTCACAACCTCTAGAGGGTACCCAATCACAAGAAGATGACAGAGGGGAACGGCATTTAAGGTCAAAGGAAGTGGATGATGATGATGAGACACAGTTGCCATCAAATCAACCACAATTACTCAAGACCTTGATGAGGAGGATGATACACAGTTGTCAATGACTGAGGATGTGGTGGGATCAAGAAATGAGGAGGATGATCAGAGTGAGGAAGTGGAGGAGGACTTGGTGGACGATGAGGTCACTGACCCCACCTGGGAAGGTGGAGAGCCGAGCGATGACAGCAGTCCTGAGGGTGAGCCATCTGCAGCACTGCAACAGGCTGGAAGAGGCAGTGGTGTGGCTAAAGAAAGAAGGCGGACCGCACCAAACCGGCCCGCAAATGTTCCACGGAGCACCCCCTTGCGTAAATCTCCCTTGCCAAGGGCTAGGTGTTCCGCGGTATGGCGTTTTTTTAAGGAAAGTGCGGACGACAAAAGAATTGTAGTTTGCAACCTGTGCCACACCAGAATGAGCCGAGGCATGAACACTAGCAACCTCACCACCACCAGCATGATCCGACACATGGCATCCAAGCACCGTAATAAGTGGGAGGAACGCCAGGATCGCCAATCTGTGTCTGCAGGCCACACCACTGCCTCCTCTTCCCCTGTTTTCGGTGACGGCCAATCGCCTGTCGAAGGCGCAGGCCCGCATACCTCCCGCCCTGCACCTGTACCATCTGAAGCACCATCAGCGACCACATCCACTTCCCTGTCCCAGCGCAGCGTCCAAATGTCGTTACCCCAGGCATTTGAGCGCAAGCGAAAATACCCAGCCACCCACCCACAGGCCATAGCACTAACCTCACACCTTTCCAAATTACTGGCCATCGAAATGCTGCCATTTAGGCTTGTGGACACTGAGTCCTTCCGCAGCCTGATGGCAGCAGCTGTCCCTCGGTACGCAGTCCCCAGCCGCCACTACTTTTCCCGGTGTGCCGTCCCCGCCTTACACCACCATGTGTCCCTTAACATCACCCGTGCCCTGACCAACGCAGTTACTGGGAAGGTCCACTTAACGACTGACACATGGACAAGTGCTTGTGGCCAGGGACGCTACATTTCCCTGACGGCACACTGGGTGAATGTCGTGGAGGCTGGGAGCGACTCGGACCCTGGGATGGCACAGGTGCTACCCACGCCGAGGATTGCGGGCCCTACCTCCATCAGGGTTTCCGCCAGCACCTACGTTATTGGCTCCTCCTCCTCCTCCTCCGTTTCCACCTCCGGATTCTCTGCGCGCAGCGCCACTCACCCATCAGCCGGTAGCTGGAAGCAGTGTAGCACTGCAGTGGGGAAGCGTCAACAGGCCGTGCTGAAGCTGATCTGCCTTGGGGACAAACAGCACACGGCCTCAGAGCTGTTGCAGGGGATTAGTCACCAGACCGAGCAGTGGCTCTCGCCACTCAACCTGCAACCAGGCATGGTTGTGTGTGATAATGGGCGTAACTTGGTGGCGGCTTTGGAGCTCGGCAAGCTCACACACGTACCATGCCTAGCGCATGTATTTAATTTAGTGGTTCAGCGATTTCTAAAAACCTACCCCAATTTGCATGATCTCTTGACGAAGGTGCGCCGCGTGTGTGCACATTTCCGTAAGTCATCTACAGCTTCAGCCGGCCTGTTGACGCTGCAGCAGCGCTTACAATTGCCAGCTCACCGGCTGCTGTGTGACGTGAGCACGCGCTGGAACTCCACCTGTCCTCTGGCACACATGGCTGACTTTATGTTAGGCTGCCTTTCCCGTGACCCACGCGTTATACGCATTTTAGACAACACGGATTACTGGGTGTTCACCCTTCTGGACCCCCGCTACAAAGAGAATTTCTCATCTCTCATTCCTCCGGTGGAGAGGACAAGCAAAATGGTGCAATACCAGAAGGTTCTTGTCGAAAAATTGCTCCAAAATTTTCCATCTGACAACGCTGGCGGCAGAGTACGTGCTACCTTGGCCAACCGAGAAGGGGAGAAAAGGGGAGCACACAGCAGTTCCGAGAAAGGCAGGGCAACACTCTCCAAGGCGTGGGACACCTTCATAACACCCCGCCAGCACCCTCACCCTGATGCGCGGCCTAGTGTCACAAGGAGGGAAAAGTTTTGGAAGATGGTGAAGGAGTACGTAGCAGACCGTGTCAGCGTCCTCACTGATCCCTCTGTGCCTTACAACTACTGGGTGTCCAAGCTGGACACGTGGTATGAACTGGCACTCTACGCCTTGGAGGTGCTGGCCTGCCCTGCCGCCAGCGTTCTGTCTGAGCGGGTATTTAGTGCTGCTGGTGGCATCATAACAGATAAGCGTATCCGCCTTTCCACCGAAAATGCTGATAGGTTGACACTTATAAAAATGAACAAGGCCTGGATTTCCCCTGACTTCTCCACTCCACTGGAGGAAAGCCCCGGGTGAACATAAAGTCACTTTAGATATGTTATTTACAATGATGGGAATACTCTGTATTCCCATTCACCCCTTCCACCCAAAAAACGGGTATATGGTTGACTCTTAATCTTCTCATCCTCCTCCTCCTCTTCCATATGCCCTGTGAAATAATTTTTATATAGGGCCAGCTCACCAGCGGGCCCTGTGATATAATTTTTATATAGGGCCAGCTCACCAGCGGGCCCTGTTTGACAATTTTTGTATAGGTCAGCTCACCAGCGGGCCTTCTCATATAATGTTTTATTGGGTCAGCTCTCTAGCGGGCCCTCTCATATAATGTTTTATAGCGTCAGCTCACTAGCGGGCCTTCGCATATAATGTTTAGGATGGTCAGCTCCTCAGCAGACCCTCACCCATAATGTTTTAGATGGTCAGCTCAGCAGCAGACCCTCATTCCTAATGTTTTAGATGGTCAGCTTAGCGGCATGCCCTCGCCCCTAATGTTTTAGAGGGTCACCAGCAGGCCATTAATCCTAATTTTTCAAGGGTGTGTATGATGCCCTCCTTTATGTGTAATAAAGGGTGTATTGGAGTGACATTTCAGTCTAATTTTTGGCAGCCCTTTCACTTAGTGCATAGGCTTTATGAGTGTTGGACCACTACCTGAACTATTGTACCACAATGTGAATGAGGCCCTCCATTTTGTGATATACAGGTTGTATCGGAGTGCCTCAGGTCCTCCCATTGAATTAAATAGGGCTGGGGTGTTCGACAGAGCAGAAGGTAGTTCTTGGCTTCATCTACTAAGTCACTTCGTCACTTTTACTCAATGGATCAGACCCCACTGTTCTGACTATAAATTTTGGACTTAACAAGGGCAAACGGACATGTTGTAAAACCTGTGGTAGCTGCGGCCTCCGTTCCTGAATGCTGTACCTTACCCGGGCCATAACCACGTTGAACACCTGCTTTACGCTGTGCACGTTTCCCTCTTAATCATGGCCCCAGTTCCGAAAAATCGATTAAATTTTTTGCAGAATTTGCAGATGATATACAAGTAAATATACAGCAAATACTGTTTGGTAACAATTTTTCGCCTAAAATCGTTTTTATCTTCCTTTTTGTGTGTTTTACGGTCAGTCTGTAAAAATGGCGTACTACGGGCGAAACATCGTTCCCAGCAGCGACGTTGGAGTCCAAGATGCATCCAGACATCCTCCCTATGCTGTCCCTGAACCATTTCTGTGGTGTTTCCATCATTTTCTGACCTTTTCCTATGAACCAGGCACCCTCCCCTCATCAGAGCAGGGGGTGCCTGGTGTAATGCTCGAGTCCTCCCATTGACTTCAATGGGGCTCGGGTGCTCGGCCGAGCACTCGAGCCTCCGGGGGCGCTCGGTCAGAGCACCCGAACACCCGAGCATCGGGGTGCTCGATCATCACTAGTGGATTGCAAGTTGAATTTGGACAATGTTGTATGTGAGAACCTGTGCTGAAACATTCTACAAACATGTAATATGTAAACACAAATCGTATCAGACAGGATTCAGATGCAGAAGTGTTTGTTTTATTTAGGGAGAAAATAACAAGTTGGGCTGTTTATTTTTTTTTTGGGGGGAGGACCTTGGACTGGGTGCCAGACATGGATGCCCTGGTTGACTGCCTGGTCACCCTTTTTACTACTGGTGTTGTTTCAGGGGTCACACTTGAGGGAGAGGTGGGTACAGTGGAACCCTCTGTTGACCATTGCACCCTTTGCGCATGCTGGTTCTGCCTGTGGTTGTGGTCTCTGAACTCCACCAGCAGCTGCCCTATCAAGTCCATCATCCCTGTATGGTACTGATGCAGCTCTGCAGTCAGCACAGTGTGCTGTACTTCCAGGGCATGTATGCTGGCTTGTAGTCTGGCAGCATTACTCAGGGAATCCCTTTGGGGCCTTTTAATGTACCTGTTGGTCCTCTGGGATTCCCTGATTTGCCTCCTTTGTAGCACCAGGCACTCTGCCTCCAACCCCTGCTGGAGGAGGATGTGCCTGGTGAGGATGCTGGTGAGGATGCTGCTGGTGGTGCTGGTGAGGCTTTTGGTGGGGCTGCTGCTGGTGGGGCTAGTGAGGCTGCTGGTGAGGCTGCTGCTGTTGAGGCTGCTGGTGAGGCTGATGGTGGTGCTGGTGGAGAGGCTGCTGCAGATGAGGGCCATGTGCCCACCACATCCAAGGACTCCAAGCTGCCCACTGATCTCTATGGTGGTGGTGGTGGCGTGAAGTCTTCTGAAGGCACTGGGGCTCCCCAATCAGGAACCACTGGTAGCTGCTTGGAGCCCACCTGGGATCATACATGGGCCCATGCTGGGAAGCCATCTGGGAAGGTAGGTCCAATTGATGGCCATATGGCCCATATTGAGGGGTGGCCACAGTCCCGGACATCCAGGCACTTCCTTGTGATGATGGTGCTGAATAGTGTTGAGCGAGCATGCTCGGCCGATGCTCGGATCGGCTCGAGCATCGCTCTGCTCGGCACATGGCGGTACTCGTACGAGTACCGCATGTGCTCGCCCGCCATGTTCGGGTCTCCTCCCCGCACGTTTTGCGGCTGCTGCGCAGCCAATAAACGTGCAGGGAGGCTCTGACATCGGTGTAATGCCAGCAGCCATGTTGGCTGCTGGCATTACACTGATTGGCTGGCCAGAACCCGTGGTCAGGTGCTGTATAGCACCTGACCAGCGAGTTCGGCTCAGTCTGAGCCAGGGAGAGCTGAGGATAGGAAGGGAAAGGCAGTGTAGGGAGGAAAAAAACAAAAATTGTGAAAAAAAAAGAACCAAAAGTCCTTTTTAGGACTACTGTGTGTGGGGGCAGCAGGTTATTTGGTGTGGGGGGAAAAAAACAAACAAACAAAAAAAAAAATATATATATTCTGTTTAGTGTGCAAAGTTGCAGATTAGAGCACATTCTGTTTAGTGTGCACAGTTGCAGATTAGAGCACATTCTGTTTAGTGTGCAAAGTTGCAGATTAGAGCACATTCTGTTTAGTGTGCAAAGTTGCAGATTAGAGCACATTCTGTTTAGTGTGCAAAGTTGCAGATTAGAGCACATTCTGTTAAGTCTTCAAACTAAAATATCAAAGTCACGTATTCCATTCAGTGTGCGTCGCCGCAGTTTAGCAGCACATTCTGAGTACTGTGCAGAGTTGCAGAATAGGAAGAAATACTGTTAAGTCTTCAAACTAAAATATCAAAGTCACATATTCCATTCAGTGTGCTTCGCCGCAGTTTAGCAGCACATTCTGTGTACTGTGCAGAGTTGCAGAATAGGAAGAAATACTGTTAAGTCTTCAAACTCAAATATCAAAGTCACATATTCCATTCAGTGTGCTTCGCCGCAGTTTAGCAGCACATTCTGAGTACTGTGCAGAGTTGCAGAATAGGAAGAAATACTGTTAAGTCTTCAAACTAAAATATCAAAGTCACATATTCCATTCAGTGTGCTTCGCCGCAGTTTAGCAGCACATTCTGTGTACTGTGCAGAGTTGCAGAATAGGAAGAAATACTGTTAAGTCTTCAAACTCAAATATCAAAGTCACATATTCCATTCAGTGTGCTTCGCCGCAGTTTAGCAGCACATTCTGTGTACTGTGCAGAGTTGCAGAATAGGAAGAAATACTGTTAAGTCTTCAAACTAAAATATCAAAGTCACATATTCCATTCAGTGTGCTTCGCCGCAGTGTAGCAGCACATTCTGTGTACTGTGCAGAGTTGCAGAATAGGAAGAAATACTGTTAAGTCTTCAAACTCAAATATCAAAGTCACATATTCCATTCAGTGTGCTTCGCCGCAGTTTAGCAGCACATTCTGTGTACTGTGCAGAGTTGCAGAATAGGAAGAAATACTGTTAAGTTTTCAAACTCAAATATTAAAGTCACATATTCCATTCAGTGTGTTTCAACGCCGTTTAACAGCCTATTCTGTGTACTCTGCAGAGTTGCAGAATAGTAAGAAATACTGTTAATTTTTCAAACTCAAATATCAAAGTCACATATTCCATTCAGTGTCTTTCACCGCCGTTTAACAGCCTATTCTGTGTACTCTGCAGAGTTGCAGAATTATAAGAAATACTGTTAAGTTTTCAAACTCAAATATTAAAGTCACATATTCCATTCAGTGTCTTTCACCGCCGTTTAACAGCCTATTCTGTGTACTCTGTACAGTTGCAGAATTATAAGAAATACTGTTAAGTTTTCAAACTCAAATATTAAAGTCACATATTCCATTCAGTGTCTTTCACCGCCGTTTAACAGCCTATTCTGTGTACTCTGTACAGTTCCAGAATTATAAGAAATACTGTTAAGTTTTCAAACTCAAATATTAAAGTCACATATTCCATTCAGTGTGTTTCAACGCCGTTTAACAGCCTATTCTGTGTACTCTGCAGAGTTGCAGAATAGTAAGAAATACTGTTAAGTTTTCAAACTCAAATATTAAAGTCACATATTCCATTCAGTGTGTTTCACCGCCGTTTAGCAGCCTATTCTGTGTACTGTGCAGAGTTGCAGAATTATAAGAAATACTGTTAATTTTTCAAACTCAAATATCAAAGTCACATATTCCATTCAGTGTCTTTCACCGCCGTTTAACAGCCTATTCTGTGTACTCTGCAGAGTTGCAGAATTATAAGAAATACTGTTAAGTTTTCAAACTCAAATATTAAAGTCACATATTCCATTCAGTGTCTTTCACCGCCGTTTAACAGCCTATTCTGTGTACTCTGTACAGTTGCAGAATTATAAGAAATACTGTTAAGTTTTCAAACTCAAATATTAAAGTCACATATTCCATTCAGTGTCTTTCACCGCCGTTTAACAGCCTATTCTGTGTACTCTGTACAGTTCCAGAATTATAAGAAATACTGTTAAGTTTTCAAACTCAAATATTAAAGTCACATATTCCATTCAGTGTGTTTCAACGCCGTTTAACAGCCTATTCTGTGTACTCTGCAGAGTTGCAGAATAGTAAGAAATACTGTTAAGTTTTCAAACTCAAATATTAAAGTCACATATTCCATTCAGTGTGTTTCACCGCCGTTTAACAGCCTATTCTGTGTACTCTGTACAGTTGCAGAATTATAAGAAATACTGTTAAGTTTTCAAACTCAAATATTAAAGTCACATATTCCATTCAGTGTGTTTCAACGCCGTTTAACAGCCTATTCTGTGTACTCTGCAGAGTTGCAGAATAGTAAGAAATACTGTTAATTTTTCAAACTCAAATATTAAAGTCACATATTCCATTCAGTGTCTTTCACCGCCGTTTAACAGCCTATTCTGTGTACTCTGTACAGTTGCAGAATTATAAGAAATACTGTTAAGTTTTCAAACTCAAATATTAAAGTCACATATTCCATTCAGTGTCTTTCACCGCCGTTTAACAGCCTATTCTGTGTACTCTGTACAGTTCCAGAATTATAAGAAATACTGTTAAGTTTTCAAACTCAAATATTAAAGTCACATATTCCATTCAGTGTGTTTCAACGCCGTTTAACAGCCTATTCTGTGTACTCTGCAGAGTTGCAGAATAGTAAGAAATACTGTTAAGTTTTCAAACTCAAATATTAAAGTCACATATTCCATTCAGTGTGTTTCACCGCAGTTTAGCAGCCTATTCTGTGTACTCTGTACAGTTGCAGAATAATAAGAAATACTGTTAAGTTTTCAAACTCAAATATTAAAGTCACATATTCCATTCAGTGTGTATCACCGCCGTTTAGCAGCCTATTCTGTGTACTCTGAACAGTTGCAGAATAGTAAGAAATACTGTTAAGTTTTCAAACTCAAATATTAAAGTCACATATTCCATTCAGTGTGTTTCACCGCCGTTTAGCAGCCTATTCTGTGTACTCTGCAGAGTTGCAGAATAGTAAGAAATACTGTTAAGTTTTCAAACTCATATATATTAAAGTCATATATATCGTGTAAGATGAAGAAGGCGGGTAAAAAGGGACGGGGAAGTGGACGTGATCCTGAAAGTTCAGGGCACGGGTCAGGACGCGGAGAAACTGTGCCTGGTGCCAGAGCACAAGAAAGAAAGACATCCACCATACCTAGCTTCATGTCTGATTTCACAGGGCGTCGCAGGACATCACTCTCGAGGTCCGACCAGTGCGAACAGGTGGTCGGTTGGATGACAGCTGATACTGCTTCCAGTCGGTTAAGCACCACCCTGTCTTCCACCAAGTCCACTCTCAGTAGCCAAGAGTCTGGTCAACATAATCCTCACTCTGATCATCCTTCCTCCCACCATACACGGTCTGGTCAAAGAAGTGATCCCACACTGGGATATAGTGATGAGCTCGTCTCATCACCAATCCTTCATTTGACCCTCTCTCCAAGCACGCTTGCAGAGGAAAATGACATCTTGTGCCCTGATTCACAACCTCTAGAGGCTACCCAATCACAAGAAGATGACAGATGTGAACGGCATTTAAGGTCAAAGGAAGTAGTGGATGATGATGATGATGATGAGACACAGTTGCCATTAAATCAACCACTATTTCCTTCTCAAGACCTTGTTGAGGAGAATGTTATACAGTTGTCAATGACCGAGTATGTGGTGGGATCAAGACTTGAGGAGGATGATCAGAGTGAGGAAGTGGAGGAGGACTTGGTGGACGATGAGGTGACTGACCCCACCTGGGAAGGTGTAGAGCCGAGCGATGACAGCAGTCCTGAGGGTGAGCCATCTGCAGCACCGCAACAGGCTGGAAGAGGCAGTGGTGTGGCTACAGAAAGAAGGCGGACCGCACCAAACCGGCCCGCAAATGTTCCACGGAGCACCCCCTTGCGTAAATCTACCTTGCCAAGGGGTAGGTGTTCCGCGGTATGGCGTTTTTTTAAGGAAAGTGCGGACGACAAAAGATTTGTAGTTTGCAACCTGTGCCACACCAGAATGAGCCGAGGCATGAACACTAGAAACCTCACCACCACCAGCATGATCCGACACATGGCATCCAAGCACCGTAGTAAGTGGGAGGAACGCCTGGATCGCCCATCTGTGTCTGCAGGCCACACCACTGCCTCCTCTTCCCCTGTTTTCGGTGCCGGCCAATCGCCTGTCGAAGGCGCAGGCCCGCATACCTCCCGCCCTGCACCTGTAGCATCTGAAGCACCATCAGCGACCACATCCACTTCCCTGTCCCAGCACAGCGTCCAAATGTCGTTACCCCAGGCATTTGAGCGCAAGAGAAAATACCCAGCCACCCACCCACAGGCCATAGCACTAACCTCACACCTTTCAAAATTACTGGCCATCGAAATGCTGCCATTTAGGCTTGTGGACACTGAGTCCTTCCGCAGCCTGATGGCAGCAGCTGTCCCTCGGTACGCGGTCCCCAGCCGCCACTACTTTTCCCGGTGTGCCATCCCCGCATTACACCACCATGTGTCCCGTAACATCACCCGTGCCCTGACCAACGCAGTTACTGGGAAGGTCCACTTAACGACTGACACATGGACAAGTGCTTGTGGCCAGGGACGCTACATTTCCCTGACGGCACACTGGGTGAATGTCGTGGAGGCTGGGAGCGACTCGGACCCTGGGATGGCACGGGTGCTACCCACGCCGAGGATTGCGGGCCCTACCTCCATCAGGGTTTCCACCAGCACCTACGTTATTGGCTCCTCCTCCTCCGTTTCCACCTCCGAATTCTCTACACACACCGCCACTCCCCCATCAGCCAGTAGCTGGAAGCAGTGTAGCACTGCAGTGGGGAAGCGTCAACAGGCCGTGCTGAAGCTGATCTGCCTTGGGGACAAACAGCACACGGCCTCAGAGCTGTTGCAGGGGATTAGTCACCAGACCGAGCAGTGGCTCTCGCCACTCAACCTGCAAGCAGGCATGGTTGTGTGTGATAATGGGCGTAACTTGGTGGCGGCTTTGGAGCTCGGCAAGCTCACACACGTACCATGCCTAGCGCATGTATTTAATTTAGTGGTGCAGCGATTTCTAAAAACCTACCCCAATGTGCATGATCTCTTGACCAAGGTGCGCCGCGTGTGTGCACATTTCCGTAAGTCATCTACAGCTTCGGCCGGCCTGTTGAAGCTGCAGCAGAGCTTACAATTGCCAGCTCACCGGCTGCTGTGTGACGTGAGCACGCGCTGGAACTCCACCTTCCACATGTTGGCCCGGCTTTGTGAGCAGCAGAGGGCAGTAGTGGAGTACCAGCTGTTACACGGTCGTCGCCTCTCCGTTCAACTTCCTGTAATCAGAAGTGAGGAGTGGGAATGGATGTCAGACCTCTGCGAGGTTTTACGCAATTTTGAGGAATCGACACAGATGGTGAGCGGCGATAACGCTATTATCAGTGTAACCATCCCACTTCTGTGTCTACTGAAACGCTCGCTGCTCACAATTAAAACCGACGCTTTGCATGTGGAAGAGGTGGAAATGGGGGAGGAAGAGCTTACACAAGGTGATAGCCAGAGCACCCTCACTTCGTCTTCTCAGCGACAATTGGAGGAGGCGGAGGAGGAGGAGGAGGAGGAGGAGGAAGACACGGTTGCCTCCGCTACAGAGGGTAGCCATGGAACTTTAGTTCCATCTCTTCAGCGTGGGTGGGCAGAAGAGGAGGAAGAGGATGAGGATATTGAGAGTCAGCCTCCTGGTGAGGACAGCGAAATCTTGACTGTTGGTACTCTGGCACACATGGCTGACTTTATGTTAGGCTGCCTTTCCCGTGACCCACGCGTTGTACGCATTTTAGACAACACGGATTACTGGGTGTTCACCCTTCTGGACCCCCGCTACAAAGAGAATTTCTCATCTCTCATTCCTCCGGTGGAGAGGACAAGCAAAATGGTGCAATACCAGAAGGTTCTTGTTGAAAAATTGCTCCAAAATTTTCCATCTGACAACGCTGGCGGCAGAGTACGTGCTACCTTGGCCAACCGAGAAGGGGAGAAAAGGGGAGCACACAGCAGTTCCGAGAAAGGCAGGGCAACACTCTCCAAGGCGTGGGACACCTTCATGACACCCCGCCAGCACCCTCACCCTGATGCGCAGCCTAGTGTCACAAGGAGGGAAAAGTTTTGGAAGATGGTGAAGGAGTACGTAGCAGACCGTGTCAGCGTCCTCAATGATCCCTCTGTGCCTTACAACTACTGGGTGTCCAAGCTGGACACGTGGTATGAACTGGCACTCTACGCCTTGGAGGTGCTGGCCTGCCCTGCCGCCAGCGTTCTGTCTGAGCGGGTATTTAGTGCTGCTGGTGGCATCATAACAGATAAGCGTATCCGCCTTTCCACCGACAATGCTGATAGGTTGACACTTATAAAAATGAACAAGGCCTGGATTTCCCCTGACTTCTCCACTCCACTGGAGGAAAGCCCCGGGGGAACATAAACTCACTTTATATATGTTATTTACAATGATGGGAATACTCTGTATTCCCATTCACCCCTTCCACCCCAAAAACGGGTATATGGTTGACTCTTAATGTTCTCATCCTCCTCCTCCTCTTCCATATGCCCTGGGATATAATTTTTATATAGGGCCAGCTCACCAGCGTGCCCTGGGATATAATTTTTATATAGGGCCAGCTCACCAGCGGGCCCTGTGATATAATTTTTATATAGGGCCAGCTCACCAGCGGGCCCTGTTTGCCAATTTTTATATAGGTCAGCTCACCAGCGGGCCTTCTCATATAATGTTTTATTGGGTCAGCTCTCTAGCGGGCCCTCTCATATAATGTTTTATAGCGTCAGCTCACTAGCGGGCCTTCGCATATAATGTTTAGGATGGTCAGCTCTGCAGCAGACCCTCACCCATAATGTTTTAGATGGTCAGCTCAGCGCACGTTTCCCTCTTAATCATGGCCTCAGTTCTGAAAATCAAGGAAATTTTTGGGAGAATTTGCCTCTGCGCACGTTTCCCTCTTAATCATGGCCTCAGTTCTGAAAATCAAGGAAATTTTTGGGATAATTTGCCTCTGCGCACGTTTCCCTCTTAATCATGGCCTCACTTCAGAAAATCGATGAAATTTTTGGGAGAATTTGCAGATGATATACAAGTAAATATACAGCAAATACTGTTTGGTAACAATTTTTCGCCTAAAGTCGTTTTTATTTTCCTTTTTGTGTGTTTTACGGTCAGTCTGTAAAAATGGCGTACTACGGGCGAAAGATCGTTCCCAGCAGCGATGTTGGAGTCCAAGGTGCATCCAGACATCCTCCCTATGCTGTCCCTGAACCATTTCTGTAGTGTTTCCATCTTTTTCTGCCCTTTTCCTATGGACCAGGCACCCTCCCCTCATCAGAGCAGGGGGTGCCTGGTGTAATGCTCGAGTCCTCCCATTGACTTCAATGGGGCTCGGGTGCTCGGCCGAGCACTCGAGCCTCAGGGGGTGCTCGGTCAGAGCACCCGAACATCCGAGCATTGGGGTGCTCGCTCATCACTAGTGCTGAAGACCAGAGATACCATCCCATCGTGGATGGCTACATCGACCACTCCTGGTACATTCAGTCCTGATAGTGGGGGGAGCAGGTGGTGCAACAGAAGGTGGTGCAGCAGATGCAGCAGGTGGTGGTGCAGCAGGTGATGGAGAAGGTGGTGGTGGTGGTGCAGCATGTGATGGTGCAGAGTGTATCCTTTAAATGGTCGCATGTGAAAGACCGTGCGATCAAACAGTGCATTAATTATGTCATCACAATACAAATGGTGACCTGAGAATCTCGCAGTGCATGAAAGAACAAGATTTTTTGGTCGCTCTATAAAAGGTTGCAAAAAAAAAAAAAAAATGTTGATGAGCGCTGTTCCGGCCAGAGAGAGAGAGGCAGGGAGAGGTCCTAAGCAGCGCTGGATGTGGGCATAAACGTGTTGTGTAAGGAGGGCTTACGTGGCATGATCATAAAATATTGCAGATCAAACATATGCAGATAAGACATGGGGAATATTTCTTCCAGTTATCCCAGAGCAGTGCTGGATGTGGGCACAGAAAGGGTTAAACGCATACTGCAAGGGAATAAATGCATGCACTATGGAGCTCTCTCATCACTGGACAGAACATCCCCCTCACGATGGCTGCGCACCGCCTGTGATCTCTCTCTCTCCCCACTGTCATCCATCCACGCTTAAAAGTAAACCATTTTGAACAATAGGGTTTAGACAAAGCAAGTAATGTGGTAACCTCTCATCTATTGGATGGAACTAAAGGTTCCTTAACATTTAAGGGGTTAAAGCCCCATTTAAATAACATGCTGAATAGCTCAGATCCCTCTGAGATTGGTAATTTCATTTTGTTTACTTTGGTGACACATAATAGTGACGTCGACCAATTTAGATAATTTAATACGTGTATGATAGGAAATTGGACATCAGTTTTAACGAGACAATCTTTGACTGTATGGGCGTGGTTGTTTCCACACTCCAGTCTCTCCCCCCTCCCGCCCTTTTATGTATGATATATACATATATAATTTCCTTTGCCACTTTCTTCTGTTTGTCTCTTTCTATCCCTATACATCTCTGTTCCTTTTTCATTCCCATATACTTAGTATTAGGGAAGTGTATCCCCCGATATAATTGAAGCTGTCTTCACACATAATGTGCGGTGGGGTGGGGGTTTAAGAAACGATATGTTGAGCGTAATCTCATGGCTTTGGTTTTGTATAAGTTCCAAGTTTCTGTTTTTCTGTCTTTTTTTTCTCATTTTTTTTCATCTTTTGATACTTCTGCAACGCTGACTGATATGTTCCTACTTAATCCTGTGTACTATGTTTACCACTCTGTTATTTGCATTATTTTACAATAAGTTCTTTGAAACTTCAACAGAAAACCCCATTTGAATCAACAGTAAAAGATTATTTGTTGTGCATGGTGTTGATGATTTGATCCTGAATGGCTCTACATTTCTCCATGTGTTTTGTTGATATTTGCATTCTGTATTATTCCATGGTCTAAGAGCTTGTGATAAAATGTGTCTGAGCTGTCAAATGCACAACTTTTTCCATGTTTATAGTTTTTTTTTTTTTTTTCAATTCTTAAACATCCCCATCCAGAAGAAAGAGTTTAGATATGTATCAATAATAAAGTGTCAGAAAATTAACCTAAAAATACCTACATATCGAGGCTGAGGAACTAGGAAATTCTTTTGAGACAAACCTACTTTACCATGTGGGGGACAAACAAACATTACTATTCCTTTAATGTTTCACAATAAAAGCAGCTTCAATTAATCTTCATAGTATTTGGACCATGGAGAGTGTTATTTCAATACTGTCAGAGTTGTAGTTCAAGTGTAAGCCACCTCCCCTCAGATGTGGAATATGGTCATTTGACCGTACAGGTCACAGCAAGGGACAATCTTCATACTGTGAGCATAATGAAAACCCTGAAGAACCTGTCAAGGGGGCAGGGTTTTCCTTATGATCACACTAAGAAGAGTGTCCCTTGCTTTGACCTGTCCGGGCAAGTGACCAGATTCCACACCTGAGGGTGGTGGCTTACACTAGGTAAAAAGGATGGGAGGAGAGTACTTTATCATTCAATTACTCTTGTACTACAACTCTGACAGTATTGAAATAACACTATCCATGGCCCAAATACTATGTAGATTAATTGGAGCTGCTTTTTTCATGAAACATTACTATCCTTTTAACCCTTTGACAGACATTATCCCTTTGAGTACCAGAGGGGTACTCAAAGGGTTAAAGCTATATAATATAATATGTATTAAAGTATACTGTTGTAAAGAAAGCACTTTCATTCACTCAGCAATCCCTTTGTAGAGAGTAACTTCCAGGACCAGATTTACATCCTAGGTCCTCCAAGGCAAGGCACTGTAGGCACCCTTAGCTCTGCCCATGTCCATCTGCCCAGTATTCATAAGTCCCACCCACTGTGCTATCTACTACTTCCTTGTTACTTATAAATAGTAAGGACAAAAAAAGCTTTATCACATTGGTTGCAATAGAGATCTCCAACGGATTGCTCTGGCTATACCCACAATTCAGAATGTGGGTGTGGTAAGCACAGCTGAGGCTACCCTCAAAATGTTTTTAAATATATTTTATTATCAGATCGCTCCATACATAGCTCAAATACAGAAAAGTACACAGAAAACATTCAGATGTAGCAAAAACATTTAGGCTTTTGTAACAATGAAAAGAATATGTTCATATCAGTAGAATGTACAGAGTCAACCTGATGTTTTATTGTTATTTCAACCTCCAATAACTACAACTCCCAAAACCCAACCTAATGAAAATGGTACTACACCCCCCCAACCTCAAGTCCTCTCTCTTCCGAACCCGCGGCACCCCCCCCCCCACCTGCCCACCAGCCAGCAATTTCACAAGATCCTGATATGTACCAGGTGCATACAGAACATCACGCATCAATCATACAGCACAGCCATCCACGCATCCAGTAGGTGAGACCTCAATCAACCATCACTGGTAATTTGTTCATCATCAAGTGCCACATTATTATCTGCTCTATTTGTCCACCATGACTGCCATCTTCCCCAGATCTTTTCAAACTTGTTCGGGTTACCCCGGTGTAGGTAAACCAATCTATATTGTGGAACACACTGCAATACTAGATTTATCCACGCCCTACAATTGGGAACTCTGTTTGACATCCAGTTCAAGGCCCCCACCTTTCTCGCCATCACCAAGAGCTCACTCAGCAGAGACCTGTCAGTGACATCCGCAATCTCATTGGGGAAAATAGATAACAGACAAATCTTTGGAGTCACAGGGACAGGTCTCCCCAACACCAGGACCACAATATGCATTATGTAATTCCAAAACCTCTCAACTCCAGAACATTCCCAGATCAAATGCAAGTATATACAATGAACATTATCACACCGAAGACAACAGTCAGAGCCGGCATTCCCCATTCTGTACAGTCTGACCGGCGTATAATAAATACGATGTAGAATATTCAGCTGTATCATCTGGTGTCTAGTCTACGTTCACGCTAGGTAAATTTACTACTCTACCTATTAGACAATCTGGCCCTGGCAACTTCCATCGATTCAGTTTTGGCTGTCAGGGGGTCTCTCTGTAGCCTCTTACATTATTACTGCATACAATTCAACTGCAGTCGCACTAGTGAAAAGTGTTAGCCATAGAGGTTATCTGAAAATCAATATATACCTTGGTTTTTCCTTTTTTAAAATGCAGTTAAGAAACACTAAGCTGTTAGAATCCCAAGTTCTACATTTGCCTTTCACAGTTTTTTTTTGTGCTTAGTCGTTAGGCTGATGGACGCACATAGTAATTGTATTTTATGTCTCTACTTTGTGACGCAGTTGTTGTGCCAACTCCCCGTGCATTGCACACATTTCTTTTCTGTGTTTAAAAAAAAACACTAAAAACAAAATCCATTAAGATAAGTGGAGCAGGAGAAACCTGTTAAGTTGCATTTATACAAATCAATCAAAATAAATGACTAAAAATCCTTTCTGAACAAATACATTTGAGTTGAGTAATGCCCAGTCTATGAATCTAAACACTTCCTTTTTGTTTAGCAGGGCTATTTCATCTCTTCTTCTAGATTTCTTTTGAACTGCCTCAAGTCCTATAACGTTGATCAGGGAAATATTTGAACTGGGCGTCTCTAGCAAATGCTTAGAGCAGAATTCTTATCGGATTTTTTTTTTTTTTATTTTCAAAGGAACTTTATTAAGTATAAGAATCCTATATAATAATTTGCTAAATCGCGTGTAATGCCACAACATGCACAGTAGAGACTGGCCGCGTGCAGCTGATACAGAGCTGGGCGCTCCGAAGGAGCGTGCAGCTATGTATCAGTCGTGGCGCGGGCAGTCTCTACTGCGCGTGACTGTCCCGCGACCGGGTTGCAGTGGCACCGTGGCCCGTGTAACGGGCTGTTCAACTAGTAATTACATAAGAAGATAAAGTATAAGTTTCCACAACACAATAGGATACATTCCAGAAGTTACTATAATTCAGTTGCAGAACTTTCATAGATGTAGCAAACCAAAGAAAGTTATGAGAGAAGAGAAAGGGGAAGAGTTGAAGAGAGTGAGACAGAAGAGGAAAGAAGAGGAGAAAAAGAGAGAGAGAGAAAGGGAGAGAGACACATGAGCCGTACGGGGGGTGGTGCAATCACTCAAAAACTTCAGGAGGGGAGGAACATCGTCCAGCATGAATCAAAAGAAGAAGCAGCGAGTAGGTCAAGACGGACGCCCTCAATAACTGATTGTGTCTATATTACCGAGCAGGGGTAGAAAAAGGAGCGGGTATCTATCAAGTGGTAAGGATATGAGGGGACAGTTACATTCAAGTGAGAGGAAGGTCATAGAAGAGAAGCTTCGTCTGGGTCTTTCTCTCCCTAAATCATAGTTAGACACAGTAAAGTGAGTTGTTCATGAGTTAAAGGGATAGTGATACTTAAAATGTAAAAAAAAATATGTTGTAGGGTTTATCCCCCTGAGTAAAACAAGAGTACTCCCACTGCTGAAAGGTGTTCTATTCAAAAGTTATTAATTTTCAAAGTTTAATTTTTTTAGGTGCAATATCACAGTGGCCTGAAATTGTACAGTGGAGCTGTTGCTACACGATCCTATGGACAGCTCTGGACCCGGGACCATAAATCTCCATAGGATGGTGTAGCAACAGCGCCACTGTACAATTTCAGGCCACTGTGATATTGCACCTAAAAATTTCAACTTTGAAAATTAATAACTTTTGAATGAAACACCTTACAGCAGTGGGAGTACTCTTGTTTTACTCAGGGGGATAAACCCTACAACATATTTTTTTTTACATTTTAAGTATTACTATCCCTTTAAGTTAAGCCATTTGGCAATAGTAGGGGGTTCAGTATCGCGACAATGTTGAGGGATAAGGGCTTTGGCTGCATTAAGCATTACAAGGAGCTTATCTGATGTTTTTAATATCATTCAGATGTTTCTAGCTTTCTGCAATCTGATTGTGTGACTTACATTTTGTTTCATACACAATTTACAGGTTTCTAATTGACTTGTATTTGAACTACTGTATTACAACTTATATACTGCTTCATTATATATACGATACTTGTAATATATTATATAAATTAATTGCCATTATCTATCACCCCACAAGTGACACATCTATGTGTTCCATATTTATAACAACCAACTGTGCTAAACCAGTCATTTTTACCCTAGAGCATAACAAGAGTTTTTATTTTTTTTTTATCAGGAACTGACTTTTTCTATGAATTATAGTGTGGGGTATTCAAAAGTCTGCAAAACTGTGGATTCTGTAATACCAGTACTTCAAATGGATAAAGATTTAGACTTAGGGTGATAAATGTTAACAAATCATTTGGATCAACTCTCAAGAATAAGAGATATACAATCAGACAATATATAAATTGTAATAATTTTAATTTTTCTTAGCAACTTACAAATTGTGTATGAAACAATATTTAGGTTGCTCAATAAGACAGCTAAAAGCCAAAAATCACAGGACACCTGAATGATTTTGAAAAATCAGATAAGGATTCTATTATAGCTAAACATTTGCTAGATTTTCACCATTCATATATTTCTCTGGTCACAAATTTTCCTTGATTAAAATGGGCTCATTAACCCCATAAATGTTCTCTAGCAATCAAGAGGTAAAATAGTTACTAGATGTCCTTATTTTCAGGGGACAGTTTCTTGATTGATCCCTCTGTAAGTGCTATAAGGATATGGTATTCTTTGCCTTGAGAGTCTGTGATGGCAGATATTGTAGATATGTCCAAAACGAAATTGAATACTGTGTTACCTACATAGGGCCTTATTCAGCAAATTTAAAGAGGTGCAAATCTTGGGTGATACAATGGCACAGTAGATGAAAATATCCTCTGACATATATGGGGTTTTAACCCTGAAATGGTAGAAAACTCTCCAATATGTTGTCATCATACTTAAATCTAAAATTTGGGATAAAATATACAAATATTGTTAAACATAAAACTTGAAGCTAACTGTATAAGTCATCTGTAAAAAAATATTTAAAAAAATGTAAATTTTGAAATGTCTTAGATTTTTATAAAGTTTACAGTTTTTATAAAAATATTTTTTTTAATTACATATTGATGTGTGATTAAATGTTCTACAAACACATATGCATATTTTATACATACTACTTTAAACTAAAGTATGTAGAATAATTCATTCAATTAATTTATATAATGAACATTGACAAATAAAATTGTAACTTAAAGGGATAGCAATATTTCATAATAAAAGCAGCTCTAATTAATCATCATAGTATTTGGACTTTGGAGAGTGTTATTTCAATTCTGTCAGAGTTGTAGTTCAAGAGTAATTCAATGACAAAGTGTCCCACTCCCGCCCCTTTTACTGATGTAACACTTTTCAGCCAGAGCAGAAGGGAGGTGCCCAGGTAGACTGCAGAGAGGGACAATTTTCAATTAAGATAAGGGAAAAACCTGGAAAGCTTGTCAAGGGGGCAGGGCTGTCATTGTTCGCACAGTAAGAAGATTGTCCCCTTCTGTTATCTCTCTGGTCTTACAACCAGATCCCCATCTGAGAAGAGATGGCTTACACTAGGTAAAAGGGGGGGAGGGGGAAACTTTGCTTGTGAATATCTCTTAAAACATAAAGGTTTGAGAGATAAGACTTATATCATATTTTCATATTTTTTAATGCCTACAAAATAAAATAAAGTTAAAATGAAGTATTACTATCCCTTTAAACTGACATAACATTATTGGTATTAGTTTTATAGGTATCAAATACAATAATGTTAAACTGAATATTTTTTCTACTGTAAAATAAGTTATTTCTTTTTGAAAATCTATGTTGCCACTCATTAATGGACTTTTGATAAATAGGTTGAAAAAAATGTCAAAATTTGAATACATATTTGCTGATTTGTTGTTTATCTTTATTACTGTATATGCTGTTTTATTATGGCACGTTTATTAATACTTTTGCATTTTATTTTTGTATTTGGAATCATTTTAGGGGACTCATTGCTAGAAAAAGACCTGGGTATCCTTGTCAACTACAAACTTGGAAACAGTGACCAGTGTCAAACAGCAGTAGCAAAGGCAAACAAAATCCTGTCTTGTATAAAAAGAGGTATTGAAGCAAGAGTAGATAACATCATTTTGCCATTATACAAATCATTGGTAAGATCTCACCTTGAGTATGCAGTGCAATTTTGGGCACCGATTCTGAAAAAGGATATACTAGAACTAGAGAAGATACAGCGAAGAGCAACAAAATTAATTAAGGGAATGGAGGACTTGACATATGAGGAATGACTAGACAAACTTGGTTTATTTACTCTAGAGAAAAGACAACTAAGAGGAGACCTTATAACATTGTACAAGTATATGAGAGGTCCATACAAGGATCTCTACTGTGAGCTATTAATTCCAAGGCCTGATCAAATGACCAGGGGGCACCCCTTGAGATTAGAGGAAAGGAGGTTTAGACGTCAGCAGAGGAAGGGTTTTTTTACAGTAAGGTCTGTTAAATTGTGGAATTCATTGCCCAGGGAGGTGGTTATGGCAGATACAATGGATACATTTAAGAGAAGATTTGATGTATTTCTTTCCAAAGGGAACATACAGAGTTATACTGTTTATTAGTAGGCAGATCAGGAAGGTCTGATAAAGACTAACTTAATTGGTAGCAGGAAAGCTATAAAATTCTCAGTTACTGGGGTATGAGGAGGAAGTTGAACTTGATGGACTTGTGTCTTTATTCAACCTAATTTACTATGTTTAATTTACTATGTTACTATGTATTTATTATTTTACATTTAAGGGGATCTATCAACCCTATACATGTTGGTCTAAATAGTTTATGTAGTGACTAGATGTTATAACATTTTCATTTTTTTTAATAAAGTTGTTAGTTTGCTGAAAATAAACAAATAAATATTGCCCTGCACCCTACTTCCGGACAGACTGCGGTTACCAGCTCTGTACCGCAGTCTGTCACTCTTTCTCTTCTCCCCTCCCTCTATCCAGCCTCCTCCAATGATGGAGTCTCTTTACCTGTAAGCTGGAGTGGTGTCTGGCCAAAGAGAGTGCTCCAGCTTACATGCAGAAATCCTCCGTCATTGGAGAAGACTGGATCGATGGAGGGGAGCAGAGGCAGAGTGACAGACTGCGGTACAGAGCTGGTAACCGCAGTCTGTCTGGAAGTAGGGTGCAGGGCAATATTTATTTGTTTATTTTCAGCAAACTAACAATTTTATTAAAAAATGAAAATATTATAACATCTAGTCGCTACATAAACTATTTAGACCAACATGTACGGGGGTAATAGATCCACTTTAGCTTTAGGGGGGGATTGATAAGCAAAGTAATTCTTTGGATGCCTATCGGGCATAGAAAAGGTTAATATATTTATATACTGTAATTAATTGATACTGAGGCTTACGTATAAAACCAAAGATATATCTAGTACCGTGAAAAGCAAACGCACAATATTAAAGAGCACCAATTTCTTTGCCAAGTTCTCAGATCACTGGGAGTATCCATCTTGATAAGATTTGCATGATTTTTCATTCTTTTTGTTGAATGCTGATAAGTTTTGGCAGACTCAGGAGGTCTGAGGAAGAGATAGGCAATGTCAGGGCAGGAGAGTATATTGTATACAGGCTGTGTCACACAGATCAGCTCTGTTTACGTTAAAGTGTCCCGAACTACTAAACCAAAAAGCTTATAAACCATTATACTGACTGAAAAATATATAAGGTACAGGTTGTTTCATGCCTTTTTCCAGTACAAAACTGTATAGCTACAGTTCCCCTAAGAATGGTATGCAGTACATAGCAAAGTAACTGGATCAGAAAGACTGGTGATTCCATAATAGACGGGAGAGTCTAAAAGTTACGGCTGAGAGTCTAAAAGTTACAGCTCAGACCTCTGAGCGACTGCCCGCTAACCCCTAACTCTAGTTGACACATCTACTACCATTTAGAACTATGCGGCCCGTATATATTTGAGAATTTTTTATCATCTAAGATTGTGACACTCAGACGGACAGGACCACTGTGGACTAAGTGCACCAACGTATATAAAGCTCCGGAGCTATAGGTGGTCTACAGTTCTTTATTGGCATTGTGCACTGTTATTGTCAGTAATTTATAGCATTATATATATGACACAATAAGTTATATGTTTTATTGTACATCATTTTAATAAATTTATACAGTCTACTTGAGCGCTCTCCTTCTGTATTAGAGAATATATATATATATATATATATATATATATATTACACCATTTTGGAGAGAGAGACGGCACTCACAGGGTCCTTTTTCAATGTTCAAAGTGTTACAATTTATTGAGATCGATGTTTCGGCTATGGCTGCATTGATAACCAAAAAGTTGATCTCAATAAATTGTAACAACACTTTGTACATTGAAAAAGGACCCTGTGAGTGCCGTCTCTCTCTCCAAAACTGTATGTATGATTTACTTCTCTGCGATGTACACCCAGGTTATTTTACAATACCAACAGTGAGTGCATCCCAACCCCATATGGAATTGTATATATATTAGACTTGTGCGATTCAGTTCGGCTAATTTCGGAATTCGGACAAATAAGGCGTATTCGGCATCATTCGGACCTTCCGAAAGCCAATGTAGGCCCATAGAAAAAAAAAAAAATCAGAATCTGAAGCGGACCGAGTCTGAAATTTTGGTGTAAATTTCAGAAATTTGGATGGAGCTTTCCCACTTGAAACTATTACAATGTTGCTACATGCTGTTAAAAATAGATCTGGTAAAACAGGTGCTTTACAGTTCCTGCAATACGCAGATATTAACCACATAAGGACACAAGCAATTTTGCCATTTTTGCTATGTGTGTGTTCAACCATAATTCCTATCTTTCTCGTTTATTGCACAAACACATATTATATACCATTTTTAAAGGGCAGATAGGGCTTTAATTTGATGTGACATATACATTTATAAGTGTGTAGGGGTTTATAAAATACCCCTTCCTGTCTCATTAGAGAGTTAATAATATTATTAATTTAGTTTAGTGTATTTGTTTTATTTTTATTTGTTTAATTTTAATTTTTTATTGAATATTTTACATTGTTTTAAAAATTCGGCCAAATAATTCAAACTATTGTCTAACTTCATCCAAGTCAAACAGGTCAGGTCCGAAATTCGGATCCTCCAAATGGGAAGGATTTTTTTTTCCTATTTGGAGGATCTGAATTTCAGACTGGACCTGCTGACTCGGACAAAATTAGGCAATAGTCTGAATTATTCGGCCGAATTTAAAAAAAAAATGTAAAATATTCAATAAAAAATATAAATTAAACAAATAAAAATAAAAAATACATTAAACTAAACTCATCTGTTTCACTGTCTTGATAAAGGTATTCTTTTGGACTGAAACGTAGGTAGGAGGATTGTGAATGGGATATCAAAAATATCTTAACGACGTTACCATCTCCACAGGGAGGTGAATCCCTGTAAAGACTCCGTATTAGCTGTTATAAAAATAAGTTGACTGAGAAGGAGTGCACCGACAGAGTTTTCCATATGAAGATTATTTTTTTCTGAAACTTTGATTTTAGCTATGTGTTGTGTGTTTTATTAGTCATATAGAAATATTGATAATAGCGTGTGGCAGATCCTAGCGCTATATGCTATGCGCTAGAAGTATGATGTCATTTCCTTCAACAGCTGGTTTTGTATTGTGCCGGCATCTGATACACGTGTGGTCTGAGGTATTTAAACTTTCTTGATACTTTGTTTCTTTGCTATTGTCTTGATAAAGACCCGTGAGCGGGTCGAAACGTTGACTTTTATTGTTTTGATGTAAATAAAAATAGTGTTTTTATTTAAGACCTATGTGTGCCTCCTCTGGATATCGCTAAAGTGATACAACTATGCTTATATATATATATATATATATATATATATATATATATATATGTATATTAATTAAACCCCTTTGAATGTCAGTGGAACACAATGCTTTGGATAACTATTTGGCACTCAAAGCCTTAACTCCTCAGTCACTATAAAGCAAGGCTCTTATATAATTTCAAAATATTTTACTTCCATCCAAATAGATATCACATAGTGTATTAACCTACAGTGCCTGATCTTTAATTTTGAACACTAATTCCTTTTCTTTTCTCTACAGTTAGAATATGACCTTCAAATTCTGTCATCTGAACATAATTTTCTTTTTTTCGCTAAGTCTCGTTGTGTTCTTCCTATATTATGATTTGAGACAACAAGGCATAATACAAAAGATCTTCGAATGTAGAGACATTATCCGGGGTCCAAATCTGAAAGTAGAAGATTCCACACAGAAGATTGAGAAAGAGCTACTCATCCTGGTTTGGGTCCAGCCTTTTGGAGAAGGTTTTAGATTTGATACTTGTGAAAGTGATTATGGTGTCTCTGGTTGTAAGCTGACAGCAGACAGGGCGTTATACAATGTATCTCATGCTCTAGTCATGCACCATTATGATATCATGCATGACAAAAAGTCATTGCCTCAACAACAAAGACCTCATTTCCAAAGATGGGTTTGGTTTAACCTGGAGCCCCCACTGATTATAAGAAACCTGGATTTCCTAGACAATTTGTTCAACATGACAATGACATTTCGCCATGATTCTGATATCCAGAGACCTTACGGTCGGATTGAGCTATTGACAGAGCCACAGAATTTCACTATTCCAGCCAAGTCCAAGCTGGTGGCCTGGGTAGTCAGTAAATGGTACTCAGGTGCTCGGCGTATTGCTTATTATGAGGAGCTGAAGAAACACATTCCTATTGATGTTTATGGAAGTCGTCACAAGAAACTTAGTTGGGGTGATTTTAATAGTACCCTCTCTCAATACAAGTTTTACTTATCCTTTGAGAACTCTATATACAAGGACTATATTACAGAGAAATTATGGAGAAATGCATTTGGTACAGGGACTGTGCCAGTCGTATTAGGAACATCTCGCAAGAACTATGAACGTTTTGTGCCCGGGGATGCCTTTATTCATGTAGATGATTTCCCCAGTGCCAAGGAACTGGCGGATTTTCTCCTCAAGCTGGACAAAGATGATGAAAGATACCAGAAGTACTTCAACTGGCGATCTCGCTACCAAGTAAGGATAGAGGACAGAGGATGGTCCTATCACTACTGCATGGCTTGCAAAGGATTGAAAGAGGCAAAAGATTACCAAGTCATTCCTAGTGTGGCCAAGTGGTTTCTAGAAGATGTCAAGCCTTAGAATTCTGTAGGTGCTAGAGACTTTATTTTTCCATTGGAACTGTTGGGCTATTATGAAATACTCGTGTAAAAGCCCGTATACACGGGCCAAGGTCCGTGTGATGTTAAACTTTTGAGTGCCAGAGGGGTACGCAATGCATTGCTCTGCAATGCGTTGCGTACCCCTCTGGCACTCAAAGGGTTAAGAAGCCAGTCCTACTCTGCGTCCTGCCGCCCATGCAGTCATGCACTGTAGAGACTGCCCGAAAGCACAGAATGCTGGAAGCATTCTGTGCTCTTGGGCAGTCTCTACAGTGCAAAGTGCGCATGACGGCTTCTGGCAAACATCCTTGTGAATTATTATATAGGATGGAAGACTTTAAAGTGGATCTGTTACTTTGTAAGAAATACGTGTTTTTGAAAGAGCTGTCAAAATCATTCATATTTATGTTAGCCATTTCTATTTTAAACTGTAGTTATGAGCTATAAAGCTTTATTTGTTGGTCATTGTGTGCAGCTGAGTTACTCTTGGTTGGCAGGAAGTGGCAGTTGGAAAGAGAAACAGTAAGAATTGTTTCTATCTGGCTGGCATTATAGGCAGTATTATCTAATTTGCATAAAATGACAAAGACATAAAGCTAAATATCTAATTGTCGAAGATAATACAAGAAAGGGTTAAGAGGAGACCCAGTTAGGTTGTATATCTTCACATAAATAGATAAAAAATAAATTTGAGAACTTTACACTATACTAGGTATTACGGAAGAGCCCTGGGGCCAACAAAAAAAAATTCTAATTTCGACTTTTAAACTCAGAATTCTGACTTGTAAAGGCAAAATTTTGACTTTGAAAGTCAAAATTCTGACTTTCAAAGTCAAAATTCTGAGTTTAAAAGTCGAAATTTTGACTTTTAAAGTCAGAATTCTGAGTTTAAAAGTCAAAATTCTGAGTTTAAAAGTCAGAATTCTGAGTTTAAAAGTCAGAATTTTTACTTTAAAAGTCAAAATTCTGAGTTAAAAAGTCGAAATTTTGACTTTAAATGTCGAAATTCTGAGTTTAAACGTCAAAATTCTGAGTTTAAAAGTCGAAATTCTGAGTTTAAAAGTCAAAACTCTGACTTTAAAAGTCAGTGTTAACTTTGTAGCCATGCAATGATAATGACAACAGCCCCAGTCTGTACTTTACAAAAGCCCTGGGGCCAAAAAAAAAAAAAAAAATCCAATTTTGACTTTTAAACTCAGAATTCTGACTTTTAAACTCAGAATTTTGACTTTTAAAGTCAAAATTCCGACTTTTAAACTCATAATTTTGACTTTTAAAGTCAGAATTCTGACTTTTAAACTCAGAATTTTGACTTTTAAAGTCAAAATTTCGACTTTTAAACTCAGAATTCTGACTTTTAAACTCATAATTTTGACTTTTAAAGTCAGAATTCTGACTTTTAAACTCAGAATTTTGACTTTTAAAGTAAAAATTTCGACTTTTAAACTCAGAATTCTGACTTTTAAACTCAGAATTTTGACATTTAAAGTCAAAATTTTGACTTTTAAAGTCAAAATCTTAAAGTCATAATTTTGTGTTTTAAAGTCAAAATTTTGACTTTTAAAGTCAGAATTCTGACTTTAAAAGTCAGAATTCTGACTTTTAAAGTCCAAATTCTGACTTTAAAAGTCAGAATTCTGACTTTTAAAAGTCAAAATTGGAATATATTTTTTTTTTGTTGGCCCCAGGGCTCTTCCGTAAGGTATAGAGACGCCACCTCACAGTAAAGAATTGATTAAATAATCAATGAAGCATATTTGTGCAAATATATATATAATTTATTTAAGTAAAATATACTATATGTAAAGTGTAAACAAAAAAATGGGTGGCCAGTCCAGTAAGAAAAATTATAAGAAAATTATGTTTCCTCAAATATAGAAGAAATATGTATTTGATTCTGGATTTTTGCACAATTAAAATAAGGAAATATACAGTTACCAGTCAATAAGTGTTTCTTTAGCATCCAGTAGGAACAGAACAGCTAAGCAAGATCATCAGGAACTCAGGAGCCAAGACCCCTTTCGCTCCTAGAACCTAAATATTTATAATGTAAAATTCCTGTTATCAGAAGCCCAGCCCCATCTCTGATTGGGTCTCATTAGAATATGACATCATCATCATTGTCTAATTGGACAGTCTAAATTCATAATATTACTATTATATCATATATATATTATATAATAATTTGAGAAGAATTCAAAACACTAGTAATTACACTATGCACCCTGAAGATGGAGCGCTTACTCAATATTAAAATGTTCCCTGATAATTATTTTCTTATCAATAGACAGGAATGTGTTTTTCCTTGTGTCATCAGTGATATGTCAAGAGGTCATTAGACATCCTATAAACATGTCATACTCATACCTGGGAACTTCCAGTTGAGGGCTACCCGGAGGGTAGTCCTCTGTTCAGCAGGGGGTGACAAAAATGACGCTAATCGCGTCAAAAAGGGGCGGGGCTTGCCACGAGCGAGAGAGAGAGAGAGAGAGAGTGTGTGTGTGTGTGTGTGTGTGTGTGTGTGTATGTAGACTTAACCCTTTGAGTGCCAGAGTGGTACGGAATGCATTGCAAAGCAATGCATTCCTTACCACTCTGGCACTCAGACGGTTAAAGTTGTCACACAGAAGGCTGGGGAAGGAGGAACAGCGGGAGAAAAATCAGATGTGGCAGAGTTTCAAAAGAAACTCTCCACATCCGGAGGAATCAGCCTCTGCCCTGGAGACCCGGTAAAGCTCTGTCAGAACCGGAGTCTCCGGGGCAAATCCGGAGAGTTCTCAGGTATGGTCATACTATCTAGACTTTCCCATATATAAGTACATCTTTCTTCAGACTTGTTGTCTGGAACAGAGACATATGTATTCATAAACTCACTCAACTATTTACACTCCCATTTAGGTAAAGACACTCCCTTTGTTTTAAGAATTAACTAATCTAAACACATCTTAAAAAAGAGTTTCAGAGAATTTGGCTTAAAATAGTAACCATCTCCTTCCAGTCATGGCAGTATCCCTGACATAATAAACTATATTTTTAAGTAAACAATTGCTAACGTAACATATAGGTGATTTTAAAAGTTCTATCATTCAGAGGGATAAACACTGAAATACACAGATTGTTGTTGCATGGGCTTTACAGAATTCACAGATTTACAACATGTAACCCCTTTGAATCCTTGGTGTTTCCAGCATCTCCCTGTCATCCAAGCAATTAACCCTTTTAATGCCAGAGGGGTGGCCAAGGCATTGTTCCTGGAACAAGTGTAGTGTAGCAATACTCGAGACAATAGATATTTTTCTTTTCTCTATTTAAATTGATGGAAATTTTTACTCACTATCAATAAACTGTGAATCTTCAGCTAATTGAATATGTGCAAAACACAGCACAGCAAAAGCAGTACCAGAAACATTGCTTTCCCTAACCTGCTGAAAAGCAGCACAGGCAATTTCATTAAGTTTTATGTTGAGGTATTTAATCTTACATGAATGGTACAATATGCTCTTTTAACCATTACGCATCTGTTACCTGTAAAACATAAAAGATGTTGTAAGTTTTATTCGCTATTAATCCTATTTTATCTATAGTTTTGTCTCATGTTTTATATAGTTTATGTCATGGCTGTAGAACATGTGGACCATACATCAAATGTGGCCTGTGTGACCTCAGGGATCAGTCTGATATTAACCCTTTGAGTGACAGAGGGGTACAGAATGCATTGCAAAGCAATGTGTTCTGTACCTCTCTGGCACCTGAAGGGTTAAAAAAACAACTCTTCCCAAACCTCCCCCCACCACCCACAAATTTTACTTAATTAATAGCACACATGAACCAGTAAGAGCTAACCCCTGCCTGCCATTACTGCACAGTTCAAGAATAGATGTCTGTTAAATATCAGTATTGCCATTAACTTGATCAATCAATAAATAAAAACATATTGTGGAATAGCTGACAAGACATACTGTGTTTCACCATCATTATCAATAACGGAAATAATATGACTAACAATTGAAAAAACATGGACGCTCATGGTTTATGTAAAAGAATCATTAACTTTCCATTCTCAGTAACAAGATTGTCAGTGTCAAGAGCTGATAGAGTCTCAGGTGTGACAAGCCCTTTAACTCTTATATTAATTCATGGAGCTTCTGTGTTATCTATTCAGCTTGATAAATCTTGGTGCATGGAATCCACAGAATAAGACAGGAAGCTTATAACACCAGGGAAGTTATCTCCTCTTTATCACGTCTTTATCAATCAATAGTGCAGGACTCACAAACACAGTCAAGGGCAGGATAATCATCTTTTATTTCTTTATAGTACTGTGTGTATATATATATATATGTATATATACACAGGGCTTAAAATGTGAAGTCCTTTGCTACTAGCAAGACCTGAAAAGTTACTCGCCACTGTAAGCCATAACATACCAACCAGGGCTGAATTTCTACTCGCCAGGGCTGAATTATCACTCGCCATTGGCTAGTGGCGAGTGGAAATTTTGAGCCATATATATATATATATATACATTATATAGCTGCAAAGCTCCCTGTGTGCATAACAGCACACACACGCAGTAGAGACTGCCAGAATGATGCAGTCATGAGCAGTAGATACTGACCGAATGCACTGATCCGGAGCATAGCGCTACAAATGGCACACCGCCTGTCTCTGCTCCCGGCTCCGGGGCAGCAGCCTGGGCCGATGGGTGGCACTTTAGCCCGTGTACATGGAATTTCATACTAGTATATTATATATATGTATAAAGGAAAGTAATCAGCTGCAAACTCAGGACTTATAAGAATAAAAATAAATTTATTGCCAACGTTTCGGCCATACAAGATGGTCTTTCTCAATAGAAAGTTTGTAAAAACATGACAATACTATCCCTTTAAGCATCACTATCTCTTTAACCCTTTGAGTGGCAGAGAGGTACGAAACGCATTGCAAAGCAATGCGTTGCGTATCCCTCTGCCACTCAAAGGGTTAAAGCGGACGAATACCGTAAGAATAATGTCTAAGTGAGTTTCCATCAAATAGCAGTCAGTTATTTCCAGTTAATATCTATATTTGCTTTTGATCTCTGTTTTATTTTATGGCTATTTGTTTTCATTACACAATCTGAAAAAAAAGTGCCCCTTATGAGTCTTCCAGGTTATTGAACCCATTGTGTGAATTTGAAATTTGTAAAAGCTCTGATTTAGGACAGGATTCACCAAGGTGCGGATGGATTAATATGCAGGAAAATCACAGGATTTCTCTTCGTATTAACCATTCGCCCATTCAACAACTTTTGGATTGTGTCTGCCCACCGCTTATTCTTCAGTAAGCGATGTCCAGATAGATCCACAAATGTGATACGTTAGCTTCAAGCTGGCAAATCCCTTTTGAATTCATGGGGCGAACACACGCATACACATTTTCGCTTATGTGTATACGTGTGTTTTTTCCCATGACTGACCAATTTACACAAGTTTCCCTGCTTTGCATACATAAAGCAGGGAAACACTCAAAATCAATGATGAATACCGAAAGGTATCCATCAATGATCGCGTTGAAGAGCAGTGTATTTGATACACTGCTCTTCCCTAAGTTTTATGAATCCCAGACTAAATGTCAAGTATAGACACGAAAAGCAGCAGTGTTGCCTTCCCCCCCCAAACCAGTTAGATGTGACCACCCGCAGATTCTGAGTGCTATAGTTATGTCTGTTCTGTGGAATTTGGAATCTCTCTCTGCAGATGTCATGGGCCATGTGATTGGCAGAAATGGACTTCCATAGCAGTAAAGGGATAATAATACTTAATATGTAAAAGATATATATATATATATCCTTTTTATATATATATATATATATATATATATATATATATATATATATATATATATATGTGTGTGTGTTTATCCTCCTGAGTAAAACAATGATACCCTACTGCTGAGAAGTGTTTTATTCAAAGTTATTACAGCTCAAATGTAATTTTTTTATGTGCTGTATCACAGTGGCCTGAAATTGTACAGTGGCGCTGTTGCTACACCATCCTACGGACAGCTCTGGTCAGTTGACTATAAACCTCCATAAGATTGTGTAGCAACAGCACCTCTGTACAATGTCAGTCCACTGTAATACTGCACTTAAAAAATTCAAGTTTTAATTATAATAACTTTTGAATAAAATACCTTTCAGCAGTGAAAGTATCCTTGTTTTACTCAATGGGTGTCCAAATTTTTTAGTTGCGGGACACGTGATCAGAAAGTCTTAAGTGTAAAGGACACATTACTTTTACTTATTTTTTTTTTTTTTGTAACAATGGTGAACAGTAGCCCATCAGCAATGCAAAAATATGTATTAATCTATCAAGTCAATGACAGTACTGATATTTAACAGACTTGAATTATATGGTGTACTTACTTTCTGAAAGTTCTAACTGACAGGAAGTGATTCAACAGTTTCTATCAGATTATATGGAGAACTGTATGTCACTGACTTTCCTCTCCATTAAAATGTAACAGATTAACTAATTGGAATTTGACCACAAGAGGGCACTGCTAATGTAAAAAAAACACAGCTTTAAATGGTAATAACTGTGGAAATAGGCATCTCTCAGCAGTGGGAGTACCCTTATTTTACTAAACAGAAAACGACCTACAATATATATTTTTTCATTAAAAAAGTTTTCTGGTACTTTAGCATCTCAGGGGGTCAGGCATCCATATTTGGCCCATGGGCTGCACATCAGACACCCATGCTTTAGAGGAACATTTCTCCAGGGACCACAAACGGTACTGAAAAAGCAACGTGCAACTCTGGGGCAAACCAACTGCTCTGTAAAGATTAAATGAACTTTGGTGTAACTATTGGATTGTAAGGATTGTGAAGTCACACTTTCTTTTTAAGCAATTCATTTTATGTTTAAAGTAGTAGTAAACTTTTTTATGGAAACCTATATGTTATAGAGCTTTTCCTGTTGAGTAAAACAAGGTCACTCCCGCCGCTGTCAGTTGTTATATTCAAATGTTATAACAGTTCAATTAACCAGGAAAGTTAATTTATTGTGTTTACTTCCTGACTCACGAGAGGAAGATATTAACATGCCTCTTTACAGGTCCATGGTAAGACCCCACATTGAATATGTAGTTCAATTCTGGGTGTCTCTTCAGGAAAAGGACATTATGGAACTAGAGAAAGTGCAGAGGAGGGCTACAAAACTAATAAGGGGAATAGAAAGTTTTAGTTATAAAAGGCTAGAAAAGTAAAATTTGTACAGACTAGAGAAACAGCGTCTTAGAGGGGATATGACAACACTATATAAATATGTTCAGGGCCCATACAAAGGGCTTTCAAAATACCTGTTCAGAATGGTACAAAGGACAAGGGGCCACCCACTAAGACTTGAGAAAAAGGAGATTTCGTCTGCAGCACTGGAAGGATTATTTACTGTAAGGACAATAAAGGTATGGTTCTCACTAGCTAAAGGCCAAGAGCATTTTCTTTGATAGGAAAAAGTGGATGGGACTTGGGGCATGGTCAGGTGAGGAATGGGGGTGTGGCCAAGGGCAGAGCTAAAGGCATCTAGAGTGCCTTCGTGGAGGCACCTGGGATAATTTTCATGCATTGCAGCACACACATTTTCTGCCATTAGTAAGACTTTACTGACCCCCAATAGCAATTATACACTTCTTCTCTGTTTCTTGTTCACATGGCTACAACCTCACTCCTTACATGACCCCCAGCCCCAGTACATCCACTGATTCCTGGCACAGAACATGCCATACCCTTGACCTATAAAAGACAAGAATAAAATAAACTTTAAAGGGATAGTAATGTTTCAAAATAAAAGCAGCTCCAATTAATCTTCATAGTATTTGGGCAGTGGAGAATGTTATTTCAATTCTGTTAGAGTTGTAGTACAAGAGTAATTGAATGATAAAGTATCCCCCTCCTGCCCCTTTTACTGATGTAACACTACTCACCTCAGAGCAGCAAGACTGTCCGGATGGATCACAGAGAGGGACAATCTTCAATTAGCATAAGGGAAAAAACAGAAATACCTGTCAAGAGGGGAAGAGTTTTCCTTATGTTCAAACTAAGAAGATTGTCCCTTGCTGTGAGCTGTCCGGTCAAGAGACCAGATTCCACATCTGAGGGGAGGTGGTTTACACTAGGTAAAAGGGGCGGGAGAAGGATACTTTATCAATCAGTTACTCTTGAACTATAACTATGACAGTATTGACATTACACTCTCCATGGCCCGAATACTATGAAGAATAATTGGAGACACTTTTGCAGTGCAATTTTGGGCACCGGTTCTGAAAAAGGATATACTAGAAATAGAGAGGGTACAGCCAAGAGCAACAAAATGAATTAAGGGAATGGAGGACTTGACATATGAGGAACAACTAGACAAACTTGGTTTATTTACTCTAGAGAAAAGACGACTAAGTCTGGGGGAGTGTGAAGGGAGAAAGGAGTTTAACCCAAAATACCACAGCATCTTGGATGACTGAGACAGGAAGCTGTGAACTAAGATCCTTCTTGATCTGACTGTTATCTCTGTGTTAGTAGATTCTGTGGGTGTCTGGGAAGGAAGCAAAGTAGATTTATCCCAAATACCTTAACATTTTGCGAAAACACTGGCAGCTGTGATCCATGTTTCTTACAGCTGGTTGTTCTCTATGTTAGAGGAGTCTGGGGAATGTGGAGGGAGCAAAGGAGATTTACTGCAAATACCCCAACTTTTTATGTGACTGAGAAGACATAGGCAGCTGTGATAAGAGTTCCTTCCAGCTCACTGTTACGTCCTTGTTAGGGGAGTTGGTTGGTGTGTGAAGGATGCAAAGAAGATTTACCATTAATTCCACAAAATTTTGTGTGACTAAGGAGACTGACCTTAGTGATCCAAGGTCCTTCCAGTTGGCCATTCTCTGTGTTAGATGAGTCTAGGGTGTGTGTGGGAAGCAAAGGAGATTTACCCCAAACACCCCAAAATTTGTGTGACGGAGAAGACACAGCTGTGATGTTCTGTTCTGTTGGCAGTTCTCTGTGTTAGGGGTGTGCAGGCAGGAAGAGCATTTGCATGAGAAGTGTGCTTTTTAACATTGATAGGGACAAATTACATTTTTTTTTTCAAAATACTATAAATTATAAAAATTAAAAATAGTTGATAGGTGACAAGGGCCCTGCCCTGGCATAACTCTGACTCAGAGGCGTAACTAGAAGCCACGGGGCCCTGGTGCAAGAATTGCCACGGCCCCCCTCCGACCACATTGGCCCCCCTCAACCACATTGGCCACCTCCACATTGCCCCTTCCACAATGCCCCCATCACAATGCCCCTCATTCTCCACATTTCCCCCCAATCTCCACAATACCCCTCATTCTCCACATTCCCCCCCAATCTCCACAATGCCCCTCATTCTCCACAATGCCCCCATCGCAACATTGCCCCTACTGACCCCCGTCCTCCTACCTCCTGGTGGTCTAGCGGTGTGTGTGACATGCTCCCACGTGGTCCTTAGTAATGCAGAGCGCTGGGAGATTATGTCATCTCCCAGCGCTCTGCATTACTCGAACGCTGGCCGCCGGGACATCAGCTGTGCTGCGGCGGGTGGTGAGGGGGTCACAGGGGGCGGCCGGGCCCCTGAGAGTGACAGGTCCTGTCGCAGGTGCGAACCCTGTGACCACTATTGTTACTCCACTGCTCTGACTGAGGCAGACAGATACTAAAATTATTTTGTAAAGGAGAAGACATCACACACGATCAGATCTGTTGTGTACGTCACTGTTTAATAATATCCAGCAAACATACTAGGATCAGGGTTAGGGTAAAAGGAGTAATAGCAGTGCAGTAACGTGTTAGTAAAATAGTAGTCCAAAAACTGACTGCAGCCATGGTTGCTGCAGCACTCACAATAATTGATGCTACTTCTCCTGAGGAGGCTGTTTGTTCAAGTCACATAAAAAGTTCCCAAATCACTAATTAATGAACCAACTAAGGACACCGAAGGCAACAATGAATAGCATTGTAGTGTTGATGGCATTATAGAAGAAAGTGTGACAGTTCAGCCAAATGTTGTGACTGAGAGAGAAAGTAAAAGCACCAATCCTCAAAGTAGTGGAAAATGTGCTGAAAGTCCGTCTAAGAGGAAAAGTGAAAGTAATTGTTTGAGATTTCAAAAAGCCTAGAGGAATATAAAAGTAGAGGGGAAGAAGTGGCAGGTGATGTTGATGATGACCTAATTATTGATGATCCCCTATATATTCTTCTGATACAGATACAAGTTGAAAATGAGAGAGAAGATGACATATCTATGAAATTAGCTGAAAGGCAAATACATGAAAAATAGTGCCGGGTCTGTTTATAAGTCTGACTCTGACTAAGTAAACATGTTTAAAAATACCCAATAATCCTCTCAGTCATCATTAGTGTTGAGCGAGCACCCCGATGCTCGGGTGTTCGGGTGCTCTGACCGAGCACCCCCGGAGGCTCGAGTGCTCGACCGAGCACCCGAGCCCCATTGAATTCAATGGGAGGACTCGAGCATTACACCAGGCACCCCCTGCTCTGATGAGGGGAGGGTGCCTGGTCAATGCCCCCCTTCATCTCCACAATGCCCCTCTTCCACAATGTCCCCCTTCCACAATGTCCCCCTTCATCTCTACAATGTCCCCCTTCATCTCCACAATGCCCCCCTTCATCTCAACAATGCCCCTCTTCCACAATGTCCCCCTTCCACAATGTCCCCCTTCATCTCCACAATGTCCCCCTTCATCTCCACAATGCCCCCCTTCATCTCAACAATGCCCCTCTTCCACAATGTCCCCCTTCCACAATGTCCCCCTTCATCTCCACAATGTCCCCCTTCATCTCCACAATGCCCCCCTTCATCTCAACAATGCCCCTCTTCCACAATGTCCCCCTTCCACAATGTCCCCCTTCATCTCCACAATGCCCCCTTCCATCTCCACATGTCCCCTACCTCCAGTCCCTGGTGGTCCAGCGGAGCGTCTGTAAGATCTGTGCCTCCTTCGGCACAGATCCCTGCCACCCGAACATGGCGGGCGAGCACATGGCGGTACTCGTACGAGTACCGCCATGTGCCGAGCAGAGCGATGCTCGAGCCGATCCGAGCATCGGCCGAGCATGCTCGCTCAACGCTAGTCATCATCATCATCAGCACCTCTTCCAAGTCCAACCCCTGCCCAGCCACACACACAAAGTAACCGGCAACACAGGTCATCGACATCCACAACCTTAGATGTGTTGAATGTTTCTGCTGCTGTTGGAGGTGCAGCACCTTTGACACCTAGTAGCACAATTGCAGCAACATCTAGCACAAGTAGTAGTAGTAGCCCCCAGGGACTATGGGACTATGAAGTCTACAGTCTATGATCCAAAAGCTAAACATGGAGACATAGGGCGAGATGTTCAGAAAGTGGTGGTAACTGAAATTGCCTGTAATCAGAATAAAAAAGTTCTTACACCATGATCCGTCTATTCTCAGACATGTTTCCGTCATTTTTTGCATCCAACTCCGCAATCTCCGTCAAAGGGAAAAAGCCTTCTTAAAAGTGGGTGTGGTTTAATCTTCTGTCATAATGTAAGGTATTTTCAGAAAAAAATATTTGTTTGAACGTCATTTTTTTGTCTGATTAACGTCATTTTTCCCCGACATAATAAAAAAGGTCTAAACTTGAAGAAGAAAAATGAAAGTACCGAGAAGCAATTTTTTGTTTCAAAGACAAAAAAAATGTCTTTGTTTCTTTTGAAAAGTTTCTTTTAAAGACGAAAAAATTTATTTTTTCTTTGAAAATTTTCGTTTCAAAGACAAAATCAAAGACAATTTTTAAGATAAGAATTTTTAACGGTAATATTCAATGAGATCTTCTTACCGTCATTTTTAATTCTTTAAATGAATTTTCAAACGTGACAGATTTACTTCTGAAAATATGGTCCTTCTTTTACCGCCAACTCATGATCTGACAAGTTTTTCATTATGATGATTTTTTGAACATCTCGCCCACAGAGTATATAAAGTGCTCAGTGCGCTAGTAAGTTAGCTTAGTATTTCTCAATATTAGTGATGCATACTTCTCCCACTCCATTATATGTATATACTCACATTCCTTAGTGGTTACACTTCCTCTCAGGAAATCGAAGAATGCACTGGATAATGAGATCATTCCAGGCAAATGACACTCCACAAGTCTTACTCCCACCAGTTCTTGGGATTCTCCAATATAGTTCCCCTAAAAAATATGTTGCCTAGAAAAAGCTCCCTATATCTGTATATATAATAGTGGGGTTATTCTCTTTCCTTAAGCCCACTTATAATGACCTCTAAATAGTAACATAGTAACATAGTAAATTAGGTTGAATAAAGACACAAGTCCATCAAGTTCAACCTTCTCCTCATACCCCAGTAACTGAGAATTTTATAGCTTTCCTGCTACCAATTAAGTTAGTCTTTATCATACCTTCCTGATCTGCCTACTGATAAACTGTATAACTCTGTATGTTCCCTTTGGAAAGAAATGTATCTAATCTTCTCTTAAATATATCCATTGTATCTGCCATAACCACCTCCTTGGGCAATGAATTCCACAATTTAACAGACCTTACTGTAAAAAACCCCTTCCTCTGCTTAAGTCTAAACCTCCTTTCCTCTAATCTCAAGAGGTGTCCCCTGGTCACCTGATCAGGCCTTGGAATAAATAGCTCACCGCAGAGATCCTTGTATTGACCTCTCGTATACTTGTACAATGTGATAAGGTCTCCTCTTAGTTGTCTTTTCTCTAGAGTAAATAAACCAAGTTTGTCTAGTCGTTCCTCATATGTCAAGTCCTCCATTCGATTCGTTAATTTTGTTGCTCTTCACTGTACCCTCTCTAGTTCTAGTATATCCTTATTTATAATTTGATTAGATACATATAAATGAGTGAGATGCTAGTACTGAGAATTACTATAATTAGAAGTTGTCTGCATGGTTTCTTGCTTTTTTTTCTACAAAAGTTAAACCTGTTGTTATCTGTTGTACATGTAAGAATCATGTGAGGAGAGTGTAAGCAGATTCACACCCAGGCAACTCCTTACTGAGATCCCACCTGAAGCACAACCACGGGTTTAATTGTGAGTAAAACCATCCACATGTCAGAAGGGTAACAACTAGCAGCAGCAGAAACACTCCGAAAAGTGTCCAGGGCTCTGGGGCACATTATAGAAGTGCTGTTGATGTGTCAGAGAGTGTGCCAAAATATCCTTCATTTGAAACAATAACTATGGTTCCTGTTGCAGAGTAATATGAGTTTGTTGTAGGAGATTACAAGTCATAGACTGCCCACATGTGCCGCTACCCTTACCACCTCCTCAAGTCATTTTGTAAAAGCAATAAAGTTACACAGTTTTTCTGCCATGTACTGCCAACACACACTTTCTAAGTTCTTGGGAAGGAGTCAAAGACTTCCCCCAAATGTTCCCAAAGTAAAGCCTGAGGTAATAAAAAAGTTGAACTTGGACGCTGACAAACGAGGGAAAGAGAGAGGAATACAGTGGTCATCAGAACTGCATTTGTGCATTTATTCCGCATGTGAACACACCGGTTGTATTACTGTGTGGGCATCATTATACACATGTACATGATCCCTTAGAGGAAGACCACAGTATCCTATTGAAATGTCGCCCTCTAGTTGGCAACCATCAAAACAGCAAGATCAGAATGTCACCTTCACCATGCGGGCGACATCAGAATGTCTGATGTGTCAACAGAAAATAGGTGAACGAGAACACCCCATCCACCCCTCAACTAAATAAATAAATATATCCATCTGTGCCTTAACCCTTTGAGTGTCAGATAGGTCCGCAATGCTTTGCTCTGCATTTGATCTGATCACTTTCACCTCGGGAGACATCTCCAGTTATATGTCTATAGCATTAACAGAAAAATCAGATACAGCAGCAATTGTGGCCAAGCTCTCTGTCAATCCCCTACCAGTTCTAATGTGGCAAAAGGAGCAGCTTCAGCCTTTCACATCTAGAAGGCAAGGGAAGACAAATCAGCAACTGGTGTGTGAGTGAAGGCTACTTTAGCCAATTGAAACCAGTTAGCTTTATCTTTGACCAATAGAGCCTCCAGTGGGAGGGACCATCTCCAGGTTTGTAGAGGCAGGAGTTAAAGTGGTTTTGGAGGAAGCAAATGGGACTGGGGGACTTCTTTGAATCTGGACTGACTGATGCATTTTTAACATCTTGGATGTTAGATAGGTATCCAATGTTGGAGACCTCTCTAACATACAGTGGGTTAATGTGGCATTTTCCCACCCAAAGTTATAGACATCAGGGGGTTAATAATTCTTAAATCCTCCCTTTCAGATTCACATCTACTTGTTTTAGTAGTAAACCAGCAAAAGAAGCATGGCGATGACCATACAAGAAGAGGAAGTGGGGAGATACACTGCAGAAGGCATTTTAACTCTTTCAGTGGTAGAAGAGTGTCCAATGCATTGGACAGTCTTCCCGCACTAAAAGGTCCCAGTTGGCAAATGTAATTGCATATTACAGCCACAAGCATATACAGAGGGTAATAGAGCTGAACTGCATGAACTTCAAAAGAAAAAAAGTGAACAGATGGTGGGGTTGAGAGGGGCTGAAAGTGGCAGCGGGAGGAGAGGAGAGTTACCCCCCACAGACAACAATAGAGAGAGTTGTGTGTGAGGAACAGAATGCACCTCTGAGTCATGTATAGGCAACCCATTTTCTGTGTAGGCAAACAATGGCAGTGGTTGCCTCATAGAAACTGTTTTTCCTCCCCTCTTACAGTTCCTGACACTCAGCATCATGGAGCCTTCCCACACTTAGGGGGAGATGTTCAAAAAGTCTTCATAATGAAAAACTTGTTGGATCGTGAGTTGGTGGTAAAAGAAGGATGATATTTTCATAAGTAAATCCGTCACTTTTGAAAATTCATCGAAAGAATTAAAAATGACGGTAAGAAGATTTTAAAGATTGTCTTTCAATTTGTCTTTGAAACGAACATTTTCAAAGAAACAAAATACTTTTTTTGTCTTTGAAACTAATTTTTCTTCTCCAAGTTTAGACCATTTTTATTTTTTCGGGAAAAAATGACGTTAATCAGACAAAAAAATGACGTCCAAATGAATATTTTTTTCTGAAAATACCTTACATTACGACGGAAGACTAAGCCACATCCACTTTTAAGACGGCTTTTTCCCTTTGACGGAGATGATGGAATTGGATGCAAAAAATGATGGAAATATGTCTGAGAATTGACGGATCAGGTGTAAGAACTTTTTTGTTCTGATTACAGACAATTTCAGTTACCACCACTTTCTGAACATCTCGCCCTTAGTGTATACTAATGATAATGTATCCTCCACATAGTTTATTAATACTACAATTTGCACATAAAAACTGATTGTTTCCACTTAATTCTCATAGATTTGATTACCAGTGTCTTACCAAATCTAATATGTTGACACAGTTTATTGACCGATAGCTACACCTCACTAGTACACTTATCCCTTCAATTATTTAATATGTAAAGATTTTATTGACAGCTTCAGACTTTTTTTTATACGTTATTCCTGTCTAACTTCAATTTTCCTTAAAGGGATAGTAATACTTAAAATGTAAAAAAAATATATGTTGTAGGGTTTATCCCCCTGAGTAAAACAAGAGTCCTCCCACTGCTGAAAGGTGTTTCATTCAAAAGTTATTAATTTTCAAAGTTGAATTTTTTAGGTGCAATATCACAGTGGCCTGAAATTGTACAGTGGCACTGTTGCTACACAATCCTATGGAGATTTATGGTCCCGGGACCAGAGCTGTCCATAGGATCGTGTAGCAACAGCGCCACTGTACAATTTCAGGCCACTGTGATATTGCATTTAAAAATTTCAACTCTGAAAATTAATAATTATTGAATGAAACACCTTTGAGCAGTGGGAGGACTCTTGTTTTACTCAGGGGGATAAACCCTACAACATATATTTTTTTTTTTACATTTTAAATATTACTATCCCTTTAAAAAATTTTAATCTTGTCTTCCTGTTTTATAAACTCAATAAAGCATTTATAAAACAAAAATAAAAAATAAATAAAAAACTAAACTAAAAAATAAATAAATATTAGCTATTAGCTTCATATGTATTTTTTACTAAGACTGTGGTTTTAAAAAGAATTTAGCAATAAGCACTTTAATTGAAATCAATTAGTCAAATAATAGTAAGTGTATTTGATATAAATGCAGTACAGATTATGGTTTTTGTTCTAGTTTCACTAACTGATGTGACATATAATAGCAAATATTTCCAAGTGAACTGGTGGTGTATTTAATTATTAAACAGCAACGGGTCTCAGATTGCCTTACTGCTGTCTCTTCCTGGATGGCTCGTCGCTTAGAACCTACATGTCTAAGACTGATCTCCTTATCTTCCCTCCTAAATCCTGCACAACACCTCCATTTTCTATAACTGACGAGGGCTCCACAATTTATCCTGTAGACAAGGCCCACTGTCTCGGGGTAACTTTACACTCTTCTCTTTCCTTCTCCACCCACATTAATGACGTTACCAAAACCTGTTGCTTCTTTCTTCAGAATATAGCAAAAATCTAACCATTCCTCTCTCACGTTACAACAGAAACCCTCATGCATGCTCTTATCCTTTCTCACGTGGACTACTGCAACTCGTTACTTATTGGTCTTCCTACTAATCATTTCTTTCCTTTTCACTCAGTTCGTACTTCAGTCACCAGAATACTCTTCCTCTCCTCCAGAACAGTACTCACTCCACCACTCTTAAAATCACTGTCATGGCTTCACATAAAGCAGCGTATCACATTCAAAATCCTCCTCATTACCTTCAAGGCTCTCCATCACTTGTCCCCACCTTATGTTTCATCTTTGATATCCCACCATATTCCTGCATGTCCACTACTCACCATGCATGGTGGACGACTCTCTGCCCTTTTAACCACTATTGCTGTTTCACGACTGAAGGCTTTCTCACTTGCAACTTCCTACCTCTGGAACTCCCTACCAACCAACATTCACCAAGTCTCGACCCTCATCAACTTTAAATCCAAACTAAAAGAGCACCTTTTAAATATAGCAACAGAGTAATATGAAAACGTTATCTCATATTTTAAAAACTGCACTTCCTCCTCTACCAGCTTGTATCCTATACTTAGATTGTAAGGTCCATGGGGCAGGGACCTTTAATCCTCATGTATAATCACCTGGTTTTTCCCTTATGATTGTCTTTATTAGCACTTAATCACCACACTTATTGTTCCCTTTCTATATCAAATGTAAACTGTAAAGTGCCAAGTACACTGGTTGGCGCTATATAAATTAAAAAATACAATAAAATGTTTCCCTGTACACAACAATATATGGGGAAACCAGTCATAGTGTAAAAGCTAGAAGATGGGAACATATTAATTCTATTACCAAATCATTTTTCCCAGGTTCATAATCATGATCCATCTGGTTTATTATTCACTGGTAAAATCTAAGACTTTGTTCTGTTTCCTAACATTGTTATTACATAACACTTTATAGCAGGAAAAAGGATAACATGGAAATTGTTTAGGTATAAAATAACAGTTCCTTGTTGCTCCGTCTAAACCTGTGAATTGCTGTATATAGCTTTTTAAATGCTAGTTAATGTTTAACTATTAAAGTAAAAAATGAATTGTAAGACAAAATGTGAAAGTAATATAGTGACAGTCAGAAACCACACAGAGAGGCACAGTGAGATGTGTGAGCACTGAGGAACCTTCCTATAAACCTCTTCTTCTTCAGACTCTAAGGTAAGAGAGAACTGACTATCTTACATAGAATTCTAGAACTAAATTGCACAGATAATACAGATACTAAATAGATTAAAAGAGTGGTAAACAATAAACTCCACTTACCTTTTTATTGTTAGAAAATATTAATAGCCCTATGGATTTTCATTTTCTTCTTGGTGCAAGAGATGCATTCAGTCCAGGATACCATGACTATAAGACAGTGGATGGTCAGTGGTGATCAGAATGAAAATAGGTTCACACTCAAAGGGTTATCCGATAAGACAGATTCCATTCCCTATAACAGGGATTAGAATCTTATTATTGGATAACCCTTTTGGTGTCATGCTGTTATACGCTGTGTAGCTAGGAAGACAGGGATAAGGAGGGAGACAGCCCAGTAATGGATGTTACTACTGATACTTTTATTTTTGTCCTACTATCTTGGGAGAGGGGGGCCCTGAATTGGTACCTTGCCTAGGGCCCTGTGGTGTGTTAATCCGGCTCTGTATACAGACAGACATGCCAATTTTCAGCAACACCACAGAACCTCAAACTCTGATAATTCTGACCCTTTAATGAGTAACACATTGATTTTCGATATATTTCACACCCCTTTTGTCCTTGAAGGTTTAAAGGGGATCTATCACCCCTATACATGTTGGTCTAAATAGTTAGTTTATGTAGCGACTAGATGTTATAACGTTTTCATTTTTTTAATAAAATCTCTAGTTTGCTGAAATTAAACAAATAAATATTGCCCTGCACCCTACTTACTGACAGACTGTGGTCACCAGCTCTGTACCACAGTCTGTCACTCTTCCTCTGCTCCCCTCCCTCGATCCAACCTCCTCCAATGACGGAGGCTTTTTTGCATGTAAGCTGGAGCACTCTTATTGGCCAGAGACCACTACAGCTTACATGCAGAAATCCTCCATCATTGGAGAAGGCTGGATTGAGGGAGGGGAGCAGAGGAAGAGTGACAGACTGCGGTACAGAGCTGGTAACTGCAGACTGTCACTAATAGACTTGTGCGATTCGGCCGATTTCGGAATTCAGACGAATAAGGGTAATTCGGCGTCATTTGGGTTATCTGAAAGGAAAAAGTACTTTGTTTCTAAAAAACAAATCCGAACAGCCCTGGTCAGAATCCTCTGTGTAAATTTCAGAAATTTGGACAACGACTACCCACACGTGCGATACTTTCCCTCCTTAATTTCCCTCCCTCTCTAGTCCAATTAGCTTCTTCGTTTCATGATGAGGGTTGGACTAATGACACATCAGACACTAAGACAGCCTGCATTTCCTGTTAGTCCATTGTTGGAGCTTAGAGAGAGCAGAAGGAGATAGAGAGTGTCCAGTTGTTGTGTAGGCAGGCAGGTAGCATTAGGCATAGGCAGGCAGGCAGCCAGCATTAGTGCCTTATTGCCTCTGCAAGGGAGAGTCATCTTTGTTCCTGTTTAAAATAAAAATATTAGGAATTTGTTTTAATAATTTTCAGAGTGACACAACCAGTCTGACAGTTGTGTAGGTAGGCAGGCAGGCAGCATAGGCAGGCAGTCAGGATGCATACCTTATTGCCACTACAAGTGAGAGTCATCTTTGTTCCTGCTCAAAATATTAAAAATATTAGGAATTTGTTTTAATCATTTTCAGAGTAACACAGCCAGTCTCACAGTTGTATAGGCAGGCCTAGTACATTGCCACCGCAAGGGAGAGTAATTTTTTTAAAGTAAGTTAAATTCGGCCAAATAATTCGGACTGTTGTCGAACTTCATCCGAGTCGAACAGATCTGGTCCGAAATGCGGATCCTCCGAACGACAAAACAAAAAAAAAATTAGTAAAAATCGAATTTTAGCAAACATTTTTTGCCTTGCACAAGTCTAGTCAGTAAGTAGAGATCAGGGCAATATTTATTTGTTTAATTTCAACAAAATAATGATTTTATTATAAAAAATAAAACGTTATAACATCTAGTCGCTAAATAACTATTTAAATCAACATGTATAGGAGTGATTGCCCACACAGTAAATGCACACACAGGGCCAGACTGAGAATAAAAACCAGCCCTGGAAAAAATTGCTTACCAGCCCCATAGCATTGCGTCATTATACCAGCCCCCGTGTCACTTTAGTCTCTCCTCCCAAACCCCTGTGTCACTGTTAGTCCCACAATCCCCCTGTGTTACTCACTCTTAGCTCCCACAGCTCCATGTACCTCTTAGCCCCCCAACCCTCTGTGTTACTCTTTGTACCCCTCAAACCCCTTGTGTCACTCACTCTTAGCCCCCAACCCTCTGTGTCACTCTTTGTACCCCCAATCACCCTTTGTCACTCACTCTTAGCCCCCCAGATCCATGTCCCTCTTAGCCCCCCAACCCTCTGTGCCACTCTTTGTACCCCCAAACCCCCTGTGTCACTCACTCTTAGCCCCCCAGCACCATGTCCCTCTTAGCCCAACAGCCCTCTGTGTCACTCTTTCCTACCGCAAGTTCCACCAATATCGTCGAGCCAGGCACTCTCTCCTTATACAACCAAAGATGCCTAAAAATTCACATAACAGATGAGAGTTGGTACCGTGTTAGCCGTAGAAATACAGGAGGCAAATATAGGTTTTGATATCTTTTATTGGCTAACTAAGCAGATTTAAAAGCAAGCTTTCAAGACCTTAGGTCTCTTCCTCAGGCATGTTATCTGCCTGAGGAAGAGACCTAAGGTCTTGAAAGCTTGCATTTAAATCTGCTTAGTTAGCCAATAAAAAGTATCAAAAACTATATTTCCCTCCTAAAAATTCACAGTCATCATATCGGTCATCAACAACATCATCACCACTTCCAAGTTCAAACTTCATTCAGCCACACATTTGTGTTGACTAGTAACCAGCAGCAACAAAAACAACTCAGGTTATTAACATCCACAAACTAAGCTATGACGAGAGCCTCTGCTGCTGCAGGAAACACTGTACCTTTGACAACTAGTAGTAGTAGCAGTAGAATTGCATCAATATCTTGTCCCAGTAGTAGTAGTAGGAGTAGCAGACACCAAGGAACCCAGGAGTCCATGAAGTCCACAGTCTGGAGATATTTCACTCAGGATCCAGAAGCTAAGCATGTTGTTTGTGCAAAAAGCATGTGTCCATGGGGAAAGCAGGCTAACACCTAGGTACCTCCTCAGTGAGATCCAACCTGGAGCACAAACACAGGTCTGACTGGGAGACACACCATCAACAGTTCAGAAGTGCCACAGCTAGAAGCAGTGGAAGTACTCCTAAATGTTCCTGGGGCTCTGGAGTACATACGGAAAGTGCTGTTGATGTGTTGCACAGTGTGCCAAGATTTTCTGCTCCTGCTGTAGAGAAGTGTGACTAAGTTTGTTTTTGGAGATGACAGGAGTCGTAGAGTTTGGAAAAGGGGAAGTTAGAGGCACTCACTAGGTAAAAGGTGGTATCAGAGAGAGATGCTATTCATAAAAGAGAGAAGGGTTCAATGGTATGATATGTTGAATGGTTATTGGTGTATAAACAAAAAACTGACTGATAATATATAGTTTTATGACTGTCTATAATGTAGATCCTATCATCTTACAGTGTAGCTAAATGGTGATGTGATATATTAAATCATAAAATGCATCAAATTAATAACACATTGATAAATCACAAAAATGACCACAAAGTTTAACAGACAACAGAAATAGAACAGTGATTTCCCACAAAAAACTCAGTTCATTTGATTTGATAAAAAGTTTGTAAATAGGAAAAGGATTTGATGATACAATGTTAAAAGTTAGTTTATGAAATGATGCTCCAACCTTTCTTGTGCAGCAGTTAGATGATGGAATGGAGATGACAAATGAGTTAATAAATGATTAAATGAAGATATGATGGACAAATTATGGTTATGATGTTTCCTTTACGAGCTGCTGTCAATTCAAAGCACCAGGATCCCCAGGTGTAGGTAAAAGTTCAGGCAAAAAGAAGTCACGTGCTCCAGAAAAAGGAATATGTAAAAGTGGAAAAAAGAAAATAATAATAATAACAGAAAGAGCTAAGTGTAGTATGATGGAAAGTCTGAGTGTAGAATAATTAGAACATCTGACTATAAAAAACAGAGGGAACAACAGAGGGAGTTCATACTTAATGGAATTCACTTCATTCTATCCCATAATAATTTTATTTTTGAAGAGGAACACTACATACAACTGTACGGGGACAGCTATGGGAACTCGCTTTGCACCCAGTTTTGCCAATCTATTTATGGGATATTGGGAGGAGGAATACATCTGGCCTCATTACAGTGAACAGTTAGTATTATATTTACTGATGTAACACTGCTCAGCCAGATCAGAAGGGAGGTGCCCAGGTAGACTGCAGAGAGGGACAATCCTCAATTAAGATAAGGGAAAAACCTGAAAAACTTGTCAAGGGGGCAGGGCTTTCATTGTTCTTATAGGAAGAAGATTGTCCCCTGCTGTTATCTGTCTGGTCTATGGACTGCATTCCACATCTGAGAAGAGATTGCTTACACTAGGTAAAAGGGGCGGGAGGGGAAACTTTGCTTGTGAATATCTCTCAAACCATAAAGGTTTGAGAGATAAGACTTATTTCGTTCTTCATATTTTTTTAATGCCTACAAAATAAAATAAAGTTAAAATGAAGTATTACTATCCCTTTAAGATTCATAGATGACCTCTTTATTATATGGAAAGGAACAGAAGAATATCTCACCAATTTTTTGGAAAATATCAACCACAATAGACTGGGTCTGTCTTTCATTTCCAAATACAGCAAAACTTCAATAATATTTCTGGATTTACAGATAAATATCGATATTAACCAAACTATAGAAACCAGAACATATTACAAAACAATTGAAGCCAATAGCTATATTCAAGCTAACAGCAATAATAGGAAAATGTGGCTAAATAATGTCCCCTTAGGCCAAATTCAGTGAATCAAAAGAAATTGCAGTAGAGAAGTATTTGAAAAACAAGCGGAAACCTTGAAAGATAAATTTAAAGAGAAAGGATATAGAAATGAAGTTATAGAAGATGCCTTTCAAAAAGAAAAAAAATCCCAAGACGATTACCAGCTAATGGAAAAACCAATCATGTTAAGAAAAAATTGAAAACAATGGAACTTCCATTCATTACCAGATTTACTAGTGGATCAACAAGAATACAGACAATATTAAATAGACATTGGTGCATTTTGAAGGGGGACAAATATCTTCAGAATATCTTACCTAACAAACCAAAACTTATACACAAAAAAGCAAAGATCTAAAAAGGAAATTGGCGTCTAGTGCACTCAAAGGTATAGTAATACTTCGTTTTATCTTTATTTTATTTTGTAGGCATTAAAAAAAACATGAAGAACGATATAAGTCTTATCTCTCAAACGCTTATGGTTTGTGAGATATTCACAAGCAAAGTTCCCTTCACTGACAAAAACGGTCAAGTCTGCCATCTAGCTGTCAGATTTGGAATCCGGTCCGCAGATCAACTGGTGGCTCTTCAGCAGATCCGATATCGCAAGATATAAAAATAATTATTTCATTGGAACAGATTAAAAAGTGTGCTTTCAAACCAGGCACACTTTGTAGACAATTCAAATGAAGTAGTTCTTGTTATATCTCGTGATCTCGGCTCTGCTGTAGAGCCACGGCCAGTCCACGGACCGGATTCCAAATCTAACAGCTAGATGGCAGACTTAACTGTTTTGGTCAGTGAGGGGAAACTTTGCTTGTGAATATCTCTCAAACCAAAAAGGTTTGAGACATAAGACTTATATCGTTCTTAATGTTTTTTTAATGCCTACAAAATAAAATAAAGATAAAACGAAGTATTACTATCCCTTTAAGATGACTAAGAATAAAACTCATCACTTATAGATGGAATTAAATCAAACTAAAGGAAATTCTAAGTGTGGCCATAATAGATGCATCACATGTAAATATTGTAACAAATCTGAGGACACATTTCAATCAAATACTACCAAGGAAGTATTCCCTATCAAACATTTCGCAAACTGTAACACTCCATATGTTATTTATATGTTGAAATGCCCTTGCCAGAAACAATACATTGGAAGAACTATTAGACCATTGAAGGAGAGGTTCAGGGAACACCGAAATAATATATATAAATCATCATCTTCACACTGTATTTCTAGGCACTATAATACACACCACCCAAATGATCAGGATGAAATACAAATAAAGGTTATTGACTATATTCCAGATCACCCAAGAGGAGGAGGAAGATTTCGCAGATTGGCCCAAAAAGAGACCTTTTGAATATTTAAACTGCAGACTATGACACCACAAGGCCATAATTAAGAAATGGACCTGTGGTGTTTCTAGAAATCTTTAAAATAATATCAGATAATATCAGAAAGCAGATATTAGAGACTTTCAAGTGACCAACTAATTCATTGTTTTACTTTTTTGGTTGAATTGACTAATTCATATTTTATTGTAATCAGGGCTTTCAATGGGTTAATAATATAAATATTAGCCACTAAGAGGATACTAAAGGAACATATATTATATATTTTTTGTCCCTTATCCCTTGAACCCGTAAGTATTCTTCTGTCTTTTTCTTTTCATTTGTCCAATACCTTCATTCAGATATAAATTGCTTTATAGGACAGTTATAATCGCCTATGTTTTATTTTTATTCAAATAGTATATCAGCATAAACGATCATGTTTTTATTTTTTATTTTTTCCATTGCAAATAGGTTTACATACTCACAATCGTCAAATAGTTATTTCAATCAACGGATTAACAACTACAACTGTAACAGAATGTAAATGATGAAGTGAAACACGGTGTATATCATTTACTATGTATAACATTTAATGTTACATATTTTACTTGATGTTGAAAACTGAGATGTATGTTTGTCATCACTTTAACGGGTGACAGTAATATACATGTCTAGTTTGCATGAGATAAATTCATTGAACAGTGATGATGTTCTTTTTTGAAAAAAAAGATACATTTTCTATCCCACTATCCGGTACCAATGTTGTTATCACCTACTTTTTGAGAACACGAACTTTAGCGTAAATAGACGCAAATCAGCTTCTTTCTAAAGGGGTCGCGACTCGCGAATGTGCATTTTGTCATCCCTGCAGCTAGCCAATGATTGAATAGCTGGAAGGATGATGAAGCATGCATTTGTGACCCCTTCATCAAGAAGTTGATTGGCTGGGAGATGTGGTTACTGCATGACACTAGGAGTGGGTGCAAAGTCAGAAAAATTGAACAGAGAATGGCCATATAAAAGCCAGTCTGTGTTCAGATCCCCCTCACTTTATCTTGAGCAACGGCCCAAGAAGGGAGATTTTTCTATTTGTCAGTGGTGGTGTCTGTAACAGCAATCGTTTATGGGCATTTACTTTTTTTTTTATTCTTTTGTTTTCAGACATTGAAAAAAAATGTAAAGACAAAAGAAGACTTAAAGAAGAAGAGGAAGGCAGAGGAAGAAAAGAGTGCAGAAGACCCCTTTGCACCTCCAAATTCAAGGTAAGTGTTTATTGTTAATGCTGTCGGGAATAGGCCACAAGATACTGACAGCTTTAGGGGGAAATGAATCCTATGAGTGCCAGAGGGGTATGAAGCTCTGTGCATTGCAGAGTGTTGCATACTAGTGATGATCAAGCACCCCAATGCTCGGGTGTTCGGGTGCTCTGGCCGAGCACCCCCGGAGGCTCGAGTGCTCGGCCGAGCACCCGAGCCCCATTGAAGTCAATGGGAGGACTCGAGCATTACACCAGGCACCCCCTGCTCTGATGAGGGGAGGGTGCCTAGTCCATAGGAAAAGGGCAGAAAATGATGGAAACACCACAGAAATGGTTCAGGGACAGCATAGGGAGGATGTCTGGATGCATCTTGGACTCCAACGTCGCTGCTGGGAACGATGTTTCGCCCGTAGTACACCATTTTTACAGACTGACCGTAAAACACACAAAAAGGAAGATAAAAACGACTTTAGGCGAAAAATTGTTACCAAACAGTATTTGCTGTATATTTACTTGTATATCATCTGCAAATTCTGCAAAAAATTTGCAGAAGGGTGAACACCCAGTAATCCGTGTTGTCTAAAATGCGTATAACGCGTGGGTCACGGGAAAGGCAGCCTAACATAAAGTCATCCATGTGTGCCAGAGTACCAACAGGCAAGATTTCGCTGTCCTCACCAGGAGGATGACTCTCAATCTCCTCATCCTCTTCCTCCTCTTCTGCCCACCCACGCTGAAGAGATGGAACTAAAGTTCCATGGCTACCCTCTGTAGCGGAGGCAACCGTGTCTTCCTCCTCCTCCTCCTCCTCCGCCTCCTCCAATTGTCGCTGAGAAGACGAAGTGAGGGTTCTCTGGCTATCACCTTGTGTAAGCTCTTCCTCCCGCATTTCCACCTCTTCCACATGCAAAGCGTCGGTTTTAATTGTGAGCAGCGAGCGTTTCAGTAGACACAGAAGTGGGATGGTTACACTGATAATAGCGTTATCGCCGCTCACAATCTGTGTCGATTCCTCAAAATTGCGTAAAACCTCACAGAGGTCTGACATCCATTCCCACTCCTCACTTCTGATTAGAGGAAGTTGAACGGAGAGGCGACGACCGTGTAACAGCTGGTACTCCACTACTGCCCTCTGCTGCTCACAAAGCCGGGCCAACATGTGGAAGGTGGAGTTCCATCGCGTGCTCACGTCACACAGCAGCCGGTGAGCTGGCAATTGTAAGTGCTGCTGCAGCTTCAACAGGCCGGCTGAAGCTGTTTATGACTTACGGAAATGTGCACACACGCGGCGCACCTTGGTCAAGAGATCATGCAAATTGGGGTAGGTTTTTAGAAATCGCTGAACCACTAAATTAAATACATGCGCTAGGCATGGTACGTGTGTGAGCTTGCCGAGCTCCAAAGCCGCCACCAAGTTACGCCCATTATCACACACAACCATGCCTGGTTGCAGGTTGAGTGGCGAGAGCCACTGCTCGGTCTGGTGACTAATCCCCTGCAACAGCTCTGAGGCCGTGTGCTGTTTGTCCCCAAGGCAGATCAGCTTCATCACGGCCTGTTGACGCTTCCCCACTGCAGTGCTACACTTCTTCCAGCTACCGGCTGATGGGTGAGTGGCGCTGCGCGCAGAGAATTCGGAGATGGAAACGGAGGAGGAGGAGCCAATAACGTAGGTGCTGGCGGAAAACCTGATGGAGGTAGGGCCCGCAATCCTTGGCGTGGGTAGCACCTGTGCCATCCCAGGGTCCGAGTCGCTCCCAGCCTCCACGACATTCACCCAGTGTGCCGTCAGGGAAATGTAGCGTCCCTGGCCACAAGCACTTGTCCATGTGTTAGTCGTTAAGTGGACCTTCCCAGTAACTGCGTTGGTCAGGGCACGGGTGATGTTACGGGACACATGGTGGTGTAAGGCGGGGACGGCACACCGGGAAAAGTAGTGGCGGCTGGGGACTGTGTACCGAGGGACAGCTGCTGCCATCAGGCTGCGGAAGGACTCAGTCTCCACAAGCCTAAATGGCAGCATTTCGATGGCCAGTAATTTGGAAAGGAGTGAGGTTAGTGCTATGGCCTGTGGGTGGGTGGCTGGGTACTTTCGCTTGCGCTCAAATGCCTGGGGTAACGACATTTGGATGCTGCGCTGGGACAGGGAAGTGGATGTGGTCGATGATGGTGCTTCAGATGGTACAGGTGCAGGTCGGGAGGTATGCGGGCCTGCGCCTTCGACAGGCGATTGGCCGGCACCGAAAACAGGGGAAGAGGAGGCAGTGGTGTGGCCTGCAGACACAGATTGGCGATCCGGGCGTTCCTCCCACTTATTACGGTTCTTGGATGCCATGTGTCGGATCATGCTGGTGGTGGTGAGGTTTCTAGTGTTCATGCCTCGGCTCATTCTGGTGTGGCACAGGTTGCAAACTACAATTTTTTTGTCGTCCGCACTTTCCTTAAAAAAACGCCATACCGCGGAACAACTAGCCCTTGGCAAGGGAGATTTACGCAAGGGGGTGCTCCGTGGAACATTTGCGGGCCAGTTTGGTGCGGTCCGCCTTCTTTCTTTAGCCACACCACTGCCTCTTCCAGCCTGTTGCGGTGCTGCAGATGGCTCACCCTCAGGACTGCTGTCATCGCTCAGCTCTCCACCTTCCCAGGTGGGGTCAGTCACCTCATCGTCCACCAAGTCCTCCTCCACTTCCTCACTCTGATCATCCTCCTCATTTCTTGATCCCACCACATACTCAGTTATTGACAACTGTATATCATCCTCCTCATCAAGGTCTTGAGACAGTAATAGTGGTTGATTTGATGGCAACTGTGTCTCATCATCATCATCCACTTCCTTTGACCTTAAATGCCGATCCCCTCTGTCATCTTCTTGTGATTGGGTACCCTCTAGAGGTTGTGAATCAGGGCACAAGATTTCATGTTCCTCTGCAAGCGTGCTTGGAGAGAGGTTCAAATTAAGGATTGGTCATGAGACGAGCTCCTCACTATATCCCAGTGTGGGATCACTTCTTTGACCAGACCCTCTATGGTGGGAGGAAGGATGATCAGGGTGAGGATTATGTTGACCAGACTCTTGGCTACTGAGAGTGGACTTGGTGGAAGACAGGGTGGTGCTTAACCGACTGGAAGCAGTATCAGCTGAAATCCAACCGACCACCTGTTCGCAGTGGTCTGACCTCGAGAGTGATGTCCTGCGACGCCCTGTAAACTGAGACATGAAGCTAGGTATGATGGATGTCTTTCTTTCTTGTGCTCTGGCACCAGGCACAGTTTCTACGCGTCCTGACCCGCGCCCTGAACTATCAGGATCACGTCCACTTCCCCGTCCCTTTTTACCCGCCTTCTTCATATTACACGGAATATGTGCTGCTAATCTGCAACTTTGCACACTAAACAGAATGTGCTGCTAATCTGCAACTTTGCACACTAAACAGAATGTGCTGCTTATCTGCGGCTAGGCACAGTGAACGGAATATGTGACTTTTATTTTTTACACTTTGCACACTAAACAGAATGTGCTGCTAATCTGCAACTTTGCACACTAAACAGAATGTGCTGCTAATCTGCGGCTAGGCACAGTGAACGGAATATGTGACGTTTATTTTTTACACTTTGCACACTAAACAGAATGTGCTGCTAATCTGCAACTTTGCACACTAAACAGAATGTGCTGCTTATCTGCGGCTAGGCACAGTGAACGGAATATGTGACGTTTATTTTTTACACTTTGCACACTAAACAGAATGTGCTGCTAATCTGCAACTTTGCACACTAAACAGAATGTGCTGCTAATCTGCGGCTAGGCACAGTGAAAGGAATATGTGACGTTTATTTTTTACACTTTGCACACTAAACAGAATGTGCTGCTAATCTGCAACTTTGCACACTAAACAGAATGTGCTACTAATCTGCAACTTTGCACACTAAACAGAATGTGCTGCTTATCTGCGGCTAGGCACAGTGAACGGAATATGTGACGTTTATTTTTTACACTTTGCACACTAAACAGAATGTGATGCTAATCTGCAACTTTGCACACTAAACAGAATGTGCTGCTTATCTGCGGCTAGGCACAGTGAACGGAATATGTGACATTTATTTTTTTCACTTTGCACACTAAACAGAATGTGCTGCAAATCTGCAACTTTGCACACTAAACAGAATGTGCTGCTAATCTGCAACTTTGCACACTAAAAAGAATGTGCTGCTAATCTGCAACTTTGCACACTAAACAGAATGTGCTGCTAATCTGCAACTTTGCACACTAAACAGAATGTGCTGCTAATCTGCAACTTTGCACACTAAAAAGAATGTGCTGCTAATCTGCAACTTTGCACACTAAACAGAATGTGCTGCTAATCTGCAACTTTGCACACTAAACAGAATGTGCTGCTAATCTGCGGCTAGGCACAGTGAACGGAATATGTGACGTTTTTTTTTTTAAATCTCTGCCCCCCCAAACAAAATATAACTGCTGCCCCCACACACAATAGTCCTAAAAAGGACTTTTGGGTCTTTATTAGTGTTGAGCGAGCATGCTCGGCCGATGCTCGGATCGGCTCGAGCATCGCTCTGCTCGGCACATGGCGGTACTCGTACGAGTACCGCATGTGCTCGCCCACCATGTTTGGGTCTCCTCCCCGCACGTTTTGCGGCTGCTGCGCAGCCAATAAACATGCAGGGAGGCTCTGACATCAGTGTAATGCCAGCAGCCATGTTGGCTGCTGGCATTACACTGATTGGCTGGCCAGAACCCGTGGTCGGGTGCTGTATAGCACCTGACCAGCGAGTTCGGCTCAGTCTTAGCCAGGGAGAGATGAGGATAGGAAGGGAAAGTCAGTGTAGGGAGGAAAAAAAGCAAAATTGTGAAAAAAAAGAACCAAAAGTCCTTTTTAGGACTACTGTGTGTGGGGGCAGCAGGTTATTTTGTGTGGGGGGGAAAAAAAAAAGAAAAAAAAACATATATTCTGTTTAGTGTGCAAAGTTGCAGATTAGAGCACATTCTGTTTAGTGTGCACAGTTGCAGATTAGAGCACATTCTGTTTAGTGTGCAAAGTTGCAGATTAGAGCACATTCTGTTTAGTGTGCAAAGTTGCAGATTAGAGCACATTCTGTTTAGTGTGCAAAGTTGCAGATTAGAGCACATTCTGTTAAGTCTTCAAACTAAAATATCAAAGTCACATATTCCATTCAGTGTGCGTCGCCGCAGTTTAGCAGCACATTCTGTGTACTGTGCAGAGTTGCAGAATAGGAAGAAATACTGTTAAGTCTTCAAACTAAAATATCAAAGTCACATATTCCATTCAGTGTGCGTCGCCGCAGTTTAGCAGCACATTCTGTGTACTGTGCAGAGTTGCAGAATAGGAAGAAATACTGTTAAGTCTTCAAACTAAAATATCAAAGTCACATATTCCATTCAGTGTGCGTCGCCGCAGTTTAGCAGCACATTCTGTGTACTGTGCAGAGTTGCAGAATAGGAAGAAATACTGTTAAGTCTTCAAACTCAAATATTAAAGTCACATATTCCATTCAGTGTGTGTCACCGCAGTTTAGCAGCCTATTCTGTGTACTCTGCACAGTTGCAGAATAGGAAGAAATACTGTTAAGTTTTCAAACTCAAATATTAAAGTCACATATTCCATTCTGTGTGTGTCACCGCAGTTTAGCAGCCTATTCTGTGTACTCTGCACAGTTGCAGAATAGGAAGAAATACTGTTAAGTTTTCAAACTCAAATATTAAAGTCACATATTCCATTCTGTGTGTGTCACCGCAGTTTAGCAGCCTATTCTGTGTACTCTGCACAGTTGCAGAATAGGAAGAAATACTGTTAAGTTTTCAAACTCAAATATTAAAGTCACATATTTCATTCTGTGTGTGTCACCGCAGTTTAGCAGCCTATTCTGTGTACTCTGCACAGTTGCAGAACAGGAAGAAATACTGTTAAGTTTTCAAACTCAAATATTAAAGTCACATATTCCATTCTGTGTTCGTCACCGCAGTTTAGCAGCCTATTCTGTGTACTCTGCACAGTTGCAGAATAGGAAGAAATACTGTTAAGTTTTCAAACTCAAATATTAAAGTCACATATTCCATTCAGTGTGTGTCACCGCAGTTTAGCAGCCTATTCTGTGTACTCTGCACAGTTGCAGAATAGGAAGAAATACTGTTAAGTTTTCAAACTCAAATATTAAAGTCACATATTTCATTCTGTGTGTGTCACCGCAGTTTAGCAGCCTATTCTGTGTACTCTGCACAGTTGCAGAATAGGAAGAAATACTGTTAAGTTTTCAAACTCAAATATTAAAGTCACATATTCCATTCTGTGTTCGTCACCGCAGTTTAGCAGCCTATTCTGTGTACTCTGCACAGTTGCAGAATAGGAAGAAATACTGTTAAGTTTTCAAACTCAAATATTAAAGTCACATATTCCATTCAGTGTGTGTTACCGCAGTTTAGCAGCCTATTCTGTGTACTCTGCACAGTTGCAGAATAGGAAGAAATACTGTTAAGTTTTCAAACTCAAATATTAAAGTCACATATTCCATTCTGTGTGTGTCACCGCAGTTTAGCAGCCTATTCTGTGTACTCTGCACAGTTGCAGAATAGGAAGAAATACTGTTAAGTTTTCAAACTCAAATATTAAAGTCACATATTCCATTCAGTGTGTGTCACCGCAGTTTAGCAGCCTATTCTGTGTACTCTGCACAGTTACAGAATAGGAAGAAATACTGTTAAGTTTTCAAACTCAAATATTAAAGTCACATATTCCGTGTAAGATGAAGAAGGCGGGTAAAAAGGGACGGGGAAGTGGACGTGATCCTGATAGTTCAGAGCGCGGGTCAGGACGCGGAGAAACTGTGCCTGGTGCCAGAGCACAAGAAAGAAAGACATCCACCATACCTAGCTTCATGTCTCATTTCAGAGGGCGTCGCAGGACATCACTCTCGAGGTCCGACCACTGCGAACAGGTGGTCGGTTGGATGTCAGCTGATACTGCTTCCAGTCGGTTAAGCACCACCCTGTCTTCCACCAAGTCCACTCTCAGTAGCCAAGAGTCTGGTCAACATAATCCTCACTCTGATCATCCTTCCTCCCACCATACACGGTCTGGTCAAAGAAGTGATCCCACACTGGGATATAGTGAGGAGCTCGTCTCATCACCAATCCTTCATTTGACCCTCTCTCCAAGCACGCTTGCAGAGGAACATGACATCTTGTGCCCTGATTCACAACCTCTAGAGGGTACCCAATCACAAGAAGATGACAGATGTGAACGGCATTTAAGGTCAAAGGAAGTAGTGGATGATGATGATGATGATGAGACACAGTTGCCATTAAATCAACCACTATTTCCGTCTCAAGACCTTGTTGAGGAGAATGTTATACAGTTGTCAATGACTGAGTATGTGGTGGGATCAAGACATGAGGAGGATGATCAGAGTGAGGAAGTGGAGGAGGACTTGGTGGACGATGAGGTGACTGACCCCACCTGGGAAGGTGTAGAGCCGAGCGATGACAGCAGTCCTGAGGGTGAGCCATCTGCAGCACCGCAACAGGCTGGAAGAGGCAGTGGTGTGGCTACAGAAAGAAGGCGGACCGCACCAAACCGGCCCGCAAATGTTCCACAGAGCACCCCCTTGCGTAAATCTCCCTTGCCAAAGGGTAGGTGTTCCGCGGTATGGCGTTTTTTTAAGGAAAGTGCGGACGACAAAAGAATTGTAGTTTGCAACCTGTGCCACACCAGAATGAGCCGAGGCATGAACACTAGAAACCTCACCACCACCAGCATGATCCGACACATGGCATCCAAGCACCGTAATAAGTGGGAGGAACGCCTGGATCGCCCATCTGTGTCTGCAGGCCACACCACTGCCTCCTCTTCCCCTGTTTTCGGTGCCGGCCAATCGCCTGTCGAAGGCGCAGGCCCGCATACCTCCCGCCCTGCACCTGTACCATCTGAAGCACCATCAGCGACCACATCCACTTCCCTGTCCCAGCACAGCGTCCAAATGTCGTTACCCCAGGCATTTGAGCGCAAGAGAAAATACCCAGCCACCCACCCACAGGCCATAGCACTAACCTCACACCTTTCCAAATTACTGGCCATCGAAATGCTGCCATTTAGGCTTGTGGACACTGAGTCCTTCCGCAGCCTGATGGCAGCAGCTGTCCCTCGGTACGCGGTCCCCAGCCGCCACTACTTTTCCCGGTGTGCCATCCCCGCATTACACCACCATGTGTCCCGTAACATCACCCGTGCCCTGACCAACGCAGTTACTGGGAAGGTCCACTTAACGACTGACACATGGACAAGTGCTTGTGGCCAGGGACGCTACATTTCCCTGACGGCACACTGGGTGAATGTCGTGGAGGCTGGGAGCGACTCGGACCCTGGGATGGCACGGGTGCTACCCACGCCGAGGATTGCGGGCCCTACCTCCATCAGGGTTTCCGCCAGCACCTACGTTATTGGCTCCTCCTCCTCCGTTTCCACCCTCGAATTCTCTACACGCAGCGCCACTCCCCCATCAGCCAGTAGCTGGAAGCAGTGTAGCACTGCAGTGGGGAAGCGTCAACAGGCCGTGCTGAAGCTGATCTGCCTTGGGGACAAACAGCACACGGCCTCAGAGCTGTTGCAGGGGATTAGTCACCAGACCGAGCAGTGGCTCTCGCCACTCAACCTGCAACCAGGCATGGTTGTGTGTGATAATGGGCGTAACTTGGTGGCGGCTTTGGAGCTCGGCAAGCTCACACACGTACCATGCCTAGCGCATGTATTTAATTTAGTGGTTCAGCGATTTCTAAAAACCTACCCCAATGTGCATGATCTCTTGACCAAGGTGCGCCGCGTGTGTGCACATTTCCGTAAGTCATCTACAGCTTCGGCCGGCCTGTTGAAGCTGCAGCAGCGCTTACAATTGCCAGCTCACCGGCTGCTGTGTGACGTGAGCACGCGCTGGAACCCCACCTTCCACATGTTGGCCCGGCTTTGTGAGCAGCAGAGGGCAGTAGTGGAGTACCAGCTGTTACACGGTCGTCGCCTCTCCGTTCAACTTCCTGTAATCAGAAGTGAGGAGTGGGAATGGCTGTCAGACCTCTGCGAGGTTTTACGCAATTTTGAGGAATCGACACAGATGGTGAGCGGCGATAATGCTATTATCAGTGTAACCATCCCACTTCTGTGTCTACTGAAACGCTCGCTGCTCACAATTAAAACCGACGCTTTGCATGTGGAAGAGGTGGAAATGGGGGAGGAAGAGCTTACACAAGGTGATAGCCAGAGCACCCTCACTTTGTCTTCTCAGCGACAATTGGAGGAGGCGGAGGAGGAGGAGGAGGAGGAGGAAGACACGGTTGCCTCCGCTACAGAGGGTAGCCATGGAACTTTAGTTCCATCTCTTCAGCGTGGGTGGGCAGAAGAGGAGGAAGAGGATGAGGATATTGAGAGTCATCCTCCTGGTGAGGACAGCGAAATCTTGCCTGTTGGTACTCTGGCACACATGGCTGACTTTATGTTAGGCTGCCTTTCCCGTGACCCACGCGTTGTACGCATTTTAGACAACACGGATTACTGGGTGTTCACCCTTCTGGACCCCCGCTACAAAGAGAATTTCTCATCTCTCATTCCTCCGGTGGAGAGGACAAGCAAAATGGTGCAATACCAGAAGGTTCTTGTTGAAAAATTGCTCCAAAATTTTCCATCTGACAACACTGGCGGCAGAGTACGTGCTACCTTGGCCAACCGAGAAGGGGAGAAAAGGGGAGCACACAGCAGTTCCGACAAAGGCAGGGCAACACTCTCCAAGGCGTGGGACACCTTCATGACACCCCGCCAGCACCCTCACCCTGATGCGCAACCTAGTGTCACAAGGAGGGAAAAGTTTTGGAAGATGGTGAAGGAGTACGTAGCAGACCGTGTCAGCGTCCTCAATGATCCCTCTGTGCCTTACAACTACTGGGTGTCCAAGCTGGACACGTGGTATGAACTGGCACTCTACGCCTTGGAGGTGCTGGCCTGCCCTGCCGCCAGCATTCTGTCTGAGCGGGTATTTAGTGCTGCTGGTGGCATCATAACAGATAAGCGTATCCGCCTTTCCACCGACAATGCTGATAGGTTGACACTTATAAAAATGAACAAGGCCTGGATTTCCCCTGACTTCTCCACTCCACTGGAGGAAAGCCCCGGGGGAACATAAACTCACTTTATATATGTTATTTACAATGATGGGAATACTCTGTATTCCCATTCACCCCTTCCACCCAAAAAACGGGTATATGGTTGACTCTTAATCTTCTCATCCTCCTCCTCCTCTTCCATATGCCCTGTGCTATAATTTTTATATAGGGCCAGCTAACCAGCGGGCCCTGTGATATAATTTTTATATAGGGCCAGCTCACCAGCGGGCCCTGTTTGACAATTTTTATATAGGTCAGCTCACCAGCGGGCCTTCTCATATAATGTTTTATTGGGTCAGCTCTCTAACGGGCCCTCTCATATAATGTTTTATAGCGTCAGCTCACTAGCGGGCCTTCGCATATAATGTTTAGGATGGTCAGCTCTGCAGCAGACCCTCACCCATAATGTTTTAGATGGTCAGCTCAGCGCACGTTTCCCTCTTAATCATGGCCTCAGTTCAATAAAATCAAGGAAATTTTTGGGAGAATTTGCCTCTGCGCACGTTTCCCTGTTAATCATGGCCTCACTTCAGAAAATCAAGGAAATTTTTGGGATAATTTGTCTCTGCGCACGTTTCCCTCTTAATCATGGCCTCACTTCAGAAAATCAAGGAAATTTTTGGGATAATTTGCAGATAATATACAAGTAAATATACAGCAAATATTGTTTGGTAACAATTTTTCGCCTAAAGTCGTTTTTATTTTCCTTTTTGTGTGTTTTATGGTCAGTCTGTAAAAATGGCGTACTACGGGCGAAAGATCGTTCCCAGCAGCGATGTTGGAGTCCAAGATGCATCCAGACATCCTCCCTATGCTGTCCCTGAACCATTTCTGTGGTGTTTCCATCTTTTTCTGCCCTTTTCCTATGGACCAGGCACCCTCCCCTCATCAGAGCAGGGGGTGCCTGGTGTAATGCTCGAGTCCTCCCATTGACTTCAATGGGGCTCGGGTGCTCGGCCGAGCACTCGAGCCTCCGGGGGCGCTCGGTCAGAGCACCCGAACACCCGAGCATTGGGGTGCTCGCTCATCACTAGTCTTTATATGTTGTTCAAACACACTTTTCTTCTCCCTACACTGACTTTCCCTTCCTATCCTCATCTCTCCCTGGCTAAGACTGAGCCGAACTCGCTGGTCAGGTGCTATACAGCACCCGATCATGGGTTCTGGCCAGCCAATCAGTGTAATGCCAGCAGCCAACATGGCTGCTGGCATTACACTGATGTCAGAGCCTCCGTGCACGTTTATTGGCTGCGCAGCAGCCGCAAAACGTGCGGGGAGGAGACCCGGACATGGCGGGCGAGCACATGCGGTACTCGTACGAGTACCGCCATGTGCCGAGCAGAGCGATGCTCGAACCGAACCGAGCTTCGGCCGAGCATGCTCGCTCATCACTATTGCATACCCTTCTGGCACACAAAGGGTTAATTAACATTTGGTTTCACTTATGTTTTTTGGTAATTTGGATGTACTGATATGAGGCTTATGGTCCCATATTAATACATCCATGGGTCACTAGTGCTGGGATGCCTAGTTGCACGTGTGATTATTGTTTTTTTTTGTTGTTTGTTTTTTTTTTTACTATTTTCAATTACTCTTCAGTGGTTTTTAACATGCGTTAAGGCCTCAACGCCTAGGTTTGCTAGGCACTAAAATAATGCACAAAAAGAAAATTCCTTTATTGCGTTTTACTAACCACTGCATGTAATTGAACAGCAAATTTATATGCTGTTTTATTGTTCTCAGTGGGTGCTAATCTTGCTCCCTGTTGTGCTTTTCTGATGATTGGTAGTTTGTCACAGCGCAGGTAATAGTATACGAAACTGTCACTTAAATATACCGCCATTAGTTTGCTTTTACTAACAGTGGTAATTGAATCGAGCCCCTGATATGAAGAGGAAGAGAGAGTTGTTTTGTTCATTGTCAGTGCCAGTGAAAGTCGATGATGAGACCCTACATTTTTATCTGCATCCACTAGGGAGAGCTCATACCACTAATATTACAATTACTGTATATAGCATACTGAACTTACAGATAAAAAACAAAAGGCACCATTAGATATTAAATTGCATTTTAAATCTAAAAAAAAGCTGATCTTTTAAGACAATAATGTGGAATTATCTCACTAATTCCTATCCCAGCATGACTAATCAGAAAGATGGCCTCCTCAAAGGTTTCAGCAGTTCTAGTACATGACACATTAACTGCCATTGACCAGGTGACAAAGATGACCAGGTGACGGGTAGGTTGTTACATTCTTGTATGCAATATAATGCATTAAATTCAGGACAAGGGCAAAGTAGGCTGCATGCACCATATCGCCTCTTCTCAAGGCATCTATCAGGGCTTAAAATGTGAAGTCCTTTGCTACTAGCCAGACCTGAAAAGTTACTCGCCACTGCAAGCCATAACATACCCACCAGGGCTGAATTTCTACTCGCCAGGGCCGAATTTCTACTAGCCATTGGCTAGTGGCGAGTGGAAATTTTGAGCCCTGCATCTATTATGTAGCAGACACAAAGGCAACTTTCAGTGAATGGAGTACAAGCCATTTGTTGTTTATTTAATGCATCTGCAGCTGAAAAGGATTGTCTTTCAAAACTCTATATACACAAAGTGGCATGCCCATGGTATGAGGTACCCTGCTACTTTCCTTTAATACATGTGCAAGAGGTAACATTAGAGGTGATCTAATGTTGTAAGCTTTTGCTACCTACTATTTGAAGGAAAAGCCAGTGAGCAGTAACAGTCATATAGTCTGTAATAGTTCTGAGGGAATGTTGCCACATGCAAATTTGGTAATAAGCATTTCGGCAAACACCTTTAACCCTGAGTCAAGCCCAGCAATGTTGTTTCCTTAGTGGTTGTGCTCACAAACTATGCACCCTAGTCACATAGTTTAGCCACTATCCTAGATTGAATACCTCTGATCTGCGTCCTAGTAATCTGTTACAGCAAATAACCCTAAAATCCAACCCTGCCTTAACCTTAATACCTAAACCTAAATACAAACATATACTCTAACTCTTAGCAACAACCTCTAATCCTTATGCATGATCCTATAATTTACCACCTAATCCTAAAACTTAAAAACAAAAGCATGTCAAACTGTTGGCTTTATAGTCGTTGATAGATGGTGACTCCATCCATCAGGGCTGGACCAAGACTAGAGTGTGTTACCACTAATCTAAATGCTGTAGACTAATAATGAAAATCAGATGTTGCAGAACAGCTACTGCAAAATTCAGAAATATGTAGCAGTTAAGACGTAGGTGGAGGGATGTACAGTGGATGGATTATTTTTAAGACATCTTATTTTTGCTTCAAGAAATCTGTTTTGTTTTCAGCTGTGAACTGAAAAAAGCTAAGCTGTAGGATATCTGTGATGAACCAACTAAATAACTGTACTTTCTGTATTATCGGTGATTTGTTAATGTGGTAAGGGAGGCATTAAGAAAAAGAGGCTTTCATCGCCTTCTCTTGCAGGTGTGCAAGTAATTGTGGTCTGTGATGGTCTTGATTGCTGGGGTGTAATTGGTTGTTTTCTGCCATGTAAAGCAGAGGGACGGTGAATAGTGATGAGCGAGCACCCCAATGCTCGGGTGTTCGGGTGCTCTGACCGAGCGCCCCCGGAGGCTCGAGTGCTCGGCCGAGCACCCGAGCCCCATTGAAGTCAATGGGAGGACTCGAGCATTACACCAGGCACCCCCTGCTCTGATGAGGGGAGGGTGCCTGCTCCATAGGAAAAGGGCAGAAAATGATGGAAACACCACAGAAATGGTTCAGGGACAGCATAGGGAGGATGTCTGGATGCATCTTGGACTCCAACATCGCTGCTGGGAACGATCTTTCGCCCGTAGTACGCCATTTTTACAGACTGACCGTAAAACACACAAAAAGGCAGATAAAAACGACTTTAGGCGAAAAATTGTTACCAAACAGTATTTGCTGTATATTTACTTGTATATCATCTGCAAATTCTGCAAAAAATTTCATTGATTTTTCTGAACTGAGGCCATGATTAAGAGGGAAACGTGCGCAGAGGCAAATTCTCCCAAAAATTTCCTTGATTTTTCTGAACTGAGGCCATGATTAAGAGGGAAACGTGCGCAGAGGCAAATTCTTCCAAAAATGTCCTTGATTTTTCTGAACTGAGGCCATGATTAAGAGGGAAACGTGTGCAGAGGCAAATTCTCCCAAAAATTTCCTTGATTTTTCTGAACTGAGGCCATGATTAAGAGGGAAACGTGCGCAAAGGCAAATTCTCCCAAAAATTTCCTCGATTTTTCTGAACTGGGGCCATGATTAAGAGGGAAACGTGCGCTGAGCCGACCATCTAAAACATTATGGGTGAGGGTCTGCTGCGGAGCTGACCATCCTAAACATTATATGCGAAGGCCCGCTAGTGAGCTGACGCTATAAAACATTATATGAGAGGGCCCGCTAGAGAGCTGACCCAATAAAACATTATATGAGAAGGCCCGCTGGTGAGCTGACCTATACAAAAATTGTCAAACTGCGCCCGCTGGTGAGCTGGCCCTATATAAAAATTATATCACTGGGCCCGCTGGTGAGCTGGCCCTATATAAAAATTATATCACTGGGCATATGGAAGAGAGTCAACCATATACCCGTTTTTTGGGTGGAAGGGGTGAATGGGAATACAGAGTATTCCCATCATTGTAAATAACATATATAAAGTGACTTTATGTTCCCCCGGGGCTTTCCTCCAGTGGAGTGGAGAAGTCAGGGGAAATCCAGGCCTTGTTCATTTTTATAAGTGTCAACCTATCAGCATTTTCGGTGGAAAGGCGGATACGCTTATCTGTTATGATGCCACCAGCAGCACTAAATACCCGCTCAGACAGAACGCTGGCGGCAGGGCAGGCCAGCACCTCCAAGGCGTAGAGTGCCAGTTCATACCACGTGTCCAGCTTGGACACCCAGTAGTTGTAAGGCACAGAGGGATCATTGAGGACGCTGACACGGTCTGCTACGTACTCCTTCACCATCTTCCAAAACTTTTCCCTCCTTGTGACACTAGGCTGCGCATCAGGGTGAGGGTGCTGGCGGGGTGTCATGAAGGTGTCCCACGCCTTGGAGAGTGTTGCCCTGCCTTTGTCGGAACTGCTGTGTGCTCCCCTTTTCTCCCCTTCTCGGTTGGCCAAGGTAGCACGTACTCTGCCGCCAGCGTTGTCAGATGGAAAATTTTGGAGCAATTTTTCGACAAGAACCTTCTGGTATTGCACCATTTTGCTTGTCCTCTCCACCGGAGGAATGAGAGATGAGAAATTCTCTTTGTAGCGGGGGTCCAGAAGGGTGAACACCCAGTAATCCGTGTTGTCTAAAATGCGTATAACGCGTGGGTCACGGGAAAGGCAGCCTAACATAAAGTCAGCCAGGTGTGCCAGAGTACCAACAGGCAAGATTTCGCTGTCCTCACCAGGAGGATGACTCTCAATCTCCTCATCCTCTTCCTCCTCTTCTGCCCACCCACGCTGAAGAGATGGAACTAAAGTTCCATGGCTACCCTCTGTAGTGGAGGCAACCGTGTCTTCCTCCTCCTCCTCCTCCTCCTCCGCCTCCTCCAATTGTCGCTGAGAAGACGAAGTGAGGGTGCTCTGGCTATCACCTTGTGTAAGCTCTTCCTCCTCCATTTCCACCTCTTCCACATGCAAAGCATCAGTTTTAATTGTGAGCAGCGAGCGTTTCAGTAGACACAGAAGTGGGATGGTTACACTGATAATAGCGTTATCGCCGCTCACCATCTGTGTCGATTCCTCAAAATTGCGTAAAACCTCACAGAGGTCTGACATCCATTCCCACTCCTCACTTCTGATTACAGGAAGTTGAACGGAGAGGCGACGACCGTGTAACAGCTGGTACTCCACTACTGCCCTCTGCTGCTCACAAAGCCGGGCCAACATGTGGAAGGTGGAGTTCCAGCGTGTGCTCACATCACACAGCAGCCGGTGAGCTGGCAATTGTAAGCGCTGCTGCAGCTTCAACAGGCCGGCTGAAGCTGTTGATGACTTACGGAAATGTGCACACACGCGGCGCACCTTGGTCAAGAGATCATGCAAATTGGGGTAGGTTTTTAGAAATCGCTGAACCACTAAATTAAATACATGCGCTAGGCATGGTACGTGTGTGAGCTTGCCGAGCTCCAAAGCCGCCACCAAGTTACGCCCATTATCACACACAACCATGCCTGGTTGCAGGTTGAGTGGCGAGAGCCACTGCTCGGTCTGGTGACTAATCCCCTGCAACAGCTCTGAGGCCATGTGCTGTTTGTCCCCAAGGCAGATCAGCTTCAGCACGGCCTGTTGACGCTTCCCCACTGCAGTGCTACACTGCTTCCAGCTACCGGCTGATGGGTGAGTGGCGCTGCGCGCAGAGAATTCGGAGGTGGAAACGGAGGAGGAGGAGCCAATAACGTAGGTGCTGGCAGAAACCCTGATGGAGGTAGGGCCCGCAATCCTCGGCATGGGTAGCACCTGTGCCATCCCAGGGTCCGAGTCACTCCCAGCCTCCACGGCATTCACCCAGTGTGCCGTCAGGGAAATGTAGCGTCCCTGGCCACAAGCACTTGTCCATGTGTCAGTCGTTAAGTGGACCTTCCCAGTAACTGCGTTGGTCAGGGCACGGGTGATGTTACGGGACACATGGTGGTGTAAGGCGGGGACGGCACAACGGGAAAAGTAGTGGCGGCTGGGGAATGCGTACCGAGGGACAGCTGCTGCCATCAGGCTGCGGAAGGACTCAGTCTCCACAAGCCTAAATGGCAGCATTTCGATGGCCAGTAATTTGGAAAGGTGTGAGGTTAGTGCTATGGCCTGTGGGTGGGTGGCTGGGTATTTTCGCTTGCGCTCAAATGCCTGGGGTAACGACATTTGGACGCTGTGCTGGGACAGGGAAGTGGATGTGGTCGCTGATGGTGCTTCAGATGGTACAGGTGCAGGTCGGGAGGTATGCGGGCCTGCGCCTTCGACAGGCGATTGGCCGGCACCGAAAACAGGGGAAGAGGAGGCAGTGGTGTGGCCTGCAGACACAGATTGGCGATCCGGGCGTTCCTCCCACTTATTACGGTGCTTGGATGCCATGTGTCGGATCATGCTGGTGGTGGTGAGGTTTCTAGTGTTCATGCCTCGGCTCATTCTGGTGTTGCACAGGTTGCAAACTACAATTCTTTTGTCGTCCGCACTTTCCTTAAAAAAACGCCATACCGCGGAACACCTAGCTCTTGGCAAGGGAGATTTACGCAAGGGGGTGCTCCGTGTAACATTTGCGGGCCGGTTTGGTGCGGTCCGCCTTCTTTCTGTAGCCACACCACTGCCTCTTCTAGCCTGTTGCGGTGCTGCAGATGGCTCACCCTCAGGACTGCTGTCATCGCTCGGCTCTCCACCTTCCCAGGTGGGGTCAGTCATCTCATCGTCCACCAAGTCCTCCTCCACTTCCTCACTCTGATCATCCTCCTCATGTCTTGATCCCACCACATACTCAGTCATTGACAACTGTATATCATCCTCCTCATCAAGGTCTTGAGACAGTAATAGTGGTTGATTTAATGGCAACTGTGTCTCATCATCATCATCATCCACTTCCTTTGACCTTAAATGTTGTTCACCTCTGTCATCTTCTTGTGATTGGGTACCCTCTAGAGGTTGTGAATCAGGGCACAAGATGTCATGTTCCTCTGCAAGCGTGCTTGGAGAGAGGTTCAAATTAAGGATTGGTGATGAGACGAGCTCCTCACTATATCCCAGTGTGGGATCACTTCTTTGACCAGATCCTCTATGGTGGGAGGAAGGATGATCAGAGTGAGGATTATGTTGACCAGACTCTTGGCTACTGAGAGTGGACTTGGTGGAAGACAGGGTGGTGCTTAACCGACTGGAAGCAGTATCAGCTGACATCCAACCGACCACCTGTTCGCAGTGGTCGGACCTCGAGAGTGATGTCCTGCGACGCCCTGTAAACTGAGACATGAAGCTAGGTATGGTGGATGTCCTTCTGTCTTGTGCTCTGGCACCAGGTGCAGTTTCTACGCGTCCTGACCCGCACCCTGAACTATCAGGATCACGTCCACTTCCCCGTCCCTTTTTACCCGCCTTCTTCATATTACACGGAATATGTGCTGCAAATCTGCAACTTTGCACAGTAAACAGAATGTGCTTCTTAACTGCGGCTACGCACAGTGAATGGAATATGTGACTTTGATATTTTACAGTTTGAACACTTAACAGAATGTTCTCCTATTCTGAAACTTTGCACAGTAAACAGAATTTGCTTCTTAACTGCGGCTACGCACAGTGAATGGAATATGTGACTGATATTTTACAGTTTGAACACTTAACAGAATGTTCTCCTATTCTGAAACTTTGCACAGTAAACAGAATTTGCTTCTTAACTGCGGCTACGCACATTGAATGGAATATGTGACTTTGATATTTTACAGTTTGAACACTTAACAGAATGTTCTCCTATTCTGAAACTTTGCACAGTAAACAGAATGTGCTTCTTAACTGCGGCTACGCACAGTGAATGGAATATGTGACTTTGATATTTTACAGTTTGAACACTTAACAGAATGTTCTCCTATTCTGAAACTTTGCACAGTAAACAGAATGTGCTTCTTAACTGCGGCTACGCACAGTGAATGGAATATGTGACTTTGATATTTTACAGTTTGAACACTTAACAGTATGTTCTCCTATTCTGAAACTTTGCACAGTAAACAGAATGTGCTGCTAATCTGCAACTTTGCACACTAAACAGAATGTGCTCTAATCTGCAACTTTGCACACTAAAAAGAATGTGCTGCTAATCTGCAACTTTGCACCCTGAACAGAATGTGCTCTAATCTGCAACTTTGCACACTAAACAGAATGTGCTGCTAATCTGCGGCTAGGCACAGTGAACAGAATATATGAAGATTTTTTTTTTTATATCTCTGCCCCCCCAAACAAAATAAACTGCTGCCCCCACACACAGTAGTCCTAAAAAGGACTTTTGGGTCTTTTTTTTAACAAACTAGCTTTTCTTCTCCCTACACTGACTTTCCCTTCCTATCCTCATCTCTCCCTGGCTAAGACTGAGCCGAACTCGCTGGTCAGGTGCTATACAGCACCCGATCACGGGTTCTGGCCAGCCAATCAGTTTAATGCCAGCAGCCAACATGGCTGCTGGCATTACACTGATGTCAGAGCCTCCCTGCACGTTTATTGGCTGCGCAGCAGCCGCGAAACGTGCGGGGAGGAGACCCGAACATGGCGGGCGAGCACATGCGGTACTCGTACGAGTACCGCCATGTGCCGAGCAGAGCGATGCTCGAGCCGAACCGAGCTTCGGCCGAGCATGCTCGCTCAACACTAATGGTGAATGCTTGAATGTAGATCTTGAGCAGTGAGTGTAAGTACAGCAGTGGTTACAATTGTGAACATTTATGATCCTCAGTGGAAAAAAAAGCTTGTCTCAGCAATTTAAAAGATGTTATTTTGGAACATAAAAAGGGACACATTGATGGTTACTTCAATATACGTTAAAAGTGTAGCATCGATAGATCCAATAGAAATGGTTACAGGAAAAGTCTGGATAGAAAGTTTCAGAAATGCATGGAGGATCTTGGTCTGGTTGATCCTTGGAGATCAGTGAACCCAAACAGACGTGAATATACCTTTCTTTTCAAAAACTCAAAGGTCCATATGTTCAAAGAGGTAGAAAAATAGCTTTTGTTATTTGTAACGACTTTTCAAAGTACAGTGTCTTTGGGATCATTAATATTTTCAGAGAGTGCTGGTTGTGATTGGAAATATGTTGTTTGTCCTGACTGAAATTGTTGTACATAATGACAAAATTGTCTTAAAAAATGTCTTAAAGGGATAGTAATACTTCATTTTAACTTTATTTTATTTTGTAGGCATTAAAAAAAACATGAAGAATGATATAAGTCTTATCTCTGAAACCTTTATGGTTTAAGAGATATTCACAAACAAAGTATCCCCCCCCTGTTCAACCAAATCAGAAGAGAGGTGCCCAGGTAGACTGCAGAGAGGGACAATCTTCATTTAAGATAATGGAAAAAGCTGAAAAACTTGTCAAGGGGGGAAGGGCTTTCATTGTTTTCATACAAAGAAAATTGTCCCCTTCTGTTATCTGTCCTGTCATACAACCAGACTCACATCTGAGAAGAGATGGCTTACACTAGGAAAAAGGGGCGGGGAGGGGAACTTTGCTTGTGAATATCTCATAAACCATAAAGATTTGAGAGATAAGACTTATATCATTCTTCATGTTTTTTTAATGCCTACAAAATAAAATAAAGTTAAAACGAAGTATTACTATCCCTTTAACTAACAACAAAAATGTCTTAACAAAAATTCTCACATTCAGAACACATTCCCTCCACTTTTTTCTTAACGTACAAATTTTGTCTTTTGAAAGACATTTTTTTGTCACTAGTTACGACAAATTTTCTTTTCTTCTATACAACACTGGAGAATAGTTTAGCCACACCCTTGCCCCGCCCATTTGCCTGTCAATTCTGGAGTTATGTCGTACATAACGGACATTACTAGTTTTTTGTCATATACTCTATAAAAAAAAGTCATTCATGCATTCAATTTCTTATTTTTGTCTTTCATACGTCAATTTTTTGTCATTATCCCTTTGAACATATGGCCCAAGTCTTGGTCCAGAATAGATTTTTTTTTTTTTTTAACGGATCAACATTTTTTGAGAGGAACTGTTGATTTTGACATATTCCTAGAGACCTGGTCAGATCATTGTTCAGTTGCCCTGAATTGTAATTTACAGACAGGAGATAAGATAACCAGAAAGTGGAGACTCAATGAGAGAATGCTCCTAAATAAGGAAACTAAAAATGATATATCACACTTTTAAAAAATTACTTTGATTTAGTGAAGTTAGTGATACAAATTTGTGGCTTGCCCAAGTGATGAGATGATTGATTAAATTAGCTAAATTAGATTAAATGTAGGACAGAACAAATAAGTTTACTTGAAAGTAATTTAAAGGAACTAATGCAAAGGCAGGCAATTCAACTAAGAAGATCGATCACTAGAAAATGTGTTAAAGAACAATTAATTATCTTACAAGATAAACAAGTCAGTAAGGAAATAGCTTGGTTTAGATTTATATATTATATGTGGGCAAATACGCTACATTCTTTTATGGCGAACCAGTTGGAACCAGTTGGAATCAAGAAAAGGAACTAACGCTATCAAACAAATAAAATGTTTGGGAACAAGGTATGAGTTCAAAGGCTAGTGATAGAGTTAGAGCATTTCAAGTTTTTTACGCTAATCTTTACAAAGGAAAAGGCAGTTTCCTGGAACAAGATATGAATAGTCCTATCTCTTCTTTGAATACACAGAATGAGGAAGGAAAAATTTATTTAAATAGGCACATTGATACGGATGAGACCTTAAAATCAAATAAAGGTTTAAAAAAATGGTTCTAGCCCTGACCCAGATGGCTTAGGAGATTTGTATTATAGAGTTTTTAGTGATGATTTGGCAAATAAATGTTTTAAGTCTATAACTGATAAAGGACAGTTGAATGGGGAAGCTAACTTGACATTTATAACAACTATAGAAAAACCCGGGAAAGACAATTTAGATATAAATAATTATAGGACTGTATCTCTGATTAACTCTGATAATAACATTTTAAAAACAGATAGATATGGAATATGTAGATAGATAGATAGATAGATAGATAGATAGATAGATAGATAGATATGAGATAGATAGATATGAGCAGATAGATAGATATAGATGGATAGATAGATAGATAGATAGATAGATAGATAGATAGATAGATAGATATAGATGGGTAGATAGATAGATAGATAGATAGATATGAGATAGATAGATAGATAGATAGATAGATAGATAGATATGGGCAGATAGATAGATATAGATAGATATGAGATAGCTAGCTAGATATGAGCAGATAGATATAAGATGGATATAGATATAGATAGATAGATAGATAGATAGATAGATAGATAGATAGATCGATAAATAGATATGAGAAAGATCGATAGATAGATAGATAGATAGATAGATAGATAGATAAATTGATATAGATATGAGATAGATAGATATAAGATAGATAGATAGATAGATAGATAGATAGATAGATAGATAGATAGATAGATATGAGATAGATAAATAGATAGATGAGATAGATAGATAGATAGATAGATAGATAGATAGATAGATAGATAGATATAAGATAGATATGATAAAGATAGATAGATAGATAGATAGATAGATAGATAGATAGATAGATAGAAAGAAAGAAAAATGCAGTTATTTCTCTCCAAAACAGCAATCATCTATTATATGAAATCTGTAACAGCATTACCTGGTGGTGGGTTTTCATAAGCTGAATATTGTGTCAATATTGCCTTTGTTTTGAATTAAGCATCCTAGGCATTATGACTACCTATTCTTTTAATCAACAAAAAACAGGCAAAAAATGTTTACAATATGCACTATTGTTGTCTTACCTTTTTTAAATTATGTAATTGATAAAGAACAGTTGAATGGGGAGTCTAACTCGGCATTTATAACAGCTATAGAAAAACCCGGGAAATACAATACTGATATAAATAATTATAGGCCTGTATCTCTAATTAACTCTGACATTGAAATTTTATCAAAAATACTAGCAATATGGCTGTGTGAATTTTTGCCATACTTAATTAACAAAGACCAATGTCGTTTTATTCCAAACTAGAGACAACATTAGAAGAGTCTTAAATTTATTTATTTATTTTTTTTGTGCACCGGTCCTGGAGTTACTGCAATACCAGGTCAATGCATGGAGTGGACAGAGCAAGCTCTTCTTCCATCTCCCTGTTCTAAAAATCCATTTAATATAAATCGTATTCAGGATCAGAATTTCAGGTCAAGGGAAAAAGGAAGTCACTTTTTGCATCACTAGAAATATTTTGTGTCATCTAGATTAGCAGATTTATTGTATCTTTGTTCACATATATTAGATCCCTGGATTATACCTAGATGGGTGGAATACTACACAACTCCACAATTGATGGCCAAAGGGGCGTGGCTAGGCTAAACTATTCTCCAATGTCATATAGAGGAAAACAAAATTTGTTGTAACTAACGACAAAAAAGTTTTTCAAAAGACACAATTCGTACGTTAAGAAAAAAGTGGAGGGAATGTGTTCTGAATGTGAGAATTTTTGTCTTTAGTTAAGACATTTTTGTCCTTAGTTAAGACATTTTTTTATCGTTCCATACAACAATTTCAGTCAGGACAAACAACATATTTCCAATCACAACCGACACTCTCTGAAAATATTAATGATCCCAACGACACTGTACTTTGAAAAGTCGTTGCAAATGACAAAAGCTATTTCGCTACTTCTTTGAACATATGATCCTAAATGTGCATATTTTAGCTATATAAATACAGAGAAAATAAAGATAATTCACAAGCAATTGCCCATAAGGTAACAGTTTCCTAGAGAAAGGAGTAAATGGTCTCACAAAATAGGAGGATATATTTCTAACATTAGATTGCTTGGTAATAAGAATAACAGTTGCAGCAAGTTAAATTATATTTATTGGACAAGAGTATTAGAGAGAATAAAACAGATTTGGCACCATGAATATGTGTGTGCTAATAAAGAGAATAGATCTGATCAATTCTTACTGTGTCTAAACAGTATATATGGGAAATTTAATGCAGGCTTAGCTTGTTCTTTTGAACATTTACTTTTTTATTGAGCTTTTAAAATTAAGTTAATTTTAAAGTAGCAGTAAACTTTTTTATGAAAAAATATATATTGTAGGGATTTTCCTATTGAGTAAAATAAGGGTACTCTCACTACCGAGAGATTTATATTTACAGTTATTACAGTTTAAACCCATGTTTTTTTTCTTTAGCAGTGCCCTTTAGGGGTCGAATTCTAATTAGATTTCCTCAGAGACATACAGTTCTCCATAGAATGTGATAGAAACTGCTGAGTCACTTCCTGTCAGTTAGAACTATCAGGAAGTAAACACAGTAAATTCACTTCCTGTCAGTTAGAACTATCAGGAAGTAAACACAGTAAATTCACTTCCTGTCAGATAGAACTATTAGGAAGTAAACACAGTAAATTCACTTCCTGATAATTTAAACTGCTATAATTTTGTGAATAAAACATCTGACACCAATTGGATTGACCTTGTTTTATTCAGCAGGAAATGCTCTGTAAAATATGTGTTTTCATAAAAAAAAGTTTACTGCTCCTTTAAACAAAATAATTTCTTTCTTTTAAAGTATGTTATGCATTATCTTGTTATTTTTAAACATTTAATAAAAACAAAGTTTAAAAAAAAAAAGCGCAACTGTGGGGTAAAAGCTGGAAATTTTAACCCCTTAACGACCGGCTCGTGCACGCGCGTCCGGCATTGGAGGACCATGGGGCATTTTTTTTCTTGCAATCTGATTCAGGGCTCCCAGTGTGGTGGGCAGTTGCACGGGGAGTCCTGAATTCCATGACGTTCCAGGACCTTCACTGGTTCTTAAATGCTGTACAGCCACGAAGGTCCGGGTACGTCATTGGAAACAAGGGGTTAAACAGAAGGAATTCAAACAGAGGGGAACAAACATTTATTAACACACTTTTTTTCTTTGTCTGCTGTTTAACTTGTAGTAACTGGGATAGTGGGCGGTAGTATAACTGTCCATGGGTGTCCGCAGGGGTGGGGCAAGAGGGGTCACTTGCCCTTTCCTACATTTGCCCCATAGATAAACATAGGGGCTGGGTGGGATAGCCATGTCTTTGTTAAAGTGATAACAATGCTTCACAAAAACAGCAGCTGCAATTAATCTTCATAGTATTTGGGCCATGGAGAGCATTATTTCAATACTGTCAGAGTTGTAGTTCAAGAGTAATTGAATGATAAAGTATCCCCCTCCCGCCCCTAGTGTAAGCCACTTCCCCTCAGATGTGGAATCTGTTCTCTTGACCGGACAGGTCACAGCAAGGGACAATCTTCTTACTGGGAACATAAGGAAATCCTTGCCCACCTTGACAGGTTTTTTAGGTTTTCTGTTATGCTCACTAAAGATTGTCCCTCTCTGTGATCCTTCTGAACAGTCTTGCCGCTACAACTCTGACAGTAGTGAAATAACACTCTCCACGGCCCAAACACTATGAAGATTAATTGTAGCTGTTTGTATTGTGAAACATTACTATCCCTTTAATTAAAGAACATTAACCTTACTATTAAAAGTTGTAGGGTGTGCCATGCAGCACATTGACATGAATGTTCTCATAGACTACTCATATGTGAATACGCTGGTGAAGAAGATACATTTTAAACTGTAAGTATGTTTGTGTTGTCTGTTTATTCAAAGTGTTATCTGTAAGGCACATGCTTTCTCCATGTTGTTTGCATTTTGTGATCTGTATGGGGTGAGAAAACTGAGATTGAGGAAATGTCTTGTTCTCTTTAGAGTGCTGTTATACAGTGACAAGTACAATGCAGAAGGATCTATTATAGGAGCGGGCAATTTGAGGCCAGCCAGTTTTAGAAAGGACTATAACTCCCATCATACCCTGCCAGCCGTTGGTATAATGGTAGCTGTAGTCCTGCAAAAACTGAGGGCCCCTTGTTGCCCACCCCAAGCTGTGAACTGTATGAGGATGACTTAAAGGGATAGTACTGGTTGCTTTTAACAATGTTGCAGATATTGTAGATATTAAAAAAAAACGAATTGATGTAAGTGTGGTCTCTCAAACAGGTATAGTTTGAGAGATAAATGCTTCTAAAGTTCCCCCCTCCCATCCCTTTCACAGACGTCAATGCTCTAGCTAACAGCATAATATATATGGAACGAGGCACTCATCTATGCTGAGAGCTGCTCCGGCCTCTGTCTCTCCTTCTCCTCAGGCAGAATGACAGGGCAGAGCGGAGCGCACAGAGAAGGGGAGAGAGAGGCCGGAACAGCTCTCAGCATAGATGAGTGCCTCGTTCCACAGTATTTTAATGTTTATATTTTCCTTCTTTAATGCCATGAATAAATGTGACCTTAACCCCTTAAGGACCATTGACATAACCGGACCATCACGCTGGTCCGGCATTTAAGGACCAATGACGGTCCTGGTACGTCACGTACTTTTACTCACCGCGTTCCTGCAGGAGCGAGGTGAGTAATATCAGGGACTGAAGTTTATCGCTCCAAGACCGGAAAGATCTCTTTGAGTCCCCCGTTCGGCGTGTGATCATATGTGATCAGTCACGAGGGACGGCACATCAAACCTTCCTATCTGGTCCTTAAAGGAACACACACACCGGGACCGCTGGACCTTAAGGGGTTAAGCCACTGAGCGCTTCCCAGACCAATGTAGAACAAGGGTAGGATGTCATCTGATGGTGTCAATATTATTGCTTCTTGATGTCAATGTGATCGGCGCATCCAACATGCGGGCTGAACATCAATGCAGCTCCATTTTAGAAAGCTCCATGAGAATCTTGCACTGTCATACAGTGAGAGATTCTAATGTCACCATTTTAACCATGGCAACATGCTTAATGTGTTATGTGGTCACACGCTCTTTCACGTGCGACCTTTTAAAAGTGAACCCCAAACACTAACCCTACACTACCCCTAAAATTAAAGTTAAATTGTTTCTAGTAATCCATTGAGACATTACATGTTGGTAGTCCAATGTGAAAATAAATGCTGGCAGTCAAGGGATTAAAAGTAATCTGCCGTGTTATTGAGGATTCTATACTGCTCGTCGACTGACAGGAAAGAAACAGTGCAGACATCTTTCCATAGTGACGTCTGCGTGCCTGCTCTGTCAGTCCCTTTTGGTACTGAACGGCTCCTAGCAATGCCTCCTAGAGCAGACTGGGACTGACAGCACAGGCGTGCAGACGTCACTATGGAAAGACGTTTGTGCTGTTTCCTGCCTGTCAGTCCAGCAGCAGTATAGAATTCTCATTAAAGAGATAGTAATACTAAAGTATTACTAATCCCTATAGTAAAGTCCTATTAAAAATACATGTATTGCCCCCGGCTTTTAAAGTTGCCGTAGTGAGTGCGAATTTTAGGCGGCTCTCCAGCACAGCCGCGATCGTGTTAATAAAAAAGAAAACTTTCATTGAAATGGTCTTCTAGGTGTGCTTGGTTTGCAAGCACATGTAGAAAACAGTTTTAGTGAAAGATTTTTTATTAATTAACGTGATTGCGGGTTCGCATCTTAGTTAATTGTATGAAGCAGCGCAGGAAATGTTTTTGTATTGGTTTATTTCAGCATGAGTATCTGTACATCACCAAATGCTAATTAATCTCTCAGTGCAGCAAATACTTTAATTAGCATATTATGCTGCATTTGAACAGATTGTTTTCTATTCTTTAAAAGAATTAATATCTCCTAAATAATGCATCTGCTGGTCTTTTGGCTTTCATCATATATAAGCAGTTTTGAATGACCACAAATACACAAAAGCAATTCAGGGCAAGAGATCTTCTTAAACACTGGTGGGGTTATTCACTAATGTGTGATAAAGAGGTGATAAAGTGAAGAGGACTTCTCCAGTGATATCACTTCTCCAGTTCCAGTGTTATTCTATGGAGCCTATGCACTAAGCTCTCCAAAACTTAATGGGATAGTATTGCCTGAAAATAATTTTATTTTATATTGTAGCCCTTAGATGTGTGTATATTGTGTTGTCTTACATGAAACGCGTTAGGCGTATGTGGATGTACCTCCAATCTTTGTCTGCAGGACGTGATGGATGATTTTAAAATAGTGGAAATAAATTGAAAGTTTTAATTATATTGGAGTGGTTACTTTGCCGAGGTGGTTCCTTGAGCGCTCCCGTCCAGCGTCCTCTTGTTTGTGGAAATCGCTTGCTACTATTTACGGGGGCAGCACCGGACCCACCGGACCCTATAGTCAAGGAGTGAGTATTTTGTTGTTTAATGTATTTGGATTCCAAGAATCATTTAGTAGCAACCGTTAATTCAAGGTGGTGGTCTACAAAGTGTGCTTGCAAGCCAGGCACATTTTATAGACAGTTCCAATTAAGTAGTTCTTTTTAAAGATTGTGATCTCGGCACTGCTAAAGAGCTGCCCGCTGATCTGTGGACCAGATTCCAAATCTGTCCACTAGATGGCACACTTGGCTAAAACAGCCTGGAAAAGGGAACTTTACTTGCTAATATCTCCCAAACCATAATGGTTTGGGAGATAAGACTTATATAATTTTTAATGTTTTTTTAAGGACTACAATATAAAATAAAATGATTTTCAGGCAATACTATCCCTTTAAGAAATCTTAGTGAAATGGCTCCATAGAATAAAATAGGAACTGGAAAAGTGATCTCCACTTTATCACCTCTCTATCCCGCCTTAGTGAATAACCCCCAGTTGTTGTCATCATTAGATCCTTTTGTGAAGCTATTCATTCCTTTTTGATGGGAACCAGAATGTATTTTATAATTTCTAGCCAATATTGTCCATATTGTAACAGTGAGATCCACATATCAAGGGATCAAGGAACAGCTCAAAAATAAATAAATATAACTGAAGGTTGTTTCTGCTAATTGACATGTGATGAAATTGCCTCTTCTCTAGTGTTGAGCGAGCATGCTCGGCCGATGCTCGGATCGGCTCGAGCATCGCTCTGCTCGGCACATGGCGGTACTCGTACGAGTACCGCATGTGCTCGCCCGCCATGTTCGGGTCTCCTCCCCGCACGTTTTGCGGCTGCTGCGCAGCCAATAAATGTGCAGGGAGGCTCTGACATCGGTGTAATGCCAGCAGCCATGTTGGCTGCTGGCATTACACTGATTGGCTGGCCAGAACCCGTGGTCGGGTGCTGTATAGCACCTGACCATCGAGTTCGGCTCAGTCTGAGCCAGGGAGAGCTGAGGATAGGAAGGGAAAGGCAGTGTAGGGAGGAAAAAAAAAATTGTGAAAAAAAAGAACCAAAAGTCCTTTTTAGGACTACTGTGTGTGGGGGCAGCAGGTTATTTTGTGTGGGGGGAAAAAAACAAAAAAAAAAAAAAAAAAAAATATTCTGTTTAGTGTGAAAAGTTGCAGATTAGAGCACATTCTGTTTAGTGTGCACAGTTGCAGATTAGAGCACATTCTGTTTAGTGTGCAAAGTTGCAGATTAGAGCACATTCTGTTTAGTGTGCAAAGTTGCAGATTAGAGCACATTCTGTTTAGTGTGCAAAGTTGCAGATTAGAGCACATTCTGTTAAGTCTTCAAACTAAAATATCAAAGTCACATATTCCATTCAGTGTGCGTCGCCGCAGTTTAGCAGCACATTCTGTGTACTGTGCAGAGTTGCAGAATAGGAAGAAATACTGTTAAGTCTTCAAACTAAAATATCAAAGTCACATATTCCATTCAGTGTGCGTCGCCGCAGTTTAGCAGCACATTCTGTGTACTGTGCAGAGTTGCAGAATAGGAAGAAATACTGTAAGTCTTCAAACTAAAATATCAAAGTCACATATTCCATTCAGTGTGCTTCGCCGCAGTTTAGCAGCCTATTCTGTGTACTGTGCAGAGTTGCAGAATAATAAGAAATACTGTTAAGTTTTCAAACTAAAATATCAAAGTCACATATTCCATTCAGTGTGTTTCACCGCCGTTTAGCAGCCTATTCTGTGTACTGTGCAGAGTTGCAGAATAATAAGAAATACTGTTAAGTTTTCAAACTCAAATATTAAAGTCACATATTCCATTCAGTGTGTTTCACCGCCGTTTAGCAGCCTATTCTGTGTACTGTGCAGAGTTGCAGAATAATAAGAAATACTGTTAAGTTTTCAAACTCAAATATTAAAGTCACATATTCCATTCAGTGTGTTTCACCGCCGTTTAGCAGCCTATTCTGTGTACTCTGTACAGTTGCAGAATAATAAGAAATACTGTTAAGTTTTCAAACTCAAATATTAAAGTCACATATTCCATTCAGTGTGTTTCACCGCCGTTTAGCAGCCTATTCTGTGTACTCTGTACAGTTGCAGAATAATAAGAAATACTGTTAAGTTTTCAAACTCAAATATTAAAGTCACATATTCCATTCAGTGTGTTTCACCGCCGTTTAGCAGCCTATTCTGTGTACTCTGTACAGTTGCAGAATAATAAGAAATACTGTTAAGTTTTCAAACTCAAATATTAAAGTCACATATTCCATTCAGTGTGTTTCACCGCCGTTTAGCAGCCTATTCTGTGTACTCTGTACAGTTGCAGAATAATAAGAAATACTGTTAAGTTTTCAAACTCAAATATTAAAGTCACATATTCCATTCAGTGTGTTTCATCGCCGTTTAGCAGCCTATTCTGTGTACTCTGTACAGTTGCAGAATAATAAGAAATACTGTTAAGTTTTCAAACTCAAATATCAAAGTCACATATTCCATTCAGTGTGTTTCACCGCCGTTTAGCAGCCTATTCTGTGTACTGTGCAGAGTTGCAGAATAATAAGAAATACTGTTAAGTTTTCAAACTCAAATATCAAAGTCACATATTCCATTCAGTGTGTTTCACCGCCGTTTAGCAGCCTATTCTGTGTACTGTGCAGAGTTGCAGAATAATAAGAAATACTGTTAAGTTTTCAAACTCAAATATTAAAGTCACATATTCCATTCAGTGTGTTTCACCGCCGTTTAGCAGCCTATTCTGTGTACTGTGCAGAGTTGCAGAATAATAAGAAATACTGTTAAGTTTTCAAACTCAAATATTAAAGTCACATATTCCATTCAGTGTGTTTCACCGCCGTTTAGCAGCCTATTCTGTGTACTCTGTACAGTTGCAGAATAATAAGAAATACTGTTAAGTTTTCAAACTCAAATATTAAAGTCACATATTCCATTCAGTGTGTTTCACCGCCGTTTAGCAGCCTATTCTGTGTACTGTGCAGAGTTGCAGAATAATAAGAAATACTGTTAAGTTTTCAAACTCAAATATTAAAGTCACATATTCTGTGTAAGATGAAGAAGGCGGGTAAAAAGGGACGGGGAAGTGGACGTGATCCTGAAAGTTCAGGGCGCGGGTCAGGACGCGGAGAAACTGTGCCTGGTGCCAGAGCACAAGAAAGAAAGACATCCACCATACCTAGCTTCATGTGTAATTTTACAGGGCGTCGCAGGACATCACTCTCGAGGTCCGACCACTGCGAACAGATGGTCGGTTGGATGACAGCTGATACTGCTTCCAGTCGGTTAAGCACCACCCTGTCTTCCACCAAGTCCACTCTCAGTAGCCAAGAGTCTGGTCAACATAATCCTCACTCTGATCATCCTTCCTCCCACCATACACGGTCTGGTCAAAGAAGTGATCCCACACTGGGATATAGTGAGGAGCTCGTCTCATCACCAATCCTTCATTTGACCCTCTCTCCAAGCACGCTTGCAGAGGAACATGACATCTTGTGCCCTGATTCACAACCTCTAGAGGCTACCCAATCACAAGAAGATGACAGATGTGAACGGCATTTAAGGTCAAAGGAAGTAGTGGATGATGATGATGATGATGAGACACAGTTGCCATTAAATCAACCACTATTTCCGTCTCAAGACCTTGTTGAGGAGAATGTTATACAGTTGTCAATGACTGAGTATGTGGTGGGATCAAGACTTGAGGAGGATGATCAGAGTGAGGAAGTGGAGGAGGACTTGGTGGACGATGAGGTGACTGACCCCACCTGGGAAGGTGTAGAGCCGAGCGATGACAGCAGTCCTGAGGGTGAGCCATCAACAGGCTGGAAGAGGCAGTGGTGTGGCTACAGAAAGAAGGCGGACCGCACCAAACCGGCCCGCAAATGTTCCACGGAGCACCCCCTTGCGTAAATCTACCTTGCCAAGGGGTAGGTGTTCCGCGGTATGGCGTTTTTTTAAGGAAAGTGCGGACGACAAAAGAATTGTAGTTTGCAACCTGTGCCACACCAGAATGAGCCGAGGCATGAACACTAGAAACCTCACCACCACCAGCATGATCCGACACATGGCATCCAAGCACCGTAGTAAGTGGGAGGAACGCCTGGATCGCCCATCTGTGTCTGCAGGCCACACCACTGCCTCCTCTTCCCCTGTTTTCGGTGCCGGCCAATCGCCTGTCGAAGGCGCAGGCCCGCATACCTCCCGCCCTGCACCTGTAGCATCTGAAGCACCATCAGCGACCACATCCACTTCCCTGTCCCAGCACAGCGTCCAAATGTCGTTACCCCAGGCATTTGAGCGCAAGAGAAAGTACCCAGCCACCCACCCACAGGCCATAGCACTAACCTCACACCTTTCCAAATTACTGGCCATCGAAATGCTGCCATTTAGGCTTGTGGACACTGAGTCCTTCCGCAGCCTGATGGCAGCAGCTGTCCCTCGGTACGCGGTCCCCAGCCGCCACTACTTTTCCCGGTGTGCCATCCCCGCATTACACCACCATGTGTCCCGTAACATCACCCGTGCCCTGACCAACGCAGTTACTGGGAAGGTCCACTTAACGACTGACACATGGACAAGAGCTTGTGGCCAGGGACGCTACATTTCCCTGACGGCACACTGGGTGAATGTCGTGGAGGCTGGGAGCGACTCGGACCCTGGGATGGCACGGGTGCTACCCACGCCGAGGATTGCGGGCCCTACCTCCATCAGGGTTTCCACCAGCACCTACGTTATTGGCTCCTCCTCCTCCGTTTCCACCTCCGAATTCTCTACACACAGCGCCACTCCCCCATCAGCCAGTAGCTGGAAGCAGTGTAGCACTGCAGTGGGGAAGCGTCAACAGGCCGTGCTGAAGCTGATCTGCCTTGGGGACAAACAGCACACGGCCTCAGAGCTGTTGCAGGGAATTAGTCACCAGACCGAGCAGTGGCTCTCGCCACTCAACCTGCAAGCAGGCATGGTTGTGTGTGATAATGGGCGTAACTTGGTGGCGGCTTTGGAGCTCGGCAAGCTCACACACGTACCATGCCTAGCGCATGTATTTAATTTAGTGGTGCAGCGATTTCTAAAAACCTACCCCAATGTGCATGATCTCTTGACCAAGGTGCGCCGCGTGTGTGCACATTTCCGTAAGTCATCAACAGCTTCAGCCGGCCTGTTGAAGCTGCAGCAGCGCTTACAATTGCCAGCTCACCGGCTGCTGTGTGACGTGAGCACGCGCTGGAACTCCACCTTCCACATGTTGGCCCGGCTTTGTGAGCAGCAGAGGGCAGTAGTGGAGTACCAGCTGTTACACGGTCGTCGCCTCTCCGTTCAACTTCCTGTAATCAGAAGTGAGGAGTGGGAATGGATGTCAGACCTCTGCGAGGTTTTACGCAATTTTGAGGAATCGACACAGATGGTGAGCGGCGATAACGCTATTATCAGTGTAACCATCCCACTTCTGTGTCTACTGAAACGCTCGCTGCTCACAATTAAAACCGACGCTTTGCATGTGGAAGAGGTGGAAATGGGGGAGGAAGAGCTTACACAAGGTGATAGCCAGAGCACCCTCACTTCGTCTTCTCAGCGACAATTGGAGGAGGCGGAGGAGGAGGAGGAGGAGGAGGAGGAAGACACGGTTGCCTCCGCTACAGAGGGTAGCCATGGAACTTTAGTTCCATCTCTTCAGCGTGGGTGGGCAGAAGAGGAGGAAGAGGATGAGGATATTGAGAGTCATCCTCCTGGTGAGGACAGCGAAATCTTGACTGTTGGTACTCTGGCACACATGGCTGACTTTATGTTAGGCTGCCTTTCCCGTGACCCACGCGTTGTACGCATTTTAGACAACACGGATTACTGGGTGTTCACCCTTCTGGACCCCCGCTACAAAGAGAATTTCTCATCTCTCATTCCTCCGGTGGAGAGGACAAGCAAAATGTTGCAATACCAGAAGGTTCTTGTCGAAAAATTGCTCCAAAATTTTCCATCTGACAACGCTGGCGGCAGAGTACGTGCTACCTTGGCCAACCGAGAAGGGGAGAAAAGGGGAGCACACAGCAGTTCCGAGAAAGGCAGGGCAACACTCTCCAAGGCGTGGGACACCTTCATGACACCCCGCCAGCACCCTCACCCTGATGCGCAGCCTAGTGTCACAAGGAGGGAAAAGTTTTGGAAGATGGTGAAGGAGTACGTAGCAGACCGTGTCAGCGTCCTCAATGATCCCTCTGTGCCTTACAACTACTGGGTGTCCAAGCTGGACACGTGGTATGAACTGGCACTCTACGCCTTGGAGGTGCTGGCCTGCCCTGCCGCCAGCGTTCTGTCTGAGCGGGTATTTAGTGCTGCTGGTGGCATCATAACAGATAAGCGTATCCGCCTTTCCACCGACAATGCTGATAGGTTGACACTTATAAAAATGAACAAGGCCTGGATTTCCCCTGACTTCTCCACTCCACTGGAGGAAAGCCCCGGGGGAACATAAACTCACTTTATATATGTTATTTACAATGATGGGAATACTCTGTATTCCCATTCACCCCTTCCACCCAAAAAACGGGTATATGGTTGACTCTTAATCTTCTCATCCTCCTCCTCCTCTTCCATATGCCCTGGGATATAATTTTTATATAGGGCCAGCTCACCAGCGGGCCCTGTGATATAATTTTTATATAGGGTCAGCTCACCAGCGGGCCCTGTTTGACAATTTTTATATAGGTCAGCTCACCAGCGGGCCTTCTCATATAATGTTTTATTGGGTCAGCTCTCTAGCGGGCCCTCTCATATAATGTTTTATAGCGTCAGCTCACTAGCGGGCCTTCGCATATAATGTTTAGGATGGTCAGCTCTGCAGCAGACCCTCACCCATAATGTTTTAGATGGTCAGCTCAGCGCACGTTTCCATCTTAATCATGGCCTCAGTTCTGAAAATCAAGGAAATTTTTGGGAGAATTTGCCTCTGCGCACGTTTCCCTCTTAATCATGGCCTCAGTTCTGAAAATCAAGGAAATTTTTGGGAGAATTTGCCTCTGCGCACGTTTCCCTCTTAATCATGGCCTCAGTTCTGAAAATCAAGGAAATTTTTGGGAGAATTTGCCTCTGCGCACGTTTCCCTCTTAATCATGGCCTCAGTTCTGAAAATCAAGGAAATTTTTGGGAGAATTTGCAGATGATATACAAGTAAATATACAGCAAATATTGTTTGGTAACAATTTTTCGCCTAAAGTCGTTTTTATTTTCCTTTTTGTGTGTTTTATGGTCAGTCTGTAAAAATGGCGTACTACGGGCGAAAGATCGTTCCCAGCAGCGATGTTGGAGTCCAAGGTGCATCCAGACATCCTCCCTATGCTGTCCCTGAACCATTTCTGTAGTGTTTCCATCTTTTTCTGCCCTTTTCCTATGGACCAGGCACCCTCCCCTCATCAGAGCAGGGGGTGCCTGGTGTAATGCTCGAGTCCTCCCATTGACTTCAATGGGGCTCGGGTGCTCGGCCGAGCACTCGAGCCTCAGGGGGTGCTCGGTCAGAGCACCCGAACACCCGAGCATTGGGGTGCTCGCTCATCACTACTCTTCTCTTTAAAATATTGATATTGCTTAAAGGTGATTTCTAAACATAGTGAAATAGAGCTCTGATACCTTAACATTTAAGTTTATTACTAATGTTTAATCTCCCCTTTGTTTATCTACAGTTTAATTATGACCGTGAACCTATATTTAAAGCAGAACATGATCTTAACCATCCCATTACTCTTCCTTGTATTCCTTCTCTCATTTTCCTGGAAAAGATCAGACATTATTTCAAGTAACTTAAAAAGTAAAAACAATCATATCTCCAAGAGCACAGATCTGATCATGTCAGAACCCACAAAGAAGGGTGAGAAAGAGTTACTCATTCTAGTTTGGGTCTTTCCTTTTGGACAGCCCTTCCCATTAAATAATTGCCAGAGAGTTTATGGTATCTCTGGGTGTAAGCTGACAGCAGACAGAACTTTATATAATGTATCTGATGCAGTTGTTGTTCACCATGTAGATGTCATGTATAACAAAAATTCTTTGCCTCAACAACCAAGACCTAATTACCAAAGATGGATCTGGTTCAACATGGAACCTCCTTTGATTATAAGAAACCTGCATTTCCTAGACAATTTAATCAACCTGACTTGGACATTTCGCCAGGATTCTGACATTTATAGTCCTTATGGTCGGATTGAAGCATTGAGAGAGCCACAGAATTTTACTATTCCAGCCAAGTCCAAGCTGGTGTCCTGGGTAGTCAGTAAATGGTATCCAGGTGCTCCACGCATTGCTTATTATGAGGAGCTGAAGAAACACATTCCAATTGATGTTTATGGAAAGAAACACAAGAAGCTAAGCAGGGATGATTTCTACACGACTATCTCCCAGTATAAGTTTTACTTAGCCTTCGAGAACTCCATCTACAAGGATTATATCACTGAAAAATTTTGGAGAAATGCACTTGATTCATGGACTGTGCCTGTTGTGTTAGGAACATTTCGTAAGAACTATGAGCGTTTTATGCCCGGGGATGCCTTTATTCATGTTGATGATTTCCCCAGTGCCAAAGAATTGGCTGAATTTCTTTTGGTGTTGAACAAAGATGATGAGAGATACAGGAAGTACTTTAACTGGAGATCTCACTACCGTTTGTGGGAAGAACGTGGGTTAGACCGTCACTACTGTAAAGTCTGCAATGTATTAAGACAGGCTCCCTATTATCAAGTCATCCCCAGTGTGGCCAGATGGTTTCTGGAGGATGTCTAGATGCACAAAGAATATGAAACTCAAGTATGAAGCATGATGATGTTAAATATTTTCTTGTGAATGTCCCACTGAGTCACTGTTTTAAGTCACCAGGATCTGAAAATATGTACCATGAAGTTCATTTTCAAATAATATGAATAAATAAAGATGAGCAGTGGTCAATATGAGGTTTTAAATAAAATTATGTTCCATGGTGCCTTGAAACAACAATACAGTATTCCACAGAAAGTGTATTCACAGATTTTGAGGGCTCCAACTGGACATCCTGCAGTAGGAAGAAGGTAGAAGAAGGGTCCATGTCTCTTTTACCAATCCATAAATGATGTATTTTAAGTAAGCACTAAGCATAGTCATGTATTTGACCACATCCCTCCTAGTAGGATTGTGCGGGTGACAATGTGATAACCAATGGACAAAATTAAAACAGAAAGTGAGCATGACGTGCAGTTCTGGGATAAACTAACTAAACTAGGGGTGTGGATGTTCGGTCCCTGAGGTCAACTGACAGGTCAAGACTTATGGATAACCATGATTAAAGGGATAGTAATACTTAATAATTACTAATCCCTGTATTGAAGTCATATTACAAAGAAATGTATTGCCCCCAGTGTCATCTCTCAAACCTTGGTTTGAGAGATAATCGCTCCTAAAGTTGCCCTCTTCCTCCTCCTTCCCCGCAGTCAGCGTTCTAGCCGACTGCAGGGAAGCCTGTCGTACAACCGTCAGGCGGCTCTGCAGCACAGCCAAGATCGCGTTAATAAAAAAGAAACCTATCACTGAAATGGTTTGCAAGCACACGTAGAAGACCGTTTTAGTGAAAGATTTTTTTTTTATTAACACGATCTTGGCTCTGCTGCAGAGCCCCCTGATGATCGAAAGACCGGATTTCCCTTCAGTCAGCTACAATGCTGACTTCGGGGAAGGGGGAGGGAGGGGGTACTTTAAGAGCGATTATCTCTCAAACCATAAAGGTTTGAGAGATGACACTGGGGGCAATACATTTCTTCTTAATATGACTTTAATATAGGGATTAGTAATTATTAAGTACAAGTTGAACAGCCCGTTACACGGGCCACAGTGCCACTGCCACCCGGTCGTGGAGCAGTCACACGCAGCAGAGACTGGCCGCACCACGGATGATACAGAGCTGGACGCTCCTTCGGAGTGCCCAGCTCTGTATCAGCTGCAGCATGGGCAGTCTCTACTGTGCACGACTGCAGCATGTGCAGCAGTGTGTACTGCGCATGTTGCAGCGTTACACACGATTTAGCGAATTATTATATAGGATTACTATCCCTTTAAACACAAGTGAGTTAAAGGGTTTGTAGTGTCCCATAATAATTTAATGTTAATTTGTAGATATTAAAAAATAAATTATCTGGAGCAAGTCCCATCTGTAAAACATTAATATTTTTAGAGATATAATGTTTTAAAGTTCCCCCCACCTTCCCCATGCACTTACATCACCTGTAAAGCTGACAGAAGGAGATCTTGGGACCAGCCAGTGGCTCTTCAGCAGAGCCGAAATACAGCAATCTAAAGAGAAATACTTCACTGGAACAGTCTACAAAGTGTGCCTGGTTTGCAAGCGCACATTGTAGACCGTTCCAATGAAGTATTTATTTTTTAAATTCCAGTATTTCGGCTCTGCTGAAGAGCCGTCGGCCAGTCCCAAGACCAGATCTCATTCTGTCAGTTTACAGCTGATGTTAGTGCAAGGGGAAGGAAGGGGGGGGGCATTAAAATGAGGCGCCGTAGGGTCACCTGACTCGAATCCCCTTCTGTCAGATTTACAGCTGACATCAGTGAAATGGGAGGGAGGGGGAACTTAAAAATGTCATATCTCTAAAAAAATTAATGTTTTACAGGCAGGACTTGCTCCAGATAATTTATTTTTTTAATATCTACAAAATAACATTAAATTATAATGGGACATTTCTAAACCTTTAGTCAGTGGCTCACTCATTATGACTGATCCATCTGTGCTCAAGCAGGGAGATCCTTAAATCTTTTCCTGTTGGTAGCCTTTGAGGACCAAACTTAGACTGTCATATGAAAGAAAAAAGTCCCATTGATTTAAATGGTCCCTAACACCTTTAATACTCTGAAATCTTTATCACATAGCTTGGATTATGCATGCGTACATATGCACGCACACACACACACACACACACACACACACATTAACATTTCACTTGAATCAATAATAACAATGGCACACTGGAGTATAGTAACATGTCTATTCAGTGAATGCAGTTAGAACAGCTACAGGACCCAGAGGGGGGAGATTGTTGGGAAACTTCTAGTGCAGTGCATTCCAGACAAACAGATATTCTCAGACATCTTTACTTTATACTAACAGTACATGTTTCACACCTCATGCCTGCAATGTTATATACAATCGATGTCAGATATGTAAGAGGTAAAAGTCTGTAGTGGATCACAACATAAAAGAAAACAACCATTAAAAGAATAACAATCTGTATAATAATTCACTAATATGTGTGTAACGCCACAGTCATGCGCAGTAGACACTCTGTATCAGCCGTGGCGCCGGCAATCTGTACTGTGCATGACTGCCCCGAGATCGGCTGCCAGAGGCACTGTGGCCCGTGTAACAGGCTCTTCGACTAGTAATTACATAAAACATTAAAGGGATAGTAATACTTCATTTTATCTGTATTTTATTTTGCAGGCATTAAAAAACATGAAGAACGATATAAATCTTATCTCTCAAACCTTTATGGTTTAAGAGATATTCACAAGCAAAGTATCCCCCCCCCCCCCGTTCAGCCAGATCAGAAGGGAGGTGCCCAGGTAGACTGCAGAGAGGGACAATCTTCAATTAAGACTAGCAGTTTGGGACGGCGTTGCCCGTCATGTTATGCAGGAAATGTTTCTTTTTTTTAAAATAAATGTTATGATAGTGAATTATAGCGTAGGGTGTACGTGTCAGAAAGGTACACACAGTGATAGACAGAGACACATGCAACACACACATATACACACACATGCACTGACAACACAAACAGTGACACACAGCTGCAAATCAGAACATAAATACATACAGTGTGAGCAGTGTAAGAAACATACCTCCCAACATTTCATATGGCCAAAGAGGGACACTTGTGTTTTAGGTGGTGTTACTGGGGGCGTGGCTGGTGGTGTATTTTAGAGAATTTTTAACCCTTTGAGTGCCAGGGGGTAAGCAATGCATTGCATCCCCTCTGGCATTGAAATGGTTAAGTTACTCTTTCTGTAAGTGAATGATTTAGAAGAAGATGAAAGTATTTTTTTACACAGACTAATTTAACAGATATATACAGAAGTTTATTCCCACATTACTGTGGGTTTTATTGATGTGGAGGAATCTGATACACCGGGATATACATCACACAGTGTGATCTCCTAAATAGAGGAGCAGAGGGATTTGGGTGTCAAACAGGGACTGTCCCTCCTATACTGTATAGTACCAGTCCTTATACACAGACACATGCAGACTGTATACTATACAGCAGAGGTTCTCAGCCCATGCCCTCAGTGGCCACTAACAGGCCAGGACTTAGGAATTTCACAGCTAGAACACAAGTGTGTTGATCAGAGGCTCAGTCATATTGATTAACTCACCTGTGCTCTTAAAAGGAAATTCTAAAATCCTGGCCTGTTAATAGCCACTGAGGGCACAGATTGAGAACCACTGCTATACAGTGCCAGACCATTGTAGAGAATGTTTAACCCTTTGAGTGCCGGGGGGTAAGCAATGCATTGCATCTCCTCTGGCACTGAAATGGTTAAGTTACTCTTTCTGTAAGTGAATGATTTAGAAGAAGATGAAAGTATTTTTTTACACAGACTAATTTAACAGATATATACAGAAGTTTATACCCACATTACCGTGGGTTTTACTGATGTGAAGCAATCTGATACACTTGTACATTAGGCTGACCAGACCTCACCTTTAACCAGTGACACATATGAAAAATGCATACTGCAGGGCTGCTTTGATTTTGGTGCACTCCTGAAATATGCTTATTTCCTATGTGTCCCCGGTTAAAGGTGAGGTCTGGTCAGCCTACTGTATATACACCACACCGTGTGATCTCCTAAATAGAGGAGCAGAGGGATTTGGGTGTCAAACAGGGACTGTCCCTCCTATACTGTATAGTGCCAGTCCTTATACACAGACTGTATACTATACAATGCCAGACCATATATAAATAGTTTGTCATACATGCTATACAGTGAGCTATGTACAACATGGAGATGATTGCAGGAACTGGCACCTCTACTTACAGACAGACTGACAAACAACCTGCTCTCTTTCTCTCTCTTTGTGCAATATATAAATACAGTCACATCCATGTCTCTGCCATTTACCAGCTCAGCTGAAGCCTTGCTCTGCACTGCCTGATCACCTCTCTGCCGTTGTTTCCACTTTCTCAGCAAGCCAGTATCCTCCTGCTGATTGTTTAGAAATCAGCTCACTTGTAGTAATTAGCAGAGCTGTGTAGGCTCAAAGACAGGGAATGAAGAAGCTGCATAATACAGACTGGACCATGGCCTTCCAGCTGTAGCTTGAACATTGTTCCCATCATCCTCAGCGTGCGTGTGTGTATATGTGTGTATGTGTCTGCTAGTGTGTGTGTGGGAGGGCATGTGCATGTGTCTGTGGTGTAGGAGTGTGTGGCAGCCATTTTTTTTTTCAGCCTTAGATAGTGGTGGGCGGGCTGGATAGTGGGGGAAGGCCAAAAATCACACTCCCACAGAATCACCCAATGGCAGCAGTAATCCTTTTTACTGCCGCCCCTGGGTGTGTTTTGCCAGGCACAAAGTCTTCTTTTATATATATAAGAAGATAAGGGAAAAAGCTGAAAAACTTGTCAAGGGGGCAGGGATTTCATTGTTCTCATAGGAAGACGATTGTCCCCTGCTGTTATCTGTCTGGTCTATGGACTGGATTCCACATCTGAGAAGAGATGGCTTACACTAGGTAAAAGGGGCGGGAGGGGAAACTTTGCTTGTGAATATCTCTTACACCATAAAGGTTTGAGAGATAAGACTTATATCATTCTTCATGTTTTTTAATGCCTACAAAATAAAATAAAGTTAAAACTAAGTATTACTATCCCTTTAAACACAATGAATTCCTGGTTACTACTGCAATACCATCAATGTATTCATACAGATATATTCAAATATATACAAACAAACGAAGCCCTGCGCTCCTCCACACAACAGTGCTATAATGTGCCCTGTGCTGAGACTCTATAATAACTCTATAGAAATAAAATTGAGGATTTAGTTATGTTTTGGCCAAAATATAGGTTAGGTAATCACTATATATTGAGGTACCGTTACGGGGTTGGTGAGCTTATATCTTTTGGCCAAAACATAACTAAATCCTCAATTTTATTTCTATAGAGTTATTATAGATTCTCAGCACAGGGCACATTATAGTCTATTGTGTGGAGGAGCTCAGGGCTTCCTTTGTTTGTACTTGTACTTTAAGCCTCGGCTTAATTCTTGGGGACTGAAGAACCCCCTTAGTCCTTGTAGCCTTCTATACACTAGTTATTAAAGGGATAGTAATACTTAAAATGTAAAAAAAAAACATATGTTTTAGGGTTTATCCCGATGAGTAAAACAAGAGTACTCCCACTGCTGAAAGGTGTTTCATTCAAAAATTAATTTTCAAAGTTGAATTTTTTAGGTGCAATATCACAGTGGCCTGAAATTGTACAGTGGCGCTGTTGCTAAACCATCGTATGGAGATTTATGGTCCCGGGACCAGTGCTGTCCATAGGATCGTGTAGCAACAGCGCCACTGTACAATTTCAGGCCACTGTGATATTGCACCTAAAAAATTCAACTTTGAAAATTAATTTTTGAATGAAACACCTTTCAGCAGTGGGAGTACTCTTGTTTTACTCAGGGGGATAAACCCTACAACATATATTTTTTTACATTTTAAGTATTACTATCCCTTTCATTATTTGCACTATATTAATCACATGGATATATTAAGGTCAGATAGCGCTTGGAGATTCTTTCTTGGTTTTGTTTCTTCTTTCTCCATAGCTCTCTATAGCAGCT